>OY747125.1:34058163-34658163 GCA_963556465.1 Berberis vulgaris | reverse complement strand
CAGATTGATTGTTTGAGTTATCAACTCATTGTACCGTAAAAAATCTACGAATACTAGTTACTAATTTGATATTGTATTTGTTGAATTGAATATGAAATGGTCAAAGAGTAGTGTACTTGATCACAAAAAATGTTACAAGTCATTTGTGACTGATTATCCAAATGTATCTATAAAAGACACATTTGATAAAAATAATTGTGCCAAGATGACCGGTGAGATTGGGAGGATGTATAGAATTTCGCTAAGTACAATAGAATGGGGTAACAAAATGAGTTGTTTGACACTACAATAAGAAACACTTTTATGTTATACCATTACTAATTAATGTTCATGACGATTTTATCTTGTTGGATTATTTATATTATTTGGCAGTTTGTATGGCTCAGTGTGGTAGTTATCAGGTTATTATGTTTTTTTCATTTTTAAATTAAGATTATAATACAATTATTGCTTTATTTATGACATTTGCTTAGGACTTTATAAAAAGTGTTGGATCACCCTTAAAAGCTGCATAACTTTCCAATATACTCCAATTGACTTTTAAGGTGAATCAAATTGGTTCTGTAATCAAAAGAACTGACATTGTGTGAATATTCAAATTGGTTAGGGAGTAATGGTAAGCCACCAAATGTATACATTTATTATGTATAAATATAGTTATTTCAACAAATAAATTATGTAACATATTTGCTATTTGTGGCCAATTTCAAGTTATTTTAAATATGTAACATATTTGGTGTTCGTGGGTATAGTGGTGAAACCAATGATATATTTGATGATACATCAAAATAGATCGATCATCACGGTCATACATGTGGCATAGAGACCCGTCACGAGAATACAACGTCCAATCTATTGGGCCAGCTCATAAAGCCCAAGAGGAATAAAGCCAATTACAAAATCCCAGGTAAGGCCCGCCAACGAGAAGATATAAACAAAGCCTGAATCCAGGACTGACACAAGTTTCTCTCATTAAAAAGAAGAACGTTGTACCAAAAAAGAGTCGTGGACTTCCCCAATCATCGAGCATATCGGTTTGAACGGGCACCCTCTCTTCAACCTTGGAAGCATATCTTTGACTTGGAGATTCTCGGTCTTCTGTCTTAACCCTGTTCAGAGAGACTCTTCTTTACAATTGATTGAGATAGAGGAAACCTTATTAATATTAATAGGAGTGGCTAAAGAAGACCAGAATAATACAGATCTTTGCTAAAATTCTCACGTATACTGAAATAGAATGAATGTTGTTTCAGGGTCCTGACTGACGCCTTCAACTAACGCGAACTCACGGGGTGTTTTCCCTCAAGTTACGCCTCCACAAACGCATCTCCATTAAGGGAGAAATTGTTACGAGAAACATCTCCTTCCGTTGCACCTCACATGCTTGAGTCACGCAGAGAATTGACCGCGATCATTATAAAAGGTAAAGGGGACATTCGACACAGGTATGCAACTTTAACTGAGTTTTGTCCAGATTTACTTACTTCTTCCAACAGAGTTGCTGACTTAAGCATTGGAGTACCTTCGACCACCAAAAAGGTAGTTTTTGGCAGTCTAACATTTGTTTTGCAGGTCAAACTCTCAGGAGGATGATTTTTGGAAGCATCAGTTTGAGGATGCTTTTTGGACGCATCAATTTGGCGATGTCTGTGGGAAACGACTAGTTTCTTTTCTCAAAACAAAATCCACAGTGGCAAAACTCACCATAACCTGATAAAAGATCAACAAGTTGTCAGAGCAAATAATGTATTCTGCAGATCCTCAACCCAATGATAATCACGACAACTCTCCTACTGACAACAATGCATCACTCATAGCTCACAAAGAAGAAGCAACCCGGATCATCGGACCAGTAGCACCCGAAATTGCAGATCCGCAACTCATAATAGCCAAGACAACCTGTAACACCGGTAAAAATTTCTTATGGCTAAATTATTTAATTTAGAATTTTTCTAAATTAAAATAGAGTTAAATTTATGTGAATTTAAATTTCATAATTTAGGATTTTATTTTTAGGAGTTTAAATGGGGGTGCAAATAGAGAATTTGGATTAAAAAAACCTTAATCTAATAGGGTTTACTTTCAATAAGTTAAATATGGGGTAATTTTTTTCGCCAGCCGTAAAAGAGTTTGTGTGAAAAAAAAGGGAAAGAATAAAAGTAGGAAAATTTGGAAGAAAAAAAAAACATTACCAAAAAGGCGAGTTCTTGTTTTTCCCTCTTTTTAATATTTGTGAGATTTGAAGGATTTTTTAATCATGATGGTTGGATTGTGGAGCTTCGAAGGGGATTCAAGTTGGGAGCATAGGATAATGCTTCGATGATGCGTTTTTATCTGGTAAGTAAGATCTATCAATTCGAATTATTTTGATTAAAAAATGTTTATTTGGCTATTTTGATGTTGTTTGCAGTGTTGAAATGGGTATATCTTCATACGAACTTCATTTATTTCTATTTTTGATTTCGTTAACAAGATTATACCACTAGAAAGATGAATATATAAGTTTTCCATAGGTATACAGAACAAACAATTTGGTAGAGAATTGCACTAGATATGATGATGCAAACACTGCTATGTGTAAATGTTGTACTGGAAAACAAGGGGTAAACATGATCGTTTGGGACTGTTCATGTATGAATAACTATCGTTGTAGTATCTACATTGGGTGATTAAGGATACTATAGGATAGATGAGATATAGAGGTTTCTAATGGCATGTGGAATGATCAATTTGGATAAGAAATGAGAAAGTTACAGGGGATTGAAACAACAGGTTGAATTGAAAATTTGGTCTGTTTTGGCTGATTGGAGACGACGATGACGTTATCTGTTTGACCATACTTTGACTGGCTTTAAAAGTTTTAACCGTAATTTTGTTTTTAATGCCTTTTCACCGTTACAATTGTCGTGTCAAAATTTAATTTTTGAATAAATTTATTTTATACTTTCAAATATTTCAGTTTTTAGTATTTTTATATATCATGCCTCGAGATGCATGTTTGACGTTATTTAGGTTATTTTACTTCATATGTGATTATGTGATATTTGAATGTCTAGTGATGACCTAGATGGGGCTTGGAGGTTTAATATTGATATTATCAGTCACTGTTATGTTATGAAACAATGTTATTTTAGGATTAAATTGTGAATAGTTTTGGGCATGTTATTTTGGAATTAAATTGTGAATAATTTTTGGGACTGAATATGATTGTGTTTTGGGTGTATATTTCTAATAGAAACAAAGTTGTTTTGGGATTATTTGTATGAACTAAAGAGTAATGATTTTGAGAACATCTTATGCACTTGATCGTTGAGTGTTTGGGGTCGTTCTGCAGACTAAAATTAGGTTGTCGTTAATTAAATTAGAAGGTTGTTTCACTGGATCTTTTAGAATTGATCAATTGCGTTTAGAGGATTGAATTGGGTTGGCTTTGGACCCTTTGGGGATTAGTAATTGTGGTTTGTCTTGGACTGTCTTTTTGATATTCAAAATTTGTTGTTTTAGAGTTGAAGTGGGTTACCAATTTATCACCCAGATAGGGTTGATTGCAGAGATAAGGTAGTTACCTTTTGACACGTAAAGTTGGATGTGTTGGGACTATTGTGGACGCTGAAAACAGGGTGTGGTAGATTTGTTTTGCGGAATGAAACAGGGTTGTTTTAGGATTGTTTTGTGAGCTAAAACGAGGATGTTTTCAGCAGATTTTTGTTGACTTTTTAGAACATGTTTTGGCTTAATTGAGGTCGGGTTTAATTGAGATTTGTGGCAAAATTTGGTTGGGTTTTGATGTTTGTTTTGGTATGATTGTGTTGTGTTTTTATTAGTAGCTTAATTGAGTGTGTAGTCTTACCTCTAATTTTGATTGGTTTAGAAAATTAGTTCAAGGGGTATTGTGATTAGCAGTGAATCTGTTGTTTGACTTTATACTCACTTCTGTTAGTGTGCTTGTGTTTGTGTGAATTATGTCACCTATTGTATGTGGATTTCATTGTATACCAGAGTCTTGTTTCTAAATACCATTATACATTCTAATTCATTGTTTTGTTATGTCATTCTAAACTTTGGTTAATATTTTAGTTTTGCTATTATAAAATGGTGAGTGTGTGGCTTTTGTTGTTGCCAGTATTGAATGTATGCACCTAAAATGGTTATGTCTCCCCGAAATAATGGTGGATTTACTTATGAATGACAAAGTGTCATTGTGAAGAAATTTTGAAATATCAAAAATAAATGATATTGATAGACTTTGACTCCTAAAAATTTAATCACTTGGAATTATATCATTTAGAATTACTGCATCTCTTACTGTTTATGTTTTTCCTTCTCCTATAGAGAGACTAAGTAACTTTTGGGTTGGGTCTTGCGGATGAGGGTCCCCCCTTTCTTATAGAGAAACTAAGTAACCTTTGGGTTGGGTCTTTCGAAAAGGGTATGATTTTGAAATGCCTAAAATAGGCTTGATATTTATCCGTAAAAAATGTGTCGTGACTTATGCGCATTGATAGCTCAAGAGTGGTTTTTGTTACTCATATAGTTAGGAGTATCCGTTAAGTTTATGTCCGCATGCGATGTATTCCGACTTAGACATGAATGATGGAGAAGTTCTTCTTTATATGAGAGAGACATACGGACATGTATGTTCGACACAGAGGTGGTGCGAATGTGATATCGTCTAAGTGATCAATTCGTTAAAAATGAATAATATAATCAAGTCAAATAATTTATGGTCATCATGGTTTTAATTGATAAAATACCAACTATTTTAGAAGTCATATTCATATTGTTTATAACCATTTTCATACAGGATAACAAGTCCACTAATATTTCTTAAGGTCATACTTGCCATAGTCAACATCTACAGTGTAAGTACAAGTAAATACATATTTACTTATTAGGATGACATAATTGTCACGTCGAGGAACTAAATTCTTTAAACTGTGATTTTCTTGCATGACACTTTTGCCTCATTGAGGAACTACATGTTTGTGTGGTTGTTCACTGTTTGTGTTTAGTTTTATGTTATCACTTGCTGATGTGTTGATTTTGGGATGAAGATTACTCAAACCAGCTTAATTACTGACCAAGTGAGCTTTTGCTTCTTTGATACATTCCTTTGGGAATGTAGCCGATTAGCCTTTCAGGTTTAGAGATTCTTTGGCAGTGCCAATGGAGTTTCGTTAGTGAGGCCAACAATGTCAAAGAGTTCCTGATTAGAGTTTTCCTTTGTTTGTTTCAAGTTATGTTTTAGTTGTTGCTGCTAAATGTTTATGTTGTTATTGAATTTTTATGTCCCGAGTTTTGGGGAAATGGATAATCTTACGTGGATATTGGGATTTCTTTTTCTCGAAAATCGGATCCTAAAAGTCTAGGTGATCCTCGAAATGTGGATATGGGTGAGTATGAGTGTAAATGTTTAGAGATAAAGTGACAAGGGTTGACCTTGAAATTTTGTTACCGTTTCTTTTTCTTCGTGAACCTGGTGATGAGATTCATTTGACTTGTGTCTGCGTGAGTAAATTTTTTGGCAATAATTGGGTGGTGTTATTCCGTCTAGTTTCCTTTTAGTGGTTTGCTATCTGTAGTATTCAACCCTTTCAGCAAGTCTCGGGACGAGATTTATATTGAGTTGCAAATATTATAACACCTGTACTTTTTCAATGACAATACAAATTTATATACCTAAAGTTCATTTGAAATTTTTTTAAGATCGTAGTTTGTTTGCCAAGTCGTGTTTTTTCGAAATTTGCTTAACTCTTACCTTCCGAATCTCGAGACGAGATTCTATGTAAAGTGTATATATTGTAACACCCGTAAAAATTTCCTATCGCTAAATTATTTATTTTAAAAAATTTCTAAATAAAAATAGACTTAAATTTATGTGAATTTAAATTTCAAAATTTAAGGTTTTTATTTTTGGGAGTTTAAATTGGGGTGCAAATAGAAAATTTGGTTAAAAAAACCCTAATCTAATAGGGTTGACTTTCAATAAGTTAAATATGGGGTAATTTTTTCGCTAGCCGTAAAAGAGTTTGTGTGATAAAAAAAAAAAGGGTAGAAGAAAAGCACGAGAAATTGGAAGAAAAAGAAAAAAAAAACACGACAAAAAATGTGAGTTCTTGTTTTTCCCCCTTTTTAATATTTGTGAGATTTGAAGGATTTTCGAATCATGATGGTTGGGTTGTGGAGTTTCGAAGGGGATTCGAGTGGGGAGCATAGGATTATGCTTCGATGCTGTATTTTTATCTGGTGAGTAAGATCTATCAATTCGAATTATTTTGATTAAAAGATGTTTATTTGGCCATTTTGATGTTGTTTGTAGTGTTGAAATGAGTATATCTTCATCCGAACTTCATGTATTTCTAGTTTTGATTTCGTTAACAAGATTATACAACTAGAAAGATGAATATATAAGCTTTCCAAAGGTATATAGAATGAAAATTTTGGTAGAGAATTACACTAGATATGATGATGCAAACACTGCTATGTGTAAATATTGTACTGGAAAACAGGGGGTAAACATGATCATTTGGGACTGTTCATGTATGAATAACTATCGTTGTAGTATCTACTTTGGGTGATTAAGGATACTACTTAGAAGTTTCTATTGGTATGTGGAATGATCAATTTGGATAGGAAATGAGAAAGTTACGGGGGATTGAAAACAGCAGGTTGAACTGAAAATTTGGTCTGTTTTGGCTGATTGTAGAAGACGATGACTTGCCATAGTCAACATCTACAGTGTAAGTACAAGTAAATACATATTTACTAATTAGGATGACATGATTGCCTCGTCGATGAACTAAATTCTTTGAATTGTGAATTTCTTGCATGACACCTCTACCTCATTGAGGAACTACCTGTTTGTGTGGTTGTTCATTGTTTGTGTTTAATTTTATGCTATCACTGGCTGGTGTGTTGATTTTACGATGAAGATTACTCACAACAGCTTAATTGCTGACCAAGTGAGCTTTTGCTTCTTGGGTACATTCCTTTGGGAATGTAACCGATTAACCTATCAGGTTTAGAGATTTTTGGGCAGTGCCAATGGAGTTTTGTTAGTGAGGCCAACAACGTCAAAGAGTTCCTAGTTAGAGTTTTCCTTTGTTTGTTTCATTTTTTTAAAATTATTTTTTAGTTGTTGCTGCTAAATGTTTATGTTGTTATTGAATTTTCACGTCCCGAGTTTTGGGGAAATGGATAATCCTACATGGATATTGAGATTTCGTTTTCTCAAAAATCGGGTCGTGACACAACCCAAGCATCTAGTGGCGCTGCCACAGACCCTCGGGTGGACCTGCTCATGGCCCAGATGAACTACATGACAAAGATGTTGGAAAAAGTACCCAGGAGCTCATTCAGCCAGTTGACCCTGTTTAGGCACCGCCTCAACAAAATTCCGCCGACCGAACTCAAGGAAGGGATGAAGTCTTAGCAGAACCTCAATAGGGAAACTTCGGAAGTAGCGAGCTCTCCCAAGACGAGATCGTGGAATGCTTGCTGAAATCTCGTTCAAAAATGGAGTCACGGATCCCAACATACTGTACGATTTAGCCAAGCCGTCATTCTCCAACGCACTCATGAAAAAGGCAATGCCCAAAAATTTCACTCCGCCAAAGTTCAAAGTGATGGTACCACCGACCCAACAGATCACCTGGGACATTTCCACCACATGATGGCCCTGAAGGAAACCACGGAGTCGATCCTATGCAAAACATTCTCGATCACTCTCACTTTCACAGTGATGAATTGGTTCAACAGCCTACCACCGAGGTCGATAGACTCCTTACAACTTTTAGCGACCGCTTTTATCACCAGATTCATTGGGAGCCAACAGATGAGGAAATTACCCCACTACCTCCTGCACATCAGACAGAAGGCTAGAAGAAACAATACGAGAATATGTCACTCGCTTTACCAACTAATTGACAATGATTGATGGATGTAGCAACGACACAGCCGCTGCAACCTTCGTCGTTGGACTGAAGAGAGGTCCCTTATTTGATGCCCTTAACTTGGAGCCGCCAAAAGCCTTGGTGGTCCTGCTGAAAACAACACAGAAACACATCTCCCTTGAAGAGATGAAAGCTGCGAAAAAGAATGAACAGGAAAGGGAAAACCACTCGAGGAAACGGGAAGGGAAAAAAGAAAGAAGGCAAAATGACGGACCACGGGAAGATAGCAATCATTTGAAGAAACATCGAAACAACGGAAGAACCGAATCCAACCAGTGGGAATCCAGGAAGTTGCAATCAGCATGGCCCAGTCATGAGCGGATAACCAGCGTAATGAAAATGGAGTACAAACTGTACACAACCCTAGAGACAAGCCAGACCAACAACTTAAAACACATGGCAAATTGGGAGAACGTCAAATGGCCACCCAGGAAGAGAGAAGACCCAGAAGAACAAGATAAAAGCAGGTACTACTCCTTTCACAAGGATCACAAACAAGATACCGATGACTGCTACAAGTTAAAAGAGGAAATCGAGCATTGGGTCCAAAGAGGACGACTTGATGAATTCATCCGAATACCAGACAAACAACTCAAAGGAAAAGAAAAAATAGATACCACCGCCACAGGATTAAAAGAACGGTCCAGGGAACTGATATACGCTCTATACTACATCTACCCCAGCAAAAAAGCATCTCCCACTCGAGCAGACCTATATCGAAGCGAAAATATCAACGCCCTGAAGACGGCTGCATTGGCCGACTTGAGGACTCCCAGCGAATACAAATCCAACCAAAGTTGCTTACAAAAGAATTAGCAACGACAAACTCTATCAAGCCTCAGTAAGCATTGCCAAGCAAATAACAATAACGGGCCAAGCAGAGAAGGTCATAAATTAAACAAGAAAGAACATCTGAGTCGTGAAACACCAACGCAAGGATAAACATCAGCCACAGAATGATAAAAGAAAAATCACTCCATAATGTAGTGTAACTGCTCTAGAAAATGACCACTAGAAATGGCCAGGACATCCAAATAGGAGAATCAATAAAGTTTCAGTTTCAGCTTCAGAATCAACATCCCACGAAGGCGAACAACTTCAAAGCGAAGCTATGCGAAATAATCAGCGTATAAAGCCTAAAAGAATCGGGATGCAAGTCAGATACATACAATAAACTTCTAGTCTGATCAACCAACGAAGTAAAAGTTGGACGAATAAGCCAACTTAACATAAAAACTTCTAATCGACTGAGACATTGAGTTAACGAAGTAAAAGTTGGATGAACGAGTCAAATAAGTAAAACGACTTGGGTCGACTAGAGTGTTGAACCAAGAAAGCCAAAGTGTACGAACGAGTCTTAACATAAAACTTCGAGTATACTTAGATGTCAAGTTAATGAAGTAAAAGTTGGACGAACGAGTCAACTAAGTAAAATGACTTCAGGTCGATAAAACGTCTAACCAACAAAGCGAAAGTGGACAAACGAGTCAACTTAACACAAAAATTTTGAGTCGACTGAGATGTCGAGTTAACGAAGTAAAAGTTGGACGAACGAGTCGACTAAGTAAAACAACTTCAATTTGACTAAAGCGTCGAACCAACGAAGACAAAGTGGACGAACGAGTCAACTTAACATAAAAACTTCAAATCGACTGAGACGTTGAGTTGATGAAGTAAAAAGTTGGACGAACGAGTCGACTAAGTAAAACGGCTTCAGCTCGATTAGAGCATCGAACCAAAAAAGCCAAAGTGGACGGACAAGTCAACTTAACATAAAAATTTCAAGTCAACTGAGACATCGAGTTAATGAAGTAAAAGTTGGATGAACGAGTCAACTAAATAAAACGACTTCGGGTTGACTAGAGCTTCAAACCAACGAAGCAAAAGTTGGACAAACGAGTCAACTAAGTAAAACAACTTCGGGTTAACTAGAGTGTCGAACCAACGAAGCCAAAGAAAAAACTTCGAGTTGACTGAGACGTCGAGTTAACTAAATAGAAGTTGAACGAACCAACCAAGCAAAAATGAATTTGAACCGACTGAGCCATCGAGTTAATGAACTTAACATATATAGCTTTCACTTAATCAAACACTATTCATGCCACGCAACCAAAGGTGGTTGTCTCTGAATACACCTCTATTGACATTCTTGGCTCATTACCAAACAAATGGACAAAAAATAACACTAATTTGCACCTCAAATATTTACTTTAATTCACAGTCTCTTCTTTTCTTAAGCTCTTTAACTTTTTTGAATTTTGTTATCCATGTCATCAATTTCTAGTGCGAATAGATGTATATGTAGTTTCCTACACACCACGCCAATTTTGAGGGGGTAATTTTTAGGTGCAAAACAAAGGTTTTATCGATTAGAAATTATGCAAAGCGAATATAAAAGAGAGAAACAGATAATTACATGGTTCCTTCCATGGAGGTAGTATTATAAAAGCATATTTATGCTAACTTACTAGCCTATTTAATTAGACGGGTTGATCATTTCGTTGTTACTAATTTTTTTCCCATGATGCTATATAGGTTGAGTTTTAAAATCGTTAAAGAGTTTAAGGTGAATGAGCATCGGTTAAAGACCTATTACTAGTTATTTGTGGAGTAGGACGTAGAGGAAGTATCACTCCATGTTCCTGCCTATTCGGAGGATTGATCGAAGACACGGTCAGGCTGCACAATGTTAAAGCCTTGGGAGATAACCTATGTGGAGAAGATGATCGCAATTGTGGAACTCAAATTATAGCACAATCAGATTTGCTTTCTCTATCCATTTATTCTTTATCATTAACTTTGATTTTGTTTGTTTATTTTTCCTCTTTTAAATCTTTCATTGCATATGCTCTATTCTTTACACATTGAGGACATTGTTTGGTTTAAAATGGGGGAGGGGGAATAACGTTCTTTCATTGCATATGTCATTTTTTAAAGTATCAGTTTTTGTTCTTTATTGGTTTTATTGTCGTTTTAAAAAAATATTTTCGTAGTTGTTTTGAATCTTAGGATACTTCCTAACACAATGATGAAATTGGTTTTAATTGCATGCTTTTAAGGTGATTTATAAGCATAATTCGAGGTTTAACATTATTCTTTGGTTAATGCTTATTTATAGTTATCATATGCAAATTCACGTGTAATCAACTGGGTAATTGGTAATCATAGTATGTTTAATTGAATTTCACTCAATACAGCCCTTATGTGAGTTTTTGAGCCTATTGTTGTTTTTTTATTTCAGGAGTTTTTTATTAGTTCATCTCTCACTTTCTCGTCGATAATAATTCTTTGCATGATTTTGTTTTGCTTGAGTTGCTAGGATTACTTTCATATTTTAGAACTACACACTAGAAACTTGTACTAATTTTGCTTCAAAGCATTATATTGAATTGCATGACATGCTTGACATAATAAATACATTTATTTTTCACTGGTGCCAAATAACCATGTGTGCATAATAAATTCTCTTGAGGTTAACCCAGATGAGCCAATTATTAAGTTTTTTATTTTTTTATTTTATTACCCTCATCTTCCAAACCTAACCTACTCAGAAGAGGGACACATAATTTGTAAAGACTTTATTGTGAATTAATGCGTGTTAAGAAGCAAGTGCGGGGAAGGTCCTAAAGTAGACAATTCAAGAAGAAAGGAGTTGCCAAAGTAAAAAGGTTTGCCAAAAAAAATGTTGTTACAAAGCTATAGAAGGGATATATACAAACAATGTACTTGTCGAATACTCATTCAGCATTTCAGTACTATTTTAGATAATCTAGTTCTTTACATTTTTAGTAAATACAAAATAATAGCTGGAAATCCTTCATTATCAGTAGGTTGTCTTTTCCGTGTTATGCATGAGTTGATGTGATGGTATTGCATTACGTTGTATGTCTTGAACCATGCGATTGTATAATCTTGTTCAGAGTCTCTAATGTCTTTACTTTCACTTTTTGCTTTCACCATTTCCTTAACACCTTTGTAATTTTCTTATCTGTTCTTTCTCTACCCCCGACCCCTTGGCCCCATTACAACCTAAAATAAGATCTTTTGATTGAGTGTGGTATGCAATGTCACAATGTGGAGATTCGAATGAGGTATGAGCATATGGTGTCACTAGTTCATGCATTCAAGTAGTAAAAATCCTTCCATAAGATCATATATCTGGGAAAAAAACTATAAGAAAATGTCTTTCTTTTTTGTTATATTTCATGTGAGCAATTTGTTTCTTCTTTTTACATCAATTCTCTCACATATAACTAGAATAGAAAAAAAAAAGTGACTTACTAGACAATCAGTGGTAAAAAAAAATTTGCCAATGAGATTTTTGGATTAATTCTTTTCAGCACATGTTTGAGTTTTATCTGTTGCTTGGATTGATTTAATTGTGTGTTTTCATATCATTGTTATGAATGTGTATTAGTTTTCAAATGATGTTGACTCTATCTTGTGTTTATCAAGAGTCTTAACATGTCATCTTCCATTGGAAATCTCTGAGACAAATGTTGGAAAGTTTAGGTTAAATCATTCAATATTTTGTTCTTGTTTTTTTTTATTTGCTCAAAGACTAGCAAAAACCTAATGTAGGGGAATTTGATAAGAACATATTTGTACAAATTTACTAGCCTAGTTATTTATATTTATTTTGTTAGTTTTCGTTGTTTTTATAAATAATTATTGTTTTTGTGTCTTTGTAGATTGCTAAGTGTTGAATTCTTAAAGGATGCAAATTGGTTTGAATTAGGAAAAATTGGTGGAGCAAGAAAGTGTACACGAATCGGGAAACCTAGAGAGAACATATAACAAAAATAATACTTGGCCTCTCTAAAGAATCACCCTTTACAACCCATCCTCTCATCTCCTTTGCAAACCAACAACCTCCATCACGAAACACACAAACAAATCCTTCACAACCTCCATTACCCTTCACGCTTCACAACCGTTATCCTTCATATCTCTCACAACACCAGACAACCATCATCCATCGACCCCAATCCCACCTTTGTCATACACATCAGCCAACCGATCTACCAACCACACTCCCCCTTGCGTGCTTTCTCACTCACATAACCCATCACCGCCCCCTCGTACTAGTAGCCTTCGTTCCCGATCACGCCAACCACTACCATGCATAACACCGTCAAATAGTTCCTCTCTCCATCCAATCATTTTCTTGCAATCCCTTCTCGCAACATGTACACCCAATAGCAACAGAATATCAACACAATAGCAGTGCAAAATATACACAATTATGAATAATATGTTTAGCACTACCACCACTTTGCAACAGTCGGGTGGCATCAGTGTTTTATCTCTCATCCCCTTTTCTATTTTTTGTTTGACATCTATCTAATTATGAATAATATGTTTAGCTAAACCCCTTTTAGCTAGGGGTGGATTCGAAGCCTCAAACATGTGTTTTATGGATTGAGTAAATTCAATTGTTTTTTGCTAGTTAGTGTATGTGTTTTGCTTAATTTTATATGGAGGACTTGTCTATGTATGTTTGTTAAGGTAGCCAACTTAATAAGCGTGCCAGGATTTGATGCAAGGATAAAGAGCGTCTCACCAAATAGTTATTAATCTAATATTCATAAGTAGTAACTACCATTGGACATTGGTATGTTAAGCAAAACCTAGGTTAAGAGTAAGATGTTGTTCACACTTGTAATTGCCTAGTTAATGTTCACATTTTCCTTGAAACTTAATGATCTCGGATTGTTTATCTAACTTGTGGTTCCTGATTAGATAACATGAAGAAAATGGTTTGAAAGTGTACTGAGTTTAATTCAACGAATTTGGGAAAATAATAAGGTTAATTAGTATGGTCATGATTAATCTTGAACATTGTCATTCACGAGTTATAAAGAAATTATTGGAGTTTAATTCATGAGCATGTGTTTGGTGTGTGGAGATAGAACCCTAGGCTAATTTCCCTTTTAGTTTTTACTATTCTTGCAGTAAATTTCTTAGTATAAATCAGAAAAATCTAACCCCCACTATTTCTTGTTTAATTAATTAGTTGTCTTCTTTTTACCCCTTAGTGTTAGTTAGCAAACTCTCTAATCCCCGGTTTAGAACGATCCTTACTTATTCTTTATTATAATTTCAAAACAGGATTTTAAGTTGTGTAATAGTAAAATAGCGCATCATAGTCCATGCCACTCGATCAAATAAAACATTACTATTATCTTCATTGATTATTTCTCAAGTGTTTACATGTTTCCTCCTCTCTAATGAATGTTATCAACCCTTTATATAGATAAGATATTCATAACACTAAATATGTACCACAATACCCTACGCTAGACGTTTACCAACTAACAAATATTTTACAAATCGGCTTTAAACTAGCATTACGAAGTTCCTTGAGTCCGGTTAGTTCCACTCATCCATACTTAAGCCTTATTGACTAGATCTTTGGTTACATTCTCTCATCCTCTTTGTTGTATACAATACAAACAAAGTATATTTATTCACCTCACTGCTGTTCTCGGCAGATGCTATATTTAGTACCCACATTTACTACTTTCTAAAACATATACTCATGTAATGACACATAACAAGTTCAATAATTCCATTTATGATCTCATGCAGTATGGCATTGTTTGTCATCAATCATTTTTTTCCTCATTTGAAGTGTAGGATATAAAAGTGAATGGTGCAAATATCCATTTTAATAAATAACCTAAAATTTGATTAAATGAATTTTAAGTCTATGTGATGTATATAACATCTCCACAAAAGCCAATGGTGTTATGGCCTAGTGGTTAGGGCTGTATGGGTTTGTCCCCCACGTCCTAGCTTCGAATCCCACCTGCGGCATGGTTACCACTACTACAAATATTAGCTTAGGTAACGCCACTTAGATAGCGTTTTTTTAAAGAGCTATCCAAGTGGGCGCTAGGATAGCGCTTATTTGTCTTTAAAAAAAAAAAATCAAAAAAAACGCTACAATAGCGCTTTTAAATTTTTTTTTCAGTTAAGCGCTATCTTAATTATGTCTTAGATAGCGCTTTAAAAAACGCTATGTGAAAAAACGTTACCAAAACTACCATAGCGCTTTTAAAGTGCTTGCATAGCGCTTTAAAAGCGCTATGCTACTTTCCTCTTGTATAGCGCTTCAAATATCAAATTAAATCTCGTTTTTAAAGATCTTGATATGATCGGACGGTTAATATCAAAAGCCCTAATAAAAACCTAAATCTCGACCACATGTATTTTGGTTTTGCTTTTGCCATTTTTTCAAACACAGAGAGAGGAGGGACGGAACAGAGGCGAGGAACCAGATCGAGGAGGCGAGGAACCAGATCGAGGAGGCGAGGAACCGAGGAAGGACGCGAGGAACCGAGGAAGGAGGCGACTCAGGCGAGGAACCGAGGAAGGAGGCGACTCAGGCGAGGAACCAGAGGAGGCGAGGAGGCGAGGAACCGAGGAGTCGCAGGGTAAGGACCAGGTTCGTCTCTCTCGCTCGACTCTCGCAGCGGGTTTCAGCGTGCGCGGTTAGCACACTGGTTTTGAGCAGTGGTTGAGGTATTCTCCTTACTGGTTTTGTCTCAAACAGAGCAAAGCTTTATGGTTCATTGGTTAATACTCAGATTTATTTTTTTTACTTTTATTTTTCATTTTAACTAATAAGAACAAACGTCCAATATCACCACATAATTACTTTTAGTTGCTAATTTGGTCTATCTCATTGATAGCTGCATCTTTTAGTTGTAGAGAAGCTAGGAGAGTTATCTATACTTTTAGCTTTACAGTCTATTCTCATACACTGGTTCGAAAGCATGTGAAAGATAAATTGTGAGTATTGTTGTACAATGGAATTTAAAATAGGAAAAAAAAAAAAAAAAAAACCTGAAGGAATATAATTGCTTGGAAAAGTATATGCATTAAGGATGAAGGTAAGGAAATTTTTTGTTTCCAGTGATGGTATGGTTTGTGTCTGTTATGGACAATGAGTTTCTAATGGAAATGTTATACTTTTCCTCATCAAAAATTTGAAATGGTGCTTTGCAGTCATGTCTGGTTTTGTCATTCTAACCAGAACCTGTGAAGGATTCAATTGAAAAACTTACAAATATGATTAATTTTTTCAGACTATAAGTGTGTCAGCTGTATAAGAACAGGACTGGGGTGCAATTTATAGATACTAAATAAGAAATCTACATTCATTGCGAGAATATTTTACACCCGAGAAGATTCTTGTACCAAAGTAAGAGTCTCTTTTAAGGAAACCCTGTGTTAGATCCCAAAACCAATCTGTCAATTAGAAGTTTCAGAACTTGAGAAACAGAAACATAGACAGAAGTTCATTTGTAGACCACCAAAATCCATTCGTAGGAATGTTTGTCATTAAATTATTTTCCCACTGGAACACAGCAGTTACATTTTTCTCGTAGTGATCTCCCATGGTACTACAAGGGTTGTTTTGAACATAGTAATGTTTGAAATGTAATAGGCAAGTCCAATAGATGTTCAGGGGTTATGTCTGGACAACTTTAGTTAGTAATTTCTCTTTGTTGGCTTCTTAAGCAATTGTATGGATGCAAGAATGCCTCATTTCAATTAAAGAGGATATTTGGCAATGAGGATTAGCCTAAAAATCAGTCCAGCATGTGGCTTTTGATAGATTCGTGTTCAGCTGGGATGACATTCTTAATGACTAATGTTTTGTTTCCCCTTTCTTTTTCTACTTCTTGTAATATGAGCAACTCACTAACTTCTGTGTCCTCTTTTTGATCATTAACAATTTTGCAGTGTGTTCTCATATAAAAAGGATGCAGCTTTATTGTTTTCTATTGTCTTGCTGCTTCTGTTATTTACATAACATTATTTTTTTCTCCTCAACATCTTCTAAGTTTCACATGTTATTACTCGGTGTCTCTTGAGTAGTTGAAAAATAGTAGAATTGGGAAGAAGATAGTTAAGTATCATATCAAAAGCCAGACAGGAAGAGAGAAGGTAGAAGAGAAGCCGTGGAGAGAAATGGCATGGCCTTGGTTTGCACGCCAAACGTTAAACTGTTTTATATAATAGGTGGGTCTGATTGCACCCCAAACTTACATAATCACACACAATCTATTAGACATACACTAAATGAATCTGACAAGACCTGTGCCAAAAAAGTTATCATAACTGCCAGGACAGTGGGTACTCTGCA
This sequence comes from Berberis vulgaris, assembly GCA_963556465.1. Classification (NCBI taxonomy): domain Eukaryota; kingdom Viridiplantae; phylum Streptophyta; class Magnoliopsida; order Ranunculales; family Berberidaceae; genus Berberis; species Berberis vulgaris. The sequence continues at coordinate 34,641,054 of OY747125.1, read as the reverse complement.
GGACAGTGGGTACTCTGCAGTGAAACAGAGCGCACTCTGGTTTGCGACCAGCAGCAAGCTCGCATCAGTGCGTCCCTCACAGAGCAGCAGTTCATCCCTAGCAGCAGCAGCAGCAGTGCGTACCTCGCATCATCAGCAGATCGTCCCTTGCAGTAAGTCCCAAAATCTGCTATTGTTTACTCCCAAAATCTAGGATATTTCCTTGAGGAGATCTTGCAGTGCTACACTTATCATTATGGTGCACATGCGTTCATTCATTCCTTACGAGGACTGTTTCTCTTGGGTTTGTCTCAAGTTCTTAATTATATTCCCAAACCCAAATTTACCAAGTACAAACAATTGAGTTGCATTTATGTTGAAATGCCTCTTCATAGAATGCATGTCACAATAAAACTCATCATTATAGAAGGCCTGAAACCATTCTAATGGCTTTATTTGTTTCCTATTTGCTTCTGAAATACTTTATTTCCTCATTTTTAGAATCCGAGAAAAGAAGGAATCTGTGACAGTGTTGTTGTGCGGTACAAGCGGGTGCGGCAAGTCTACATTGTCAGATGGTATTGGTATTATAACACCAGATCTTGCAGCAGCAGTAGCAAATAAGTTAGAATTGACTACACACCCACCTTGTGCCTATCAAATCAGATATGCTGGCTGTAAGGGAGTCATAGGTTTATTGGCTGAGAAGAGAAAAGGTTGCCTGGATAACCCCTTAGTTATAGAGTGTTTTGATTTCAATAGCAATGGAACACATAAATTTATAGGGTAACTACTTAATTCCTGCTTTCATTTTATTTATTTTTGTTTTTGTGTGTATGATTATATGAAAACGCTATGACTCAAATATATATTAAAAATAGAACATTTTTTACCTTGCGTTGAATTATTTCATCAGGAAAGTTCTGAAGTCAGTGATGGACCTGGAAAATCTTCATAAGGAAAGAATTGGAGCACAACTTCATACAGAATCTTCTATGAGGAAGCCTCATATGAGGGTATTTTGTATGGCCATTCTTCTGTCAGAAGTTAATTAACAGATGAAGTTGACATGTCTAACAGTACATTTCTTAACTATTTTTTTTGTAGATGTTGAAGAGTCAACTTTTTGTGGATGGGTTTTATGAGAAAAAGCTAGACAGTTTCATTGACTACATTTCTAGTGGATTCGAGCTGAATTTTATGGTTGCAGTTGATTTCACAGGTACATATAATGTTGAGAAATATCATTGTATATTCCTTATGCGACTTAAAGGACAAATCATTAAAAGTATTATTTGAATTTTGTTCAGCTTCAAATGCAAATCCTAGACATCCAGATTCCCTGCACTACATTGATCCTTCAGGAAGATTGAATGCTTACCAGCAGGTGAAGTTTTACTTGACTTTTTTTAGTGCATGTAAATATATTAAAAGAATCTTGAGAATCGACATCTGCCGTTGAGGTTTATTAGTCTTTTCAGAGGGGTAGCACAAAAATAAAATATATTTATAGTATGTTAATTTTTCAGCACCTATTGAGCTGGCTGTCCTGTGATTGATATATAAAAATGGCTTCTTAGAGCTAGAAGATCTCCTAATGGAAATTTCTCTTGACAACCTTATGATGAATACTGATCAATCATTCTTTTGTTGACAAACTGCTGATCAATATTTTTAAATCAGTTCTACTAAATATTATAAACTAGATGGATACTACGATTGGTTAAATCATTGGTAATTTGGTATAGGAGGTCTTCTGGTGGGTCACTTTCACATGTTTTGAGTCCCTTTGGTTTCAATGCACTCGAGGAGTCAGTTATATCTTATATCGATTGGTTAAATCATTGGTTATTCTGGGGTAAGTTCCACACCTATTACTGCTACTATATATATATATTAGTTGAGAAGGCTGCTATCAAGAAATATAGTTGGACCTTTAGTCATTTACATTTATCTTACTGATACAAAACCCTTTGTGTTTGGCAGTGGTTTGCATATATATAGTAGCAGTAATAGGTGTGTTCTTGTATTTCAGGTTAAGATTTATATACCGACTTAGTGTGTGTGTGTGTTGTTATACTTATACAATGCCATGATGCAATTTCAGGTTATGCGAGGATATAATTTGAAGTGGCGGTAGAATCTGAGAAACATTCAGCGGTGCCGCAATGTACAGACGAAGTTAGGACTGTAGGAGAAGCTGTTGGCCATTTCATTTCGTGGCCGAAAAAGCTGGTGTATATATATGATAGCATATTAACAATTTTGTATGAATGCTTAAATTATATTTTGAATGAATGAGAAACAGTTAGTTATCATGTTGTGTCTTTATTGATTGATTGAACGTTATTATTATATTAAATATTATATAAAAAATATTATATGGTAGTTAATAAAAAAAATTCACCGAAATTAAATAGCGCTTTAGAAGCTAATTAAAAAAAAATTAAAAAAAAAATCAAAAAAAAATTAAAAATTTTTTTTTAAAAAAAATCAACAAAATTAAAAAAGCGCTATTCAAGCTAATTTAAAAAAAAAATTCACCGAACTTAAATAGCGCTTTCTAAAGCGCTATGTAAGTTAATTAAAAAAAAAAAACAACGCTTAGATAGCGCTTTATTAAGCGCTATCTAACGAAGCGCTATTTAAGTATGCGACTTGCATAGCGCTTTTTTGAGCGCTATCTAAGCTACCATAGCGGTAGCTTAGATAGCGCTAAAAAGCGCTATCTAAGCCTATTTTTAAGCGCTATGCAAGCCTATATTTGTAGTAGTGTACTTTCTAATGGGTGTTGACCTATAGGTCGCCCAGTTGATAGGTTATGGGATCCTTAAAAACCCAGCTCGCCTTCCAAAAAAAAACATCTCCACAAACTATTACTTGGATATATAGTCTCCAGGTTATAAATGATATAACTTTACACATTCGAAGTCTTCAATTTCTACATGTTGTCTAACTAAAAATTCATTCGTCGTTTTCTATAAAAGTTGATGGCTATATTTGTCATGTGCAAAAGGGTATGGCATGATTCAAACCCATCAAAGAACACAAAAATATTAAAGGAACCCACAAACCCCTTTAGATCACTTTACTATATAAAACCCTCTACACAAAAAAAAAAAAAAAAAAAAAATTTGAGGAAGAAGGTTTTAAATTGCCTGAAATCGAAGTCGAAAAAAGAATAAGAGATTTAGGGGTGAAAGCAAATATCAAGAGGATGATAAAGGTTGAGAAGGGAAGCACATATGCGATTTAAAAAAAAAATGAGGTAAAGGGCACGAGAATCTGAGATTTGCAAGGGCAAAATCGTAAACACAGAAATTGAAAAGGAATATAAAGATTAGGGGAAAGTAAATAACTTTTCATTTCGGGCACCCGCAAACCCCTATTTTGTAAGGCCCAAAAATTGACGAGATGTCAATTTATAGAGTTTTTTTTTATCTGAAACAATACCACAACACCCTTTTGCATTTTTGAAAAATAAATAAAATGACAAGTAAAAATATTCACAATACTAATGCAAATGACTTTTCTTTTTCTTTTTCAAATTTATTTTGTCATACATGATCGTTTGACTCCTGACTTGTGAAGCTTCTTAGCCCTTTATATATATAAATTTTGATTTTGTTATTTGTTGCAAATGTTTACTATTTTCTGAAAAATAAATACTCATTTAACTACACATGACAAATTTATTAATTCCAATATTCATTATCTCATTCAATATGACATTGCTTGTCATCAATCATTTTTTTCCATGTTTGATGTGTAGGATATAAAAGTGAATGGTGCAAATATCCCCTTCTATAAATAAACCAAATTCGATTAAATGAATTTTAAGTGATTGGATGAGTTTTAAGTCTATGTAATGTATATGGGAGCATCTCCAAAGTCTATAACTTGGATGTAGTCTCTAGGTTATACATTCAAAGCCTCCAAGTTATACATCCCATCTAGCTCAGAATTAATTTGTCATTTTGTTGTGAAAGATGATGGCTATATTTAATCATGTGCAGAGGCATGTGCATGATTCAAACCCATCAATGAACACAAAAAATTAAAGGACCTCACATACCCCTTTAGATTACTTTACTACATAAAACACAAAAAACATACTTGAGGAAGAAGATTCAAAAAATCGAAATCGAAGAAAGAAATAGAAATTTAAGTTGAAAGCAAACATCAAAAGGGGGAGGAAGATGTGAAGAATGGCTGAGAAGGGGTTGAGCAGGGAAATAAATAGATGATTTTTGAAGAAAAAACGTGAGAAAAAGGTATAGGGTATGAGAATCAAAGATTTGCAAAAGCATAAACACAAAGATTGAAGAAACAAAAGAGAAAATGAGGGAAAGTAAGCGAGTTTCCGTTTAGAGCACCCCATAAACCTTGGTTTTGTAGGTCCCAAATATTGAAGAGACGCCTCTATTTATAAAAAAAATTCTATTCTGAAACTATACCCCTTCAATACCACAACACCCTTTGACATTTTTGAAAAGTAAAAAGTATTCACAAAACTAATACAAATGACTTTGAGGAAAAACAAGACGTAAAAAGGATAAAAAGGAAAAGCAAGACGTAAAAAATTTCTTTTTTCCTCATCTCCTAGTAACTTTTTTCCCGCTCCCTTCTTATTATTAATTTAATAAATAAAATATGAGTCAATTTTTATGAAGAAAGGATAAATTGAGGAACTTCACTTGTATTTTTTCTATAAATTATAGCATCTCTGTGTGTGGAATATTTTTGCTTTTCGTCATGTGATCTTGACGACAGGGTGCTTTGCACTTATCTTATATGCGCAACTCTAGTCCACTCCTGACTTGTGGAGCAACTTAGTCTTTTCTCTATATATAGCTTGATTTTGTTATCTTATATGCACAACTATTTTTCTGAAAACCAAATACTCATTGCACAAGTTTAGTAATTCATTGATAATCTCATGCAATATGCCACTGTTTGTCATCTATGATTTTTGTTCATCATTTGAGGAGTAGGATATAAAAGTTAATTGTGCAAATAAATAAATTAAATTTTGATTATATGAATTTTAAAGAGATCTGATGTATAATTGTATATGATTATATGTGGCATGAGTCAAACTAGAGACATGGCAAATACCACAATTCATGATTTAACAAATGACCTCTAAAAGCCGACTTACTCAAAAGTTTGTTGTAGTATATGTAACCTTATATATTCCGCTATACACCATATGTATGTATGTATGTAGCGTAATCACGAAATTGTTTTGAGGTGTAGGATACAAAGGTAAGTGGTGGAAATATCCCTTTGATAAGAGTTTTTGTTTGGAGAGTATTAGGAGAAAAAGAAAGACCAAGGAGATCGATCACTTCTGTGTGAGTTAAGCTATCAGAGGTGGAAGGAGAAGAAGAATGAACAGAAGAGAGAAAAAAGATACAATCTTTAATTTTTAGTCGATGGGCAACAAGATCGCAAGAACCACACAAGCATCTGCTTCAGAATACTATCTCCATGACCTCCCTTCTTCATACAACCTAGTTCTCAAAGAGGTTCTGGGTCGGGGCCGTTTCTTCAAATCCATACAGTGTAAGCACGACGAAGGTCTCGTTCTCGTCAAGGTTTACTTCAAGCGTGGTGACTCTATCGATCTCAGAGAGTATGAGCGTCGATTGGCTCAAATTCGTGACATCTTTCGGTCTCTTCAACACCCCCATGTTTGGCCCTTTCAAGTAATTTCTTTGATCAACGAACCCCTTTTTTTACTTTTGGGTTTTGGGTTTTTGCATTCTAAATGTTTGATGAAATTGAATGGGTTTTTATGATGTTGTTGTTGTTGTAGTATTGGCTTGAGACGGACAAGGCTGCGTACCTTCTGAGGCAGTACTTCTTCAATAACCTTCATGATCGATTGAGTACTCGTCCCTTTCTCAATGTTGTCGAGAAGAAGTGGTTGGCTTTTCAGGTACCCTTTTGAGAAAAGTTGCGTTTTTTATGTTTTGGGATGAAATTGTGCTTACCCATTTGTTTTTGTTGTTTGTTAGTTACTCTATGCTGTGAAGCAAAGCCATGAGAATGGTGTTTGTCATGGTGAGTTCTTTTGTTGGAAATTCTTAATGTTGTTTTGGATTTTAGAAAAAGTTTAGCTTGATAAGTTGCTGTTGCGGTTGGTGTAGGTGATATTAAATGCGAGAATGTATTGGTTACATCTTGGAATTGGCTTTACCTTGCTGATTTTGCATCGTTTAAGCCAACTTATATACCTCATGATGACCCATCGGATTTTTCATTCTTCTTCGATACTGGAGGGAGGAGGCGGTGCTATCTTGCGCCAGAGGTTAGTAATTATACTACCATTTCAGTTCCATACAGTTGGTTTTAATTATAAGAACTCATCGACTGAGGCACTTGAAGTTCATCTACCACCATAATTTCACTTTTAGCAATATATTGATTTCTAAGAGTAGGCTGATTTATGTCATGTAATATTGAAATATGCAATTCTTTATCTTTGGAGAAGTTTATGACCCTCGGCTGCATAGTATGTTTTTATGTTGCATGCTTATCATAATTTTTTTTCCTTTAAAATGGCTGATTTAGGGTTACAATTGGATTACCCTTCTTAATTGGTGATTTGATCATGGATCATATTTTAATCACAAAAAATAAAAATATACAAAGCATTGCCAAAGAGGAGGTAGAGAAACAGTCGAAAACTGTTCAAGCCACAGGCTGTACACTCCAAGTATGATATGAGTTTGTGATGAATGAAAGAAGAAACACAAGCACGAAAATTCATCCAATCAATTTGAATGATCCATAACATCTCTTGATCTGAAAATTTTATGCTTGAAAGAGATGTCTGCAATAACAGTATTCTTGGTGGAGGTCATACTATCCGCCAAACTTATCTATTTTGCAGGGAATACCCCTTGTTCTCCTTGAGTCAAACGCCTAGAAAGTTACAAAAAATGACCACTTTAATAGTCATTTGAAGAACACGAACCCAACCCTAGTTTCTAGAAAATTGAGAATTAAAGACCTAAACCCCATTTTTTCTTTAAAAGGTAAAATAATTTATTAACATTCTGCGAGACTGCGACTAATACAAACATATATAGATGGCCGCCTTAAAAGCATTAAGCTCCAGACCGATATTCTCCCACTTTGCATACAATACTTAGAAACCCCGCGGAGAAACAAATCTGTATTACTACTTCAAACTCCATTGCTTTATTACACAAAGTTATATTGATCCGATATTACAAATCGTCTGATTCAGCATAAAAGGAAACGCATTCCACAAAACTTTCAAAAACAAGTGTAAAGGGGTCTTCCAGCATTTTAAGAGATCTTTTATCGAAGTAGGCTCTTGTTAACCCAGTTAAAGGAGGAAGCTCATTTACTGTACTCTAGATCAATACCACAAGAAGGTAAAAAGGGCATGAGATATTGATATCCTGCCAGATCCGGTAAACCAATGGTAGGATAAATGGTTGAACAATCTTAAAAGTTAAAACTAACTAGATAAAAATGGTTGACCGATTTTTGAACAGATTTACTTTTGTAGCACAGAGCCTATACCTCTTAATGAAGTCTACCTTAGATGGTCTCATTTGATTATTTGATCCATGAAGGTGATTCAAGCGAGCACATGAGACTTTAGACGTGACTTCAGAATCCCTAATGGTGTCGATGACAAGAAAATAGGATCACTGAAAACTACTCTTTCTTACAAAGTTCATGTTGAATAGTCATATGCTTCAGTATATAGGGCAAAGAATAACCAACTCTAATCTCCAAGAATTGCAGCCAAATTCATTTCAATCCTGTTAATTTCATTTAAAGTCCCATTCATAAAATCTAATCGACCGTTCATGTAAATCTTTTCCTTATTTTGATGAGAGTTCTTCGCCAGCCAATATAGCAGTCACCAAAGGAAGAAGGTTGTTATTTGAGATGAATTAAGTAAAATAGGTTTGGAATCTTGGATTGTCTTCCATCATTTAGAGTTGATTTTAGGTTATTAAGGATTTTCCCTCCATTTCATTTCCTGGTTACTCTCCTGGTCATTGTTGCCAATCTCATGGAAAGTCACATATAAAGTTTGATTGGACTGACTGTTAGTTCCACCGGAGTTCTATTAAGCTTTTTAGAAAATTATGTGTTGTAAAGCTGCAGTAAGGACCTCAAAGGTTTCGATATTATGAAATTATTGGTCATATGACTCATATCACATGTTCTGGTTATAGCATATTGAAAATGAAAGTATGTAGCTATGGTGGCATTTGGCTATATCCATTTGTTGTGGGCCCTTTGATAGGGAGATTGCAAATGGGATTAATTTGCTTGTCATGCAAAAGGCATTCTTTTTCTGAATCTTGCAAGAAGTAGGTGACTTCTATGTTGTTTTGAAGTAGAGATAAGTGAAATTCAATGTGTGTAAGTATGGATTCTAATTGTTCAAGGAGGATCTCTTTTGTATACTTCACTGTTTACAAGAGCATTGTTTTATGGTAAGTTGCTTTCCAAAGATTTTTGAACAGTTATAACTTAGAAGATCAATTTGGACCCTTACCTTGTTGATTATTCATTACCCTCCAGTTGTCCATTCTCCACAATAAACAAGTATGGTCAGAAAAATGAAATTTTGTATTAATGTGTAATTTGGACAAGAAAAGGAGGGGCAGTATAACTGGACAAAAGCCCACCCTCTACAGATTATACATCAAGAAGTGTTGGAGATAACTAAACTCTCCCAACTAAATATACAAGTAGCAAAATTAATATCCCTGAATTTATCCCAATTAGAACTCAAAATCCACAGAGTAACTTTCAAATCCACCCATAATTGTTGAATTTTTTTCTGGGAAAAAATTACCTTCGACCTCTATAGATGTCGGCTAGTAAATTGAAGGCGGAGATCAGTTGACTTGTAAGTTTTGGATGCACTGGAACAGTGGGGAAAGGAACCTGCAAAGTCACTTTGACGCTCAAGTCAGTGAGAGCTCAAAGTTAGCAAGTACTAGAATAGAAAAGTTTGCATACGTCAAAGTGTGTGTAACACTCCCTTTTATAGTTGCATCTAACTAACAATTGTAAGGGTATTGATGATTATCTTTAATTGGAGGGAGTATATGGGTGGAAGTCAAGCCGTCCTCTAAAATCATGACAATGGTAACGGCTATCAAGGATAGCCAACAGTTGCCGCAAATTAACAGTTTGGCCGTAAGTCGATAATTGACAATGGATTTTGACCTTGGGAGTGTGCTTATGATCACATGAGGTGTTAGTAGTTGACTTTGATCTTATGTTGCATGGTTCGACCCATGTGTAAGATGGGTCCACACAATTGTTTTAGCTGAGTTGTTGAACACCCTGTTGTTTTTTCCTCTCCAAAGACCCAAACCATAACATGAATCACTCTAGTCCAAACCATAGCATGAATGAATCAAAATATAATTTGTTTCTTCTTGCTTTCAATAAAGTTATAAAATAAAATTATAAAATGACAAGTAATTGTAGGAGATTAGTTTTTTTTTTTTTTTTTTTTTCATGTTGTTGTCTCTTTGAGTTTCTCGGTCGAGTTGTATCTCCCTTTCTTTGCTGTTTCTAATGCAAGTGTTTTATTCATCATAAAAAAGATCAAAAAAAGAAGAAAATATTTTACCATTTTTTTCATTTATACTAAACCTAATGAATCTAAATTTGTTATGTGATGGGTTATAGAGACTCTCGCAAACAAGGTAAATAAACTATTTAAAACCAAAAAGTAGCAGATGATGGTAAATTATAATCATAAACAACAAGAACAACGATTACAACAGACAATGGCGGCAATTCAAAACTTGATTCAACACTCTTCCAAATGTCAAGCTGGCAATTCGACATTATACTTAATCAAGGAACATGTTATTTTTTCCCCAAGTATTTTGACTTAGGAAGTGACTCTTTTGATTTAATTAAGTTTTACTTAAAATTCTTGAATAATTCCATTGCATATCTTTTTGTTAGATTTGGCTTGACAGTAGTTTATCCCCTAATGTACACTTTGTTGGTGTTTTCAGATAGTTATCATTTTTATTGATGAGAGGTTAGAAGTTAAATAAATTCAAGTTTGATCCAATGGATCCAAGGAAAAAAAAATTAAGTGATGTAGGTACATAGTTATATGTTTTGGAAAATAAATTAAAAATTGGAAGCAGGTGAGTTTAATTTGGAAAAAATTTTAGTCAGGTTTCTTGGTTTGATCCTTTTTGTATTCTTTTTCTTTTCGTGTTGTTGTAACAACAATCCTAGTTCCAACTGTATATGACTCAAACCACCTTGGTTCCTGGACTGTAATTCTAACCAATTAGTATTATATCAATCATTGTATTTTTTCCAATTATTATCATGTTAGCTAATTCAAGTAATGTTCTTTACCATCTTCAGAGATTTTATGAGCATGGAAATGAAATGCATGGTGCAGCAGATGCACAGCTAAGGCCATCGATGGACATCTTCTCTGTTGGGTAAACATTCTTTATGAATAAAAAATACTATACAGTTTGGGCATTCATGTTTATCTCCAACATGCAAAGGTGAAAGTTTCTACGTTCTTATCAACAAAAGCATAGGGTCGATAAATTTTGACACTCATTGTCATTACACATCTTTTGTACCCAATTATTGTTCAAACTTTTTTGGCAATAATATATTTTATCTTTGAAAAATAAAAAAAAATTTGTACCCAATTAGCATTTTTTTGAGAATACATCTATGGTATAAATTAAAGGTGGTATGAAAAGTTGTGGCGGCCTTCACACTACCTCAAGCCAAGACAAACACTAAATGTATTAATAGCAACACTAGGTTCTAAAGCATCAATTTTGCAAGCCAGTGGAACATTCATCTACATTTTGACACACCATAGATAGAACATTAAGTCATTATTCGTTAGTTTTTACTCAACTTTGGTCAATAATGTGTTCTGAAGTGTATTGTACCCCCGATGTCCGTAGCGAAGGATTAGATTTTCATCTCACTTCTTTCTTGCTCCACAAGGCACACGCCCCCCACGAGAGGATTGAAAATTTGAATTTTGGTAGGGTCGAGTCGTGATCCCACTACACCCATCAAGTGAGTGCTATTACTTAAATATTGTATCGAAGGGAAATAGCGTATGTTGTCTGGGGCACGAAGCTCCAGGGAACATCTTAAGCGCCTTGGTATCATGATGGTGAAGTTGCATATAATTTTCAAATATTTTAGGAATGAAGCCTCTGAATAAACATATCGAACAACAAGTATTCAAAATTCAGAGGCTTATTTTGGATGTTTTGGTCTTGCTTTGGGCATAGGTGTCTCATCTACTATCTTTCGATGGGATCTTCTAGTTTCGAGGCCTTAATCTTTTTAAGGCGCAGTCGTCACGCTTCTCAGTTTTCCTATCACTAATATTTAACCTAAAATATAAAATAAAATAAAGTATTAATAATAAATACAAAAAATGTAAAATAAAATGTAACAACTTACATCATCCGCAGTTATAGATACAATGAGCGCATAGATGATAGATGATGACAGCATTCAGGGAGATCGAAGACCCTCTCGACAGCAAATCCTAAACCTGACCCAATCGCCACCTGTCAATAAAAACTAGGTTGATTTGTTTTGCCATCTACCTTCATTATCGGTCACCCTTCTGAATGATGCACTTCATTCTCTGAGCCCTTGCATAGGGGAAGTTTATTTCCAATTGCAATGACCCTGTGGGTAGCTTCAACCATGTTGGAGGCAATTTGAAATTTTAATTGCCCATTGCATTTGTCCAGTGTTTGATACAATACGAGCCAAAACCATTAACAAGTAAAGGCACGGTTTTTGAAGATGTCAAAAAATAGGTTTATTGCGACAACGTGGGTGGGCGTTCGATTACATATCTGATCGTGATGATTTTTGCCCAGAAATCTTTGCTACCCTGTGATACTTACCCCCTTGTAGTATGAGACGACTTTGATAAACCGAAGAGAGCAAAATTGTACTTCCACCACCCTTGGACAATCATCCTTATAAAGTTCACAAATAGGTCTAATAGCATGGATGAGTTTATGTAACCCGTTGCTGTTGGCAAAAGTAATCTCAACCTCCGCAAAACCGAGAGAAGTGCAATGAGCAACCTCCAAGGTATTCTCACTTCTAATAGCGATAGATTTTAAATGAGGATGTTGCTTTTGATTGCCTTATTTTTCAGGTAATAATCAGACAGGTTGTAACTCGGAATATTTCTTGACTTAGATATTTAGCATAAGAAAGGTAGGAGCAACCAGAACTGAAGTTTATGGAGTTTTTGAATCTTCATCTCGTATTTCTATTTTTGACATTATTACCAGGTTAAAGCTTAAACAAAGCTTTCTTTATTTCTATAATGAATCAAACTAACACGTTTTCTAAACGTCAATATATTTAGTATTTTTCAATAGTAGCTCCAGTAGAAGACTTCAATGTAAATTTTGTAAACATGGATCCGCTAAATGCGCTCTGATGATCATAGGTAAATGATTAGAACAAAACCTTGTCCAAGGTATGCTCTATATGCATTCCGGTAATAATATATCTATTAAGGTGTTGCCTTTCATAGTTTTGCTTGAGTGAACTAAACCGTAAAACATGTCATTGCTCATTTAGAGCAAACTTGAGCATAATAATTTATAATTCGTGGAGTTGGGTCCTCCCAAACACCTGACCTCAATTCCTGTGATTTTGTAAACATGGAACCGCTAAATGCAAAATGATCAGAGCAAAACCTTGTCCAAGGTCTGCTCTATATGCATTCCGGTAATAATACATCTATTAAGGTGTTGCCTTTCATAGTTTTGCTTGAGTGAACTAAACTGTAAAACATGTCATTGCTCATTAGAGCAAACTTGAGCATAATAATTTATAATTCGTGGAGTTGGGTCCTCCCAAACACCTGACCTCAATTCCTGTGAGTTGTTGTTGTACCATTTACGTGTGCTTTTCTACACCCCCAAATGGTTGTTATTGTATCGTATGGGTTTTCTAGGGATTGAAGTGGGGCAAAACACTAACAGCCGCTGCGAGAGCCCCCACGATAAGTATTTATTTTATTTATATAGTTTGTGAGCCATCCTTTAATTCAAGAAAAACCATACTAGTAATAACCATAGTTTAGAAGCCATAATTCAAACCGTTAAATAAAATATAAGTCCATCCATAACATAAACAAGACAATACTTTTCATATAACATTACGTCTTAAAGCGAAAGGTGAAATCTAGTAAACTACTAAACAATAAATCATTACCCATGAGGTTGTTACTCAAATATACACACCATCTCCTGAGTCAAAATCATTGCTGAAAAGGGGAAGAGAGGAAGAGGAAGACTTGAGCGAATTCAGAATCCAAACTCAAGCAGAGTTAAGTTGAGAAAAAGAAGGATAAGAAAGAAGAAGAAAAAAGAAAGTTATATTACTTGATCAAGAATAAGGGTAGCTCAGACTCTCGTTCTTGACAGTTGATTTATGGTGGTTTGTTCATCAATTAGGTTCCAATAGATGTTACTACATAAAGTATAGCAAGATATTAGTAATTATTACTTATTTAAATTGTGAACATGGTATTTAGTGCTCCAACGAAGCGTTGTGGCGCCACGAAGCGCGAAAACTTTTTGAGGTGAGAATTTTTGGAAGTGAAGCGGCATATTAAAAAAAATAGAGCTCCGGGAGTCGCAACGCAGTTGTGGCGGAGTCAGTTGCTCTTTTATTAAAGCCAGCTCAAAGTTGGTATATTTGACTGGTAATCAATTACTCATCTTTCTTGTATTTGCTTATATATGTATCTATAACTACGTATATTATATCAGGTCTCTGGATTCATTTCTTTATTGAACTTTTTTTAGATTGTTTACGTGCTAGAATAGTTTGACGCAATATAAAATTGTACAGTTATATCCGACTTTTATGATTTTGTTGCATTTTCCAGATGTGTTATCGCAGAACTTTTCCTGGAGGGACTACCATTATTTGAATTATCACAACTACTTGCCTATCGAAGAGGACAATATGATCCTAGCCAATCCCTTGAGAAGGTGGTTGTCTGTTACTTTACTTTGATTATATATTTTCTTTCACCTTTGTTTACTTTAACATTGATGTTTCTTTTGGCTTTTGTATTACTTTTTCAGTCATTTGCACATTAATTCATGTGGTCTTGAACTCTTGATATTAATACTATTTCTTGTGAGTGTAGATCCCAGATTCTGGCATTCGCAAGATGATCCTACATATGATTCAGTTGGATCCAGATTCACGACTATCTGCTGACAACTACTTGCAGAGCTATGCTGCAGATCTATTTCCTAGCTACTTCTCTCCATTTCTTCATAATTTCTTTTCCTGCTTGATTCCTCTTGATTCTGATACAAGGGTAGGGAACATTTGCAGACTGGGTTGCTAAGAATAATGCTTTATTTACTTTATTTAGCTGCTGCTTAGCAGAAGTTTCTATTGTAGGTTGCTGTGACACAGAGCGCTTTCCATGATCTACGTAAGCAAATGATGATCAAATCAGGTGAGGAGATCAGCAATATCTCAAGTATAAGCAACAAGCCTCTCCATGAGGTGGATAATTTAAAACAAAATCTTAATGCACCAAATGATTCTTTTAAGAAGAGAGGAGGGCTGGAGATGGGCCTGCTCAAAGATCAAATTCAACTTGGTGATGACACCACTGCACATAATGACGTACAACAAAGTAATCATAGTCCTAATTTGAAACCGATGATTGAAAATTTGCAGACTGCTGCTTTTGGCAGCTCTTCTGCAAGATCAGCTTCTTCACATAATCTCAGGTACTCTAGCAAGCTCTCTGGAGGAGAGCTTCTCAAGACTATTTTCAATGGATTGAAGGAGCGTGAACGCCTGTATTTAGGAAAGATCATTCAGAGGGAGTTGGATTCAGTAATCTCTGAATATAACAAACAATTGGCCACGTTTGAAATCCCTTCATCAGATGCACTTGAATCTAGTATGAGCTGTGAAGGCATGGTCTTAATTGCATCATTGCTGTGTTCATGCATACGCAGTGTCAAGTTGCCGCAATTGAGGAGGGCAGCAGTACTTTTATTGAAGTCTTGTTCCCTTTATATTGACGACGAAGATCGTTTGCAACGCATACTTCCCTATGTTATTGCAATGCTCTCAGATCCAGCTGCAATCGTGCGCTGCGCTGTGTTGGAGACTTTGTGTGATATTCTGCCATTGGTCAGAGACTTCCCACCTAGCGATGCCAAAGTATTTCCCGAGTATATTCTCCCCATGCTTTCTATGCTCCCAGATGATCCAGAAGAAAGTGTGCGAATTTGCTATGCTAGTACTATATCCAAGCTTGCATTGACTGCTTATAGATTCTTGATTCAGTCACAAAGCTTGAATGATGTAGGGGTTCTTGAAAAATCGAGTCACAGTCAAACTCAGAAATTGTCAGCCCCCTCTGTTGAGGTATCAGGACAGATGCAGACTGGGAACATTGATGTCCAGCTGGCACACCTAAGGAAGTCTGTGTCAGATGTTGTTCAAGAATTGGTAATGGGCCCAAAACAAACCCCTAGTATCAGGAGAGCACTCCTGCAAGATATTGGATACTTGTGCTGCTTTTTTGGCCAGAAGCAGAGTAATGATTTCCTGCTTCCCATGTTGCCAGCTTTTCTAAATGACCGCGATGAGCAACTAAGAGCTGTTTTCTACGGACAGATTGTGTTTGTCTGTTTTTTTGTTGGTCAAAGAAGTGTTGAAGAATATCTTCTACCTTACATTGAGCAGGCCTTAAGTGATACAACAGAAGCCGTGATTGTCAATGCATTGGAGTGCTTGGCTGTTCTGTGCAATAGCAGTTTCTTGCGTAAAAGGGTATTACTTGAAATGATAGAGCGTTGTTTTCCATTGTTGTGCTATCCTAGCCAGTGGGTAAGAAGGTTAGCTGTCACTTTTATTGCAGCTAGTAGTGAGAAGTTAGGAGCAGTAGACTCGTATGTTTACCTAGCTCCTGTAATACGCCCTTTCCTTAGTAGACAACCTGCATCTCTAGCTTCAGAAAAGTCACTTCTTTCATGCCTCAAGCCTCCTGTATCAAGACAAGTGTTCTACCAAGTCCTAGAAAATGCCAGGAGTTCAGACATGTTAGAGAGACAGAGAAAGATATGGTACAATTCATCCACACAATCAAAACAATGGGATGCTACAGAAACTAATAAAAGAGGAGTTGCAGAGTCAAATTCTACCAGAAGCTGGCCTGGCAGACGTCCTGATCTGCAGATTTATAAATCAGCTGGTGGTTCTATGCAACAATCAGGGTTGCCAGATGTTGAAGATGATCAGACTAAGTTGCGATCAGTTGGAAATTTCATGCCCAATGCTTCAAGTGCAATTGACATTCGAGATACTCTGAGCTCTGATAAGTTACAGTTCTCCGGGTTCATTTCCCCGCACATAAATGGTGGAACCAGTTTTAATTATGATGGACCATCGGAAGGCATACCATTGTATTCCTTCAGCATGGACAAGCGAGCATCAGTGGCTACCTCTAGCTCTGCTGGATCTGATTCGTCCCCACCCGGAGGCTCTTCAGGAATCAGTTCCTCGTCAACATCTTGGATGGATCCTGTTAATAAATCCTCCATTTTAGCTGGTTCGGTGATGGGACCTAAGTTTCATCCGGGATCCTTGAGCATCAGTAATGGCTCCAAACAATTTTACAAAGTTGTGCGAGATTCAGAAGGAAGAGAAAGCAATCAAGCTACCTATATGGGCAGCAAGTTTCATGACATGAACTTATCTGGCACTCAGAAGGGAAGCTCAGCAATAGCTGTAGACGTTCCCATGCCAACTGATGTGACTGGAATGCCGTCTTTTACACGAGCATCATCAGTCACAGATGCAGGGTGGAGGCCTCGCGGTGTGCTTGTGGCACATCTCCAGGAACATCAGTCTGCAGTCAATGACATTGCTATTTCTAATGACCATTGCTTTTTTGTGAGTGCATCGAATGATTCCACCGTCAAGGTATGGGATACCAGAAAGCTGGAGAAGGACATTTCTTTTAGGTCAAGGCTGACTTACCCACTTAATGGAAGCAAGGCACTCTGCAGCACAATGCTCCGAGGCTCTGCACAAGTCGTTGTTGGAGCAAGTGATGGCACTATTCATTTGTTCTCTGTGGATTACATCTCCAAGGGACTCGGCTGTGTTGTTGAGAAGTACTCAGGGGTTGCAGATATCAAGAAAAAGGAGGTAGGTGAAGGAGCCATTCTGAGCCTATTGAACTACTCCCCTGAAGGCTGTCCCAGTCAGACAGTTATGTTTAGCACCCAAGGATGTGGCATTCGTCTCTGGGATACTAGAGCAAACTCGACAACATGGCTGTTGAAATCGATTCCTGAAGAGGGATACATATCTTCTCTGGTAACAGGTCCTTGTGGGAATTGGTTCGTGTCAGGCTCTTCAAGAGGTGTTATCACACTTTGGGATCTGAGGTTCTTAGTACCAGTTAATTCATGGCAGTATCCTCTGGTATGTCCCATTGAGAAAATGTGTCCATTCATGCCCCCACCAAATATGTCTGTGTCTGCCACAGCGCGGCCCCTGGTTTATGTTGCTGCAGGTTGCAATGAAGTTTCCCTTTGGAATGCAGAGAATGGAAGCTGCTACCAGGTAAAAGTAACAAAATTTATGTTCACCTGTCATTATTACCATCTGGCTTGATTAGACCCTTAATGAAGCAATTCTATTTCTGTTTTAGGTATTAAGACTCACGAACAATGATAATGATGCTGAAACATCTGACTTGCCTTGGGCTTTAGCCAGACCTTCCAGCAAGCCCACCACTTCTAAACAAGATGTGAGGCGGAATGTCAATCCAAAGTATCGAGTTGATGAGTTAAATGAACCTCCACAACGTCTCCCTGGCGTCCGTGCATTATTCCCCTTACCCGGGGGTGATTTGTTAACTGGGGGAACCGATATGAGAATTCGCCGTTGGGACCATCTCAGGTTTTTGTTCAAATCCTATTTATATTTTGTTTCTTCAGTCAATGTATGTGGTCTAATCAATTCCTTTATTGCCCTTGTGCACAGTCCTGATCGTAGTTATTGGGTTTGTGGGCCATCTCATAAGGGGATAAGAAATGACGAGTGCTACGAAACTAAGTCCAGTTTTGGAGTGCAAGTTGTGCAGGTATGTGACATCATTGTTGGGAGGTTACATCTACTGTTTTATTTTGCAAATCTAGCTTACAAAGCGTGTGATGGTATGATGTTGAAGCAAGCATCCACTTGTAGAAAAATACTATGATGTTGAAGCAAGCATCCACTTGTAGAAAAATACACCCTCTTAACAGAAAAAAAATTTTGCTTCATTACATTGCCGCTTAGAAATGATTTAAATGGAAGATTGGATTGCCATTTTTCTTAAGAGAGGTTACTTACCAACTTCATTACAAAATATTGCAACATGAAGAAGGAATTTTAGAATTTATTTGGTAAAAAGTTATAATTAAATATCTGTCTTCTAAAACTAGAGATTGTTTGCTGGTAAACAGGAGACAAACAGACGACCTCAAATGACCAAGTTGACTGCAAAAGCTCTCCTTACGGCAGCAGCCAGTGACTCTGCAGGTTGTCACCGTGATTGTATATTGTCTCTGACTTCAGTAAAGTTGAACCAGAGGCTTTTGATATCCAGCAGTAGAGACGGTGCCATCAAGGTTTGGAAGTAGTAAAGCATTGCCTAAACTCACTGTACATTATTTAGTTCAGTTGTTCAATTAGGAAAATGTATATTGTAAAAAAGAAAAAAATGAAGGTAAACATTACTTATAATGATAAATTGATTTCTAAGTCCCTTTTTACGAACATTATTGAGGTGACTATCTATCGTCTTCCTTTTAACAACCACATTTTTATCATGTGAATCTGAGAACGGAAAGGAACTCCCTTTTATTATAAGAAATCACAAATCAACTGTGGTCATTGGACGAAAACTATTCCTGGTGATGGAATTAGAGGCTAACTCAGAGGTGTCTAAAAGGCTTTCACAATCGCGTTCGGAACCAACCAAATAATCCAAATGTGTTTCTTGGTTGGGCCTTGCATCTCTTAGTTTTAGATGTAGGGTGTTACACAAGCCAATGAAAATCCAAGTAAGAAGTGATTCTTGGTTGGGGCTTGCATTTCTTCTTAGTTTCAGATAGGGTAGGCATCCGATCCCGGCCCATTCCATCCGGTTTTGATTTTATTTTATTTTTTCCGGGTTTTTTTTATTTATCAAACCCATTCTGATTTCGTCCCGTCCCGTCCCGATCTAGAGTGGGATGAGTTTCAGCTGAAGATTTTTAATCTCGCTTTTCTCGTCCGGTTTCTAATTTATTTGTTTAATATTTATTATTATTAATTTTAATCAAAATACTCTTTTAAATGAAAGTTTAGAATGTGTTGAAATTAAATCAAAGTAAGATGATATTCTAAATGAATTTTAATTAAACTAAATCATGAATTTTAAATGAAGTTTAACATTTATTTAATATCTATTATTATTTATGATGAAATTTATATGCATATAAATTTGACAGTATTGGTGTGTGAACAATGTGAGATGAAATTCTTTCATTGAATGACTATTTAGTAAATGTTCATCTCGTTCCGAACCCGTTTGGGATGGAATGAGGTCGAGATGAGCTCTATCCCGTCCCGATTGGGATGAGATAGAGTGAGGTCCATCATGTCCCGTGCCCACCCTAGTTTCAGATGTAGGGCGTTACATAACATTTCAAGGAGATGTCCCATCTTGGACGAATCATATCCCATCTTGGACAATTCGTTGAGTGCATTCAGGCAAATATCCAACAATTTGGAACAATCTATTTCATCTCAAGACTGAGTTTCAGGTTTTTTCAGTTATGGGTAACTTACAAGGGAGTAATATGTTTAGGGTGGAAAACTCATTCCCTCTTTTTATATAAATTATGCCTGCTAGAAGTGATGGTATTTTGGTCTTTGACTTTCCAGTTTCCATAGTTGACTTCTTGGGAATGGTGGTTCAAATTGTCACCCTATGCCAGATTTTGCATACACTGCTCATATCGTTTAGGGTGGAAAACTATAGTAGGACTGAGTTTCAGGTTTTGCATACACTGAAACCCTATGCCATAGTATAAACTATAAAACCAGCCCTGGATTTTCCAGTTTCCATAGTTGACTTTTTATATAAAAATGGGTGCAAGGCACATGTGTGAATGCAAAATTTTTGCTCAGTAAAGGCGAAGAATAGAGTCATCTCCTACATACCAACAAAAAGGGAATTAAAGTCGTAGTTTCCACACCATTTTTAACAATTCTAATACGGTTAAATTGCAATTCAAGCAGTAACAATTCTAAAACACAAATCAAGCAAATTCGACAGATAGCGCTCTATATTCTAACAGTAACTTATTTTCATATTGCAATGTGCAATTAAGCAAAATTGTATCATCCTACAAGAAATTAACTCGAGCAAACAAATAAACTACTACTTGACAAAAAAAAAAAGAAACCAACCGGTGACAACTGCTTACAATTCTGGCTTTGCAGAACATATCATCAAATACTGAAACCTTATGCAGGACCAGGGTGCTAGTCGATATTGATATCGAACACCTCCAGCTCCCTTTGAAGAATATAAACTGCAGTTGTCCAGTATCAATACTCATAGCCATCATCATAGCCAACATAATCACCATCATAACCATATTCCTCAACTTCATGACCATAAGTTACTCCATTGTACTCTTCATCATATGCACCCTCTTCGTCCATGTCAATGCCATAGTCCTGAAGATCAGATTCTAATTCTTTCTCTTCCTTCTGCTGTGTGTCGGCATCATTAGAATCAGATTCAATACGTTTCTTCTTTGTGTTCTCAGGGGCAATGGGATTTTCAGGATCTTTCTGTAGGACATAAATCAATGCAAGTTTTAGGAAATGGATTCAGAAGTATATGTAAAAGTATGTGTAGAAAGTAGCTGAAATGCTTTGGGCTCTAAAATGCATTCCATTAATTGTCACAAAGGATGCACAAACATGCACATCATGTCGAACACTACGAAACACAATAATTTTCCAAAAACTAGGACTCGAGAACACGTCAACACATCATACAATTTTTTTTTTTACAAGTCATGTAAGCATAACCAATAATCTAATAAAGCGTCTTCCTAGAGTGTCTTCATCTTTGTTG
Organism: Berberis vulgaris; assembly: GCA_963556465.1. NCBI lineage: Eukaryota > Viridiplantae > Streptophyta > Magnoliopsida > Ranunculales > Berberidaceae > Berberis > Berberis vulgaris. The sequence continues at coordinate 34,619,825 of OY747125.1, read as the reverse complement.
CAAGTAGAAAAAAGTAGAAAAGACACGAAAAAAAAAAGTAGAGAAGAGGTGCAAAGGCGGAGAAGACGATGACATTCTATTGTAAGAAAACAAAGTCGAGAGAGGAGAGAAGAAGCAAAGATTAAGAACAAGCATAGACTATCTATGTTCTTTAGCAGATTTTTTGCCCTATTTATCTTGAATCTCAATTGAAATAGTCATTCACTTCAGATGGATAAACAACAATTAAATTACGTGATTATTTGCGCATATTATAAATAAAAAATAAGACGACGTCAGTTACTGAGTCTTGACTATGTCCTAACCAAGTTCCAGGTGTATCGAAGGCATGTTTGACACGTTGACCACATTGACCATGTGTCTGGCACCTATCGACATGTTGACTACGTTCGATGCGTGTCGAGCGAGTGTCGAGGTCGGATACGTGTCGGACACGGATATGAAAAGTTTTCCGAAGAGTAGTGCTTCCTTGCTTGTCACTATAAATGCAATATTATCAAGATCCTTCACTCTGATGATAAAAAAATATAAGCTTAGTTTTAATACTATCAAATGAGACCCATAATTATATTTAAGGTTACAAGGAACTCATTTTAAGTTTTCATAGCCACACAAAGTTATGGTCCATTTTTACGATAGCATGGTATCATTCTCACAAAATATCAGCCAGTTCAATAATTCTACTTGCATCAAATTTGAACTGTAAGAACCCAAATGGGTATATGGTATGATTGGCTATTCTACTAAAAGGCCTTCTGACTCAACGTCAAGGCCCAATGAAAAAAGATGAAAATGTAAAAATGGCATGAAAGAAAGAATATCACATCATACAGTCATCCAAACAGTGTGTGTGTGTGAGAGAGAGAGAGAGGAGCTTATGGCAACATACAGAGTCGTCAAAGAGTCCGCTCAACACATCATAGTTTATCCTTGAACTGAGTTTCTGCACACAGAAAATTGTAAATACACATTGATATCAGTAATATGTAGAAGAAATTAACAGAAAAAGGGAAAAGGAAACCACCATAATCATGAGTGAATACACTGCAAATTTCCCATCAGTAACGTGTATAAAGATGGTTCTGATGTTCACAATGCTACCCTAATCCATATAACATGAGAACTTTCATGACTTCATGTATTTAGTTCTCAGTGATGTACCTTCCGACTGACCATACCGCGGGCGGCTTCAGTAGCATTTTGAGCTGGAACAGCATTCTTAGCATCTGCAGCTCGTTTCTGTTGTCTCTCCTGCAAGTCAAAGTCAGTGTCATGTCTAACAACAGATCGGAACCAAGTCAGGTGACCGTTTTAGAAGGTAAAGTCCACAACTCAAACCCAGTGTTACATGTGCAATAAAATGCACAAATGAGAAAGTACATGTGCTCTGTGTTATGAGTCTTATGACAGCATCATTTAGGCTCGACCCTAAGGAGGTGCAGATGGCCTCCAAATCCAACGGGCCCCAAATTCAATCCGTAAGGTCAATACGGATGTTTGACATTTTAGTTGTTAAATATAAATCACCGTCCTACTTTTTACTACTTATATGTTCTTTCTCCAACGATTAGCCACTCATTTACCTTTTTGCAAGATCTCAGAGTCTCATACATTGTGAATAAAAGGTTTTTGAAGTAACGTAAACGACATATATATGTTAGAACTTCATAGGCATGTAAATTTGGCAGGGATTGGTTTGGCTAGATATGATTTCATAGTCATAGGTAATGTGCTACAAGTTTTCAATTTTAAAAAATAAAAATATTTGGGTCTCCTATTTTTAGTCTTTGTAGAAGGCCCCACAAATATCAGAGATGGTTGCATCAAGATTTGAAAATTTTGAAGTAAAAAGTTCATGATGTTAGTTCTGACTTACTTCCCCATTGCTCCCAGCTTTTAAATGTTATGAATGCAACCTATTACAAATTTAATTCCAATCAGACACCAAATTTGGGTTTTGACAAAGAGGTCAATGACATTGACCCTCTCCAACCATCCAAAACTTCTAAAGAATTCTTTTTAACAACCAGATGGCCCGTGCTTGTCATGTGCTTGGCACATGACAACTTTCTTTGAGAAGGAAACAAATCTGACCATAGAAGTTATGTCAATGCAGCTAAAGTTGCTCTCAGCTTGGCTTGGAACACCCGAAAGAAGTGTCAATTTTAAATTTGGTTTTTTACGCTTTTGTTGTGAAATCTTGGTTGGGAATAGTTGACAACCAGAGAAAGAAGATTATTTCCCCAAGTATAATCTGGTTTAAATACAATGACTGAAACTAAGTAATAATTACTCTCCACCACTAATATCCAACACCCAACTACTCCCTGGTCACTAATATCCAATACCCAACTACCAACATTAATCACATAGAAGAAAACAGCTGCCAGGAAATACAACTGCCTATCTTTCGACAAAACACAGCAGCCTGTCTTTTCACACTCCCCCTCAGGCTGGTGAATAGATGTTAATCATTCCCAGTTTGTCTACAAGCACTTGGAAACTTGATCCAGGCAGTCCTTTTGTGAACACATCCGCAACTTCTTGTTGTAAGGGCATGCCTATCCACTTCAACGTGCTTTGTGCGATCATGGTGAACTGGATTATAGGCGATACTTAGTGCAGCCTTGTTGTCACAGTACAGCTTCATAGGAAACTCACCAAGGATCTTCAGTTCTTCCATCATTTTTTTAATCCAGATAAGTTCGCAAATTCCCTGTGCAAGGGCTCTGAATTCTGCTTCTGCACTACTGCGAGACACCACTGAATACTTCTTACTTCTCCAAGTAACAAGATTTCCCCATACTTTCGTACAGTAACCAGATGTGGACCACTCCGTGTGAAGAACATCTTGAATGCCTCCACAGTCCTATGTTCATTTTTCTCAAAGTACAATCCCTTGCCAGGAGTGGTTTTTAGATATCTTAGGATTCGATAGAAGGCCTCAAGATGTTCTTCACACGGAGAATGCATATGTTGGCTAACTACACTCACTGCGAATGCGATATCAGGTCTTGTATGGGATAGGTATATCAATCTCCCAACAAGACGTTGGTATCTCCCCGTCCACTGGAATGTTGTTCTTTGTCTTTTCAAGTTTCAGATTTGGATCCATAGGAGTTGTGGCAAGTCTACAACCAAGCATACCTACTTCGTCAAGTAGATCAACTGTATACTTTTTTTGAGAAATAAAAATCCCTTTTTTACTCCTTGCTACCTCCATTTGTAGGAAATATCTGAGTTGCCCAAGATCTTTAATCTCAAACACTTTTCCCAGTGTTAGTTTTAACTTTTTAATTTCTTCTTCATCGTCTCCTGTTATGATGATATCATCAACATACACGATCAAGATGGTCCTTTTTTCACTTTGTGAGTGTTTGAAGAAAAGGGTATGATCTATCTGGTCTTGAACGTATCCATACCTCCTAACTGACTTCGCAAAGCGATCAAACCAGGCCCTTGGTGATTGTTTCAAACCGTAAAGGGATTTTTTCAATTTGCAAACCTTTTTTGCATCACTTTCTTCTTCAAAACCTGGAGGTAAATCCATATATACTTCCTCATCAAGCTCTCCATTAAGGAAAGCATTTTTAACGTCCATTTGATGTAAGGGCCACTCAAGATTAGCTGCTAGAGATAAAAGTACCCTGATAGAGTTTAGCTTAGCAACAGGAGCGAATGTTTCAGTGTAATACACCCCAAAAATCTGTGTGTGCCCTTTAGCAACTAGGCGAGCTTTGTGTCTCTCTATTGTCCTATCTGACTTGTATTTGTTAGTGAACACCCATTTGCAGCCAACTGGAATCTTCCCTTTAGGTAAATCCACTACGTCCCAAGTTTCATTCCTTTTTAGAGGTCTCAACTCTTCATGTACAACATCCATCCATTTTGGACTTTCTAGAGCTTCTTGAATATTTTTCGAAACTGTTGCTTTTTCAATCTTCAGTGTCAACACCCAGAATGCTGGAGATAACTGACTGTAGGATAAGAAATTGTGCAGAGGATGTTGTGTACATGTTCGAATTCCCTTTCTAAAGGCTATCGGCTGATCCAAATCACTTGGCATAGTATTAGCAATAATAGTTCCAGATTCAGCATTATCGGATTCCTGGCAATGTGGCTAAGGCGTGGAATCCTATTCTTCCTGAGGTTGTCGTTGTCGTTGTTGTCATGAATAAACTCGAAGCTCTGTTTGACTAAGTTTGGGTGAATCTCCCCCTGTTTCTATATCATCTTTTGTTGATGGCATAATCGGTGGGTGAGTCTGGGTTAGGAGCAGTTTTGGAAGGATCAAGGACAAGGATTTCTAAGGATGTTTCAGGAAGAGAGATCAAATCAGGAGAAGAGACGGAATAATCCCAAAGCCTATCTTCACCTAAGTTCTCCCCCTAAAGAATGGGTTTTGGGAAGAAGGATTGTTCTTCCAAAAAGGTAATGTCAGGTGAAACAAACATTTTTTGTTGTTGTTGGACAGTAGCATTTGTACCCTTTTTGATTTGGAAAATAACCCACAAAGATGCATTTTATAGATCTATAATCAAGTTTACCACGGGTTGGACTAGTATTGTGATCGAAGGCTGTGCACCCAAAAACCTTTGTAGGTATAGAGGTGAATAACCGAGTATGAGGATAACATTTGAGAAGAATATTGAGTGGGGTTTGGAATTGGAGGACCCTAGACGGAAGCCTATTTATTAGATAAGATATTTATTAGATAAGACGCGGTGAGAACCACCTCACCCCAGAAATGTTTGGGTACATGGGTGGTGAACATGATAGCACGGGCCACTTCTAACAGATGACAATTTTTTCTTTCTACAGCCCCATTCTGTTGAGAGGTTCTCACACAAGAACTTTGATGAAAAATCCTATGTTCTTTCAAATACTGTCCTAGAATGGAATTGAAATACTCTCGTCCATTATCTGTATGAAAAACTTAGATTTGTGTCTGAAATTGGGTTTGGATCATTTTGTGAAATTGTTTGAAAACATTTTCGACATCTGATTTTTCTTTTAGGATATAAACCCAGCACGCACAAGAGTGGTCGTCAATGAAAGTAACAAACCATTTTGTTCCTGTAATATTATTCACTCTGGAAGGGCCCCAAACATCACTATGGATTAGCGAAAAAAGTTTAGATGACTTGTATGGCTGACTTGGATGTGGAACACGGGTATGTTTTGCAAATTGACAAGTTTCACAACGAAATGAAGAAACATCTTTATTTTTAAATAGAAAAGGAAACAAAGTTTTTAGATAAGGGAAACTCGGATGTCCTAGTCTCTTATACCATAACATAACCTTACAGGAAACAGAAAAAATTCACTATTTAACACATGCCTCCATGCTCCTTAGCAATGCCAATCATCGTCTCCGAGGTTAAATCCTGAAACTCACAGTATGAAGGATAGAGTTTAGCCACACAATTTAGATCCTTAGTCAATTTACTAATGGACACTAAATTACAAGTCAATTGTGGAACATGAAGAACTTTCATTATTCTTGGAGACAAGGGCAGAGCTTTGAGATAGGTTCTCAACAAGTTCTTTGAGTGCTCCCATCATAACCCGTTTTTGGCTTTCCTCCCTTCGCACCTCAACAAACACTTCTCTAATGTTTGGAAGAGGTTTAGTACCAAATATCCTGCCACAAACTTCATCTAACTCCCTGTTCAGGCCGTGAAGGAAGTCGTAGATCCTATCTTTTTCTAGTTGCTTGTTATATTTTTATTGTCCTTAACACAATGCCAACCATGGTTGTAAAACATGTCTAACTCTTGCCATCACCCAGTCATATTATTGAGTCATATTATTGAAGTATTCAGTCGCTGAAGAATTACCTTGTTTTGTGTTCCTTAGAGATTATTTTATCTCAAAAACTTGGGCTGAATTCTTCAGATCAGAGTACATCTCCTTTGCCATATCCCATATCTCTTTCGCGGTCTTGTAATATAGATAGGGCCGGCCAATCTTGGACTCCATGGAATTGACCAGCCATACCATCACCATGGAATTCTCAGATTCCCACATTGAGAAGTCAAGGTCTGCCTCCTTTGGAGCTTTGATTGTACCAGTCAAGTAGCCGAATCTTCCCTTTCCTCTAATAACAAGGATCACTGATTGAGACCATTCTAGATAATTTGTCCCATTCAGTTTATGTTGGGTTATTTGAAGGGAATGGGTATCATTTATGACATGGGTCATAGATTTATGGGTTGGTTGGGACAAATCTGAAGAGGAAGAGGCATCTCTGGAAGTGCCTGAGTTGTCTTCTGTCATGGTTGTTTTCGCCATGAAAGAACAAATAAAAATCAGAATGTTAGCTCTGATACCATGTTGACAACCAGAAAAAAAAGAGGGACATTCTTACATATTATTTTACCAAGTATAATGTTTAAATACAATGATTGAAACCAAGTAATAATTACTCTCAATCACTAATATCCAACACCCAACTACCAACATTAATCACATAGAAGAAAACAGCTACAAGAAACACAATTTCCTGTCTTTCAACAAAACACAGCAGCCTATCTTTCCACAGGAATTCAAACTTTGGGTGTTTGAATTCAATTCCCAAAAAAGTATTTTCCCAAAAAAAGTATTTTCCCAATAAGCAACCACCTTAAAATCTATTTTCCAGAAACAATCTTGCAAACTCGAGTTATTTCATCCACTTCCTTTATCATGCAACCATCAAGTTCTCGTGCATCACTAGGAATGTCAATTTTCCCAACACAAGACATATTGAGCCGGAGCTGACCCCTAATGCTTGGGTTGGGTGGGTCTTTCTAAATGGGTCAAGGGTCAAATCTGCATCAGGTATGTATGTTTGTATTTTTTTTAACTTAATGTCTAATTATTTTTATTCTGGAATGACTTGGCCTCTGGGTTATTTATGCGGCAATTTAGTGTAAATCGGGGGTAGACCGATCCGAACTAGGTATTTAGCGGTTGTGTTAAGTGGTCACCGATTAATTGGTGAGAAATTGGTGATAAATCGGGATTGTTCTGTTGGGTGGCCGTGGTTGTTGCTTTATAATATGTGATGTTTTGAACATGCTTACATAATTTGCTCTATAATAGGACTTTTGTTGCTCTATAATACTTGTCTTATTAATCTTGATTGTCAAAATATATTATTTATTATAATTTACATTAGTGAGGGTATAAAAATGTATACTTTGAAAAAGTATATCGATTAAACCCGATTAATCCGCTAAATCTTGAATCAGTCCTGGATCGCGAAGAGTTTGTTATCCACATTTACTACATAGCTTGGCATAATGGTAATCATATTGGCATTTTTTTTTGTGGTTGTGGAGGTCACGGGTTCAATTCCAAGCCATTAATCACAGTCTTTTAGAATTCAATTTCATTAATTGGGTTAAGTGAAGCGTGTCCGAGTTCTGCATGCTGAAGCATTGGGTCTACTTGGACCCCTGCTGAACACTACGAGGTCAGATTCTGGTAGTCCTGAGGTCGGATATCCGAGGTCAGATATGGGTAAGGCATATCCAACCCCAATTTGACCAGTTGCCATCCCTATATCACACACTCTGCCATGCTTGAATCTCCAAGCTTTTCCTTGAGGAGCTTAACAACAACTCCAGTCAGCAACAAGGTTCGCACAGAGTAACTTCAACCAATACCAAATCATCTTCAACACAGATACGTGGTTTTACCAATGTAAAATTCTCTAACAAAGAGGTATAGAAGAGATGTATATTGTTTGAAATCAAGAAACAAGAATGAAGAAGGGATGGAGGAGGGTTTTGATTAAATCGACAAGCTGATCAGCAAGCTCACCTTTGGGATTTCACCCCCAAGATCATGATTCTCAGCAGATTGCATCATCACTCTCTTCATATATAATTCCTTCACTTGCTTTCAGTTTTGAAGAAAATAACAAACATTTTTGGAGTAGTTTGGTAGTGGGCAAAGAGATGGATGGAAATCAGAAGAGAGAATGGGAGAAGGGCAAAAAGAGCAATTTGTACAGGGTGAAGATGAGATCTATTGTGGAGTTTGCATATGCGGTTAAATTTGTTTCAGTCAGTAAAAGTTGTCACGTGATAGACATGTGACTTAAAACTAGGTACAATTTGGTCATTACAATACAGTGGATTTAGTCAGGTTAAAGTGTTTGACCTAACAATCAATCCTAAAAATAGATAAGTGGATTTTTAATGGGTGCTAAATGATAATAACCAAATTAATTGGGGGCCCAAAAGGTAAATAACCTTTAATAATGGTCTGCGGAAACAGATTATGGATCGAATTAGTTTTGTTTTTGAAAATGTGTGAATCCCTTTCTTTTCCTAGAATCCACATAAATGGCGTATGGAATTCTGTTCCATAGCCAAATACCAAAACGATTTGGAATATTAGGTTTGCAGTTGTTCACTTCACCCAATATTGCAGATCTCCTCAGGGCTACTTTAATCATCTTGTTCTCAATATTGCTAAGAACATATGAAATATCCACATATATCCCTCTTACCGATAAGATTATAGTGGTGTTCTCCCTTGGATGGCCAGCCACAATAAACACATTCGAGGAGGAACATTGACATCCAAAATTTCTTCTTAAGTTGCCCTGTTGTGTCATTTCCACAGCAAAGGAATTCATAGAAATATTTAGCAGTGAATTCTTCATTCTTTTTTCGCAGGCACATTTGTGGTCCCTACCAAGAGGATGGTTTTCATACTATATATTCAGCAGCTGCGCATTTTGCTCCATTTCCCGTTCTCGAATTTCTCTTCTCAGGTGGAGAATCCATGTTGCCTTCATTATCTCAATGTAGCTGAAAATAGTCTTTGTTTTCTTCGTCGCGATGTCAAATATTTGAGGAAACATTTGCTTTAGTGGCCTCCTAGTACCCCAACTGGGATTCCTCTAGAAAGAAATACATCTGCTGTCCCCACAGACAATGCTATGTATTGAGCAAACAGACCTTGTTATTCATCACTTCTCCATTGCCCACCACCATATGTACTCTTTATTAATGTATAAATAAAGCACTCGATAAATATTTTAATTTCATCATCATGCATACATTTTTTATTGAAGCACTGATGGGATCTTTATACTACTGTAATCATGCATATAATTTGTCTGTAGAATGATATGTTACAAAAAAATTAAACTAAAAGTGATTTTCCCTCCGTTTAATTAGAGATAGTGATGTTTGATTTAGTTGAATATTCATACTTGGTGTTACTTTTGGATTCTATTGGATACTTCAGGAATTAATAACTTCGACTCTATTCAATTTTTAGTATGTTTCATATTATCGTGTGGTTTGGAATGAATTTTTAGAGACTTAATATTGCCTTTAAATTTTTGTTATGATAATCCAAGTTCATGACATGTTAGTGCAAAACCAGACACCATGTTTCAAACAGGAAAAAAAAAAGCAAAAACTAATACAGCAGCAAAATATAGTCACATGAAGGTTTTTACCATCAAAGTTTCAATTTATCTCAGCTTTGACCACTGCAATATAAATAACTCTAATTGCTTTCAAAGTAGAAATTATAAAAAAATAATAATAATAATTAAGTGTGGGTTTGGCATCATTCGCATGATGTATATAATCCTTTTGCACTGAATATGATATCGTAAAATTTACAAAACATTAAAAAATCGTATTGGAAAATATAAAACACAAAATGTTGAGTTCTCAAAATTATATTCATGTATTGAAAAAATTAAAAATTGTACCTTTCTTTTCTTGGCATTAGCAGCTTCAAGTTCCATAAGAAGAGCCCGTGAATCCTCTGACAAATTCTTATAATTCTCTTCATATGCTTTCTTAGCAGCATCCTCCATAGCTTTTTTAAGTCTTTGTTCCTGCAATTGTTACAGCTTAAATAGTTATTTAGTTTTTCAATGCAAGTAAATTAGAGTGCTACATATGGCCAAAACCCCGGTTCATACGAATTTAGGGTAGAAAATCCAAACCATGGCAACATCTTAATCGTTAGATGAACCATTTGATATGTTAGAAATAATAAACAATTGTATGTTCAATCGAATAATTGTATAATTTGTATTGAACTTATGATCATTGTCATAAATACCATATGGAAACATATCATGTATTGTATTTACATATTACCCGTGTCGTTGGCAATCCACATTTTTCTTTTTTTTTGCTAATTATGAAGCACTAGACACCCTCCCCACCATTGCCCTCTCCATAAAAATTTAAATTTTAGAATGTAAACTAATGTTTTTGAGGTGTAAGCCTATTTTACAGAAAAAATACTAATTTTTTTAGAATCAAACTCGATTAAAATTAAAACCGATTGAATGTTCGATTAAATATTAGGGGTTTTTATTTGAATTTTCATTAGAGTGTCATTCCGTTTCTTTGAAAAATGTTATACTTAGGCATGAAAATATTAAAAATACTTTACATATTTTAATAAAATATATATTTTGAAATTTTAAGTGTTTGTTTTGATCATTGGTTTTGTTGGAAAGATCTTCAAAATTATATTTCAATGAAACCAAGTTTACCAAAATCCGACAACTACATAGATAATTATGATAATTTTCATTTTGAAAAAAGGAAAACATAATAATTTCTCTCTCCACCACATGTATATTTCACCAACTTTTTTTTAATTTTCTTTGCCCTTCTACATGTTTTATATTTACAAACATGTCATCATAGGAAATGAATCTCAACCCTCTAACACATTTCCTAACTTTCAATCCTAGCCATCTTTTATTTCCAATACTCAAGTTTGTCATAGTCAGCAATGAATAATAAAACATCATTCTGAATTATAATATAGAAGATGGCGTAAATATAAATATATAGATATAAACATACCTTTTATATATTTAAGCATAAAAGACATACATACCGACTTATGTAGCATATACAAGTAATATTGCTAAACTTACCATCCACCCATTCATTCATGTCACTTATACAAGGACGATACATGTATATGCATCGTCACTGTTTCGATGTAGCATTAAAATACATATCAATGCGGCGTTGATATGATACCATGGAGTATCTTATCGTGCAAATTGTAAGATACAAAACGACTATGCTTATGACATTGGAACTGAGTAAATGATTTTTTGAAGATAATTTTCTTGATGCCTTTTGGATTTATTCAAGCAAAAACCGGTAACCGTGAAAAAAACTCAAACTATATAGTCCTGTAATCTTAAACAAATCAAGCATGCATAAAACTTTCATTTTACATGTATTAACAGCATGGTAGATGAAGTCCGGACCTACTCACTGCTAGAATACTGAATATGCTGGAAACTTTGCTATTTGTTGAAAATATTGTAACTTGCAACTATTAAGCATAACTTGATATTATTTGAATATCTTGAAGAAATGTTATAAATGGTCATCATTGATTTTTACACATACTTTTAGTAGTATGCTACATGTCACGTAGAGTAGCATAGCATGATTATAGCAGTTAGGAATTGACGAGGTTACTTTCATAAAAGTGTGAAGTGTCAAGAATATTGGTAAAAGAAATAATGTTCATCATAGTCTATGCATTGAATTATTTAATAATATGAGTATTTACCAACTAAGCTAGCTCGCACCGACATGTATCCAAACTCAATAATCTGGTATGAGTGAAATTATCTTGACAGGGTCTTTAAAATGAGACTGATAATGGTAGTTTTCCCCGTATTATAAATATAATAATAACATGGCAGTCCATCACATTCCCCTTTCCTCTGCCTTAGAACCTTGGTGTTGATAGCACCTATTTGAGAACACATCTTACCCTCAGCTTCCTCCGCCAAAACTTGAATTTAGACCCATAAGCCTCATCTCCTCAGTCTACAAAGTGATTGCCAAGGTCTTGTCATCTAGATTGAACAATGCTCTCCATCTGATCTCCCCCTTCCAATCAGCTGATGGGGCATCAGGCAATTGATTGATCAAGATCTTGTGGCTAATGAAGTGCTAGATTCCAGAGTGAGATGGATTCATGATCAAAGTGGACTTCTACAAGGTTTTTGACTCTGTGTCTTGGGGTAATTTGCAGCAGGTGTTTTGTAGTATGGGTTTTTGGCAGAAGTGGAGAAGTTGGATTCAAACCTTATTATCTATTGCTTCCTTCTCCATCTCCATTAATGGGACTCTTCATGGCCACTTCAAATAACCTAGAGGCTTAAGGCATCCCTTGTATCCACTCATCTTCACCATTGTTGTTGAAGCCTCTCTTCTTTAATCACCAAGTCGGAGATGTTAGGACTCCTCCATGGTTTCCAAGTTTCAAGTACATTCCCCACAATTCCTATTTTGCAATATGCAGATGATACGGTCATCTTTGTTGAAGCTTATCTGGAAGTGGTAGTGGTGGTTATAGATATTTTGATCGGGCTGTGTCTCGTTTGAAGGTTATCTTCTCTAAGTCCCCCCCAGATGTATGCAGTTGGGGATGTTCCTGAGATTGACACTTGGGCTTCTTTGCTTGGTAGTAAAATGGGGTTGTGTTCCTTGCATGTGCTTGGGCCTTCCTCTTGGAGTAAAGTATAAGAGCGCTAGGGTATGGGAAGAGATTATTGAAAAAATTGAAGGACGATTAGCTACATGGAAGAAGTACATTGCAAAGGCTGGTAGGGCCACCCTTATCAAAAGTACTATTGCTAGCATTCCAATTCACATGGTGTATGTTTGCACTATCCCTTCATATGTGGTAGCTAGAACAGAGAGGTGTATGAGAAATTTTGTACTGGGTACTTCTCCTACTTCTAAGAAATACCATTCGCTGAATTAGGCTAAAGCGTGCCAACCAAAAGAGGGGGGGAGGGGTTTTGGGGAAAGTCCAAGAATTTAACAAAGTTCTTCTCCTCAAATGGCTTTGGAGATTTCGTGTTGAACCTGATGCTCTTTGGAGATAGGTCATTGCAACTAAATATGAGCACTCTACCCTTGACTGGTTCAATAAATATTCCTATGGTTGCTCTCTTTGGAAAGGGATTATAAACCTTTGGTGGAGAATATGATTTATTTCCATGTCCATAGTGGTAATAGAGTGCAATTTTGGAATCACCATCAGGCTAGGAACCAATCTCTGAAGTCTGCTTTCCCAGCTATTTACAGCATTTCCAAAAACAAATGGGGGTCTATTAATCAGTTTTTGGATCAGCCTAACCACAGTTGGAATTTTCACCTTAGAAGACAATGACTGAGAAGTTCAACAAATGTAAGCTCACTCAGCTTGATGAAGATCCAGATGAGTGGAGATGGTTTGACAAAGATGGGGATTACACTGTCAAGGAAGGTTATTTGAATTTAGCTCCCTATCTCAATCCTTCTCGCACTGTGGCCAAGGTTCTTAAACTTCATAGCCTAATTTGGATACCAGAAGCCCTTCCAAGAGTAGATTTTCTCATGTTGACAGCTTTGCAAGGCATGATTCTTACTATTGATAACATGGATAGAAGGGGTCTTAACATTCCTAGTCAATACACTTTATGCTAGCTCTGGAAAAACTATTGACCACTTGCTAGTGACTTGCCCTCTCCCAAGTGAGATTTGGTAGAGAGCTCTTACTGGGTTCCACATCATTGCTCCCCTCCTAAACTCGCTCTCGTCATGGGTCCCCTCCCAACCTCTTTTCTCATGGGAGGAGATGTGGTCTTCTATTTTCAGTCTCTTAATTTCACTGCTTTTCAAAAATGGGCTTGGGAAAGAATGTTTCATGTTGAACTTTAGGTGCACTGGAGGGAAAGAAACAATAGAATATTTAGTGGGGTTCATAAAAATGTAGGTACTCCGTGGATAGATATCAAGGTCACTAATGGAGGAGTTTGGACAAATTTAGAGAGATCTGTAAGTACAGATGGGATACTATAGTGCTAAATACAGTCATGATGTACACTTTTTGTGGTGGGAGCTCAAGATTTTTGTTAAAGGAACTAGCACTTTTTGGGAAGAATGCTGGTGTCGTGGCTATTGTAGTTGTTGTTCCACCCCAAAAGCACAAGCTCTAAAACCTTCTATAAATCTACGCCAGCTGAGGCACCCATGGCCTCTATTTATGCATAAATATGTTGAAGACCCCCCCACCCCCAACACACTATAACTCTGATTATAACACCCCGTCTCCTTCCTCCCCCCTCCCCACAACCCCCACGCCGCCGCCCACACCCAAAAAAAAAAAAAAAGAATGCTCTCCCTTCTAGAAGCAATATGTTTGTTCTCACCTCAGACTACACAACTCCCCCACCCACTCCAGTTGACATACACCACCACATTCCCCACCTCTTCCATTCCAATGCATTCTCTCACATGCCTCGGTCCTTTCTCAAAGATGGAGAACTTTTTTTCCACCCTGACCTCCATTGCTCAGATAGATAAAACCCACAACAAATACCCAAACGGAAGACCGAACCTCCATGAGATGAAAAACAGAAAGGAAAAGAAAAGTAAGAGAGGTGAAGCACAAAAATTGAATGCATTACCCATGTTTACGCATCCTCTTATAGACTTTAATCTGGAATTCAATTCTTACCACCTCCAGCCATCACTCTCAACAATTAAAACCTAACCACCGTTTTCCCAATTGAATATACTCGAGTCGACTTGCACATCCTAGTCATGGATTTAATGCGCTGCACTCTTGGTATGTGTGAGTAGCTTCACTAATCCACTTAAAACACACCCACCTCACATTTGTTACGTCAACGGCATCTAATTTAGACGTGATCAGATGCAACAAATCAAAGTATGCGTCAGTTAATCTCCTCACTCATCCTCCTCTAATTCTAGTCTCAATCTTTCTTCAGCTCCTCCTCACTAGAGCACCATTTAAAATTTTAGTCAAAGAACTACACTTAAAAATGCTTGCCCAGTCAAAGATGCACACATGAAATGGCTGATCTGTGATTTTCTCCCAAATATCTCCCCAATGCCATGCTAAAAAGCCTTAACCTCTTTCTTGATAGTATCTTCATTTTTCTTGATTCCCTAGAAATTTTATTATTTCTCTTTGTAAAAGGCCACCGTCAGGCACTCAGGCTACAAAAATATATGAAACCGTCCACTCCACAAATATTTCGTAGACCATATTTGAGAGTTTCAGAGATGGTCAAAACTTTTGCGGATGTCTTGTCTATGGCAAGCTCAGGTAGGCCCCCCCTGAGATTTTAGAGGGCTGGCGCAAACTCTAAAAATGTAGCCCCCTTCTCCAAAATGCTATAGCGGTAAGGGTACCAAGTAGGGGAGCCAGGAAAATTTGAGACACCAACTGAAGAAAACTTTAATTGCCCAAAAACAAATTTAACAATTAATTGCATGAAATTGTGAAAAATTATGCAAGAGTTGAGATACGAACCCAGGATAAAACAAAATGTGCCTAGAAATTACTATTGGACCAAGTAAATACTATGTGCAAATAGGCACAAATACATATTTTATAAACTATTAATACAAGTTATTCCCCCCCCCCCCCTCCCTCCCTGACACATAGATACACTCCAGTGCGTTTGTGGCATCAGGTACCCTACTTCGCCCTTAAACATTAAAAAAAAGGAACGTGATTTGAACTTGTGACATGGCAAAAATCAACTAAATACTCGACCACTAGAGCAACAAATCAGAATTGCAATAATTTTGGGACTCAATATATAATCATATAAAATTCAGGTGCCTCAAAATGTCAAATTTTGATAGGGACCCATTGCGGCTCAATCTACTCAGGGTTGGCCCTGGATGAGGATAAAGGACGAAAATAGATATAGATAGCCCAAGGCAAACAATTTTTTGTCTCAAAAATCACATTATTACCTAGCCCTACAACTGAATACAAGTCAAACTTCAGATCATCCTAACCACACCAGAAGAATGTGTCTATGAATGTCTGTGTATGGATGCAAGTATACCAAATTCCAAACATTGCAGAAAAATGTTGAAATTGTTTGACATACAAGTTCGGGCCTATTACCCACCCCTAAGATTAAAATGTCAAATATATTCAAATGCGACGAGAACGATTTACCTCCTCATATTCCTTGTTGATTTCTTCCCAGATTTCTCCTTTGCGGCGTTTTTCATCCTCAGTGTGAAGGTATCCATCCACCTGTGACAAACTTTAGTGCTTCAATTACATATAAACTAATATGAACATCGTGAAATCATATAGACAGGAAGAAAAGCGGTTGACCATCTATGCAGTTAAAACGGAGTTATAACTCCTTTATAACGTGTAACGGACCTAAAAATTCTAATGGTTAGATTTAACGGCAGGTCGTAACGGCAGCCCATATACCGCTCATATAGCGGCCGTTATGAAAATAACAGTATAAATTATAACGGCGTTATAACGTTTGCCAAAAAAATGTAAAAAAAAAATAAAAATAGTTGAATCGTTTCTTTTCTTTTTCAGATCTAAGAAGGAAAAAAAACAGAGAAACCGAAGGAAGAAGAAGAAGAAGAAACTAAAGAAGACTTCAGATCTCTTATTCTCTGTGTGATCGAACTGAAGAAGACAAATGAGACTTCAGATCTGATTTCAGATCTCAGAGAGAAAAAGGAACTCCGACCTGTGCGATTTCAGATCTTGTCGATTTAACAGAAACCACTGAAAAAAAAAACGAGACAGACCCCACCACTGCATCTTTGCTCTATTTTTTGTTCTATTCTGTTCACAAACCAAAACAAATGGCGAAGAAGAAATCGATCATCCAATATATGAGTAGCTAGCTATTTATTCTTCTAGCTTCACTTTCATATCCAAATCGAAAACCCCATTGTCAAGTTCATCCCACATTACATTTTCATCTCAAGTTTTCATCGAATTTCAGTAACAGACAAGGTTGGTTTGTTTGTTCAAATGCTTCTCTCTTTTTATTTTATTTTTACTTTCTCTTCAATTAATGACTCCGGGGTACCTCGAAAATAGGTACGTTTTCGTTTTCTCTCTGTCAAGTTGGAATTTTTATTTTATTACGAGACATTTGCAAGATGTTGAAGCATGTATGAATCTGGGAAAAATCACCCATGCACCCAATTCCCTTTATTTAAAATATATTTAAAATATATATTTTATTATATACCGTTATATCCTGATATAATCCTTTATAACCTGTAACGCTCCTAGACCGTTATGGGTCCGTTATCCGCTTTAACTGCATAGTTGACCAACTTTGAAAAATGTTTTAAGTAAAAAAAAAACAAAAGAAATTCAAGGGTAATAAATTCATATCTAGCAAAAAAAAAATTTATTTGAATAACCAGGAAAGACTGAGATTGTAATGCTCGAGATGTTACGCTGACAATAAAACAACCAAGCCACCAACCTCATCATCATCTATGTCAGAAAGGCTTTCTGATTTATCACCAGCCGTATCATCCACGTTCTCATGTCCATGTGAATGAAAGGCAGCACCTTCATCAGCTGTCTGATGCTCATTGGCTGCATCTGCCACAAGAGGCTTATGTTAGCACATAAGTTCTAAACATTTATAGCACAAGAAATTGTTAAACTAAAATCTTATTCAGATATTCTTGCATGAGTTTAGGAGCAGGAAACTAACCACTATTTTTTGACCATTGCGAGCTGAGCTTTTCATTTTCAACCACATCTTCTATTGGTTTAGAGCAAGGCTCTATTTCATCATCCGGCTAATATTGGCACAGATACCCAATGAGATTATGTAAGATGTTTACAATATAAAATAAAGTGACAGAACCAAACTTGGGTTTATAATTGATAATCAGTATAATACTAACAATTCATGGCCTCTCTATATATGCTCATAGTCACTTAATCATAGTAGGGAAAAAAATTGAAAAAAAAAAAAACTGAAGTAGATGAAGTTGAT
The DNA here is from genome assembly GCA_963556465.1 of Berberis vulgaris. Lineage (NCBI taxonomy): Eukaryota > Viridiplantae > Streptophyta > Magnoliopsida > Ranunculales > Berberidaceae > Berberis > Berberis vulgaris. The sequence goes on along the minus strand of OY747125.1, from coordinate 34,601,992 downwards.
TATTAATAATAAATAAATAAATAATAAGAACCGAAAATATCTATCTTAGACAAAATAAAACTACTTGCAAAGTACTAATCGCAGATAAGATAAACTAGCTAGCTTGACAATTCATAAATCTAAACAAAAAAAAAGCAATCAAAATTTCTGTCATTCATAAATAAAAACACCATGATTTTTAACAAGTATTTTTTTTAATGTTAAATTTCACTGACTCCCAATGAGTCTTCCTAAGAAAATCTCCTTACATAGTGAATTAATTTGTTAGGGTTGCAACTTGGGTAGGTTACACATGTTGGGGTAATAAGCCCGAGCCCAACCCTTCAACAAGTTTGAAGCCCAACTCCCAACCCTTGCCAAGTTAATCGGGGTGGGTGGGTGGGTTGATCGTAGTGGTTTGTTTCTCATTTTTCTGATAGAACAATGTTATAATATTAAATTTTGCCTTTAACATAACAAAATGACAAACATAATTCCAAGTTAAAGTTGAATTAAATAATCTCAATGTTTATGGGAATGCACACACTCTTTTACAAGCAAAATATACAATTTCATTACTAAAATTCTTTAAAATGTTCTTTAGTATTAAAATCAACACTGCCAAATTTCTGTTACGTGATGCATGCATATCGTAACTAATAACGACCAAGTACAGAGTCCAACTAATTTATGATGATTATATCGAGTTTGTGCTTTCCAGACAAGCCAATACCTACACTCGAGCCTGACCCCATTTAGAATCAATTTCGAGCACGTCAAAGCCCCCACACCACAAAAAAAAAAGGGTCATATACCTCTGGATGGCCACGATTTTTGTTTCCATTTCAAATATCTTCAACACTTCCTAACAAACAAAAGATGGTGAACCATGTGAATCACCAAGAGTTTGGCCCAGCCACCATGTCAAAGGCAAATAAACATGTCTTGCAAATCTTCAACCAAACTATAAATTGGATCATCTATCCAATCAACTCGATGTTATGGATGTCAACATAATATCTAGACAAAAACACTGTAAAAAATACTCCAAGCTAGAAGAGACAAACAAAAGCCAACAAACCATGAGTAACTAAAATAGATCCCACAAACACTCTTCACATAATAAAAGTGATCCAACAACCAAACACCAATTTAGCAGTCCCACAAAAACAAAGCTACGACAACAATTTTAGCGGTGATCCCAATCAATCTCCATAATTGCAGAAACATCAGCTGAAGAGGCAACACAACAACATCAACATATGCTCGTTAACCAATTTTCTGAGCAACTAAAGAACTCGTAGACCACTAGTTCTTTCTATGACCAAGTTTAGGTATCTATTCTCCCAATGTCTTTTTTATAGAAATGACAAACATTTATCATAAACAGATCTTTAATTTTTTGATAATCAAGAAAAATCAACCTAGGGAAACCACGAGTGAAACATTCACAAAGCAAGAAAAGGGAGAGCATGGACAAGATCAACTTAGAAGCATGTATGCCCACTTATACATATCAATGAGAATGCCAAAAGAAAGACCCAGTGCCACACCTGAGTCTTGATTGCTATACTAATTTTTCAATGATTGATCTTTTTACAGACAAAGACACTCAAATTTCTTTCTTTCCAAATTAGCCACAGGCTTGCCTTCATCAGATAGTCCCAAATTCAGTTTCCCTTCACCAGAAAAAGTTCTAACTCTCCACTTATCGACCCACTGGGAGAGATTATACATTAGAAAGACATACAACATAATCAAGAATACCAAGTGCCATGTTGGTTGAGACTCACAAAAGATGCACTTGGTGATAACCACAACCCATTATCAAATTATCAACCACCAAGATCAATGTCTCAGAAAATTAACCCCTTGAGTTCTCTGTTGTAAGAAACCCATCCCCAAAGGGTGGTTAAAACTTCCATGACCACTGCTCCAAATTCGGAACCCTTATTGCAGAAATCCCTATTGATACATTCCTTCAAACCCTATGTTTGTCACGGCTCCCCAAAGGCCCTATTTATTTTATTTAAAGTCTCTCGCCCCACCATTAGAGCATGAAAGTGACGTTGAGGGTAAAAATATGATGAAAACCTCTCACGCACAGGATCAAGTGTCGGGCTTTGAGGTGAGCGTCGGTACCTGCACAAACTCCAATCCGGGTTAGGTACGGGAGGAGACTCTGAGGTCAAGTCAGGAACGAACTATGGAGGTAAGTGTAAAGCAGTGGAACGGGAGCTTCAGAGATGGTCTTATTTACCCAGGTGTGTTTGTGTACATTTTTTGTATAAATGAGTGTGTATACATGCTTGACCGTATCTCTATATCCATGATCTCCGTCATAATCAAAGGATTAGATCTCTCAATATCTACCAGCTGGCTACATGTCCCAAGCAGTCGGGTGGGGGAAGTGTAAATTATGCATCATCAAACATGCACGCACTAGAGTCTATCATTTAACAAAATGGCACTGCCACTGCGACACTTACCTCGCAAAGGTTGTAATGGCAAACTTTGGAGCCTCGCGTCTTGCTTCACCCTTGATAATATAGCTTAAATCCGACCAACACAAAGCACACGGAAGCAATTTCCATGGAGCCTTTCCATCAGAAGTAAAATGTGCGGGCGCCATCCAAGCTAAGTTATTAATGCAGTGAAAAATCGCCCATTAATAGCAATTCGAGGTTTGACCGAATCAAATTGGGTGAAATCGGTTGGGGTTTAGCGGACACCGATTAGCCAAGTGGATAACCCATTAGCCACTAGCCAAAGAAACTCTAGCTATACTTTGGCTCATATATCATCAGCAAGAATGACTTTCTATTAGGCCTAGATCATAATCAAAAGGATGTGATGCCTTATATGCACCCCCCCCTCCTTTTTGCCCAAACAAAGTTGGGATCGTGTTGTAACAAAAATCTTCTAGTCAAGGCCAGCAATGAATTTTGCTAGAGAAGCCATGGACTTTTTAACTTTTATTTTTCTTATTTTCTACTAGGGTGTGGAAATAACTTCCATGGGATTGGTAACAAGGTCCACTACAAATCTTTGGGTGCAATTAAACTACAATCCGTTTGGTTATTGCCGAATCAATGGGCTGCGAAAACTAATTTGCACAATGGGTAGCAATGCCGAAAAGATTCCTATTCTGACTTTCTAATCTAGTCTCATTTGACTCTATGAGGTGGCAGTTGGCGTAGCGTTCTCTCATTGGCTCACTATTATTGTTTTTTCACGAGTCTAAAACACATTCTAAAGAACACTATATAAAGCCAATGAAATGGTGCCACGTCAACTACCACGTCAAAGAGTCAAATTAAAGTTAGATTAGAGAGTCGGAATAGCGTTTTCCATGTCAAATATGGGATGTAAATAAATGTATGTGGCTTGTGTGGGAGTACTACTTTATGTTCGTGGTGTGTATAACCATGAACAAAAAGGTGTTCTATGAGGTCAGATACAAACCAGATCCTTGGGTGATGATTCCCAAAGTGATGGTTGCTGTTGCCAGTGGTCGCAATGCTAAATGTGGAGGAGGACGTCCAGGAAGTGGTGGTGGTGTTGTTGAACAGATAAAGAAATCAAGAAGGGAAAGAAATTCTACTTTGCTTGCTCAAACGAATAATGATGGATCCACCGCTTGGATTCTGACTATTTTTTTCCGATTTTCCTTCTAAACTTTTACTCCTTTTCTTTTTTCCCAATAGTGAAGCGATAAGCACAAGAGTCATAACTAAGGCTTCAAGAGCAAAAATCTAAATTTAAAAGATAGATGAATGAACTAAATCTTGGTTCGTTCTCCAATAAATTACATCTTTGTCCATTATCCAATAAACTCTAACTCAACTTTAGACTATCTATACTGGCATGGCTTCCTATTTATGAAACAAATTAAATTTCATATTAGACCTAATTAAAAGCATAAAAGCATAAAACCCTAATCCTAGTTGAAAGTAAAACCCCAATCCTCGTTGAAATTAAGGAAACTACTTAAAAACATTAATTAAACAAAAGTAATTGAGAAGGTCACAAAGTACAAGCAGGAAAAAGACCTTGAGCAATAAAACAAAATTACTGATAAAACAGGCTTTCCCAATCATAGATACACACATGTTATTCTACCGCAACTAAAATCTTCCACACTTGACCCCAATGCCAAACTAAGGATTTGATGTCCCCGCCAATAGAGGTGTTGGCTCTCTTCCTCTGTCTGAAATTCTACTATTCATCTCTTTCCATAGGGTAGGTAAAACACTCTGATCCAGGAACCCTTAATAGAACAACCACCCTTTTTTTAGTTAGATACCCAAACAGGAAGGAGAGGCATTAGGAAATAGGGGCAGAGGATTCCCACAAATGGCAGACCAAATGGAGGTGGAGAAAGGCAGGTGAAGAAAAGATGCTTAATTGATTCAAGCTCAGATTCACATAGAGAACATTTGTTTGGCCACTTGACACCTTTTTTTATGAGATTGTCAATGGTGAGGATTCCTCCACGAGCAAGGGACAAGATGAAAAAATTGACTCTGGCAGGGATTATATTCTAAACAGTCTGAAAACTAGAAACGTGCATTGTGATGCATAGTTCCATGAAAGCTTTGAAAAACTAAAAATGGAAAACACTTTGTTCTGATCCTTCCATACCCATCTATCATCTACATCCATCAACATTAACCCTTCCAAAACGCCTACTGACACAAAATACTCACTTGATTCCCCCACCAAAGAGGCATCCTACTAAAATACAAGTCCCAAACCAAACCCTCATTCTCTTGTGCACAAAATCCCATCACCTAGCATACATCTTTAAAACCCAACATCACCTTCCAAATATCAACCTTGAAATTAGAAATAGACCTCCATGTGCTTGTGTCATATGAACAATTAATGCCTCAAGAAGCTAATTAAAACCCATGGAATCATATTTGTCTTCAATAATTTCCTTCCACAAACCTTCCCTTTCTGTAAAATATCTCCATAACTATTTACATAATGGCACTCTATTTATCAATTGAAGCATGGATACCTTTATCCTCCTCATCAGTGCACCACAAAAACTTCATAATCATCATTTTTTATTCTCCTAGAAACTAAAACAGGTATAAATTGGTCTGAATGACCTTCGAAACAACAACCTCATCCTCACATTCCTAAGTGATGTGAAACAATCATGGCACAACCATCATTTGATCGGGATGGAGAGCCTTACAACAGACCATCTTATCCCCTCCTTGGGATTCAGGGTGTCACAATTTGATTTAGGTTGTCACAACTAGCTACTAAAATAGGATTTAAGAAGGAGATCATGAGCTAGCAAGTATGCTTTAGATGACCGTTATTCTGCCAACATTGAAGATGTGTTGCTTATTATTTTCCAGACTGTCAGTGTTGATTGAACTATGTCAATCACATGATCCCACGCTTGGAAACCTAATATACAGTTGGAATAACATGTAATATCATCCTTACACTCGCCTTGTCAAGGAAGCGGGACAAGGTAACACCTCTCCCCTGCCTAATTCTGTGAGATGCCCTACCCATAACACGGTTTCCCATTGAAGATGATGGGGAACGATGTGGTTTTGTGAAGATCATCCAAACACATCATACATCCTTAAATTTTTATCTTTTTTTCTCGGGGGAGGGGGGAGATTCAAATGTTAATCAAGAACAAAGCGGAAACATACAAAACGGAAGCTCGAAGGCTATGAAAAATAACTAGAGGTTATTGAGCTCTCGTGAATTGGTCCATGATGAAATGAGGTCTTGGAACTGAAACCCCTTGAAAGAAGCATAAGAGGAGCACATACCATAAAAACCCATTACATCCATTCTGGGATGCACGGACTCGGATACGCGTATCGTATCGGACACGGATACGATACGGCGACTCGGCAATTATCAAAAAACTAGGACTCGGCGACACATCAAACCTTATTTTTATTTTTATATTTTATTAAAAAAACTATTAACATAATGTCATAACTAATAAACAATAATTAATAATCTAAATATATAAAACATCTAAATGCAATGAGCTTAATTAATGAAATTATTTGAATGAATGAAAAGTTTGGGTATATAGGTGAAAATTAGGGTAATGGATTCTACTATGGGTCGGGCCTAACGTGGACCCTACCCAACACATCAATGTAATCCATATAGATAGCACAAAGTAATGGAAGTCAATCCATAAGAACAACATATCCTGACCAATATCTCATAAATGATAATACAGAAGATGGGAGGCGCAGGAGGTTGAAGAAACAGTGAAAGCTCCCAGTCGATCTCTCTCCCTGCTCGATCTCCCCTCCCAGTCGATCGATCTTTCTGATCGATCTCTCTCCCTGATCAATCTCCCTGCTCGATCTCTCCCAATCGATCGATCTCTCTCCCTGCTTGATCGATCTCTCCCTGCTCGATCGATCTCTCCCTGATCGATGGATCTCTGTGCTCGATCTTTGGATCTCTCTGTGCTCGATCTCTGGGTAGATTTCAGCAGTCCAATTTTATCAAGATCTGAAAAAAAAATTATTAGCAACCGAATCCTGATCGTGTCCAGACCGGGTCAGGCCGTATCCTGACCAAGTCACGTTGACCGATATGTTGACCGCGTGTCGGATACGTATCGAACGCGAATCGCACGCGTATCCGTATCCGTATCCGTATCCGACACGCGTATTACTAGGATTCGGAGGGTTTTACCGAGAATCCGTGCTTCCTAGCATCCATTACACTGCCATCCCTACACATCGCTAGATGTGGAGCACAACTCGGAAACTATTTTTTCTCCATTCTTGCCAAAGAATCCAAACCACTGCATAGGGAACTAGCCTCCAAATCACCCCACGTTTGTCTTTCGAGAAAGCATGACACTTACATGTGTCCTGAACGTGTCACATATTGTGTTCTTTAGGTTGACATATCCACCACCTCGTACCCATGTTACATAGCTTTTAAGGAATCACCCAATCTAACCTGCAACCTCTGATAAAATGAGACCATCTAAACTGAATTGAAACCTTATAAGCCAACCCTAGTTGTTTGTTCCTTTATGAAGGAATCATGAGTTCATTCATGATATGCGGCCCATCAATCAATTGCCTACTACTTGGTGTGGCAATATCAACTACTTGGATTACATTTTCTTTTTCAACTTTCTAAATTAAGAGTCAGGCTTTAAATATGAGTCTTTTTTCCAAATTGGTATATTTTCTATAGTTATTAGAGGAAATCACCACATAAGATCTTGTAACTAAAACAATTAAGACTACTAAACACGAAGACATAAACCTCTAGAATTATGAGCACAATGATCAATATCTCACGATATATTCGATATGATACTTGATAATTATCGTATCTAAGCATCATCGATACGGTAGATAATATTTATGCAATACTGGGATATTGATTGTAACATCCTTGTACAAGTGACTTGAATGAATGAATGGATGAAAGGCAATAGCTTACAAAGACATAAGAAGTTTGTTCATAGCCTAGATCATTTAGATGGTAATGGTTGGGATTAAAACAATCAACAAAGCCTTTTCACTATATTTGTCTTCCTGATTCAAACCTCGTCGCCAAACATCCTTCATCTCTCCAAATCACCACAAGCTCTCTTCCCTGTCCCTCTCCCTTTCCACGGGCCTTAAGGTTTCATCTACATCTACATCTTCCTCATAGTTTACTCATCTCTCTAGCTTATATGCCTCCCATTTCTTTTCTTCTCATATTGCAATCGAGATTTGCTCTTGATGGTCTTTGTTCAAAGACCCCTTTGAATCAATTAGGGTTTGCAATGGAGATTTGTTGCAATGGGCTTTGCAGTAGGTTTCTCCGCCTTAGTACTATCATTTATATTGAAGTTAGGGTTTGGGCATTAAACTTTTATTTCAATTAAATTTCCAAGTTTTCAATTTTGGTTGCAGTGTATTTTAAAATATAAATCCTATGTAAATTGTTAGATAGATGGATTGCAGGGTGTTTTAAAAGTTTTCTATCCATGGATTTGAAGTAAGTAAACATTGTTTTCTAACTTTTTCATCAGTTTGATTTGATTAGGTTTCAGTTGAAAGAACTCTAATGTTAAAACCCCTTTGTCTCCCTAAATTATGTGTAATGGAACTGTGGTCTGCATATGAAATAGACTAAGATTTGGGGATCTCAGAGTAATAATTCAAGTCCATGGTCTCCTTTTTGAAATTTTGGTTTGCAAGTCAACTCCAATTATATTGAGGTTAGGTTGGATTCCATTCTTCAAGGTCAAAGGTAACCATTTATCCCCTTTCTTTGCTCAGAGTTTGTCAAGAACATGATATGTATTTTTCATTGAGAATTGGGAGTCACTCGTGTGAACATTAAAATTTCAACAAATTATTACAAGGGTTAATGTTGAAAAACAATTAGTCAACTCAATCGAAGTTTTTATAAAATTATGAAAATCAAATGCTCAACTTTTCTTCGTGCCAACGGCACAAGCAACGTACTAGTGTGTGATACAAGTCATATCTCAAAGGAAGGGGGACCGATTTCTTTAGGTTTCCAAAACATGATACGATTCACATTTTTGATAAATATCAACTATGCCTTTAAGCCTTCCATATAAACCCTAGCGGCATGTCTCCTTTTTTTTTCTTCAATGTTCTTTGTAGATCTAGAATTTCAAGATAAAGACTACAAGTTGTGGATGCCTCGTTCAAGGCATCTAGTCTGTTACAAGATTAATTGCTTAAAGATGAAGAATTGAACTTCAAGCTATGAATTGCTTCATTCTTTGGTGTGGCCAACTGCCAACCATGTGAGAATTTGAACCTTCAAAGGCGTAATAAGTGAATGCACTTTCAATCGAACAAATTGGTGCAAGGTTCTAAAACTATCTCTGTCTCCCCCACCCCCCCCACCAAAAAAAAAGTTTCTATGATTTTTCCGCCAATCGTCAAATGCAATTATAACATCACTCCTATTATCAGTTGATAATGATATATGAGCATGATCCATTATGAGAATTATGGTGTGATAGTTATACAAGAATTGGCCTTATTAAGATTTCTTTTATTTTTCCTCAATTTCTTACTTTTTTACTAAATTATTATTTTATTTACTTACGAAGGTGCACTAGCATCAATTGCTAAGCAAATATGAAGTTACCACTTGGTAACTTATGAGTTACGACAACAGCCAATCTTCCATTTCTTGAACTCTTAATATTTTATATCATGAGCCATAAACATGAATATCAGAGCATGGCTGCCAAATTTGATAATAGTACCCTTGATTATCAAAACTAAATTATTGATTGATCTAACTAAATTATTAATTGATCTTTATGAAAGGTGTCAAAACTTTGATTTACAAATTGTCGTACTATTGTGCAAATATATTTTTCCCCGAAAACTCAGTGTGTTTGATTTTCGAAAAAATTTCAATGAAAAACAAAGTTTCCTTGGAAAAAAATTCATTTTAAAAAATAAACATTCAAATTTTTTCCTATTGTTTGATTTCACCAAGGAAAAAAATTTCATTATTAGAGAGAACAATTCTATTTTGTGAAGGAATTGTTGAGGAGAAGAGAGATTGTTCAACGAGGCTCTGAATGTTCATACGTCAAGTCTCTTGAGGGGTGGGTGAGTGAAAAATTGAACAAAACAAAGTTTTTCGAGGGAGCGGGAAAAAAAATTTGGTGGAAAAGTTTTCATTTTCCATGAAAAATCAAACGCCAGAAAACTCAATTTTGGAGGAAAAGTTTTCTTTTTCCATGAAACACCCAAAAACCAAACACACCCTTAAGTATTCATCATGTACTATATACCATAATAACGGAACATCATGGGCTTCTGATACACCAACTTTTGACATAAACTCTAAAGCATTCAAGCTGCTGGATTCTAAGAAAGATATTCAATTTTTTTTAAGAAATATATATATATATTATTCACTGTTGCATTTAATATTACAGAAAAGAGTGGTGGACAATAAGAAAAGATCATTTCTTTGGAAGCTTGAAACAACAAACTCACCAGACTTGATCCTTTAGCCTTTTCTGCACTACACGATTGATCCATTCTCTCCCTTTCAGCACGCTGAAATGCCGGAGGTTCTGATCCGCCTGAGAGTCCTCCAGACAGTTCAATGAACTATAATTCAATATTTCCATTAGTCATATAGTAAGAAGTGAACACAGGATTTCAAGCAATGGAAAGTAAAGGGAGCAAGGAGTTACATCGTCATAACAGGTTCTGCAAAGACCATGGGCAAAATGAGATTCGCCAGAGCCTTTGTGTTCACAAAGTAGCTCTGCCTTTTCGGATGATTCAGCCATCGTATATGGTAGCTTCCTTGCTTCTCTTTCAAGCTCTTCTGCCTTCAAATTGAACTCCTCAATCTAGTACAGGAAAAATTGAACTCCTCAATCTAGTACAGGAAAAATTGAACTCCTCAATCTAGATAGGAAAGTTTTAAATCATAGTGCTGGACGAGGATATCAAGGCTAAGTAAAGATGAAACACATGAAATGAAAAAAGGATATCCAGGCTAAGTACAGATGAAACACATGGAATAAAAAGAGGATACCTAGGCAAAGAAAGATGAAATGCATGAAAAGAAAAAGTTACGACAGCTATAAAATTAAAGCATGCCACTGTGGAGGGAAATTCTGTGAACGGGATCAACTGATTGAGTGTTTTTGCTTGAGGTCTGATGCTTTTATTTTATCATCTAATCTTTTGAAATCTCTACCATGATTAGATTTTATTTTCTGCCACCATTTTTCCATTATGAAATATGCTATAGCTAAAATGGAAAAGTATACATGGTCTCATGTACGGTAGCAGAATAAAGGGGTATACCAACAAGAAATACCTGAAATTGAAAATATATGAATAAAACAATGTTTCAGCTTTTCTATATTCCTACATGCTCATTATTATCACATTCTTTGCTTTTCTTTTCTTTTCTTTTCTTTTTTTCTTTATTTTTCTTTTTCTGCGAGAGAGAAGTTCAAATTTTAGATAGCAAAAAGTTAAATAAAAACAAGAACACAAAGGCAAATGCCACTAATGAGGCATTATTGAACCCTCATAAATTGCTCCCAACAAGAATTGGATGAACCCGGTGGCTGACACCCTTGAATACAAGATGGTAAGAGCCCATATACCACAAGAACAGACTACGAGTTATAGGGTCTCCATATAGAAAAGAATTCTCGACAATCCGACAATTAATTTCTTGCCAACTTCTCCAAACAATGGCATAAGGAATAAGGGACCACGCTGTCCCTCTTCTTTTCATCGAAATTTTCGTTTTTTTTTTAATTACGAAAAGAAAATGGGCGGAAGAAAGATTATATTTTTCGAGGGTTTTTTCCGTAAATTTCGTTTATTTTGTAAAAATGCAAAAATCAGCTACTAGGGTTGTTTTCGAAAAATTTCGGGATTTTTTCATTAAATTTCGAGGTGTTTTCCAATTTTCATTTTTTAATCATTTCTTCTACTTATATATTGATTTTCGAAACTACCCTATCACTTTCTAATTATAGGTATTTAGGCTTCATTTAATGTGTTTAATACATTTATTTACTTGCATCTTATTTTTTCAAATATTTAATATACCCTCGAAATTCATTATACATATTTCATGTATCCTCAAAATTATTACGTTTTTTTTTACACACCGAAATGTTTCTTAAAATTGGGATACCAAAATTAACTCGAAAAACGATTATCACAATCCTTGCAAGAAGGGATACACTAAGGAATTACAATATTATGTCAGCCAAACATAAAGTTCTTTACAAGGATGTCACTTAAGAGTTTTATAAGTTTGAACCCAAATGCCAAATTTACATTTTGATCAAGGACACCGCTGTATGGACCATGGAAAGGCTCCCCTTAAAGATGTCGGTTTCACTGTTTCCAAATAGACCAGCAAATAAAGTGAGGCAAACGATCCCAAATCCACGACCTTTGGCAGTGACAGCCCTGTGGCTACTCCAGACTGCAACCCAGTGAGTAATAGGCCCCTCGAATATCCTATTTTCCCCAAATTTCCGCAAAAAAAGAATTCCCAAAATCAGATTAGAGAAGTTACAAGAAAGGATACTTCTTTTCTGAAGGTTGTCTACATTCAGATATCTACAATGACAAATGGTCCACATAAAGGAGCTCTACCCTGACAAATTGCCCACATAAAGAAGGTAGTCTGAGGAGGAGCTTGAGTGGTCCAAATTCTTTTGCTTATGGGAGCAAAGGCAATCTGCTGGTGAGGAGCTGTCCTCGTGAGAAAAGAGTAGGAAACAAGAGAAGTCTTGACTATCTTGATTCAACATGTTTTCGTCATCATTACCATTCACAATCTTTTGGTGTAACAATTCAAAGAGATTTCAACACTCCGAAAGTCCCCATTATCATAAGAGTCTCCAAATTCACATCATCCTAAGCTTTTTCAAAATTAAATACAAGAATTGTGCTTCCCATGGTCCTAAACAATAAAATATGTAATAACTTTAAGAATTGACTCGTATAAACCTAACTAAATGAAAAAATAAATAATTAAATAAACCTATGATAGCTATGTAATGAGCAAGTTAATATTAAAACTACTGTATAAGGGCAGTAGTTCTAGCATATAGAAAATTCTAAAAAGATATTTCAAAAGCAATGAATATTACTGTTAAGCCTGCTGCACTAGTATTCTCGAATTCAATCAACCTTTTCGTCAATGTTGCTTCACATATATGTACAACACGCCCCTGATGTCAACCACTTCAATTAGTAAAAGGACTAGAAAATCAAGCTAAATCCAAGATGGGAAAGAGAGAGTGCAACAATAATGACATGCTTTACTGAACTACCGTTCTAGACAATACATCAACCTACAGTTGTGTGTCAATGCAAACCAACACCTGGAAGATACTCCAAAGATAATTCCATCTTCCAAGTTCTTTGTCTTGTAGCATGATTTGTTCTTCCCAAGGTTTTTAAATGCAAAACTGTAAAATGCGGTGTTCAGTGGACCATGATGTTAGGCATGAGCCTTTTAGAAGTGCATATTTAAATAAACAAATATACAATGATAAATAACTCATAATTTCACATCAAACCCCATAATTGCATATAATTAACCTTCAACTTGCATGTTCCATAAGTGAATTTAAGTCAAGTAGTTAACAGATAGAATAGTCTAATACATGCCCTTAAAATTCAAATTTCAAAACCATAACATGATAAACATGGACAAAAGCATCTCATTCTTAAATTCTTATCTTCAACAAAAGAATCAATATCTCCTTCATCATCCTTGATGAAGATTTTGATCTTCCCATACGAAATTCAAACTTTCATTTGATATAGGGCTCAAGTGAAAAAGTAGTAAGCCTTTTTATATGTTGACCGGAAAAAAATACATAAATACATATAAAAACTAACTACGAAAAAAATAAAAGGTGACACATAGATTCACTATGTTTGAAGCTTCCGTTTCAACCTTACATTTTGACGTGTTTTTCACAAGTTTCACCTGAAAAACACCTCGACGAGTTACACAACTCGACGCGTAAGTTTCATGTGTTTTAAAACCCTAGTTTTTCCCTTTAATTCCGATAACCTTTTCTTTTGTTTTTTATGTAAAAAATTCCTAGACAATCAGGACGCGTGCTTATGGATTAAACAAATCCATTTGACACATTGTTTGTGCTCGAAGGTTGAGTTAATTGGATTATATGGAGTTGACAAGGAGATACGAGCCTTAGAGGAGGTATCCATCCTAGTTACTACACGTTTATTTGGGTCATTAGAATTTTGTATGTTGGACTTTGGATCTTTAGACCATCTTATGAAATTTATGATAACTAAGGGAGTATCGGTGGTTTCCTTATCACCGGGCAAAAACAAATATCACATGGTAACAGCTAAAAACTCTTCAATGTGTTCATCATAAAAAATCATAATACATGTCAGGAAACCCATTTGACCAGTGAGCAAGGAAAATAGTGATGTGGTTGACGAGATTAATGAGATTGAAGGGATGAAGAAATTATAATGTAATCTAAACTACAAATTAAAATAAATCTAAACAAAAGATAAACAAAACTAAACAAACCTAAAAAATCTCTATTAGTGTTTCTTTGTTCATCAAAAACCAATTACAACCAATGGCCTATAGGCCTTATTTATAGTAAACCTGACTTGCAAATCAAACAATCTAACCCTAAATGTTATGGGAGCCCTAATCTCTACTTATTTTAATATGGGCTTACTTAGGCCTGACCCAACAACTAAATTAAATAAATAAACTAAATCCTACGTTCCATCATCCTCTCGGGTTGAAAAAACTCGACTTGAGCTTGTGTCGAAAAAGTTCGATGAGCACGAGCAAACGGTTACAGAATACAAATGCGAAGTGCTCTCAAAATAGTCGACCTCGAACCTTGCCACGATACACACTTGCTAAAACAATTGAACCAACTGGAAAATGGAACAAGGTAACGTAAACAACCAGAAGTTGCAATAAACCTGCTAAGAAGACTCCTGCGCAGAAGCTTGTGCCATAAGAATGTCCCAATATGGATCAACATAATTGTCATGTACCGGCTTTACCTCTTAGGAAACATCATCATCCTCTTGACCAAAAATAGGAAAGAAATTGCACAAGTCAAATGACTCACTTTTTAGAAGTCGAGGACGTGTGTGACAGTGAGACCAAATGAGGCATTGGAAGTCGATGGTCGTGGTGTGGCTAATGTTGTCTCACATAGCATCGCTCTCTCTTTTGATGGTGACTCTCCTCCGCCCTTGCATTTTCTTGCTCTCTCTAGTTATTGAAAAATGAGTAACGTGAAGTAGTCAGTCGGTCTTTGACTTCTCTCATAATGTTCTCCTTGGCTACCGCAACAAGCTGTATAATGGATATGATAATGGGGTTAAAGGTACAGGTTGGAAATAGGAAAGGACAGGTGTTGTGGTGCAGGATAGTAAAAATGTGGGTAATTAGCATAGGACATCACTAGATATAGGTAATGATTTGGGCTTGGGCTAAGGATTTAGTGGTACGAATAGGTGGGATGGTAGGAGTAGAATTTGGGGACCAATATGGGTTACTCAATTTTATTTTATTTTATTTTATTTTACAGTTGAGGTGCCTAAAAAGGATTATGGGGTGTAAATAACCTGTTGGATGATGAACAGTGTCGATGGACGGTAACAACAACGAGAGAAGGCAATGAATAGTGATTTTTTTTTGCAAGCTCTTCTAGAAACAACTTTTTTTCTTCACTTTTTAACCTTCAAATCTTCTTAATTTTCTTCTTCAACAATCAATCATTATTCAATCGAACACACGAATCCAAGAGCGTCAGCTCTATATCAAATAATGTAATCTAAAATACAAATTAAAATAAATCTAAAATTTAAACAAAACTAAAAACCTAATTGCAAATAAGCAATCTAACCTTAATTGCTATGGGATCGCTAATCTCAACTTATTCTAATATGGGCTTATTAGGCCCAACCCAACAACAAAACCCAATTAAATAAATAAACTAAATCCCACATTACATCACATTGATCAAACTTTCATTGATAAATAAAGATCAAACACTTAAATTTATGTTCATATTTTATCGAACTTTCATTGATAAATAAAGATCAAACACTTATATTTATGTTCATATTTTATCCTATGACTATAGGAGTTGCTACTTCGGAGCTCTTTTTGCCAATACGGATTATCCTTTTTTTGATATTATGGAAATGAATTTCAATTTCCTGATTTGCGCTTATTTTGTGAGTTATACATACTTGTAAAAGGAGCTCAAGATGGTGATGAGTGAAAATTGGAAACTTGTCACTATCCACTTGTATATTTTTCATGATTAGTTATACAACAATACACAGGTCTTAACATGTTTTGTGGCATATTATGAAATCATTTTAAATCCTACTTGAATTTGCTTTGCTTTGCTTTTTCATTTCGCCTTTAATGGTTTTTAATACATTTACGCTTTGACAATATTGTACATGAGAAAACTAGATTTCTACCATAAACTTGGCTAATACAAACCTTTGTACTTGTGTGTAATATATACACACACACATACACGGGTGGTTTCCGGGAACAGATTTTTGCCGAAGACACGAACATGTTTTACCCATTTGTTTCATCTACATACATCTGATGGAGTTAGAAATTTCAAAAACCTGTGACTTGAAAAATACAACAAAGATATCATCCCCATGAAAAGCCAACTTATTTTGAAATTTCTAGGTAAATGAAAAAGATGCGGGTAACTTTCTTTGTCAAAATTTGTGTCCCTATAACCCACGCGGACAAAGAGATTTGGAGAGAAAGAAACAATAGGATAGGTTTTGGATAGTTACTAAGCTTTTTAAGTTCAATTGGGTAAGTACTAGCTTATACAAGCAATACTTGATGCATTCTTTTGAGGGATACGCTCAATGCCCATAGTCCGCTCCCTTATCTTTTTCTTCCTCTCTATTAAATAATTTTTGTTTGTTTTGCTAACAAAATATGTTATTTCCTTCTGATTTAATTAGGATATTTTGTAATATTAGCAATAGTAGCATTTTAGATAGCATTAGAAATTCTAGTATTATTGTAATAGGTTTTCCAATTAGGGTTCTAACATTGTTTCCTATTAGGTTTCGGGTTTGTTTTAGAAGTTAGATTAGTAATAAAAAGAGCGTAATGATTTTTGTTTATCAGTTTTATTTCATTTATTGTCAATTTATTTTATTCAATTGTTACATTGTTTTCAATTATGTTTATTTTACAAGTTCAATTCTATCAATTAGTATCAGAGCTAAACGATTCTTATTGTTTGATTCGTTTGAAGAAAAAAAGTTCGAAGAAGATGATAGAAGAAATTAGACTCCCGCAACTAGAAAGGCCATTGAAAGATTGAACCTGATATTCGAGAAGAGGTTGGATTGGATATTCGAGAAATACATGTAAAGCAACACAAAGGTCATGGGACAAAACAAAGCAGCGCCACCGTCATAGGCAGTGCCACAAGGGCCCACACACAACACGTCGACTGCGGCGCACTCTCGTCCACCACCCCCATTGCACACTTGCAGCCATTGAACTACACAACAGACCTGATCAATTGATATCCAGTTCCAGTGGTGGAGATATGGTCGCAGCCGCCTTCCCACACCCTCCCCAATCGATCGTCACCTCAATCGACCACCTCAATTCTTGTTGCACGTCCCAATCGCAAGATCAAGCCACTCCTTCGCAACCACCGTTGTCAGCCCGCAGCCACAAGTACCCCACAGTCATAATTGACCACCTCCTAAATCGATAGTCCCCTTCGATTGTTCCTCCTAATCAATGAACCCAGTCGATTGTCTCCTCGCCCCTCTCCACCTCACGTCCTCCATCGAAACCACCCCCTCCACGGTTGCAACCATCGAAACCCCCACCTCCCTTTGGCGCTATCCACAAAGCTCAGACTTTCGACCCACTTTCCCTCTGGCACGGTCGACAACCCTGATCCATCCATTCCACCTTCCTCCTCCGCCCATCACCACCCCTCACAACTCTAATCCCACTCAAACCAAACATAAAAAATAAAAAAAATTAAAAAAAATTGAAGAGGAAGACATACCTGACTCGATCGCACATATCAGCAAATAAGGCGAGATCCTAATTCCCATGTTGCAGTTCCACTCCACCATCTCCTCACGCATGCAACCTCCCTATTTGTTGTAGACATTTGACAGAGATGAAGAAGAAGAATGAAGAACATTTGGTTGGGTTATTCACACCCCAACAAATTGTCTGTTCCACCACATGTTTGATTCTGACGCTGTGCAGAAATGAACTTGTACCACCACAGGTCGATGATTCAAGTACTTATGCTCAAGTTATTTACCACCACCAAACTGCACATTTGACACCGCATGACAATCCGTTTTGGACAGTTTTGAAGCTACTTTCCAGAAATTGGCACACCCACACATTGAAATTTTGAATTGGATCTCCTTTGAGTCACTGACTTTTCTTGGACTTTGTATTTGGTGCTCAATTTGAAATTATTTGTTTGTGCTCGCAGCAATTACAACGGAAAGGTTAGAGGTCGACTTATGCTTGGACACATCACATTTGTTGTTGCTTGTGCTCATATGACTTCCTTGGATTTAAGCTCGAAGACGAGCTTTTTCAACCCGGGGAGGTTGATGTAATTAGGATACTTAGTAATATTGGCAATAATAGTATTTTAGGCATTATTAGAAATTCTAGTATTATTGTAATATGTTTTCAATTAGGATTCTAACATTGTTTCCTATTAGGTTTAGGGTTTGTTTTAGAAGTTAGGTCAGTTATAAAAAAACATAGGTTGTCTATTGTTAGTTCGTTGATTGATGAAAAGAAGTTTATTTTGTTTATCAGTTAACGTTTAACAGATTTATTCCGTTTATCGTAAATTTATTTTATTCAATTATTGCTTTATTTTACAAAATCAATTCTATCACCTTCTTTCCACACAGTTCAACAAAATACCAAAGAGAAGATGGAAAATGCAATGAAGAGGAAAATGGAAAAAAATGGAAAATACTTTCTGACTCCACTCCACACTGGGCACACTTTTTCATCAATGTCCATACCTTTGTCCACTAGCTCCAGCTTGACTGGAACATATGCTCTACCCCCATTTAAGGTAATAGTGGATCTCTCAATGATTTCCACGATGTGCACCATTTTTTATTTTATTTTTATAATTTGCTAACATATGTGTAGTGATTTATGCCATCATTGCAATGTTTGAATAATAAAAATAATCAAATAGTGTATTAAGAACCAGATCTATTTCTACAAAGATGTCCAAAGATCTTTGTAATTATACCTACCATCAAAGAGGATATTCTAGTCCGGAGTTATTTCTATAGTGCAGATAAAAATATCCGAAAACAATGATGACCACTTGACCAGTGAATAGAAAAAATGAAATAAAAAGCATTTACTAACTAAGATGAAAAACTAGTTTTGTAATACCATTCTATGTTTATGAAGTTTACAAAAATGTATAATATAAGTTAAACTTACAATATCTGATTTGGAAAATTTGAGTCCCTGTGAAAGTGCAGATATGTACAATGCTGCACCACATAAGCCGCTAGGCTTCCTACCTGTCTGCAAATGATTACTTTGTCAAATCATCAAAATTCATGATGTTGATCAAGTACCAACAATGATATGTAAAATTTCTCAAACGGATCGGAGTACCTGCATCCAATCTCGCTTCATGCTAGCTAAGATACGCAAAGCAGTTCTTGAAACCTCAACATTCTTGCCTCCAAGTAAACCTATAAAAAATTAAGAAACCAATATAAAATTTGATAAGTTTTGCAGTAATCAACTTTGGATTTAAAGCATGCCCAACTTATTCCATGTTACAGTTTCCGCACAACACTGACTGGTTTTACTCACATGGTAGCAATTTTAATCCTGGCATATGGATGTGTTAAGTCTAATTCCCCCTCCCTGGCACCACGCTTATCATCTTACGTAATTCATAATGCATTCGGAGTTTGTGATAGTATTTAGAGGGAGAGGATTCATAATTGTTCTAAACCAGATTCTTTGAAACTGTGATGCGCCGTGCTCCAAAGTTAATGTATTTCTAGTTTTCAACAATTTCCTTCTCGCCTTAGTACCTTAGAAAATCAGTTACATCTTTTCAAGCCAAAGCCTCCCATGCAATGGCATATAGCATCATCATCATCAAAGCCCATTCCCGATACTTTCAGGGTCGGCTACATGGATTTTGGTTCTCCAAGCAATGCGGTCTTCCCACATATCCTCGCCTAATCCAAGCTCAATGGCGTATAGCATGACAGATCAAAATCACATTCTTTTGTATCATTAAGTAGGATCGGTTCCATGTGTGCAAAGAGTGAGCAGTGGAGTTTGAAAATCCCCACTGCACATCAGATCTTTCAAGGAAGTGGTTGTTACTTCTAAGTACCTATCACAAACTCACATGAATCATGAATGGACAGTCTGGCATGATAAATGGGTATCAAACCAACCTCCTGCTTTGCAATTTAAAGATATTCACTCTGCTTCCTGAAGCATGGTGTTATTTTTTGCTTCTTTTTTGGATCAACAAGACAAAAAGAATTTCATTAATGAAAAACTAGCATGAGTTAGAAAAACCAATCATACTAGCACAAAAGTATTATGAATTTCTATTTTGCACAATGTTTCCCCAATCAAACATACAAGAGGAGTAATTCGAATCTTTGAAAATACCCCAAGTGAATCCCAAACCCATAAAGTGACTTTGATATCTATCCACAAATGATCTACATCTTTGGAGATCCTATTGTTCCTTTCTCTCCATGAAACCCATACAAAAGCATGGTGGATTCTTTCCCAAACCCACATACCAATCAAGGAAGTGGTACTAGCACCATTGTCTAAGGACAACAATCAACCCAATCAGGGAGGGTGTTGGAATGAATTCAATACAGCAAAACCTCCATAACTCTGTAGCTAGATCACAGATGAGTAATAGGTGGTCGATGGACTCTTGGGCCCTTTCACACATCTTGGAGACCTCTCTTATCAATGCTGTCTCCATGGTGTTATTGTTTCAAGCAATTTTACGGATCAATGGGGAATTACAAGTTAACAAGTTGGGACTTGGACCCTAGAAGAGGCTGTCGTGATGATGATGAGATGAGCCAGCTTTTGGAGCTCAAGAGGTTGCTGGAGCTGGCCTCAATGGATGACAGTGTAGACAAAATATCTGAGACCCTAAATCCAGCAACTTTACTGTAAAAGACTTATTCGAGAAACACAATTCCAACATTTCTCCTAGAATTCAATCCCAATTCAGTTTTGCCAATTCAGTGTTTTGAGGAAAGCAAATTCCACCTAGGCAGCACATCCTCTTATGGACTCTGGCCTGAAAGCATCCTAATTGTGGATAACTTGGCTAGAAGGAACCTCATCATTACAAAATACAAACAAATGTGCTCTTTGTGAAACTGAAAGTGGGTCCATTCCCCACCTCTTCCTCCAACGCCCCTTTTAAGAGAGTTTACAGAACCATCTGCAATGATTCTAGATGGCTTTGCCAACCAGGGCCAGAGCTTCATCAATGGTATGATCGAAAATAGAAAGGGAAATGGATTCAGGAAATTTTGTTTCTGGTTGTGTTGTGAGTTATTTGGAAGGGAAAAAACAATTGCATTTTCTCAAGGAAGAAGCTGGAAGTCACCCAAGTTTGCAATATGATCAAAATAATGGTTCTTCAATAGGCAAAAGCATAGCAGATGGTTGATAGCTCAATCACCTCTGACCACCTTCTCGAATGGGACAACATTCTTCTAGGGACTTAACTTTCTTTTTTCTTAACGTTCCTTGTGTGTTTGCTTCTTTTTTTTTCATCTTTTGAGTTTCCCGATATGAAGTATTTTTCCTTCAATCAAACATACCCCTAATTTAAATGTGGTCGCAATGACTAGGTCTCTCAAGACAATTGTCAGTTCAGCTCACTTTTCTATTAAAACAAATGCCTAGGGTGGATCAAAACAATTGTCAGCTCAGCTCACTTGTCTATTAAGATCAATGTCTCTCCTGAAAGTTCTGTCAAAGCATCCAAAGGCATAAGGTAAGGTGACCCATTGTCTCCTCTTTTGTTCTCTCGCTAAAGGTTTAACTCCGATGATCCTTAAAGCTGAACATTATGACTTAGTCGGAGGCTTCTAAGTTGACACTTAAGTTTGTCAAGGAGGTCTCTCCATCCCATCTTCCAGTATGTTGATGATACTATCAGCTTTTTGGAGCCCCACATCTCTCAAACTAAGAACCCTAAGTCTATCTTGCTCTGGTTTGAACTTGTTTTAGACCTTAGCATCAATTTCAGCCAGCAAAACAGCGTTATACCTTGTCGGGCAAGTCCAGCAAATAGCTTCTATGGTAGAAATCCTTCACTGCTAGCAAGGAGCTCTTCCCACCACCTACCTTGGCCTTCCTTTGGGAGCTAAATATAAGAGCAGGCAAGTATGGGAGCCCATCATTAATATAGTCAAGGATAGACTTTCAATATGGAATCTAAATTCATCTTCAAAGCTGAAAGAGTCACCTTAATTAAGAGTACCCTCTCCAGCATCCCTGTTTTCATCATGTCCAACATTGTTCTTCCTATTTCCTTCCAACAAGACATTGAGAAAATTTGTAGAGATTGTGGGGGTTCTAATGAAAAAAACAGAAGCTATCATCTAGTGAAATAAAAAGAAGTGTGCAAGCTCAAGGACCAAGGAGGGTTGGGCATTAGAAATCTTCACTTGTTCAATCAGCCCAGTTGTCTAAATGGCTGTGGAGATTTGGAGTGGAAGAGAATGCTATGTGGAGAACGGTGATTCAATAGAATATGGTCTTGAGGATAGTGGCTAGTCTACCAATCAGACTTCTTCTTATGGCTGCTCTTGGTCGAAAGGTATCATGAACCTTAAGCCACAATTCCAGAAACATATCTCTTTCAGAGTAGGAAATGGTAATACAGTTTTGTTATGGGATGACACTTGGTGCATTGATGTTAAAAGAAACTTTCTATGCTATCTATAAACTCTCCCTTCCTAAATCAGTAATGGTCCCTCAATAATATAGTGGGACTGTGCACAATTCCCCTAGTTGGGACTTGATATTGAGAAGTGGAGTAAAAGATGAAGAGTTTTCGGCCCTCCTCAACCTATTAGACTTGCTTCAAAAGATTATCCTCAATGAAGAAGCAGACAAATGGGTATGGAAGGACAAAACCAGCCAGTTTTCAGTGTGTGATCAGAAATCACAATCTCTGGGTACAGTGAATGCAAACCTTTATGTCTTTTCCTCACCTTTTGGTCACAAAATCTTTTGGAAGAAAGAGGTTCCTCCTAGAGTTAATTTCTTTCTCTGGGCCATGGGCCATGGGTCATGGCAAGATCCTCACTCTTGGTAATCTTGCTAGAAGAGGGCTGCTCATTACAAACAAATGTTATCTTTGTGAAGAACACCAAGAGACTGCTCATCACATTTTCCTCTTTGCCCACTCTCCAAAAATCTTTGACTTTTGTTTGTTTAGAAGCTTATGCCTACCCTCCTGCTGTACTAACATGTTCCAATGGGTTTTCTCCGTGGAATAAGGCAGGCCTTTCAACTAAAGAAGCCTGGTTATGGGAAAGAGTTTTCTTGAGTCTCTGGATCTTGCAGAAAGAGATGAACAATATAATTTTCAAAAACCAAAAAAAGGACATCACCAACTTCATCAAATCTCTCCCATGGCAGTGGGCATCATCACTGATCAGCAGTTCCATATGTGTATTTTCAGTTCGGCTAATATTTTTTGCTTATAGTCAGTTGCATTTTTATTTATTTATTTTGGCTAGTTGATCTCCTCAATCACTAGTTGTACATTTTCTCTTTTTTGCTTTGTTTAATGTTATTTGCTGTTTTCTGATTAAAAAAAATGACTAGGTCTCTTGAATGAAATGTGGCTGCCCACACCAACAATATGTGTTCCTACAATACCATTCACTACCAAAAAGTAGTGAATGGAAGAGACCTCATCTCATTTGTTATTTCATTGCCCTCTTGCATCAATTCTATGGAATTTCTTCGTCGCAAGCTTTGGCTTGGTTTGGGTCGAACACAATTATGAATGCTTGGTGGTAATGGAAGGGGTGTCCAACTCTCAGTAGTGTTGGGAACCTTGTGTGGAAACTCATCTCGTGCGATGAGTTGATCCCTTTGGAAAGAGCAGAATCGAATGGAAGCAAAGAATTTTTTTCATAATGAGGCAATGGGGGAATCCAAATTATGCATGAAATGTTTGATCCTTGTATGGCATTGGGTACCAGCAATAGTGGAGTTATTGGGGGTTTCTTCCAACATTTTTAGGATAATTGAGTGACTCTGATTTTTCACTCACTAACTCTTCAGGGAGTTGTATTTTTCTTGTATATTCCTCCTATATACTTTTGGCTATTAATGAAAATGCTTCGACCTTTTATTATTAGTAAATGCATTATGTTATTATGTAAATTTATTTAAAATACATGTACTTTGAATACCTCTTTAGTTTTGATCTTTCCATCTATTGCAAGATGCCTCAAGCAGGTGGTTTATTAGGACAGAACTTTGATTAGAATAATTTGGGTGATCATTTGATCTGCAAACTTGTTCATTAATTGTTATTAGTGGCGGCATTAACTTTTATTTTTTTAGTCAGATTTGTATCAAGAGGAGAACAACAGATTGCCAGTGAAAAAAGAACATTGTAAGGCTCCGCTTGGTACACAGTAAACGAATGCATATCCAAAACTTTATGGCAGTTACATAAACTTATGTGCTTGGTTGACTTTCTAGAATCCGGTTGTTGGAATTTGGTTAACTTTTTTTTTATCAGATTTGTATCGAGGAAAGATCTCGGGAATGGGCTTTGATGATGATGATGATGATGATTTGTATCGAGGAAAACACACAGCTAGTGGAAAAAGAACATTGCTTGGTACAAGATAAAAGAATGCATATATAAAACATTATGATAAACTTACGTACTTAGTTGACTTTATGGAAAACGGTTATTGAAATTTGAATTCTGGGTCTGCATCTCCTAGTTATAAAATCCTGCAAGACTTTACGAGAAAAAATCTTCCACATTACTTTGCAAAACTCTCGTCATTTCGTCTTTGTCGAACTCAACCCCCAACTCCTTCATAAACACCTCAATCACCACCACAACCATATAATAACCATCACATTTACCACCACCACAGCTACCATAACATAATCACCACAACCAACCTATGTAGTTAAAATGAAAAACGGATCCTTCGCGATTGCAGACCAATTTATAATTAATCAGAGTTAGTCGGTCTATTTTTTCAAAGCATATATATATTATGTAGCGATAAATCAGCAAGTTGGATGGGCCAATTTACCGATGAGAGCCACCACAACCAACACAGCCAAAGCTACAACAATCACTATACCACAACCACCACCATCGTATTTATAGTCACCGCCAAAACCACCATAACCACTTTCACCTTTACAGCCACCCACACCACGACCATGCCATAATTACAACTACTACCATCATCATGACCACCGCCAACATCATGTAGAGAAATCAAATATTTGTCCAGCATTGCATCAATTGTTTTAATTACTACCGATGCATTTGCATCAGTTTGCATAATGCGTTATTTTACAGTATACCAAGCGGGGCCTCAGTGTAAAACAAAAAAATACATCATGTATGAATATTCAGTATTAGAGTTTCCCGGCTAAACATGCACTCAGAAAACCTAATTCTCTAAATTTGCCCCAGGTTACATCCCACAGTACTTTAGCATCTAAAACTATCTTTTATGAATCTTGGTTTGTGGATTATCTTTTAGTTGGATTCAAAAGATCAATGATCTGGTTTACCAATTGCTTATTCAAGTGGCTTTTTTGGAACTCAAACAAAGAAGGGGCTTGCGGCAGGGTGATGTGCTCTTACTAAAATAGCTTCATTTGTTTCCAACATTAATGGCGTTTGTTCCTAACTCCGCCTAACTTTTATGAAGCTGGTTCTTTTACCTAATTTGGTCAAGCTCATGTATGATGTGAGTTTGTTGTCATAGCACAAAATTAAATTTCCCTCATAATATTCACATCACACTTTTAGATATGAATACCAACACAAGGTTCGTATAAAAACTAATAAAGTGAAACTACAGACGGTTAAAAGATACTTACGCTCTGTAAATCGATGAATAAAAAGACTAGGATCGACAGGCTTTTGCACAATAGGATGTTCTTCAAGCCTCAGTAATTGGCAAAGCTGCAAAAATATGGCACCTAGCACATATCTGAAACATATCTAAAGTATTTAGATTCAAAGCAGAAAGTTATGACCCAGAGGTAGTAATTTCACATACAATTACTACCTAAGACTTGAATAGAAGCGTATAACAAGAATACTTACACATTTATCCGCAATTCTTCTGAGAAGTCAATAAGAAGGAATGCTTTTTTATTTTCCCTACAAAGATGAGGCATGGGGTGCAATAAGACATTTAACAAAGCATAAAAGATTCAACATAACTTCTCTTTGAATTGATAGCTTGGCATCTTGTTGCAAAACAAAAAGATAGATTTAGAAATTTCCCCTGAAATGGTAGATCCTTCTCTCACAATTTATAGATGTTACAATTTTCACATGTACCACTACATGTGAATATGTATTCTGAACTATACATTCAAATGATTTTTACCTATTTTAAATTAAACATCACTTTATGTCCAATTTTTTAATGTGTTTCAACACTAATCTTCCCAAACCTTCTCATGAGACTGGCACAAAAAGTATAAACATGGTGACCGTCATACCAAAATTTTCTTTCCATAGTGAGGAAAAAAAATCTAGCATACACTAAAACATATAGATTTGGGGCAAAGGACAAGAGACTGACATACAAGGTCTCAGAGACCTAACATGAGATGGACACTCCACAAAAACTCTAGATAAAGTATTAAATTAGTATACCCAAACCAAATACACTACCAAAACAAAATTGGTATCCAAAGACGCCAGTTCAGCGAATACAGATTTTTTTTAGAAAAAAACAGCTTTTTAGAGAAACAGAGATAGAGGTTCACAGAATTATTCAAAAATTATCAATAGTCGGATGCATAGGTAGGCACTATTATTGACCAAAAATTACTAGCTTCGACACTCTTTCTTGCAATCTACCCAAACCATTACATAAATCTTTGAGAGTACAAGTCATTACAGGAAAGGATACATTCAAACATAAATGTGTTGTCAAATAGCATATTACATATACAATAACATATTCTTTATAAAACACATAAGCTGAGAACTGCAAAGTTCAAATGTGCACTTAATAATTTAAGTCAAACTAACAACTGTGAATATCTATCTTACAAATCAAAACGGTGTTTTAGGTTGGAGATAAAAGATGGCTGAGATTTACCTAAACATAAAGATCTAACAATCCTAGACAATTTTTCATATTTCCATATCTCTTACACTCTTTCAATTTCTCTTAACCCTCACTTACACTCTTTCATCTCTGCTAATTTCAATACTCATCTTTTAAGTATAAGTTTATTCTTTTTTTTACTAAATTTATTTTGATTTCTATAAATAAATTTACAGTTGGGTGTTTTTGAGCCTTTGTCATTTTGTGGAATTTCAAATTTGTTGGGCAACTATGAAATATATTTTACAATATGAAATACATTTTATATTGTAAAATATATTTCAATAAATTTGTTGGGCAACTAGGAAATTTGTACACATCTCTTAGCCCTCTCTTATGTTTTCCAATTGATTTCTTGGACAAAGTAAGTGTGTTCATGGTGGCGTAGGTATGGACAGGTTGGCATGTCATGAGGTTTACCCAAAAAACTCATATCGTGCCACACTAGTATCAATACAAAACAACACCATCAGAACGAAAGACAACAGTGTAATCAAGTAATTAGCATTGTCATGCTTTTTTTAAAGGTAACATTAATTAATGCCAAAGAAATATGAATACCTTAAACCATTAAGGCCTCAAAATAAACATATTCCAGTTAGAAAACAGAGACTCAAAGTACAATCCCTTGAAGTATATATAATGAGATACCCACCTCCATACTAAAATCAAAATCTCCATGGTAATTATCTCCCTATTTGAAATCTTGTTCAAGAAAATTATGGCATTCCTTTGCAGCGATATAACCCAAGAAACTGCAAATAGTACCTAATTTCATAAAATATTTCCTTTGGGGTTTAGATAATCCAAAGTCTTTCAAGACTTCATCACTT
The DNA here is from genome assembly GCA_963556465.1 of Berberis vulgaris. Lineage (NCBI taxonomy): Eukaryota > Viridiplantae > Streptophyta > Magnoliopsida > Ranunculales > Berberidaceae > Berberis > Berberis vulgaris. The sequence goes on along the minus strand of OY747125.1, from coordinate 34,574,172 downwards.
CATAAATCTCGGCATAACTCAACACAAAAACATATGATATATCTCCATATAAAACTAACCCAATCACAATGAAGTAGAAGGTGTAAATTCTTCACAAAATTTGTTTAATGTTTTATTAGCAAAATAAAATAATTGAAGATTGCAATTGCAATATAATGAAAAATAGAACATAGCAAGATTTCCCAAAATAGAAGCGGGTCATCTGATACCGGCAGGCAATGTAAAGGCATGCAGCTGCAACTAGCGATGTTCTACGCCCTCTAGTGAAATCCTTTTCAACCGCTATCTTCAAAACAAAAGATAGTTTCAATGTCTGGGATATTCAAACAGCAATACTGGTAGGAGAGAGTTTGGCACAAAGAAACTCACTTTATAAAAACGAGAGGCTTCGTCGATAATAGAATTTCCACCGCCCACGTTTAGACTTGTTACAAGATAACTAATTTCATCTCTGCCTGAAACCAAAGGGAAAAACGCATATTTGAGAAAGACTTCAATTATCATGAAAAACAAAGACAAACAATTGAAAGCTTTCATCAAACCAACTTTATTCATGAGATTAGACAAAAGTATGTTATCTCGAACAACATAAAACAAAACGGTTTCGAAAGTATGCATCTGAATCTAAGGTACGTTTTAATGGAAATATTAGCAAACATTGATTGAATAGCAGAATTGCATCTTCACTGCTTTTCACCTTAAAAATGCATAATCCAACTTTGAAAGTTCAAAAATAGAAAAATAAATAAATAACTGGCCCTCTTATGAGGGTACTTTGATCTAAGGGGATCAAATTTAATATTACACGGTAAAGCAGTTTTTTTTAGCCAAATGGCATGATAGTCAACTTCCATGGTCTTTCGAGCAGTGAAACAAGCGTGTTCCGTGCAATGCACGAAGATGAACAAAATGTCTGTAATTCAACAAAAATTACGGATCAAATATAGTCACAGAGGAGAAAGTAACAGAATTTTTTAGGCTTTAGATTTTATTTTCAAGTTATCATTTCAAACTTTTGATGATATCACATTTTACTGCTTGTTCTTTTCTAAATTCCAATAAAATTTCTTGTCTTGTCTATAAAAAATTATCATAAACCTAGATCTCAAAAATTTTACCGTGGTGTTTTGTGTAGGGTGAATAGATTTTTAGCTTCTATGAATGGTCTGAACTGGAGAAAGTCTAAAGACCTTAAATCTAGTTAGAAGGAGTGGAACATCAACCATTTTGGGAAGTTAGATACTCTGATTGAGAGGCACTCTAAAACTAGCTTCTCTAGATGCCACTGAAGAAAGCACAGATCTTTCAGACACTGAATGGGAGGACAAATTTAATTGCAAGCTTGAACTAGACAAACTCAAAAGAGATTTTATCCACCGGAGGAGGAAGTCTGGAACTCAATGAGGAAGAAACGGGTTTTTTCATTCCTAGTTTTTCCACCTACTGGCTAATCATAGACAACAATTCTATTGATGCCCTCCTTATCCAGAATTCTATCATTACAAAGGAATCAATTATTGTTGATTACTTCAAGGAGATGATGATCGCATTGCTTATTGTTGATTACTTCAAGGAAATGTGGGAAGATCGCATTGCTTGGAGAACCAAAATTCATGTAGCCGACCCCGAAAATCTCGGGAATGGGCTTTGATGATGATGATGATGATGACTTCAAGGAGATGTTCATGGAAAAACAACTGGAGACCAAAGCTGAGTGGGGCGGTCTTCAACTCTCTTGACTCATTCCAAACTGATGAGCAAGAAAAATATACATCAGAAGCAAAAGTCCTTTTGGCTTTGAAAGACCTAGAAGTGAAAGTGTCTCCTAGTTGATTTTTTTTCAAGAGATGCTGGAATCCAACCAAAGCAGATTTTATGACAGTGGTAGTAAAATTTAATGCTAATGCATTCATTCATTGGAGGCTCAACTCTACTCTGATTTCCTCATCCCTAAGATTGAAGGTGTTATGAGAGTAAAGGGTAGTAAAGTTTAATACTAATGTTTTCTTTCATTGAAGCCTATTAGCCTGATTAGTTCTGTGGCTAGATTCATCTCTATGGTTCTGGCTATGGAGTCAAGGGTCTCATGAAGCTATTAGTTTCTCCTTTCCAATCAACTGCAGTTGAAGGCGGATAACTGATCATTGGTCCCATGATATCTAATGAGGTTATTGATGCACCAGACTCAAATGCAACAAACCTGCAAACTTGACTTTTTCTACAGCATTTGACAGCATAAGTTGGGAGTTTGTTGATTATGTGCTTTTGAAAGTGGGCTTTGGTCCTAAATGGATAGGTTGGATTCAGATCTCCTCAAATTAGCTTCCATCAAAATCAATGGATCTCTGAATGATTTTTCAAAGCTTCTAGAGGAATTTTTTTAAGAAGAAAGACACTATTACTATTGTATTAAATATGTTCCAAAAAGCCCAAGGTGAATAAAGCCACTAAGAACAAGTTACAACTTAAGCACCCTATCTCATTAATGCTTACAAATATAGAATGGAGTATCAAGAAGCATAACCCGTGTGTTTCCCCATGTCCATAAAGTAGTTTTCATCTTAGCAATTAAGTCTTCCCTAGATGTTTCAATCCCCTAAAAAAAATTTTGCTTTCTCTCTTTCCAAAGGATTCACACCATGGCATGGACAAATCTGTTCCAAACCTATTGTCCTTTAACCGAGATGACAATGCCGGTTGGAACGCTACTTCCCTTTTCCAAAACAACTAATACCTCGTTGATACAACTGAAACCATTCATTTGAATTCTCCATTCACCCTTTTTTTTTTTTTTTTGAAAGGCACGCAGGGTTTTTTATAGGATCCCAGAACCCATAAAGATGCCGCAAGCTGGGTTTGAACCCATGACCTAGTGGTACCATCCGCCAAGCTCTAACCGTTGAGCTGTCATGCCATTGGCTCTCCATTCACCCTGTAAAAACAAATTGATGCACATGTGCTACAAGTGATAAACAAATTCGAAATAGTTTCAACTTCTTGTCCACAAAGGACACATCTACTCAGCAAAACCAAACCCCTTCTATTTCATATTGTCCATGTACGGACTCTGCCCAGCACTATTGTCCACAACAAAAGGGCTGATTTGGGAGGCACTTGGGCTTTCCAAATGAACTTGAAGTGCACTTGAACTGCCAATGTTGCATTTGACGGAGTCGTTGGTTCAGTCAATTTTTAGCAACTGCGAAAAGTGAAAGTAGATGGAGAATCTTCCTAAACCCATTTATCTTCCTCATCATCTGTATGGATCAAATGCAGCTTTTCTATAAGATCAGCCGGCTAGTGAATCTCATCTTCCTCCAAATTTCTTCCAAAAAACACGTTCCAAGCACCCCCATTATCCCCTACCACATAAAACTGATTGGCATACCCGTTCTTGCTGTTGCAAACACTGTAAGTGTGTTGAACCTTCAACGTTGTTAAACCGATCCCCTTACAATCCCAAAATCTGATTGTCACTTTTTCTTAACTGGAAAAAACAGATTTATTTCGCATGATGTTTTTCCAGACAATACAGCCACGAGTGCATAAACCTTCATTCATATACTACTTGTCCCAACTACAACCATATTTGTGACTAATAATCTGCCTCCAGAGATCCTCCTTTTCAGTCTCAACCTCCATACTCATTTCAACAGAAGGGCTTTATCCTCACTCTTTTTATCCCAATCCTCCTTTTCATTGGCTTGACACACTGACTTCCAATTTAGAAGATGGAATTTGTTTGCATTTGCAAAGGAACCCCAACGAAATATTCTCATCCGTATCTCAATTCTATTAATCATCGAGGTTGAGCTAAAAAGAGAGATAGAAAGTAGAAAAGAATAGATGTGAAAGTGCTTTTATTAAGTACTATTATGCCTGCTCTAGAAATAAATTACTTCTTCCAGACCTAACTTAACTTTCTTCTGATTGGCTCCCAAACTTATTATCCTTGTCTTTCGAACCCAACAGCAAACCCAAAAAGGTGCCAGGAAGATTGCCCACTATCCATTCTAAAATCAAAGCGAGAGCATATATGTTAGAAACCTCTCTGGTCGCATAAATCTCAGTTTTCTAGAAATTGACTCCGAGCCCGGTCATGGTTTCAGAGCACAACAGAATGCTATGAAGAGCTTTGATTTGTTGTCTCAATGGGAACAATGAAGATCGTTGTCATCGGCATATTAATTGACACCATGGGGGTCTCCTCGGACGCTATGAATCCCTGAATACGACCTTCTTCTGCTAGTAAGATGAGTCTTGTTGCCTTTGAAGTGTCCTTTCAGGAAACCCTTAATACCAATAGAATACGAGGCAGTGTTTCTGGAGGTGGACAACCAATCAATCCACGTCTGCTAAAAGTCCATCCTGTTCAGAGAATAACAGATGAAACCCCATTCTAAAATGTCAAAAGCTTGGTAAAATCTATCACGACCATGAAATGGCTTGTTTTTCCTTTTCCTGGAATCCAAAAGTTCATTCACTATTAACATTCAATCCACCAATCGTCCTTTTCAACAGATAGACATAAGGACCAGTAGTTCTCCTAAACACTAAACATCATTCTTTCCATTGTAAGGTTACATGAGGCATTTGAGATCATTTTGATAAAAAAAAAAATTTACCAACAGTGAGAACCACTTGCATGTTAAGAGATACAACGAAGGTGGTGTGCACTTACATCAGGAAAATACACCAGCTATGCGCGATTAATGGGAAGAAAAATGGATGAGTAGAGATCAGAGCATATGGCCTTTTCGAAAGGAATATTACATGGTGATAGCGAGGATATTTTGACAAGTAACTAATTGGCTTTCTTCAATGTGTTGGATCCCCTTGCATGTGTGGGTGCACAATCGCACATCACTGACACGTGATGTGAATCAAGATATTCCAAATTTTTAGCACCTTCCAACACAATTTCAATCAATCTTATTACTATAATTATGTTATTACTTACACCATGCAATCCAAAATATAGAAAATCTTGAACATATCATTTTATAAATAAAAGTCACAAGTACAATCGCTTTGATTCATAATGAATAACATAAAAGGCATATGAAGCATACCCTTCATCAAAGTTCTTTCACGTGACTCAGAATATTCACTTTCAACGCTCTTTACAAAATTACCCGACATTTGGCTCTACAATTCAATAAATTTTGGTGAAAACTTGGTTAGAAATAACAATGAGTGCAATTGAAATGAATAAACAGAAGTTAGTTTCCATGCATAAAAAGACAATAACAATACAGCCCAGAGTGCTAGGCGAGGCCTAAGCAACCTTTTTGGGCTACACTATTTACAATTAAGCAGGATTAATCGAGATTAATCGAATTTAATCAGTCTACTTTAAATATTAATTATATAGTTTAATTTTTACTAATTTACAGCTAAATTTAACTTTGTAGATACCTGGACTTGTTTAGGAACAACCAACACAATACAACAGCAAGTGATAGCAAGTTAGCACTTAACAACATCACTCTACCAGTAAATAGCAATATGTAAACTCTAAAACTAACATTCAATCATTCATAATGAACCGATTAATAGGTAAAAATAATTTGCATTCAATTATTCATAAATAAACTGATATAAGTTTTATATTAGTAAAAATAAGTTATAGCGATAAATCAGTGAGTCAGCTGGGCCGATTAATCGGTGATTCGCTGATTTATCGCCAATTTTCTGAGTCCGCTATACCCCAACCGATTTCATCCAATTCGGTTCGGTCAAACTCCGAATTACGATTTATCAGCGATTTTTCACCGCATTAATAACATAGTCTTGCCCTCACCATCTTTTCCCTTCCTATTGTTAAAATGGTGTGTGTAGCTAATGTGCATTTGTATGGTATTCGAATTTATTGATAATTCAATTATTATCAGCTTAGGGTTTTAATTTAACACAATAAATAAGTCACAATATTTTTCCCACTCGTTCTATTTTTATTTAATCTATTTCCTTTCTCCGATCTCTAGTGTTTTTTGAACTATTTAGTTTACTTGAGGCTTATGCCTTACACCTCAAAGTCTTGCTAATCTAAGCATTCGGAATACACTTGATAGACTAGAGTGTTAACCAGAAATATAGCAACAATTCACCATCATAGAACATATTCATCATAAAGACAAAGGAAAATAAATGAAAACACAAACCTGGCCTCCGGCACCTTTAATAAAAGTTACTTCAGTAGAAAACACGTCTGCATCAGTAACCCTTCCGCAAACAGTGCAAACTCTGAGAAAAAATCAGAAACAATCAAAATCAAAGGTTGTAGTCAAAAGCAGGCACCCGGGCAAGCTAGGTGACCTCCCTGAATCATAAATTTAGCACAAGGTCCCATGATATTTTATTAATATATTGTTTTATATTACTTGATGGTCAAAGTAAGTTGACCAAGTGTTAAACGGATTTTTTTATAGTTAATACAAGACAAATCCAAGGGGAGAGGCTAGCACTTGTGGATGAAGCCTTTGAGAGTTAGATGGACCATGAGTTAGGGATGCACCACCGCAACACTCTGATGATGACAATGAAGAAGATGCTGAGCTCAAGCGGGGAGGATGAGCATTTATGGACATTTCAATTTTAAGTTTAAGACACTTCTTTGGCCTTTTGCAGTTTTTTTTAATCGTTAAATGATATTTAAACACAATTTGTACGGTTTTTATTGTCATTTTAACTTTTATTTTTTATGGTAGTTCATGTTCTTAGTTAAAGTTGTCTCAAATTGACATTTAGAATGATGCACCTAATTTTTTGAAAAAAATGGCATTACAAACGAAAAGCCCTAACTGCCAGGAGTGCTAGGTGAGGCCTAGGTGACCTGTGCGGCCCGTCGCCTCGCATCACCTAGAGCACGAGATAGCATACGTGCTGACATGGTTCTACAATAATACTCACATATTTTTTTTAATGTGAAAACCTATAAATTCACACATTTCCCTGGAGATCGAAATAAACTACGAATACAAGAGAGTACAGAAAGATGGATTAAGGCACTTACATGAAACCTTCATCTCCCTTCTCCGTGGCGCGATTTTTCGCGCAATATTTACACCAGCCCATTGTAGTAAGGGTGATTAAAACCCACAAATCAACCTGAGAAATTGTTCATTGAATCAAATTAGAGCCCAAAGAAAAGTTCAAAACTGATGAAAAAACACAATAGTTGTTTATTTTCAGCGATTAAAGAGTGATTGATGGATATAAACGGAAGTGGGTGTTTTAGAAGAAGAAAAGAAGGTAACTCCGCAAGATTTTGACTTTACAAGTCAGTTTGCGCAAAGGGGTAGGGTTTTACCACCCAATAGAGGAACTTTGGACAATGGGGTTCTTGTGGAGACTGCAATGACTGCAAACAATGTTGATGAGGGTACCAAAGACAGTGTTTTGGCAATTTTGCGAGATAAAAGAAGAAGCTTGAGCAAGAAGAAGAAATAGAGAAAGAGACCCAACTGATCAAATAGCAAGAACTCCAAAACGATTCAAAGACAAAGATGGAGAAGACGAAGAAGAAGTTGACTAACCTGGAGGGAGGAAGAGGAGAAGGGCGAATTAGAGAAGCAGAGAGAAGAGAAGAGAGTGGGGAAATCAAATGAGAAACAGGGACTCTCACTATACCACTAAAAGGACGTAACCAACTGTGTGTGGGTAATGGTAATGGTAATGGTAATGGTAATGGTAATAGTGGGAACCTAAGGAAGAGTACTTAGGGCCTGTTTGGTTCCACGTTGTAATGGGAACAGTAATGGGAGTAGTAATGGGAGTGGTAATGGGAGTAGTAATGGAAATGTAAAAGGAGTGTTTGGTTTAACTATTTTACAAATATGCCCTCACTACAAAGCATAAAAACTTCAACACAACAACAAAGATGACGAGGGCAAATGAAGTCATTTTGCTTTGTTGACCATTACAATGACCAATGTAATGGCCATTCATAGGGTGGGAGGATGTAATGGCCATTACAGCCAAATTGGTAATGGGAATGATGATTACAATGCTTTTTTATGCCACCAAACAAATGAATGCAATTGACCATTGTAATAGCCATTACATTACAATGGTCAAAGGGGTAACCAAACATGCCATTAATGTTATCAGCCGGATGTTTATAGAATAGATGCACATTGCACGTACGTCATTGAGTATAAAATTGAGTCACAGTAAAATGCCCACCATTTGGATCGGATTTAGAACAAAGCACACTATAGTCTCCATCAATTTTGACTCTTTTTTATTTTCCTCTTCTCTTCTATTTTAACTTTCTCTCTTTGTGTTGGTTACAAAAATTACGTGCTTTAATTTACTTTACAAATGTTATTAGAATTTGAATTCGGACCTTCTGTGTGTTTTAGTTACGTAATTTGTAAAAGCAATTGGAAAACATAGCAATATAAAAATAAAAATAAAGCAATTTACACATAGCACATGACAAAACGCGTAACTATGCAATCAAATCCAAAAAAATTCATCATTCACCATCAACAATCCATACAAGCCAAATACAAAATAATAATAATAGTTAATCACCAAAAGCACTTGAGAAGGACGCGTAGATGGATTTTGGAAATTCACGAAAGACAAACTAAATTGGAGGCTCATTATTTTACAAATATGGAAGTCAAGTGAACCTTTAAATTGATTTCGTTAAACTTACTTATCCAAAAACAGTACCCAGGATGCAATCAACTGGGAATGCCCTAAATCTAAACCCTTCAACTAAAAGGCAAAAGACCTAGAATTCCTTCTCAATCTTGATTGAAAACAAAAAACAAAAAATGAGTAACAACTCGGTGGTCATAAAAAGTTATCGATCAGTAACTTGACGCATTGAGAAGTAATGGTGATTACCTTTGGTTGGTGAAGAAGCTAGTTATTAGAAAACAAGAAAAAAAATACTCGAAGAATCTCAAAATTCAACGTAGAAAAGAGTGTGAAGATTAGAAGAAGAAACTGGACATTAAGGCTAGTAATCAAAAAGATCTTTCTGAGATATCATGAAATACGTCAAATAACATAAATGTCCCCTCTATTCTTCTTACTCTTGAGTCTTATACAGCTTGCATGGCCCGGCTTAGACAACGTCTTTTATAATATATGAAATAATTGAATTATCCGAACAAATTTTGTGACCTCAAACCATTGACACCCACTCAATGGAATTCATCAACCCCCCCCCCCCCCCAACCCCCATGAAATTTATTGACAACAACAACCATCATATTTGCAGTTGCCACCACCACATAAACAACAAAACTCATTAACCATAGCACAATCACAACTACCACTAGTAGTCACAACCACCACTGTCATTTAGAGAAATGGCTTGACCAACATTCAAAATAAAGGGAAAAGGAAGTTTAAACTCAATCTCAAATTTGAAATGTTGTTTCAAGTGTGATAATTTAAGTCAATAGGGGAAAGCTCGTCCATGGATGGATCTTTCATGTCTAGTACCCATACGCACCAAGAAAGTAAACTTAAAAAAATTCAAAAACTCAAGAAACAAAGCACCTTAAGTGACCAAACACTCAAAATAAGGAGAAAATATGAAAATGTATTTTGCGAATTAGGCCAAAACAATGTAAAAAGTACAATGAAAGTATAAATCACATATCGAGTGATTGGATTGTAGTCTATGTTTTATAAAGATCATTTCAATGTTATCTAACTCATGAAGACATGTCAAAGCTATGAAGATCAAGACAAGCCAAAAATTAGCTTATGGATAGCCAAACAATGTAGTGTCAAAAGCTATGTGGGGGCAAAAATGAGTAGGAACCAAAATTTCAAAGTTTTAAGGTTTTCTCTCATTTGAGAATGGATATTCGGTTGAGAACATTATCTCTAAAGGCATTCTCATGTGCCAAAAGGAGATGTCCATGTCAAGTACAAAGACATGTGACAAAGGAAAAAAATTGTTTTAAAAAAGTTGTTCGAGAGAAAAAGTCGACTTCAAGTCTTGAATGTCATTTTCAGCAGAGAGTCGTTTTGACAAAGCAAGGAGTTGTTCTAATTTTAGTTGTTCCAAAAAGCACGTGGTAAAGACAGTGAAATCGAATTAAGTATGTCCAAACTGGTTCTATAAATAAGAACCAGATCCATCTGTTGGATCATCTCTTATATTTATCTTGTTCAAATTTGTGAGGCATTTTCCCTTTGGCCCTCCCTTTCAAATATTCATTCACTTACTTAAAACCATATCTCTTGTGAGATATCCATGGTATTTCAGGAAGAAGTCTTTCATGTTTTCATGAACTATTTGGTTATTTAAATAGAAGATAAGGGAAGTGAGGAAAAAGAGTTGAAAAAATGTTTTGTATTGGCATGTGCCTCATTTGGAGAGTTGTTGAGCATTCAACCACTTCATTTCATCCTTGAGTGAAACTTTCATCTTCAACTGAGTGACGAAGTACATATAAAAAAACTTGTAAGCCTCTGTATCATGCAAATGAGTGTCACTGTAAGAGATAAACATTTGAATGTTAGCCTTTGCTAAACTCACCTTCACCCGCATGGGTTATTGAATCCGTGGAGTGGATTCCTATGAGTAAGTGTCACCCTGGCTATCCCAAGTGAGAGGTAAGCCTTGGTTATGTTGCATCTTATTATGGTGTGATCCTTGACTATTCGGTGAGTCTGGTGGAGCAGAACATAAAACTAAGTTGTATCTTCAGGATCTCAAACACATGTATGTAAGCCTTGGTTGTGGTGCATCTCATTTATGACCTTCAAGGTGTTTGTAAGACTCATAGAGCAAAACACGTTGGTTCGTGTCGGTAAGTCTCGTACGAGCGCTGACAGTTAGACCTTGCGAGGTTGTGGAATGTTGATTGAGTATGGAGTTCTCATTTGATCAAGCAATAAAGACTTGATGCTTCCGAGCCCATTCCACCGAGGAAGTAAATGGCCAAAGCCAATCGAAACTCGTCATATTAATGTTATTTGTTTAGTTTACTTTCTTATCCTCATTACTATATTTATTTACTTTGCATGCTTAGTTAAATTGGATTTACTTTCTATAGATTTAATAACTTTTATATTCAAGTTCCATATCTAGGACTTATTTGGGGATTTTGCAAAAGGTTTTTAACTAGATCTTTACTTTCAAGTGAGTCAATTAAGATGTGAACCTTGTGGATTTGACTCGTAAGTCATGTCATAAGCCTTCAATAAGTTTATGCAAAGAACTTGGAAGTTGAACACTTCCGCTTGCTTTCAAAACAAAATCGATTTTAGAAATGTAATTATTCACCCGTGCCAATATTAGCCCAATGCTAGTACATTATTTGTGAATACTATAGCATACCTCACACTTTCAAATGAAGGTTAAACTCAAAATCAAATTCGAAATGTTGCTTCAAGTGTGATACTGTCAATGGGTTAAAGAATGTCCATGGATAGATATTTTATTATGTCTAGTACCCTAATGCCCAAGAAGGTGAACTGCAAAAAATAAAAACATTATCAAAATCTCAGGAAACAAACACCTTAAGTGCAATGTTTGCACTAACGGGTTTTAGCAGTTGAGATCTATGGTACATGATCTTAGTGATGGTAGTGTACAAAATATAATCAGTGTTGCAGCAAATGAACAAGCTGCACAAATTAAACAAGTTGCTTCAGTATGATTTCTGAAGCAAGAAATTGAAATATTATTATCAAAAGGATCTCTAGGACACATTTCCCTCTCCTAGCATATTTCGTTGATGTGGTACTCTAATAAATAAAAAATAAAGGGAAAAAAGTTGAACATCAGACGAAAGCAAAGTCTTTCTACGACTATCTACCTCCACGCGTTATGACTCTCTTTTACATGAGTTATGGTTAATATATCTAAACTCTTTATTTCCTCCCAAACTCTCTAATAACGGTTACGCTTCTCATATCCCCATTTCCCAACAACAATAATTCTCTGACTAATATATTTTTCCAACAACAACAATGAGAATCCTTTTATAAAATCAGCAAACACAATCAGGATACCACTAAAAACAAAAGGAACGACTGAAGAAAGAAAGAAAAAAAATATGAGTTCAACAACCCCAATTACTTGAGTTCTTTTTTATCTGAATGACGGGCCTTTGTTTTATTTTCATTGGTTTTGATTGTGAAACTCTCGATTCTTAACTTGCATAAATTAGAATATTGAAGAAAAATTGAGTAGTTTTTTTCTAGATTTTGAAGCAATAAGGTTTTTTTGCTTCATTAATTTGCAGTGGTTATTTGGGTCAGAAATTTGTGGTTTTGTGAAGTTGGAATTTGATATTTTAAGGGATTTGGGGGCAAGGTGAGGTTGAATCAACTAAACTGATAAGTGTTGGGAATGCTAGTTTTTCTTCAATGGATTATGTTTAATCATAATCGTTCTCATTTTTGTTTTGATTATTGAATCTTTATTTCGTTTTGGTTTTCTCATATTTTATGTGTTTCTTTGCAATGAAATTCTGCAACTTTCAAATTCTTCGTCAAGTATGTATCTATACTAGCCAAGTTACTTTTCAATCAAAATGATGACCTTTGTTTTATCCCATTAATTTTAAATTTTTACGCAACAAACAATTATTTTGAACCAATGGGATTTTCATTAATTTGGAATGGTTTAAGTTTGAAAATTTTGGTTTAATGAAGTTGGGGTTTGAGATTCCAATAGATTTGATGGTAAGGTTAAGTTGAATTAGCTGAACTGGAAAGTGTTTGCAGCGATGGTTTATATTCAATGGATTATATTTAATATTGATTTTTTGCGGTGCTCTCAAAACATAGTCATAATTAGTATTTTCCACACACTTTGTCCAAAACGAAATTCACACCAAACATCATAATTTTTTTGGGCATGCATTGTGCGTCGAAAGTTTCATTACATTGGGAGTCTGTGTCACATGGGATAGTTTTCTTTTACTTGGTCTAGGAAGTGACCTACTTCATAAATCTGCATGTTTTCATTTTTAATGAATTTATAGGGTAAGATTTGACTTTGGTCATCTTATGAGGACACCTTCTTGTTTTGGACAAGACGCGTGAACTAGAGGAATTCCGTTAGATTGGGAAATTCAAAATATGGGTGCAACAACAAGGGGCTTATTTAATACAGTATGTCATTGAAGTGCAAAAAAACACAAAACATTTTCCCAGTGATCGTAACATTGTTGACAAAAAAAATTGGTGTTCTTGTCTTGCCCATGTATGAAAGAGGAGTAGTTATATACAACTATGACGATGAGCATAATTTTTTTTAGTGTGTCTTCATTGATGGGATGCCCGACAACGTAATACATAGTGCTCTTGTCGGAAGCCTAATCTCACCTAGAAGAATACACCAAGAAGGTAACTTTTCATTTAATTACTTTGTTGTTGGCACCTACTATTCTGTTGTAAATTATGTATCTTTATTTTCCCTTATTGATAATGTGATTCAAATTACATGTCTTAGTAGTCTTCACTATTTGAGTCCTGTAATTCAAATTACATGTCTTCATAGTCTTCACTATATGTATTTTGTTTCCTTATTTTTCTTTTCCCTTATTGATAATGTAATTCAAATTACATGTCTTCATAGTCTTGTTGTTGCACCTGCTGTTTGGTTGTAAGTTATGTATTTTTCTCTATTGTTGTTTTGTGCGTTAGTGTCAGCATCGACCTATACGAGTCAGATCTGTTATTTCAAAGTACATTAGTTCCTTATTTTCTACTACTTTGTTGGTGTTCTTATCCATTTTTATTTTTGATGTTTCTTATCCATTTTTAGTGTTCCATGGAAGAGTTATAGTACCTTTAACTTTAATGTTTTTCACATGATTTGAGTTCATACAATGAATCTTGTTGTTATGTTCGTGCCCCAAGTAGCCAAACTTTTGCATCCATAATTTCATCCTTTTGAGTCAACCAATCATTGTTAGAGCCATTTTGGGCAAATTATGAATATTAAATCAATTTTAAGTTTTTGTTTTTCTCTCTTATAAGTTTTTTGTAAGGGTGGGCACGGGACGGGATGGGATGAGATGGACCCATCCCGTTCATTCGGGATCAGAACGGGATAGACCTCATCCCGACCTCGTCCCATCCCAAACGAGTTCGGGACGGGATCAACATGCTCGATCTGTTGATAAATTATTTTGACAATTTATAACATAATAAACACAATCTGTAACATATTACAACATGTAACACAATAACATATTTCAACAAAACATAATAAACACAATCTCCAGCATAATAAACATATTAATGTGTAACGTATTACTATGTTATAACATAAAAAAAAACATAGACTTCATCCACAATCTGTAACATAAACTTCATTCACAATCTGTAACATAAACATAGACTTCATTCACAATATGTAACATAAACTTCATTATGACTTCATTCACACTTCATTGATTCATTATGACTTCATTCACAAACATAATACACAACCTGTAATATAATAAACTTCATTCTGTAACACAATAATACACAACTTGTAACATTATGCCCAAACATTATATGGACATCCAAACAATTGCAATTCTAAAATAAATATTAAAATAATTCATAATAAATATTACAAAATCAGTACGGGATGGGATGGGATTGGCGGGATTGAAAATCTTCATCTCATCTCATCCCATCCCATTCTAGATCGGGACGGAACGGGATTGAGATGAGATTAATCAATCCCAATAAGACTCGAAAAAATCGGGACGGGATCGGGATTGCGGGATGGGATGCCCACCCCTAGTTTTTTGTCTTGGCTCTATAATCTAAAAAATAATGCAACGACTTTATTTAACTAAGTAAATGAGTCACACTTATATCTTCTTTTTTCTTGGCTATTTTTTTTGTAAATCGCATGCAACAAAAAATTTCTGATGTTTGATTACAAGAAAAACAATTAGAATTACTAACCTTTTAATCTTATTTTTTTTTAATATTTTATTTTGATTTTCTCATGTTTCAAATCCTCCAATAGGCATGTTATCTATAAAAGTTAAATTACGGCTTTTTATTTTAATACTTATTTGTCATTTGATTTATTATTTGTCAATATAGCTAGCTACTATGAAGTAGGAATTCAAATTACAACTTATACCATAAATTTAAACCATTACATTTACAGAATGTATTTTACCTTACAAATTTTTCTCAATGAGATTTTGTGATGTCTTAAGACTAAACGGCTTTATTTTTTGAAAGTATACATATTTAAGTTGGTTTAATTTTCATACTCTTAACAATTGAGTTGGTCATGTTGTCGTAGTTTGCAATATGATCTAATTTGTCTTTATTCTTTTCCAAAATAAAGAAAAACAAATAAAAAAATAATGAAGGTATGTATAAAAAAACGCACTACTTCTATTTTCTTTATACTTTTTTTTCTTAAGGTTGATGGGGAGAAATGGGAAAAAAAATACTAAAGAAAGAAACATATTATTTTAATTATTTTTTTAATTGAGTACATCCGATTCTCTTTACATTAGTGAATATCATAGATTCTTTTCGAAAAAATTATGCATAGCCATTGATGTCAAAATAAATTGTCTATAAATATAGTCTAAACATCAATTTAATTTCTATGTAAGAATGTCTAGATTTTTACAGAAAAGTAAGTGTAAATATCAAAATCGTTTCAACTACAAGAAAAATAAAATTGATTGACAAACAATAAGGCATATTAATAGAAATATAACACATATAAATGAACCTTTAGAAATTTGAGTCATGATGATGCTTCGATCCCTGAACAATACATACAAGTTTTTCCCTCCTCCTAGACAACCATAAGCCGAAACGAAAAAATAGTATTTTTTCTAAGTTTCCCCAATGCAATATCAACAATCATTTCAGCTGTACCAAAAGCCTAAATTCTGATATAATCATAATTTTATCTATATCTTATCTATAAACACTAATTCTATCAATCAATGAAACTCCAAAATATATAGACATGTTGCAGTTCGAGAGAATACTTTATCTCATCAAAACGAGGCAATGGGGAAATTATACGAGAGGCAGAGGATCAGTGAGCTAAGTTTGGCTTTCGGTCCTTGTTAACTCATTGAAGTCAACCAAATCAAATTAAATGCACACATGATGATTAATGGATTATGTAGAAGTCCATTAAGAAACCTTTCATTAAATCAAATTTTTTTTGAAGCCAAGTCATTCATTATACATAAAGACCATAGAAAATTATCCCGATTCCATAGAACGAAACTAAATCTCCCACAAGCTCATTTTATGATTAGGAATTTTGAAAATATTTATAATATCGTTTTCATGTTTGATAAAGTTTTTCATAAATGTTAGGGAGATAATCAAAATTTTGTTAAAGTGTAATATAGCTTTTTTTTATTCATCTATTAATAAACCAATTGTCTTTTTGCAATAAACAATAATAATACTATGAATCAAATAAAGAAATGAGCAACTAAACAGGTAAAGAGAAACAAGAAAAAAATTATACAAAATTATGAAAGAAGAAGCTTACATAAGAAATAGAATATACTTTATTTGTAAACGGTTGATATCTACATATATGTAGCATGTCAATTTATCATAGAACATAAGACCCTACCCCAATAACATTTTTTGTAATGATTTCGAGATTAGTGCTTAAAAACTTCAATTGTTCATAAAAAAAAAAAAAAGATTTGTGTCAGTACACTTATCATTCACTATTATTTCAAATTAATTATTTTTTAGTACCATAATTCTCTAATTGTTTTAGTAGAACTTAATATGAGCATTGTGGCTCAAAGTCCTATTGACAATTTGACAATAAAGAACATTTTGTATTACAAATAAATTCCTGATTTGGACGATTTGACTACGGGCAATGCCCATGCAAGCGGAAAAATAAAAAAGAAATATATATTTCATTAACACAACACTTCCACAGTCAACTTCAAATCCTTCATAATACATATATTCATGTGATTTTTTGTTTTTCCTTTGTTTTTTCTCATACTGATATACACACAAATATATTATGGGAATTGATTCGTGTTCAAGGAGTTTGAAACTTCAACCTATTGATGAAGATTGGTTATAGTGCAGGAAATAAACGTCTCATTCATTTAGTTTTCGTTAAAGTTTGCTTAATGAAACCCCACAAAAACTAAAAAGATCTCCACATACTTATGAAAACATAAACAAAGTAGTAGATAATACATTACAAGGGTGTTCATTATTGGGTTATCTGACATACCTAACGTAAGATAACAATTTTATGAAAACATATGTAGTAAAGAAAACTAGGAGTAGTTTGCAGCAAAATGTACATCCATTACTGATGATGTTCAAATAAGTGAAATTTAATATGTAGAGTATAATTTTCAAGAGAATCGAAACATACAAACGATTACGTGTCAAATAAAAAGAATTAGAGAATATGTGCAGAAGCAACTAGAAGTGAATGGATTTAGTTGAAAATTTTGTGGTTTTAAATTTATTATTATTATTTTTTAATCTTGAGCTTAAATGAAGATCTTGCGTGTATTGGAAAATCTTGTGTGGTGTTCTTTTCTGGTGACAACATACCACCTTAACCAATTGGACATTATAGCAAAAAACATCATTTTAATGCACGGTCCTCGTCATAAATTGACGTTTTGCTTCCTCCAAGTCACAATTGGAGATACAAAGATGATTATGAGTGCAAATAACTACTTTCTTTAGCGGAATGGCCTAAAATACCAAACTGCGAAAATGTGCATACTTCCAAGCATTATACGTATCACTTACGACAATTTAAGAAAATTCTTGTTTAGGATAAATGAGTTTTTTAACCGAGCAAAATAATCATCAACAACTGGAAGGAACAAGCGATTGAACCATAGGTGTCGATGAACAACAACACCTAGTTCGAGATACATATAAAATAGGATCCACATAATAGGTTTTAATAAAAATTGGTTTTTAAAATAGAAATTTAAGTATTAAAAGAATTGGGATTGAGATGTGTAAAATTTTCAAAATATATTTTTTTATTAATTTAAAGTGTCTTCGTGACTTTAAAATGCAACGTTGCAAATATTTGAAAATGAGATGAAACAATTCGGATAAAGGGTGTGCAAAAGACTGAATAAACTTTTCAAACCGACCGAACCTAATATATTTTTGTTGGTTTTTTAGGATACTTTGAATTTGGCCCCATTAATATATATGCAATTGTTTGGACCCCAATTTAAACTCTAATTAAATATGACCCCCAATTTATAGCAGATGTGTCAATTCAACTACATTGACTCATCTTGACCAAGTAAACACCCAAAATACCCTTTCACATGCCTTGCGCATGCAAAGCCACAAAATCCTTCAATTTATGTGACTCATCTCCCAACAATCCAATGACTTGCCTTTTTGTTCTACTCCTCATTGGTCATTCACTACCAATTGAATTCCCTTCCAAACTATTGACTAGGTTCCAACAAACTAATCCCCACTCAAATACGACCGAGTTGACTCACCTATGCTACAAATTTTCAATAGCCTAACTATCTCGTCTCTCCAATCCATCTATGTTCATCATCTCCCATCATCACAAACCAACCAAAACTCTTGATCTTCAACACCTCCTCCAAAAATCAAAAGACCCTATAAGGGTGAGAAGGAAAGAAAGAGATTACAAAGGCAACTCCCACCTCCCATTTTTTTTTTTTTGTCATATTCACTTACTTCCCCTTCTCTCTCACAATGACCACCACTTCTTCATTATCCCTCATCTCTTTGCCTTCCTCCCTCCACCACCATCACAACATTTTCACTTGTTTCATCCTACGCCTCCCCTCTTCTCCAACATCAACCAACAACAATAACAAATTTTCCTGAGCCGCCATTAAAATCAAATCAAGTTGAAGAAGACAAACCAAGATTAACTTCGAAACACTCTGAAGTCAAAGTTGGACGAAATAAATACTAAGAAAGAGAATAAGACAATGAAGGATAAGAGGATCGAGAGCTTCATTCGGGGCGTGGAGGCAATGGTGGGTGGTTTGAGCATGAAGGAGCAATGAAGGTAGAAGAAGATGGAAAAATGTTAGATTATGTGGGGGTGTGTCACATAAATTAATTCTAGTGGTCTTGCGCATGCAAGGCGAGTGGGAGGTTTTTTTGGGCTTTTATTTAGTCAAGATGAGTCAATGTGGTTGACTTGACAGATCTGTTGAAATGGGTCAGGATCAATAAACGATTAAAATGGGGGTCAAACAGAGTAGCATACAAACTAATGAGGGCCAAATTCAAAATAACCCTTTTTATATAAATTTGGCTTGGCTCGGTTAAACATTATTAGAAACTGACATTTTTGGTTCCCTTGTCGGTTAGCATATATTTGAAACTGCATAAAATTGAAACCAATAAAAAATGTTTTATAACCTTGCAACTTTTATTTGACTGTTCATTTATTGGGCTATACAGTACCTATATTGTCATTGATGCAGTCGTTTTTCATTCCCTGCTTTGACCTAGTTCCTGTTGACCTGCACAAGTAACACACGTGAGCCACGGACAACCGTTCTGGTGGCCAATGTTACTCCAATCTGATAAAGGTGTAATGTTGTAACAGGGAATTTGTAGCGTACCTTAGTTTACCAACCTCATGTCTAATTTATAGTGCAAGGAGTGCTGGTTCTACCAAGCCATTGCAGGCTAAGTTTAGGAAGAAGATCTTCGTGGAGATCCTTCTCTAATTAAGAGTCGTGTTATAGAAGGGAAGTTCCCTGTTAGCCCCGTGCTCTTAAATACGCGGGAGATAATTCCCAATGCGAAAGCAATCCGTAGAAAGGAGTTTCCCTGTGTGAAATGTACTCTGGTATTTGCTTCCTAGTTGAAAGCAGATAGCAGTTGTAGTTGCCTGTCCAAAACTGATCCTCAAGATACTTGCCTTAGAAGGACTTATGGGTATTGAGGATAGCTGTGAGACGTGTGGGCCTAGCATGCTGAGAGTTTGGGTCCGCTTGGCAGACTGAATTGAGCGGGCTTATAAACGCTTGAGCCGGATCAACTTTGGGCCGATGTTGGGCCCGTATTTCCTCGAGATCATCATGACACGTGTGTGTGGCTTAGAAGCACGACCATTTTTATGTATCATCGGCTAGTTCCTTCGAGTTGGTGGGGCGTTAAGTCAGTCAACTAACTCTTTGAAAATACAATTGTACCGTCGCAATGATTGGACTCGAAGTGCTCGTATCGAGCGGCGCATGACAATGGGTACGCGACTGCTCAATGAGGGAAAGTGTGGTTTGCCTTCCCTATAAATATTCACTGTCTTGAGGAGGATTTTCCCATTGTTATCTGCGCTATCTTCTTGAGCCATAGTATTTGTTCTATCTTCTAATGGCTGATAACGTTAAAATTTCTTCCAAGGATCCGTTATCCCTTGCTTGTATCAATTTTTTTAAGGTAGTTTGGTCAACGAAACTGAGTTGATCATGCTCCGTAGTTTGTACCGCATTCTGGAAGATTTGCAAATTGTTCCTGCGTTTGGAGTTTTAGGTCTGATTGTACCTCTTCATGGGTTCATAGGCTTCCACCGAGGCATGTTCGAGTTCAGGCTCCGACTTCCAGTGCTAGATGATGTCTGACATTTTTTTACCCATTTTCGAATGCCCCCCGCTCAAATGGAATCAAGTGTCTTCAAGATATTGTTCACAATTCTCCTGAGGGCTCATGACACTGGCCTCCATTTGACTTCGTTGATGATCCACCATCTGACCGAGGCTCGATTGGATTCCAAGGGTATTTGTGTGTTGAAATGTCCTCCTTGTCTACGACTGTGGCGGATAGCGCTTAATCTTGGGAGAAGCAATGGTTATTTGCTTCGGCGGGTTCTGGTTACTTCAAGCTCAGGAGTCGTAAAGTGTCTCGATACTTTTAGTTTGATCTTTGTGAGTCTCTTGGTCACGTGCGCATGCATATTTTTGTATGTTCCTTCTGTGATATTGGTTCTGATGTTGTTCCTTTGTTTCAGGGAGGTTTGTTATCCCATCTCTCAGCGAGGAAAAGAAGAGGATAGAATGGGAGTTTCTCAAGCTCCCTTTGACTTTCATTGAGGAGATCATAATGCCAAGCAACGTCGCACACTGCGGTTTGCTGTGGTGTTCTTATGGTGCTCACCCTGTGTCAGGTTCACCGGCTGAGGGGGTGGTTGCCCGTCGCACAAGGAAGAGAAGTATGGCCTTGCCCAGTCCTTTCGAGCTTGCTGAATTGGAGGCGAATGTACCTCCCGTTGTTGTCCCGAGGAAGAGGCAAACTTTTGTCAGGGCGGCTTTTACCCCTAGTATGTCGCAGTCTGCACAAGCAACACCTTGGGGGTTGCGACCTTTATCCAGATGCTCCGACTTCCCTTGTTGACTTAGTGGGGGAGGAAGTTAGACCGTGTGTTGAGGTTTTTCGTCGTCGCGGTCTTTGGACTGCTACTCGTGCCCTAGAGTCATACAGTCTGGTTTCGCTACACCTCGAAGCTCGTGAGAGGGTTCTTGCTTTGGAGAAGGCCTTCGCGGATTTGTGGATTTCATATTCGGACGCTTTCTATCAGGCGGACTCCCTGAATGGTTTATTATTGCAAGATTCTGACACTGTTGCAGACCGCGAGGGAGTGGAGGCCAGGACCTTTGTTACCGAAACATAAGTTGTTGGTATGAGAACTCAACTGAGGGTCGCCGAGTCCAGGGCCGAACTAGAACACTTGGAGGCGACTGTGGACAGGTGGTCTTCTAAACGGGAGGCTCGGGAAGTCGAAAGGATGCAGGCTAAGGCAGATTGGGCTGTTGAAAGGCAGTAGCTGAAAGTTGTTGTTGATGAGGGGCTTCGCCTTGTTCTGGACAGGTGTTGTTTTCTCCCATATTTCCGTATCACTTTAGTTGCTTCATAGACAGTAGAGTTTGTACTGCTAGGCAGAATGTCTATCTTTGTCAGTAAAATATATTGTTGCTTTGGGTCGCTCCTGCTATAGATTAGGGTTTAACCAGCAAAATCGTTGTTGGTCTGGGGACGACCAGGCTCCCTCAGTCATTGTCTGTAACGACTCCCTCAGTGTTGGTGGACTAGCATTGACTTCTGCTCCTATTCCTTCGGTCATTGTCACCACGCGGAGTGGATTAGCCGTCGTCATCAGTCGCGATCTGAATAAGCTTACCTGGTAAGTTCGGCGATCATTATTTGTGTTGAGAGCAATGATTCCTTGGCGAGTCATCATCATCAGCGGACAAGCGCTGACTAGACTCCCACTTCCTCAGTCGTCGTGATCCTTGTGGAGCGGATTAGGCTTTGGGCACCAGAAGTCGTCATTATCAGTCGCGAACTAACTAAGCTTACCTCGTAAGTTCGGCGATCATTGTCTGTGTTGAGAGCAATGATCCCTTGGCGAATCGTTGTCATCAACGGACAAGCCTTACTAGACACCCACTTTCCCAGCCATCGTGATTCACGCGGAACGGATTAGGCTTTGGGCACCAGAAGTCGTCGTCATCAGTCGCAAACTGACTAAGCTTACCTGGTATGTTTGCCGATCATTATCTATGTTGAGAGCAATGATCCCTTGGCGAGTCGTCGTGATCAGCGGACAAGCACTGACTAGACTCCCGCTTCCTCAGCCGCCGTGATTCGCACAGAACGGATTAGGCTTTGGGCACCAGAAGCTGTCGTCAACAGTCGCAAATTGACTAAGCTTACCTGGTATGTTCGGCGATCATTGTTTGTGTTGAGTGCAATGATCCCTTGGCGAATCATCATTATCAGTGGATAAGCACTTACTAGACTCCCAATTCCTCACCTGACGTGATTCGCGCGAAGCGGATTAGGCTTTGGGCACCAGAAGCTATCGTCATCAGTCGCGAACTGACTAAGCTCACCTGGTAAGTTCGACGATCATTGTCTGTGTTGAGAGCAATGATCCCTTGGCGATTCGTCTTCATTAGCGAACTAGCTCTAACTAGACTCCCACTTCCTTAGCCATCGTGATCCGCACTGAGCGGATTAGGTTTTGGGCACTAGAAGCCGTCATCATCAGTCGCAAACTGACTAAGCTTACCTGATAAGTTCGACGATCATTGTCTGTGTTAAAAGCAATGATCCCTTGGCGAGTCATCACCATCAGCGGATAAGCACTGACCCGACTCCCACTTCCTCAGCCATCGTGATTCGCGCGAAGTGGACTAGGCTTTGGGATGATAGTCAAGTCTGGCCATAGCCGGGCTGGTCGAGGGTTGTAAGGACAACAGTGGAAATTTTGGTAAAAGCAAAATATTTTATTGATAATATTTCTTTAGGCGATCTACATTCCATGGTCGTTTAAGCCTATCACCGTCCGCATCTTCTAGCTAGTATGTTCTCGGCCTGTTAACCTTGGCAACTCTGTAAGGTCCTTCCCAATTCGATTTAGTTTTCCGGCTCTGGCTTCTTTGGTGTTCTACTCGGTCTTCTTGAGTACCCAATCTCCCACCTCGAATTCGTGTGGCTTGACCTTCTTCTTGTAGTATTGCGCCATCCATTGTTGGTAGGCCGCTATCTTGGTGAAGGCTAGATCTCATTTTTCATCTAGGAGGTCTAGTCACACGCGCAAGGCCTCGTCGTTGCCGTCTGGTCTGAACTTTTCTGTCTGGAAGGTTGGCACCTTGAGTTCTACCAGAACCATAGCTTCCGACCCGTATGCTAGGGTTAAGGGTGTCTCTCTGGTAGGGGCTCTTTTAGTTGTTCGATGTGCCCAAAGTATTCCTGGTAGCTCTGGAACACATTTTCCTTTGGTTGCTCTTTTAGTTGTTCGATCTTTCTTTTGATGGCTTTTAGGATCGTCCGGTTGGTAACTTCCGCTTGGTCGTTGGCCTGGGGGTGTCCTGGTGAGGAGAAGTGGTGATTGATACCCAGCCTTTTGCACAGTTCTCTGACCTTGCTACCTTCGAACTAAGTTTCGTTGTCACTAACCAATACTATGGGGATGCCAAATCTGCAGATGATTGTGGCCCATATGAAATTTTCGATATGTACCTGCCCGATTTTAGATAGGGGCTCGGCCTCGACCCACTTAGTAAAGTAGTCGATGGCCACAAGAAGGAATCTTTTACCAGCTGATGCTGGGAGCGGCTCGACGATGTCCATTCCCCATTGCGCAAATGGTCATGGACTAGTCATTGGAGTTAGTGGTTGGGCCAACAAATGGGTATATGGCACAAATCTCTGACACTTGTCGCACTTGCGATCGGTATCTTTGGCGTCTCACTGCATGGCCGACCAATAGTACCCTAGAGTCAGGGTTTTATGGGCGAGGGTTATCTCACCATGGTGATTCTCGCATATACCCCTGTGGATTGCTCTCAAGACTTGGTCCGCCTCTGAAGACGACAGACATCGGAATAAGGGCCATGTCACCGATCTTCTGTATAACTTGTCGTTTAGGAAAATGTACCTTGCTGCTATATTTTTAACTTTTCTTGCTTCAACCTTTTCGGTTGGTAAGGCCCTAGTTGCTATATATTACAGTATCGGAGTAATCCCATTTGGTTGTGTTTCCATAGCGCATATGTCTTTATGTTCTTCTTCATTGATGCTTGATTGTTCTTGACGTTTGATGAGGTCGCTTGAGACTTTGTCTGAGGTCAAGGCTTCTCTGGCTAGCGCGCCGGCTCTTTTGTTGCCATCTCTGGGGCACTGCGTGAGTTCACATCTCTTGAACCTGCCCATTATGCCAAGTACTTTGTCGTGGTAGGCTATCGTGCGGAGGTCCTTGCTATTGAAATCCCCTTTGATCTGATTGACTACCCGTCTTGAGTCGCTGTAAGCTGTTAAGTGATCTACTGATCCCTAATGGACAGAAAAGCTTCGTACTCAGCCTTGTTGTTTGAAGCGGGGAAGCTGAACCTGACTGTCTTTTCAAGGGTGAAGCCGCTGAAGGAGCGAAATGTAATCCCTGCTACGCTTGCTTTTCCAGTCGAGGATCCGTCGCAAAGCAAGATCCATGCTTGGGCATTTGAGTCCAAGGGTTGGTGGTCTAACTTTTGTTTTTGTTCGCCAGTGAACTCAGCAATGAAGTCTGTCAGCGCTTGGGCTTTGGTGACGGTTCTTAGAACGTAGTCTATGTCAAACTATCCGAGCTCCACCGACCATTTCAGCATCTTACCGGATAGCTCGAGTTTATGTAGTACCGAGCGGAGGGGATGCTTTGATAAGACCGTTAATGAGTGGGCCTGAATATAGGGCCTTAGTTTCCTGGAGGATACGACCAGTGCCAGAGACAACTTTTCCAGATCCGGATAGTATGCTTTTGCTTCTATGAAAGTTTTGCTGGTGTAATATACTATTCTCTGGGTTACTCGATCGTTTCGTACGATGGCTGAACTGACAGCGTGTTCGGAAATAGACAAGTATAGATAAAGTGTTTCTCCTATCGCTGGCTTTGAGAGTAGCTCTGGACTCCCCATGTATGTTTTCATGCTTTGAAAGGCTTGTTTGCATTCTTCGTTCCATGAGAACCCTTCGCTCCCCCTTAGTATCTTAAAAAAAGGCAAACATTAGTCGGTGGATTTTGATATGAATCTGTTGAGTGCTGCTACCCTTCCAGTCAAGTTCTGAACATCACTGATGTTGGTCGGGGCTTTCATGTCGAGAAGGGTCTAAATCTGTTTTGGGTCGGCCTCGATTCCCCTTTTGCTAGGGGGTGGGCATGATCTGGATTAGTTCCAATTTTTGAGGAACCTAACTCAGACCGTTTAAATTTAACGGATTCGATCCGGTCCGAATTTCCTCAATTTGAACATTGGGACAGAACCGTTTGGAACGGTCCGGTTCCAAACAGATCCAACTTCTTGCAGCCCAAGAAGAATTTATTTATGTGAGCATACTTTGTCCATGCAATTTTCATCCAAGCAATAGTGCAAAATTATAATCAATGTCAAAGTCCATTAATGCATTGTTAGGTGGACTGTCACCAAAATTGGGCACCTAGTGTCAAAGTCCGTCTCAAATGGGTGACACATTGCTCTGCAAATCTTAAGTTTTGGTATCTCATGTTCTCATATAGGATTATTAAATGTCGTTACACAGTTAGCATCTCATGCCAATCATCTTGGCTCTCCCATAGAATCACTCTAGTAATGCTAAGATTGTCAAAATTTTTGAATTAAAACTATTCTGAGCTCCAAAATGCACTGCCATTTCACAAATATTACAGCACGCTAGCAAATCAACCAGCAAGCTGCAAACAACAAATTTTTTTACATTGAAAACAAACCTGAAAAATCCAAATCCAAATATCGTTCTTCAATAAAAACAAACATAATTGTATCCAAATCCAAGCTACAGGTTGATAATGTGAGCTAGACACCTCACATGCATGCATATATTTACCCCCCAAAATAAGTGAACAATTAGACTTCATCTTCATTTTAGCAAGTACATACTAAAGTGCCACCTTATTAGCCGATGCATTGTCAACTAAAATACACATCTCCTTTTCAATCTTCCACACTACCAAACACTGCTCTATCAACATCTCTATTTGTTTACCTTGATGACTAGGAATGATACAAAAGTTTAGGGTTCTTTTGTGCATATTCCAGTCATCATCCACAAAATGAGCTGTTAGCACCATGTAGTTCACATTTTGGATACTTGTCCATATATCAGTAGTCAAGCTGACCCTATGCTTGCTCAACTGCCATTTTAAATCTTGTTTCATGTCATGATAACTTTGTAACAACACCCTCACATCAGTTCTTCGAGATGGAACATGTAGTCTAGGTTATATAACACTCATCATCCACCTAAAACCTTTATTTTCAACAGCATTAAAAGTTTTCTCAAAATTTCACTAGGAATTCAATAATAGCTTTCAAACTTTCTTCTTGGCTAAATCCCCTAGCAACTAGCATGCTGCTACCATCACTAGCTATATCGGCAAGAACCTTTTGTTTTAAATCCACGTTTGGTTTATACTTTTTGCATACATTGGTGATGTGTTTACCAAAAGTACTAGTGCCACCGCCACTGGTATCACATGCAAACACTTGAGCACAATAATTGCACTCCGACTTGAGTACATCTACCTCTACCATTGTACTCTTTCCTTTAGTTACAACTTCACGTGTTACTTTCACAGTAAGTTTAGTGATGTGATCCCAAACCCAATATCTACATTGTGTAGTTTTTGGAGCATTTGGTGTTTTTTCTTTTTCTTGAGGGGACAAACTTGGGAGGAGGCATGGATTCTTTTGTTTGTACAAGACAAGGTGATGCAGCAGTAGAAGATGTTGCTACTTTAGTAATTTTGTTGGCGATAGTACTTAGAGACATGGTTACTTACTATGCTCCTCCATTAAACAAAAATTGCCTACAAAACATAAATATAAATAAACACCATGAAGGACATTCTAGATGCATGTATGGGCATTTAATAGGACATCTTGGAAATGTCATATTGAACTAATGAAGGGCAAAAGATAGACTAGACAATAACTGAAGCTTTAGTATGCTTTGTAAGGAATCCAAGGAGATTATTGTTTGATGAAATGATGATGGTAGCTAGCTATACTAAATAGAGCATAAAAAAGACCAATACAACCTATATCTGGCACCCCAAATGTACCAAACCAATACAACCTCAAATTGAATTCATGGAGATACCCTTTTTACAAAGGTGGTCACTTAAAGACATTTGGACCTAGCTCTTCAATGCTTTTTAATATTTTTTTTCAGTTCATATAGTGAGACAAAACATTACTCACCATTGATTTCACTTCACAATTTTAGCTCAAATTCAAAAAGCTAACTAAAATATCATATAAAAAACAACATAATCTTGATAAAGCTAAGACTACAAACATTCAAACCACCCCAAACACCAATCTAAATAGCAGAGTTCATGACCTCTCCTACCCCATTATTATTATAGAAATTAAACCCAAACCAAACACCATAAGGAACAAATGCATCATATGTAAAGGTAGCAGTCCCATACTTAGGCTCAAAGATCTGGACATACTCCGGCTTCCACCCATCAGATCCTACTCGATACAAATACTGATAACATATTGCATACTTATATGTCTAGCTATTGACAGAGATAGGAGTAGACGACAAGGAAATAAGGAGGATGATCGACGATCCAGGTGGAGGAAGAGGTCACAATCTGAGATCACAAGAGCTCTCTACAGATCCTTCTTCTTCTTCGATCGAGATGGGGAATCAAACAAGTGATCTTCAAGAAATAGAGAGGATGCGGGTGCGGCTACAGAGAAAAAAGGGAAGAGAATACCGGAGTGGTAGAGAAGAGAGGGGAACTTTCTTCTAAGTTCTAACTTCCTATTTAGGTTTAGTTTAATTTTAATCTTTAAAATGTAAATGTAAATGTAAATGTAAATGTAAATGTAAATGTAAATGTAAATGTAAATGTAAATGTGATTTGAAATGGGTCCAACCCGGACCGTTTCTTTTTAAATAATAGGAATCGGGCTCGGACCGTTTTATAACAGATCCGGACCGTATCTAAAAATACAAACTTAGAATCCGGACCGTTTAGAGCAAAACGGCCCGGTTCGGTTTGAACTCGTGGATCCTCGACCCGTTTGCCCACCCCTACTTTTGCTTACTATATAGCCCAAGAATTTTCCAGACTTTACTCCGAACGTGCATTTTTGTGGTTTGAGCTTCATCTAGTATTTCCCGAGTTGGTCGAACGCTTTAGCGAGGTTGTGCACATGGTCAGGGCTTTGGAGGCTCTTGACTAGCATGTCGTCTATGTAGACCTCCATGTTCCTACCGATTTGTTCTTTGAACATCCGGTCAACCAGTCGCTGGTATGTAGCGCCTACATTCTTTAAGCCGAATGGAGTATATCCCCCTTTCTGTCACGAAAGAGGTTTTCTCTTGATCTGGGGGTGCATCAATATTTGATTATAGCCTGAACAGGCATCCATGAAGCTGAGTAAGCAGTGCCTTCAAGTGGCATCCACGATCTGATCGATGCAGGGGAGCGGGAAGTTGTCCTTTGGGCAAGCTTTATTTAGGTCTGTGTAGTCTACACACACTCTCAATTTTTCATGTTTCTTTCTTACGAGAACGGTGTTTGCCAGCCAGTTAGGGTATTGTGCTTCTTTGATCATGCCCATGTTGAGTAAACATTGTACCTCCTCGTTTATGATCGCCTTCCTTTCGGGCGCCACAAGTCTTTTCTTCTGCCTAACAGTTTTCTTCGAAGGGTCCACCTCGAGGTGATGGGTTATTATTGATGGATCGATCCCCACCATGTCTCGCATGGTCTGGGCAAAGATGTTCTGGTTATGCTGCAGCAACTCCGTGAGTTGCTTCATTACTACCAATGATACATAAAGACGGTCACACCTCAGAGCCGTACACGTGTCATGATAATCTCGATGAACAACAGCCTCAAGCGTCATCCCAACACTTATCCAACCCAAGTGGTTCTAAGCCCGCCCATTTGCGATCCGTTAAGTGGATCGAAACTCTCACAACATGCTAGGCCCACACGTCACAACTATCCTCAATACCCGTAAGCCCTCTACATGCAAGTATCTCGAGGATCAACTTCGGACGGGCAACTACAGCTGCACTCTACTTCCAACTAGGAAGCAAACACCAGAGTGTCTTTTGCACAGGGAAACTCTCTTCTACGGATTGCTCTTGGATTGGAAACTATCTACCGTGTATCTAGGAGCACGGAGCTAACAGGGAACTTCCCTCCTACAACACGACTCCTAATTAGGGAGGGATCTCCACGAATATCTCATTCTTAAACTACGCCTACGATGGCCTAGTAGAACCACAACTTTTTGCACTATAACTAAACATGAGGTTGGTAAGCTAAGGTACGCTACAAATTCACTGTTACATCATTACACATTCCTCAAAGCTCTGTCTGACTTTAGCATTGGAGTGTCATCGACCACCCCACGGTGGTCTGTGGCTCACGTGCATTACTTGTGCATGTCAGCAGGACTAGGTCAAATAAGGGAATGGAAAAAAGACTGCATCGGTTTGGCGCCGTCCGTGGGGACGACATAGTTTTTAACTCTACACTAATCGTTGTCTTTTATCAAAACCCAGAAAGAGATGGTGATCACCAGGTCACGCAATAATGGATAACCAAGGGACACGTCCAACGTTCAGGCTGTCCCTATTCCACCTCGTTCAGTAGTTCCTATCGTGCATGGGCAGCCAACTCACGCTCCCGCGCCAACAACAGTAACAATGGACCCCAGATTCGATGTGCTGGCATCTCAGATACAGCAGATTGCCAAGGCAGTGGAGACTCTTATGCGACAGAATCCACCACCCGCTAATAGAGACCCGGAACAACACGAACCTCCGCCTCCAGAAGATGATAGGGAGCAAGCGTTGGAGAGCCAAGCCCTCGTTTGTTCTCATTGGACTATGGGAGGCTGTGCGGCTAACGTTGTGCTCACCGTTAGGACAAAGAGGCTCGACCCTTGGAACTCCTTCCGCGTAGGGGCGCATGATCTGGACGTACTATATCGCCTTTTTGTCCCACCATTTATGGACCGAATAATGAACGAGGCCCTTCCAATTAAGTTCACTCCCCCGAAGCTCGACTCTTACGTCGGTGTAGCGATGATACAACCGTGACGGCCTTCATTACGGGCCTCTGAGAGGGAAAAATTTTCAAGGACCTCACCTTGGAGCCCCCTCTGGACATGGCCGAGCTCCTCAAGAGCGCCCAGAGACACATCACCCCAGAGGAGTCAAGGACCGCTAAAAGGGAAACCGAAGGTGATAGGAAGTTCTCATATCTTAGGGACAAGAATGAAGGAGTCGCCAGGACGAGAAACGGAGCAAAAGGAAGCGCATCGATAACAGGTCGGACTCTGGTCGTTTGAGGCCGGAGAAATCATCCAACTACATTGGATCCAGAGCTGTGACACCTCTAAGCGCTAGCCTGTTAGACGTACTTAACTCCATGAAAAGCTGGAAGGTAGTGAAGTGGCCCCCAAAGACACGCGAAGACCCTTCCAAGCGCGACAACGAAAAATATTGCGTGTACCACAAGGAGGGTGGCCACAACACCAGCGACTGCAAAAGTCTGAGGTATAAAGTTGAGTACTAGATCCGCAAAAGCAAACTGAAAGAGTTCCTGAAGTGTGAGAAACTAACGGAACAAACAAAAGACAAAGGGGAGTTAGTTAAAGAAATAGAGAAGGCGACTTCAGGGATAATCTATGTCCTTCATGGAGTTGGACCAAATGAAGACCAATCATATAGGTCTCGCAAGCGGACACTACTGGATATGAAGACACAATCCGCGGATGAGGACAGACACATCTACCACTCATGGGTTCAGAACCCCATTGCCACTTTGACTTTCATGGACAAGGACCTTGATGGAGTTCGATCACCGCACAACAATGCCTTGGTCATCTCTGTTTCCATCACAAAGTTGGAAGTGAAGAGAGCTCTAGTTCACACAGAAAGTTCACTTAACGTTCTGTTCTACAACGCGTTCCGCATCATGGACCTCAAGGAGGAAAACGTGATGTTTTCAGAACACCCGCTGATCGGATTCAGCGGGGAGAAGTGCTTCCCCATTGAAAAAATAAGGTTGGCTACGGTAGCAGGAGTGCCGCAACTCAGGAAAGTCCTATTTATAGACTTCATGGTGGTAGACGCACCATCATCCTACAATCTCATCTTGCGAAAACCTTGGCTCCACCAGATGGAAGCAATGGACTCCACCCTTTAGCAATGTGTTAAGTATACTGCTAACCACTCCGAATTAACAATACGTGGAGACCAACCAACGGCACGAGGTTGCCACTATGTCGTACTGAAATAGATAGAGTGCTCTTAGATTCAGCTACATCATGAAGAGCAGCCTGACCCAGAACAAGGCCAAAAGATGGTAGGGCCATCACTTTCAAGCGGTACAGGAGCAACAAGTTCTTCCACCCAGTGAGTCAAAAAGTCCATGGCAAGCGAGAACATATCCCTTCGACACTCCTTCAGTGTGGAGATCCGCCCCTCTGCAAGGTTTACTCTTCAGTAACCTATGTAACGCCTCGACAGTCTACCGAATGAGAGCAACCCGAATCCACTTCAAGGCCAGGATCAATTTCTCTCCGTCAACAGTTAGTTTGCTTTAAGTTGTTTGTTTCCCTTTCCATAGTCAACATTGAGTTTTAGTTCTTAAAAAACTTATGTGATTTTCAATCATTTAAGAAAAAAAGGAAGAATTACGAAAAACAAATTCTATTGATTATCGGAAATATGTAGCAACAAACACCTTGAGGCAAATACAAAACTTATGAACCCCCTGAGGAAAATACAAAAGGCTACATATTGCAAATTCCCTAAGGCGGATACAAAGACTGAGCACTATGAGCGTCTGAATACAGTGCGAACTGAAGTAAAAGACTTGCTTAGACAATTCTGCTATGGACAACGTCCGCCGAAGACTTGCAAACCTTCCAATGCGAGTAATCTGCAAGTGACAACAAAGGTAAGAGAATGGGATATGCTCGATACCTTCCAAAGATAAAGAAGAAGTGGCAGAAGAGATTGAAAGACTGAGCAGTCAGATTGCTCCGTCAAATCACCCCAAAAAAAGTCTCGTACCACAACATTGTAGACTTCACAACGGGCTGCTGATTTCCTCAAGAGACATCTGGTCCCCTTCTAACTTCTTCAAATAGGCTAGAAGTAGGCAGATGAGGATGGCCACAAGCAGCGACGCATCTACGGTCTCACAATGCTATCTAGAGATACCATTTTCCCATATGCGATGGCAGGTGTGACTAAGAACTACCACACCCGAAGACATCGCACGTCAACTAACACTTCGACCAGCCATTGGTTAGTAGCGGGATTCGAGAACACGAAGGCAAAAGTGGTACGGTGTAACACCAAGGCATCTCCCTTGGCAAGAAATCCATACTACTTCTCCGAAATATGAGAATGAATTGTCCCTGATGATACATAAAAACGGTCACACCCCGGCGCCATACACGTGTCATGATAATCTCGAGGAATTATGGCCTCAAGCGTCAGCCCAACACTGATTCGTCCCAAGCGGTTCTAAGCCTGCCCAACCGTGGTCCATCAGGAGGACCCGAACTCTCACAGCATGCTACGCCCACACGTCTCACAACTATCCTCAATACCCGTAAGCCCTCTTCTAGCAAATATCTCGAGGATCAGCTTCAGACGGGCAACTACAGCTACTCTCTGCTTCCAACTAGAAAGCAAACACCAGAGTACAACTCCCTTCTATGGATTGTTCTTGGATTTGAAACTATCTCCCGCGTATCTAGGAGCATGGAGCTAACAAGGAACTTCCCTCTTACTGCACGACTCCTAATTAGGGAGGGATCTCCAAGAAGATCTCCTTCCTAATGTATGCCTACGATGGCCTGGTTAAACCAGGACTTGTTGCACTATAAATAAGACATGAGTTTTGGAAGCTAAGGTACGCTACAAATTCCTTGTTACATCATTACACCTTTCTCAGAGCCTTGTCTGATTTTAGCATCGGAGTGACATCAGCCACCCCACAGTGGTCTGTGGCCCACGTACGTTACTTCTGAATGTCAGCAGGATTAGGTCAAAGCAGGGAGCAAAAAAAATTTGTATCAACTACCTTGCTCAGGCGGGAATCGATCTAAATGGCCTTGCTATTGTGAGGGTTGTCAAGGTAAACCTTAATGGTTTCTTCCTTTGGTTGTCCGACATTGGGCTTGCCTCGAGGGCTTACAGGTGCCTCGTTGTCTAAGCTCAGTTGTTTCCCTCCTACACTTTGGGCTAAACAGAGAATCCTTTTAGCCGCTGGGCCAGCCGCAAATTGGGACTCGCCGGGTGGCAGGGTCGTTATGTACTAGCACTCCCTGGAAACTACATGGTCGCCTCTCAATGTACCGATCACTCACTTGCATTGGTGCAGGGTGGAGATCGCTGCTTCCATCTGGTGTATCTGGGGTCTTCCTAGGACCGAGTTGTACACCGAAGGCGTGCTGATCAATATAAATTATAGAAACATGGTTTTCTTAGCTGGTTGTTCTCTTGTTGTTGTAGTCAGATGTATATTTCCCACCGGGAACCGCCTTTCGCCAGTGAAGTCGATCACCAGACGACTATTGGGGATCAACGTTATCTCTTCCAGTTGCATGTTGTGGAACGTGTGGAGAAACAGGACGTTCATCAAGCTCCCAGTGTCTACTAAAGATCTCCTTACCTCCTAGCATGCCAGAGAAATCATTACCACCAGGGCATCATTGTGTGGGAGTTGTACACCCTAGAGATCTTTCTTCGTAAATACCAGTGGTGCGAATGGGCCTCGTTCCCAACCATGTTGTATCGGTTGTTCGTCATGTATCGCTTGGATTTTCATATCTCGTAGAACCCTTTTTCGGACTTGTTGGATAATTCGTACTCGGAATGTGTTCTATGAAGCACATATATTCTGTTGGTCGATGGCTCCTCGGGGTTTGTTGGTGTAGCCGCTGCTCCGGGAGCGCAAGTCAACTGTCCGTGCATGACAGAAACTGCTGAAAGGGGTGGAGTAGGGACAACCTGAGCGTTTGACGTGTCCCCTAGTTCTCCATTGTTGCATGACATAATGGCCACCATCTCTCTGGATTTTGAAGGGAGACGACGCTTAGTGTAGGGTTAAGGACTTTATCGTCTCCACGGACGGCACCAAATTGATGCAATCGACTTCTACTCCCTACTTTCTGTTAACCGACACATGTAACACACGTGAGGCACGGACCACCGTTGTGGTGGTCGATGGCACTCCGATGCTAAAGTTAGACAGGGATCTGAAGAAGGTGTACTGTTGTAACAGGAAATTTGTAGCGTACCTTAGCTTACTAACCTCATGTCTCATTTATAGTGCAAGGAGTCCTGTATCTACCAGGCTTTCGTAGGCGTAGTTTAAGAAGGAGATCTTCGAGGAGATCCTTATCTATTTAAGAGTCGTGCTATAAAAGGGAAGTTCCATATTAGCCTCGTGCTCCTAGATACGCGAGAGATAATTCCCAATGCGAGAGCAATCCATAGAAGGGAGTTTCCATGCGTGGAATGTATTCTGGTATTTGTTTCCTAGTTGGAAACAGAAAGTAGTTGTAGTTGCCCGTTCGAAGCCGATCCTCGAGATACTTGCCTTAGTAGGACTTATGGGTATTGAGGATAGTTGTGAGACGTGTGGGCCTAGCGTGCTGTGAGAGTTCAGGTTCGCCTGGCAGACTGAATTGAGCAAGTTTAGAACCGCTTAAGCCAAATCAACGTTGGGCTGATGGTGGGGCCCGTATTTCCTCAAGATCATCATGACACGTGTCTTAGAGGCGCGGTCATTTTTATGTATTATCAGTCATGTACAACAAATAAATAAACATCTAAACAGTATAACGCGAGGTGCGCTTAGCAACAATGAAAGCATGGATTTCGTTCTGATATTCACTTTTTCAATTTTACCCTCGCCCATATCAAAATTTCTCTATCGTATCCCCTTTCTTCTTCTCTCCCACGCAGTCGCACAACCAGTCTTCATTTCTTCCTCTTCCACATTGCCGACAACAGCCGCCATCATAACCCTCTCCCTCCCTTTCCCCTCTCTCGCCACCACCGGCCTCCCTCCCTCTCTCTGATTGCATACCATCGCCCAACACTCTACTTGTCTTCTCCGCCCACTGTGTAATCAAATCAAAACCATTCAGGGAATTACTAGCTTTTATTCAGATCTTTTTTTCCTCTTTTGATTCCTCTGTTTTAATTTAGAGTTCCCAAAACCCAAACTACACACATAAAGTGTTACAAAACCTCCAACAAGAACCTATCTCTTTCTCTCTCCCTGGCTTTCTTTAAGTGTCTTTTTTTTCCTGATTTCATCCACTCCATCGATTTGTTTTGGTAAAGTTTTATTTGTCTCTTTGTTTCCTCTGTTTTACTTTATGCTTTTTTGTTTGATTGAATTGGATATTTTGACACAATTTTGAAGAGATGGGTACCTGTGTTTTCTTTATATTTATGAAATTGTTAGTAGATTCAGTCAATTTATTCGAACCCAAGCCCTAGATTTTCTATAAATAGTTTGGAGATTCATTCTTATTTTTTTAACCCTTTTTATTTATTTAATATCCATGCCCGAAGGCTACATGACTGACCTTACAGAGTTAACTAAACCAGGCCCAAAGGCTACAACACTTAATATCCTAGTCACTTCCATCTCACATGGTGACTTGCTTTCGCTCCGGTCCATCGCCTCCACCTTGCATGAAGACTTGTTTTCGCTTTGCTCCGGTCTAGTCCACCTTACATGAAGACTTGTTTCCCTTTGCTCCGGTCTAGTCCATCTAAGTAGCTGTATTCAATACCCGAAGGCTTATCAACGACGGAGCACATGTGCGCCTAATAATCGGGCGAAAACTCACAAAATCCTAATTGGTGAGTCTCGAACCCGCGACCTCTCTCAAAGAGAGTGGATGTCCAACCAACTGAGCTATAGTTGCTGGACGTTTGGATATTCATTCAATACATTCCCAAAAAATCCATCACCTGAGGCCCTTTTGCCTCGATTAGAGAGATTTTTGGGTCTTAAAATGAAATCAAACAAAACACATTTATTTTTTTGAGGATTTGATTGACGTTGGTATGAAATTATGTAGAAGAAGAATAAAAAATTATGGGTTTTTTGGGATTGAAATTCAATTTCCCGTGTCTTCAGCCTGATTTTCGGATTGCACAAAATACCCTTTCAATTCTATTATATTTACAAGAAAAACCAATAGATAGGTGAACAGTGACTGGAAGTAAATTATAATTTTGATATGTACGATTTTACCATCTCAAGTTCAAATTATTTATGATCAAAATCCGTCCCTCTCAAATATTGTTAATTATACTTAATCCCCTGACATATTTGATTCAAATCCCTTAATTATTTGTAAACTTTATATAGGCCCTTGAAATTATAAATAATTATTTTGTTTAGAATTTCAATAATAAATTTTTATTATTATTGAAAGGTTGTAATAAAGTAAAAAAAATATTGAATATTCGTGCACGTAGAGCGCGTCGACACCCTAGTTGTTTATTAATATCTTGTACAAACTAAGAAATAAACATTGTTTATTCACGTTTTCTCCTTTTGACGTGCTATGTACCAAGACAAATCATGACTTGCTAATTCCGAGACAAATTGGTTAAGAAATAAGAGATTTAATAATAGACCTACAAAGCTTTAGAGAGAAACGCTTGAAACTCTTTTTTCTCTTGAATGTTCTTCAGTTTTCAACAAACTTATTGCATAGTTTTGCTTCTTCAGTTCAAATTTGTAATTTATGTGTGCATTTGTAGTTGTCTTTCATTCTCATTTCACTTCCTTCACAAAATTTTGGGGGATTTTACCTCTCACTTTATAGTGTTTTTTATACAAACTGAAAAACTTGTCGGTTTGGTATTGGTTGTAAAAGACTTAAACCAATGATGCCGGTTTAGTTGGCGGTTTATGGAAAAATTTGAGGCAAACGAACCATGGACACCCCTAATTTTGATATAAATTTGTGATATAAAAACTTAATGAGGGGTGAGTCAACTTAAAAAAATCAATGAACTGTGCACCTATGCTATTGAAAATGATGTACTATTCATGCAGATATTTGTGGAAAATAATTTTAGTGATTACTATTATGCACATTCTACAAGTATCAAATCATCAAAATCTCTATTTAATTTAATAAATATTGATTAATTCAAAATTGAAATAGTAGAAATGTTGAGTTTATCTTCACGTGACTTGTGGTGAGGAGAAATAACCATCTATCAACTAGGGTAAAGTGTTAAAAAAAAAAAAAAAAAAACTAGGGTAAAGTGTTTTTTCTTTTTTCTTTTTCCTTTTTCCTTTTTCCTTTTCTATGTTACTTCATGTTTTCTTAATTTAACATAAATATGAATTTAAATAATTGATCTCATGTCAAATACTATGAAGAGTTCGCGATGATTATATATATTTTTGTAACTTTAGCGTATCCAAGGTTGATTTTTGGGATTTTTGTGTTGTCATGTTTATGCCATGTGGATATAATAGGTTATTTTGATTTCGAGGTCCATTTGGTTTATTTTTAAATTAGTTTGGGGTATATTTTGAAAATTATTTCAATCTAAAATCCAAAATGGCTAAGTCAGCCCAATTGACTTACCCAGACAAACCTATCGATAAAACTACTCTTACAAAAATAGACCCCAAAGTCAAAATAACAAAAATTAAATGGAAAAATCATAGTGTCTATCTTTCAGTGTAGTTAAGGCGTTGAGGCGGCGGGGAGGCGGACGAGCTTGAAAACGCCTCAGAGGCGAAGCGGACGCCTCACTTCACTGAGGTGGTCTTTAACAATTTTTAAAGATTTTTTATTATAATAAATTGAAACATATTTAGATGAGTAATATTCATCATCATTTTGATAACTTGCACATGCCTATATGTACAAAAAGTCATACAACTATTTAAAATTGAAATGGAAACATAATAAAGTTGCATAGCATAGCAAAAAGATGCACTACATAAGTGTACTTAACTTGCCTATCCACTAAATCACTAAAAAAGAAACAAACAAGAAAAACATCAAAGCATAATGTAAACTAGTTCATCAACTTCTCATTGGTTTAACTTTGGAAATTTGCACCAAATTTCGTCATTTAATGGTTGGAAAACATCAAAGCATAATGTAAACAGTGTTTGGAAAATTAATGGTTGAATTTGAAACAGTGTTTGGAAAATTACAATTTGGTGAGGCGTCGCCTAGCAGGTCTCATTGGTTTAACTTTGGAAATTTGCACCAAATTTCGATCCATATGCTGAAATATTACGATTCATACACTGAAATATTACTTATTATTGTTTATTGTGAAGAAAAAAAATGCAGCAGAACATATCATATAAAAAAAATAACAGATCATTAAAAAGAGGAGTAGAACAAATAATATAAAAAAGGAATAGAACAGATCATATAAAAAAAGGCAGTAGAACAGATCATATAAAAAAAACACAGCAGAAGCTGCAGAACAGATCATATAAAAAAACACAGGAAGGAGAGGGAAGAAGAAGAGGAAGGAGGAAGAAGAAGAGGAAGGAGGAAGAAGAAGAGAGGAAACATACCTGATATAAAAGAGGCAACACCTAATTTGAAGGAGGGGAACCAGATTAGAAGGAGAAGAACACACACACAGCAACAATAATAGCCCCCAATGAGTCGTTCTCTTGTCTAAAACTCTAAATACCCCCTCTTAACCTTAAAAAACAAGTGGGCTGCAATAGGTTTTTGGTTTTTAAGTTGTAAATGGGCTGAGGCAGTCCAAGCGGACGCCTCACTTCACCGCTCCGCCTTGCATCATTTTGAGGCGTCTTTTTGCCAAAACGCCTCGAGGCGCGCCTAGGCGTCCGCCTTAACAACACTGTTATCTTTAAACATTTTAAAGGACTATTGATAAATCAAAACCTAACCCATTTTCTTTCCCAACTCATTTCCTTTACCCTCCACATTCTCTGTAACCAAATCTCTCAAAAACCTTCAAACACTATTAACACCCCTTTTCGTATCCTACCATTACCACTAGCTTGGGGTGGGCAAGGGACGGAATGGACCTCATCCCTATCCCATCTCGTTTGTTCGGGATCGGGACGGGATAGACCTCAGCCCGACCTCGTCCCATCCCAAACGGGTTCGGGAAGGAACGAAATGAGCACATACTAAATATTGGATTGAAAATTAACATGCAAGATTGAAAATTTTGAATTTACCAAACACACAATTCTAAGAACAATTGTATAACTTTGAGCCATTGATTATTATTTCCTAATTTCATTAGCTTTTGCTCCATTTTTTTGGAACCACTATTGAAGATAGCCATTTTTTTGTACATTACTAATGAAAATGTTCAATGAGTTCGTCATTTAAAAACTAGGAGGAGCACACATTGTTGTTGCCAAGAGTTAGGAAGAGGAAAAAATGAAGGTGATGGTTTGAGTTAAATTCATTATCTAGGTGAGTCACATGAAAGCTTGTGAGAATAAAATAGCCATGTCAATAAATAAAACAACAAATAAAATAGTTATGTCCACAACTAGTTTCATAGTTTCATACTACATATTTCATACTAAATATTAAAAAAATCGGTTCGGGATGGGCGGGATTGAAAATCTTCATCCCGATCCCATCCCACTCTAGATCGGGACGGGATCGGGATGAGATTGATCAATCCCAATAGAACCTAAAAAAATCGGGACATGATTAGGATCGCGGGATGGGATGCCCACCCCTACCACTAGCCACTTCCAAT
The DNA here is from genome assembly GCA_963556465.1 of Berberis vulgaris. Lineage (NCBI taxonomy): Eukaryota > Viridiplantae > Streptophyta > Magnoliopsida > Ranunculales > Berberidaceae > Berberis > Berberis vulgaris. The sequence continues at coordinate 34,533,888 of OY747125.1, read as the reverse complement.
ACCATTATTGCTTGGAGTTTCCCAATCATACCCACCTTCACCACTCCCCCTTGCCCAAACAATCGACCCCAATCAGATCCAATGAATATGATTGAAATATTGCTCCTCCAAACCAAAGGTACATACTCCCTCATAGGAAAACCTACAAATACCTAGACGACAATGAATCATCTAAAGCTTTTTTCGTCACAACCATTGCAAGACCCAACAAACCCCTTATTCAATTCAGCCAAGCCCTTTTTGTTTGTTTTTCACGTTGTTTCTTATTTTATTTATTTCTTCCAATCAGTTCAAAATACAAATAGATAGATGGTATTAATGGTGGTGGAAGCTTTTTAAGAGATTTTAGTTGCAGAGAGTGCAAAACATAAAGGAAATAAGTAGGAAATGGGATATGTTTTGATTTATTAATAGACTTGGACTGAATGAATTTTATTTCCATTTTATTTTCAGTTATTTTGACTTTGGGGTCCCTTTCTGTAAGGGCATTTTTGTTTATAGATTGGTCAAGGCAAGTCAATGGAATTGAATGAGATATTCTAGACCTTTCAAAATGAAACTCAAACTTAATTACATTTTTACACCAAAATCGAAATAACTCAAAATAATATATAGTATGCATGATTTTGCTTTTTTGACCATATAAATACATAAAATAGTGAAGTGGCCATAAAAAAAAATGAAGTGATGACTTTATAAGTCAAGCACTCAAGAGCATACAAAATGATAAATATATATATATATAAGCATGTAGTATTCATGAATTGTATCTTAGATTTGTTGTTCCAAATGGGATCTCAGTCCCATGAGTCTGTTCATTTGGTCCTCACCTGCCCCTACCCTTGTCATTGCCAATATTTGTGCCTTCCACTTCAAACATTGGGTGATCTTATAGCAAAGTTCAGAGTAATGACATTTAGCTGGTGAAAATGGCTAAGTGTTGTATATTTCAGCTTGTGCAATTAGTCTTCCTGAAAATCCCTTCTTAACGTCGGGAGAATGGGCGAGGAAAGAGAGCGAGAGATGGGTGGCTCTCCTTCGAGATTAGCGACAACACGTATTTCAAAGGCCCACCCATCCCTCACTCTCTTTCCCTTGCCCGTTCCCTCGACGTTTAGAAAAGGCGCTTCCTGAAACGTAGGTAGACATTTGTGGTTGGACAATGTGCATTTTTGGAGTTTTCTACAATTTATTGGAATGAGGTCAAAATCTATTAGGCTTGTTGTTGTTTTACAAAAGTTGTGGAATCTACTGGAATGACAACTTAGGTTTCTAGAAAGATCTGAACATATAGTATCATTGTCATGAATCTTCGCATGGTTCCATTTCCAAAACATCAACATTATTGTCTATAACAATTCTATCGCTCCCTTACAGGAAAAAAGTTATAATTTCCCATGGCTAATAGAGTGATCGTATAAGTTCGGTAATTCTTTAAGAATATTTTTGTTCAACTTGCCCAAGTTATGTAATGCCTCTACGTACACTCTTTTAAGCACTAATCGTTTTCCATAATGATGGACATGAACTATCTACAAACTTAGGATTTCGTCCATTCCACTTCATTTCCCACCATGTGCTTATTTTCTCCTCCTTCAACTATTTTGAAATTTTTTCTTTAATCACACACCCCCTAAAAAAGTGAATTTAAGTAGGCGGGCATAACATCGGTCGGGTTTGGATTAGATTGGTGCTGACCCTAGTCCATACCCAATTTTCCAATACATGACCCAGGCTCGAATCTGAAACTGCTTCGGATTTGATTTACTAGATCCTCATCCAACCCATTTCCTACAGTTGTTGATATCCATATCCGAGCCTAGAAGATCCGAATGAATCAGATCTGTTTAAATTTAAGCAGGTCGACACATGTATAATTGGTTACTTAAATATGGACAGATGAGTTCCAACGTAAATAAATAAATTTTTTGCATCATTCAAGACTTTTAATTGGTTACACAAAAATTAATTAAATGTGAAATATAAGTAATATGGGTCGGGTAGTGCAACATTTACAAAGTACTCAAATTTTCAAGTTATGTATTTAGTTTATTTTTTACCAAAACACGGTTTTCCGTTGAATATTTACAAAGGTTTAAGACTACTATCACAATTTATCAATTAAACACACAACTATGAAACCGAGAATAGTAGATTTAGTTCTAATTACCCTACATTTATTGTGGAATATGAGGTTCCATCTTCGACCGTCTAATGCCACAATTTATAACCTATTCTTCACGTCCCCTACCCTCGCATTTTTGATAGGCTAGAAGTGAAAATCACAAAAAAAAAAAAAAAAAAAAAAAAATTGAAAAAAAAAAAAAAAAAAACTGATAACTATTTATATCTCGCATAACCCATATTTTGAGATTCCCTCTGATGCCATCAAGTTGAAAACAAATTGACACACACGGATATATATATATGTGATTATCCAAATACTTGGGGAACAATATAATTTTCACTTACGTTTGTCTCCTTTGAGCAAGTTCTTTACTTCAAATTGTTTGTTTTATTTTAATTTATCAACCAACAACACATATAATGAGCTAAAACATAATGACACAATGAATTTTAATTGAGTATCCATACTGTCAGTAAAACCAATTATGTAATGAATACCCATGAGACATAGTAAGATTACTAAATTTCTAAAATAGGTTAAACTTTAAGTAAGAAAAAACATACTCATTAGTCTGTGACGTGATTTTCTAAGTGTAGCATGATCGCACTAAAAAACATGGATTCATAGAGATTATAATGGTTTATAGCTTACATATATCCAAAAATTAATGGTTAGTTTGTTAATAACTTTTGTATATATGACACATTTGTATTAGGAAAATTCTTCAAGCATTTTAAGTATATCCCACGTAAATATTTTTCATTCCCAATACAGTGACTAATTCAAAGTCATTATGTAAGTACAAATGAATACAAATAAAAAGTCCATAGAAGCACGAGAGTCTTCAAATTTGCCTAATGTAATGAGCATAAAAAGTTTTTTCAATCATGTTTTGCGATTCTGAAATAAATAAATAAATAAATTAATTAAAAAATAAAAAATTGTTTTCTCGTTTTTCAGTAGTTGACTCCCCAATAGTTAAGATTATTCTAGATTTATGATATAATTACAATATTTGAAATTGCACGTCTTAGATTTATGAGCGAGACCATAGGAAACTGAATGATCTATTCTTGAAATTCAAATATTCTCTGAAAACTTTATGTAAGAGTATCTGATTCAAATGACAGTCGCTCAAACTTTGTAAAACAGTGTTGCAACTCTAGAAAAAAGTTGGCTATAGCTAGTTCCTCGCCATCGTCTTTAATTGATTTTTCCCTAAATCAAATACCAATTAAAACTTAAAGAAAGATTGGCTCGAGTGTAGAAAACTTGGCCTAATCAGCTACATTTGAACTCCTATTGTAGAGTATTAAAATATTGAAAGAAACGCTGTGTTTCTCATTGAAATCAAGACTAAGGAGTAACGTATAGTTATAAAAAAAATTAGTCTAAGGAGGCTTTTGTTTTTGCTTCTAATTGAGAAGAAAACTTCTGAATCAGAACTTTAAAGTAAAACTTCTGACTCGGTAAGCAAAAATAAAGTACTTACTAAAGAGTTCACTTCTTAATGGACTAAGAAGTCAACCTTCTTGTGGATGCAAATTTTCGTCGGATCACGTGCCGATCACGCGGAGTAATCTACATAAGATAGAAATTAATTTTTGACACCGGTGTGGTGCCTGCCACGGGCACTCCGATGCCAAAGTTAGAACAATGTCTTTAGAAAAATGTTTATATCTCTATATTTGAAAAGAAAATTGTAAGTTAGAAAAGTGTTACCTCCAGAAGGCTTTGTGTTTGACTATTTATAGAGGCTTAAAGGATTAATTGTTGGTTGATGAGTGAGACACGTGGCTAATGAGTAAGACACGTGGCTGATGAATGAGACTCGTGGCTGATGAGTAAGACGTGTGGCAGATGAGCAAGTTATCTACTTGCAAGCGGTTGCAACCTCTTTTAGGCAGTTGTAACTTCTGTGGCTGGTTATAACTTCTTGTTTTTGAGATACCTCTTCTGTAAGCCCATATGCTCAACTGAGCATAGTGGTTGGCATCGAGCACTACCCCCTTGCTGAGAAAATAGTGTTCTACTGAGTTTGTATTAGGCCCGGGCTCGGGCTTTCTATACTTGTAGCTCATGGATAATCTTCGGGCTTCTTAGGACAAGTCTAAATCTTTGGGTTTCTTCATCTAATTGGGCTAAAGGTTATTTTTTGCTCCCACAGATGTCCCACATCTCCTTTGCTTTTGACTAAATAAAAAATAATAATAATAAATTTTCTTTTTTTTTTTAAACAAAGGAGATGTGCCTAAGGAGTCGCGCCAAAAAATGGAGCACCTTCTGTACTGAGACACTTCCACCGAGGAGTTTTATCTGGACCAGAAGTCTTCTTGTACTTAAACATCTTCAACGAGGAGTTCTATTTGGATTAGAAGTCTTCTTGTACTTAAATATCTTCACTGAGGAGCCCTATCAGGACTAGAAGTCTACCTTGAGATAAATTCTCATTTTCAAAAGGGTTATCTTATTCCTTTTTCTTTTGAATTTATAGATTTTTTTTTATTCCCCACAAAAAGGAAAGAGTTTCTTCTTTCTTCTCCATATATGTAGACGGTAAAACACAGGAGCTTGCACTTCTTCTATTGTCTCGGCTTGGCTAATTGTAAGGTGAGATTTTCTTCTCTCTGTTTGTTTTTGTATTTTTTAACCATGGAAATACAATCACTAGGTAGTAACGTTTAGGAGGGGTTTAAATCAAAAGTAGGTTTTCATCCATCACTCTCATGCCTGTTGGTATTTTCTTTATTCGGGGATGTGCGATGAGCGCGACGATCACACGCCTGTTGACGATGGTGAAAGAGATATTTTGGGTTTCCCATCTCCTTGTTTATTGTTGGATGATCGTCGACTGTCGACGGTGGTGAAAGAGACAGTTTTGGACTGACTTCTTCTCTTTCTGCATCACTGATGATTAACATATGAATACTCACCCTTATTGGGTGGTCATCGACTGTCGATGGGGTGAATGGAAGAGATCGTTGGCTGTTAGTCATCGACCAATGGTCGATCTTTCAGATTTTGGCCGAGATGCTAGTAAAGCATTTTGCGCAGCACATGTCCATGGCAGATGGTACAATCTCCCTTCCCCCTCATTGTATCTACCAGCCAATTGTTGTGCGCAATCGAGAACTTCCACCATTTGAGCCAATAGGGTGCCAAACTGAATATTTGGTACATTGTAGTCCTTTTTCGTAGAATCAATATTTGGTGGATTCTTCTCCTTCTTTTTCGGAAACGTGCATCGACCGCGAGTGGTGGTGATCATTGACTGTGCACAGTTGTTGAGCATTTTTTTTTTATCAAACTCTCACATGGATTCAAATCCAAATTGGATTTCACCAATATATGGATTAAAATCCAAATCAAACAGAGTTTCTCATATGGATTCAAATCCAAATTGGATTTCACCAATATATGGATTCAAATCCAAATCAAACGGAGTCTTTGTAAATTTGAATTAATCACCCCGGCGATGTGTGGCGAGGGTGAGTGATCGTCAACTGTCGGCGGTGGTAAGAATTGTTCATCCATGGATTAGGAATAGTCTCTGTCGGCGGTGGTTAGAGTCTTTGTAAATTTGACTTCTTTTCTTCCTTATCTGGTAACACAACGTAGCGATGTCGAGCGATGATCATCCATTGTCCACGGTTGTGGAATTTTCCTTCACCCAAATTGGATTTCACCAAGGGATTCAAACCCAAATCAAATATTCTTCCTTATCCGACGACGCGGCGTAGCGATGATAAAAATATTCTTCCTTATCCGGCGTAGCGATGATCATCCACTGTCCACGGTTGTTGAATTTTCCTTCACCCAAATTGGATTTCACCAAGGGATTCAAACCCAAATCAAATATGGGTTCACTGTGACTGTAATTGCAAAGAAAGATTCACTGTGACTTCTTTTCTTCCTATTTATTTTCTTCAATTGGAAAAGAAGTTGCAATAATTGCAAAGAAAGGGCTTTGTGTGTATACGCAGCCACCATTTTTGCTATGTACCACCGACACTTTTTGATTTTTTTTTCAAATCCAAATACATTTGGGTTTACCCTTGTAATTGTGTTTCTTTGCTAATCTGCAGGTGGACTTTTTCTCTGACTCTGTTCCATATCTAGATTCCATGGGTTCTAAGAAGATATCTGGTAATAGCCCTATCTCTTACGATGAGGAACCTTTGTACCGCCAAGGAGGTTTCATTTCTCATTTTGGAAGATTTGTTCCTAGCTTGCCTAACTTGGAGAATAACGAGGCATTTTAAAAATGGATTGAAGTTAATCGCTCTGCCTTTCCCGAAGGAGTCCATGTAAGAATGGTGGACCCGAAAAGTGGCAAAGAACCTTGCATCGCTCCTGATAACAGAACCATCAAATTTCACCCATTCATTATCTCTTTGCGCTTCAAGTTTCCCATGCCTAAATTCTTTAAAGAAGTGCTCTGTGAAATGGGGTGTGTCCCTGCTCAATGTTGCCCGAATGTATACAGAGCAATCACGTGCTTCTCCAATCTTAATAATTTTTTTGGGCTTGACTTGACTAAGAAGAATTTTTCTTTTATTTTGAGGTGAGGAGGCATGGTGATTATGCTCAACTTAGAGTAAAAAATATCAAACTCTTTTATGAGCTCAGCGCTGGTGACCATGACTGGAAGAAGGATACTTTGAAGATCAGCGGTGCATGGGAAGGTGATATAGTAGATGGCCTTCTTGTGCCCATCCTCTTCTGCCCATGTATGCATTTTTTACCCCTTTAATCTACAGTTGCATATACTTTATATATACATGCATTTTTGTATTCTGCATAGGTTGCTTACTTAGTTACTTTTGTTGTAGGTGAGGAGATAGTGAAAAAAAATCTCTGCCAAGCCTAACATGGAAAAGATTCGAAGGGCGCATGGCATACCATCCAAATACCGCGAATGAAGGTGGTTGTTGAGCCCATTGAGAAATGAAAAGAGGGATTTTCCTCTGGCTGAAGACATAGAAAGTTGGAAGAAGAATGCCCCTGATCTTATTGGCTTTTCCATCTTTACTAATAAGGCTCCTTCTGAGAGTTCTTCAAAAAGAAAGAAGAGTCCCCAGGGATATGCTAGAGTTGAGGTCGACTCTTCTACTGGGGAGGAAATATCTATTAAATCTCTTAAAAAGAAAAAAAAAACTTCTAGGCTATATCCCTTGGTTGCAAAGGGACTATCTGTGAGATCTGAAGTTTCTTCTGAAAATTCTCTTTCCAAAAAGAACATTTTGAAGAATGTAACATCCCCTCCTTCTAGTCGTCCTCCTATTTCGAAGACCAAGACTGTCCAACACCATTCTGCCTCGACTGAGATATTTGCTAGTCAAAGAGATGTTTTTCCTCCTCCATTGGCCATGAAGGTTATTCCTTCCCTTGGTGCATCAAAATCTCAAGTAACTGAAGATCGAGTCGCAAGTTTAACTCGTACTCCTCTTGAAGCTAGGCTCGTGCTGATCTCTAAAAAGTTTGATATCTTGAAGCAGAACAGAGTTGACACTCCTGATATAAAACTGAAAAGTCTTGGCTTTGATAGGCCTGTAACGGATGTTCCTTCTAAGTTAAATATTGTTCCAAGACCCTTTCTTATACAGGAAAACTTTGTCATGTCTCCTCCTACGTTGAAAGCTAGTAAGCAACTCCTATCTATGCAGAACACTCCAATTGAGGCCCCCGCTTTCAAGGTATTGTTGATTGTTTACTTTTTTTTTAAATATATTTTCTGCCCGTTGATCTGCTCTCATTGATATGTAGATCATGCCTTCACCTTCTGAACTGATGTTGATTGATAGGGACGGTGAATCCAGTTTGGTGGATATTGTTCCCTTAGCCGATCTACTAAAAAAATATCTTCTAACTGACAAATTTGGGTGTCCTAACTTGGTTGAACGTCTCCGTAGATCAACTGACTTCACTAAGTTTCAAATGAGCTCATCTGTCGAGCTACATGAAGAGGCATTTTTCTCTTTTCTAAGAGGTGTCATTATGGCTGAAGAGTCTATGAGACATTTGTCTTATGTGTTCGAGTCTGCTACTGTTACTGTCCCCACTGCTGATCAACTAAAAAACTTGGATGAAGAGAATGAGAAGTTGAAGGTAGACTTTGGAGGTATTGAGAAGGTTCTTGAAGCTGAGCAGAAGTCACACCAAGAAAAGAGTATCCAAATCCTCAAATTGGAAAACAAGTGTGTTGATCTGCAAACTTCTCTGTCTAATAAAAACTTTGAACTGGTCTATCTGAATCTCAAGTTTCATAATCTTACCCAAAAATATGAAACTAGACATGGAAGAGTTGGAGACCTTAAAAAGAACCCTTGAATTGCTTGAAAATGAATGCAACGAATTTAAGTTGAAGGCAATTCAAGTAGTTGAGAAGTGTGCAAAGGTTGAAGAAGACTCCTATAAGCTCGATTATCTTGAGAGTAAAGGAGGATGTGCACATTTTTTTTTACAATAACTGATGAAGATGTTGATTTTCACCTGCAGGTTATAAAACTTCCATCTACTCCCCTTGAGCAAACTAATCCTGCCTCCCTTGCCTAGGTTGCTGGTTCTTCTACCCATGGTAAGCAAGGAGATATCGCCGCTGCTAATGACCTTTGCCCTTCAACTCTTTCTAAAAAATGTAGTCCTTAAAATGTTTTTGTTTTTTTGTCAGACATTGCCTATTATTTCTAGTGCCAACTTTCTTTTGTTTATTCATGTATTTGAATTGTGGACTGCTGACCGATAGTGGTTATTATGAACCCAAGCTTTCCTTGTTTTAGTATGTTCAACTGTCGACTTTCATACCAAAAACAATGCATGAGTAGTAAACTTAGTGAAATATTTTCATAAAAAATATATCATATATGCATGGATGTACCTGTCACTTATTGAGAAGAGGATGTGCCCTTCGGTTTAGGAGATGATGCATCCTTTCATCTGCCAATGAGTGGTACTTTACCCTTCGGTTGAGGAGATGATGCACCTGTTGAGTAGGGTTTACCTTTCGCCTTTTGATGAGAGGTAAACTATTATTTGCTTATAAAGAGAGGTGTCCTACCTTCTGCTTATCTGAAAGAATAGTTGTTCCATACATTGATGTACAAGAAAGGATTTCAAACTTGAGTCGTGATCTACCATTTTTCCCTTCTACCAAATTAGGAATTTGAGTAGAATCGTGAGTGAGAACTCAGTCATGGGTTGTATCGTACATACTCTCGTCTGCTAAAGAGAGATATGTTTTTTATTCGAAAAAATACAAGTACAACCTTTTATAGGACTTTTACATTCCTCAACTGAAGAAAGAAAAGTGCAGTGCTTACACATTTCCAATGGGTATGTGCCTCTACTAGAAAGGGTAAATACAATCAAGTCTTTCTAATATGTACATTGCATTTTATTTCTGAAAAGCTAAAATACTATAATTTACTTGATACGTAGTCTGATGACGACGAAATGATCTACTCGTAGAGTCCTCTGAAGATGAGTTACACATAGTACTTTATGAAGTTGTTGGCGTTTCATTCTCTAGGGATTTCTTTGCCTTCAAGATTTTCTAGTGTATAGCTTCCTGGACCACCAACTCTACTCACTACATATGGTCCTTCCCAATTAGGATCTAACTTCTTTGACACTTCAATTTTCCTGGTGACGAAGGTCTTTCGCAAGAATAAATCCCCAGGTTGGAATTGTTTGATTTTGACCCACTTATTGTAATAGGACATAAGTTGTTGATGATAAGCGGCAACTCTTGTGATAATTTTTTCTCGGTTCTCCTCTACTAGATCCAAGTTAGTCGCCATTTCATGGGCATTTGCTACTAAGTTGGATACTTCCGTTCGTAAGGAGGGGACTACTATGTTGGGTGGGATGATCGCTTCGGTTCCAAAAGCCAAGGAAAGTGACGTTTCTCCAATAGTCTCCTTTTGGTTGTGCGATAAGCCCATAGTACTCCAGGTAACTCCTCAACCCATTTGCCTTTGGCTTTATCTAATTTTTTTATGCAATCCAGAATAGTTTTGTTTGATGCTTCAGTTTTACCATTTCCTTGTGGATACCTAGGAGTTGAATTTTATCGCTTTATGTCGTGCTTATCAAATAAGAGTGTAATTTTCGTTCCCACAAATTGAATACCATTGTCGGTCACAATGGAATGCAAAATACCAAATCGGCAGATTATGTTTTGCCAAATTATTTTTTTTACATCTGCTTCTTTGGTAGAGGCGAGGGCTTCAGCTTCAATCCACTTTGTGAAATAGTCGGTTGCCACAATCATCCTATTCTTTTGTGCTGGAGCCATTGACTTTGGCCCTACAAGGTCAATTGCCCATGGCAAGAAAATCCATGGATTGATCTGCAAATTCAATTCTTCTGTGGGCTGAGTAGGAATTGGTTTGAACCGTTGGCATTTGTCACATCTTTGTACGAAGTCCCTCGCATCTTGATGCTTGGTTGGCCAATAGTAACCCGCACTCAAAGCTTTTTGTGCAAGTGATCTGCTCCCATAATGATTTCCACAGGATCATTCATGAATGCTACTCAGAAGTTCAAGTACTGCTGGAGAACATATACAGGTGAGGTCTGGCCCCAAATATGATTTGTGGTAGAGCTTTTCTTTCTTCATATAATATCTTGCAGCCTTCTGTTGGAGTTTTTTTGGCTTGTACCTTGTCTGCTGGCAGATTACCATTCAGTAGAAAATCGATAATAGGATCTTGCCAAGTAAAACTAGCATCGATCATCCTCATCTCGACTTCTTGTTCTTCAATACTTGGCGTCTCCAAGTGCTCTATTGGGATGGAACGCTTGAATTAATAATCTAAGGTTGACCCCAAGTTTGCTAATGCATATGCATGAGAGTTTCTTGCTCTAGGGACCTGCTTAATTGTGAAAATTAGAAAAGCCTTCAAAAGTTCTTGGACTTTGTCTAGATAGAGAATCATCCTTGGGTGCTTTGCAATGTATTCACCAGATGCTTGACTGGTTATAAGCTGAGAATCTAAATAGATGGCTAGCCTTTTAACGGACAACTCATTTGCTAGGCATAGTCCAGCAAGCAATGACTCATACTCTGCTTCATTATTGGAGGCTTTTGAAATCAAGTGTAATGGCTTGTTCTACCATGGTTCCATCGGGCGTGAATAAAACAAGTCCTGCTCCGACACCCTTGTGACTTGACGACCCATCTACATATAAGTGCCACATATATTTATGCTGATCTGCTTTTGTTCCAGCATGAACTAAGGAATCTTCTACTGTTGAGGGGTGCGACACTGCTCTGCTGGTTGACTTTGTCTCATCGGCTGAGGATTGTGTGAATTATGCTAAGGCTTGAGCCTTTATAGCTGTCCTCGGTAGGTAGATCAAATCGTATTGGCTTAACTCGATGGCCCATTTCATGAGTCTTTGATAAGCGTCCGAGCTATGGAATAATGACCGTAAAGGATATTCCATCATGATAATCACTCGATGGGCTTGAAAGTAAGGTCTTAACTTCTTTGCTGAAACCAAAAGTACTAAAATTAATTTTTCATTTTTGGGTACCTGGTCTCAGCATCGAAAAGAGATTTAGATATGTAAAATATGGGAAGTTGTGCCCCTAGTTCTTTTCTGATGAGAGTTGAACTCACTGCCACATTTGAAACTGCCAAGTAGAGGTACAAGTCCTCTCCCGACTGAGGTTTTGACAGTAGATAATGAGAAGATAAGTAAATTTTCAAATTTTTAATTACAGTTTCACACTCTTCATCCCATTTGTCTCTTTGTCCCTTTTCAATGCTTTAAAAAACGGTTTACAATTGTCTGCTGATCTGCTCAAGAATTGATTCAAAGTGGCTGCTCTACCTGTGAGACTTTGGATTTCTTTTGGAGTTGAGGGTGACTTCATGTCAATGATGGCTTTGATTTGATTTGGATGATCTTCAATTCCCCTCTGGGTGACTAGGTACCCTAAAAATCTTCCCGATGAAACTACAAAAGTGCATTTATCTGGATTTAACTTCATTCGATATTTCCTTAGAAGTCCAAATGTTTCTTCAAGATTTCTGATGTGATCTGCCCGCTGAGGACCTTTGATTAGCATGTCGTCTACGTAAACCCCCATGGTTTTTCCAATTAAATGCTTGAAGATTCTATTCATTAACCTTTGATAGGTCGCTCCAACATTTTTTAAATCAAAATGCATTACCTTGTAGCAGTAAGTCCCTCTTTCGATGACGAATGAAGTTTTGGTTTTGTCGGGTTCGTACATCATAATCTGATTATAACCTGAACAGGCATCTAGAAAGCTGAGCAACTGGTTACCAGATGTAGAATCTACTAACTAATTAATGTGAGGTAGAGGATAGTTGTCTTTCAGACACGCTTTGTCGAGGTCAGTGTAATCTGCACAAACTCTCCATTTTATTTTTTTTTTTTTTTTTTACTAATACCACATTTGCCAACCATTCGGTATAGGATACATCCTCGATGAAACCAGCTGCCAAGAACCTGTCGATCTCGACTTCAATGATTGCTACTTTTTCTAGGGCAAATTTTCGCCTCTTCTGCACAATAGGCCTAAAGGTCGGGTCTACATGCAGTTTATGGCAGATCACAGTTGGATCAATTTCGGGCATGTGTGATGTTGACCAAGCAAACACATCTTTGTTGCTTTGGAGAAAACTAGTAAGCTCTGCCTTCTCATCTGCGCTGAGGTGAGAGCCAATTTTCGCCTTTCTTTCAGGCAGATTAGGATAAAGAATTACAAGTTTTGCGTCTTTTTCTGGTCTCTATCCCTCCTCAACTGAGGATTTGAATTGAACTTCTCCTTCTTGATCTTGGTGTTGTAATTACTATTTGGGGTAGAAGGCTTCTTCCTTTTCACTTCGGCTGAAGTGACGGGAATAAATTCCTTCTGTTTCGTTTCCTTCAAGACTCGGGCTGCACACCTCCTCACAATGACTTAATCACTCTTTATTTCGCCAACTCCACCTCCTAGGATTGAATATCTGATTTTTTGGTGTAGAAAAGACGACACGACATCAATTTTAGTTATCCATGGTCTCCCCAAAAGTCCGTTGTAAAGATAGGCTCATCTATTATCATAGTGCCAATTGTTGCTGATGTAGCCTTATTGAAGGAAGTCAAAATTTTTGTCTTTTTGGTGATAAGTGATTCTAAATTCATCTGTCTGACAACCAAAAGTTGAAGTATATTGGCTGCATTTCCCTCATCTACATGAATTCTATCAATCATTGCATGGGCGATTTGAATGTTGATGACGAGTGCGTTTTCATGTGGTAGATCAAGGCCTGCAGGTCACTTTTAGTGTAGCCAATCATCTGATTTTCGATTGAGGAACTAGTTGTGGGGCCATCGACTGAGGCGATTAGCACTTGAGCAACCGAAGTTGCTTGTTTGATCTTTCGCTTCCTTTTATTATTTGTGAAACCAAAAAGTTCAGATTCAACAAAAATTTCATTGATTCTTATGACTTTCTTTGGGGTTCCTTGGCTGCATCTCTTTCCTCAATTTGTTGAATGGCTTTTTTGGCTACATAATCTGTGCAATGTCTGGCTTTGACTAAGTCCTCAAGGTGGTCCTTCCATGTTTGACATTCTTTTGTCAAATGACTAGTGGCTCCATGGAATGCACAATATTTACTCGGATATCTTTTTGTCAGATCTCTTTTCATGGGTGGCGATCTCTTCAGCCAAGGTTGGTTCTTTATCCCATGGAGAACTTGATTGATTGGAACCGAGAACTCTGTATATGTTCTACTGATAAAAGAGTCTTTTGCTAGAGAGTGTGCTCTACGCTTATCACCTCTGTTCTTTTTTATTCTCATTTTGATATGTATTCTTTTGTATAGGTTGGTTATCCTTCTTGAACACATCAAATACCTTAGCACTATTTTTTTCATCATCCCACAATGAGTAGCATTCTGCCACGATGAAGACTTCTACAAGAGTTTTACCTGGTTTCATGGTTAGCTCACTATACAACGGGTGATCTGCGGGCAGACATTTCTTGAAAGCTGAGGATAATTTGATCATCACACACAACTATGCTCGTTTTTTCTGCCTTGAATCTTTTAATGAAGTCTTTGAGCAATTCATTTGACTTCTTCTTCATGTTGAAGACGTGGTCAGCATGTTTTTTTACAGTTCGGTAGGATGAATATTCTTTTGTGAAGAAAATAGAGAGATCTCCAAAGTTGCTGATCGACTGGGGGGTCAAAGTGTGAAACCAATCTTGGGCTACTCCCTGTAAAGTCATAGCAAATATTTTCACATAAGCGGATCATCATTTTTGTGCAGAGTCATGACGCTTCGAAAATGTTTCAAGTGCTTCTCAGGATCAGAATCTCATTTGAAAGGGGTAAAAGTTGGTGTGGTAAACCTTGTTGGTGGAGGAACCCCTTCGATGTTATCTGTAAAAGGTGAAGTGTTCACCGAGGCTACCTCTCTACGCAGAGTATCATCTGGATTTCTTATAACTTGTAAATTCATCAACAGCTCTTTGACCATTCGTGCCACATCATCTTCTCCCAAGGGCTTGTGTGTATCCTGCTGATCGACTGTATGGTGATTTTGATTATCTACGGTAGATGACTCCTCATAATCTGAATTTGATTGCGACTTACCTACATGTGAGTGAGATAGAGTCTCAACAGGATTCGCCTGAAGGCTCCTTTTGATTTGACGAGCCTCAGAATGTGGGATGTGGGACAAATCAGTGTAATGATCTAGATTTGGTCCTCTGTGCTGTTCGTATCCATTGGGATTCTGTTTTCTGCGCCGACCGCTTATATTGGGTGTAGTCTGCGGTCCCAGCCTTGAGTGCACAGTTGCTTGGGAGCCCAACCCTGAGACTCTTGTTTGAGATCCGAGCCTAGAGTGCACATTTACTCGTGGCCCTAATCTCGAATGAATGCTTCCAGAGGGATTGTTTCCCTTTGATGGATGACTACTTCCACTTCCATGTGCATGATCTGCTGGTAGATGGTGATGTGTCATCTGCCTTGGTTGTCTGCTCACTAATCGTTCTACACTCGGGTTTGTTCTTCTAATATTTTTGTCAGATTGGCGATCTGACCTACAAGATTTTTTTGTTGTGTCATCTCCATTTAGCTTGGTTGTTGAGCATAAGGTTGCATTGATGGTCAGCAGGCGGTGGCACACCCACTATCAGTGGTTGTTCGACCGGTAACGGCTGAACCCGTGATGACAATGGCAGCCTGGTACGAGCAGAAGACCGTGTAACATTATTTTTGCTAGTTTGTTTTCGAGTTTCCACCATTGTATTGAACTGAAAATAAAAGTGTTTGTGAAATGAAATTTAAACTGAATGAATGAAGGCTTTTTTTTGTGAATGGAAGAGAGCATGCAATGAGTTTGATTCAAGCTCTCATTGAAAACACCAATTTGTGGATGCAAATTTCCGTCGGATCACGTGCTTATCACGCGGAGCAATCTGCATAAGATAGAATCACGTGCTGATCACGTGGAGTAATCTGCATAAGATAGAAATTAATTCTTGACACTGGTGTGGTGCCTGCCACGGGGACTCCGATGCCAAAGTTAGAACAATGTCTTTAGAAAAATGTTGATATCTCTATATTTGAATAGAGAATTGTAAGTCAGAAAAGTGTTACCTCCATAAGGCTTTGTGTTTGACTATTTATAGAGGCTGAAAGCATTAACTGCTGGCTGATGAGTGAGACACGTGGCTAATGAGTAAGACACGTGGTTGATGAGTAAGACTCGTGGCAGATGAGTAAGACGTGTGATAGATGAGTAGGTTATCTACTTGCAAGCGGTTGCAACTTCTTTCAGGTAGTTGTAACTTCTGTGGTTGGTTATAACTTTATGTTTTTGAGATACCTCTTCTGTAAGCCCATATGCTCAGCTGAGCATAGTGGTTGGCGTCGAGCACTACTCTGCTAAGAAAATAGTGTTATACTGAGTTTGTATTGGGCTCGAGCTCGGGCCTTCTATACTTGTAGCTCATGGATAATCTTCGGGCTTCTTAGGACAAGTCCAAATCCTTGGGTTTATTTATCCAATTGTGCTAAAGGTTATTTTTTGCTTCTACACTTCTTACTTCTTAATGGAAACAAACACCACTTTGGTTTGAGCAACAAGTAGCAAGCAAGGGGTGTTTGTTTTGCTTAATTGGTTTCACAATCAGAAGTTTGACCAATATACAAAGCTTTTATTTTTACTTCTGATTGGCTGATAATTAGAAGTGGAAATTCTGACTCTAATAAGCAAACGAAGGTGTTACTAATGTGAGAAGTCAACCTCTCAATTCTTAATGGAACAAACATTACCTTAATTTTGAAAATCCCCAAATTTTACTTTATAAATCAAATTGATGATAAAGGTACGACCTCAAACAATGAAACAAACGAACATGAAAAAGTGAGTGTAAAGAGAAAGTAAATAAATCAATACCACACAAGACAAGATAATACAAGGTTCACCTAAATCGGAGTTTGATTGACTAAAATGGATTATTTCCACAATGGAAGGGCAAATGCACGCTGCAAGCGTTTCTTATTGAATTTTCCTCGAACCATAATACAAAACTCATTCTAAAGGGAGCTCATATCTCGAGACTATAAGAACGACTTTGCAAGGCCAAATACTCGTCCACGAAAGACTTCAACAAGTAATAAACAACAGTTGATTTAGTTATCTACAAAGCATATTTCACCTAGACATATTGTAGTAAGTTTTAGCTCAAAGCTCTCACTTCTTTATAGTTATTTATATTATGGAAGTGAGATCTCATCTCACGAGTTTATAGGTTTAGGGTGAGAATATGATGTTTCTCACTAGGGCATAAACTTCAAATAAGGAAATTGTTTAATTTCTCTCAACCATAAAGACTAGCTTTATGTTATATATTTTTTTCTTCACTTTGAGCAATCTGCATAAGATGAAGATTAATTCTTAATACCGGTGTGGTGCATGCCACGGGGACTCCGATGTCAAAGTTAAAGCAATGCCTTTAGGAAAGTATTTATTTATCTGTATTTGAAGAGAAAATTGTGATTCAATAAGAAAGTTACCTCTAGATAGCTTTGTGTTTGGCTATTTATAGAGGCAGAACGAGTAAACTGTTGGCAGATGAGTGACACACGTGGCAGATTAGTGAGACACGTGGCATATGAGTGAGTCATCTGCTTATAGGCGATTGTAACTTCTCTTAGGTAGTTGTAATTTTTGTAGATAGTTGTAACCTCCCGTTGGCGGTTGTAACTTCCTGCTTGGAGACGCCTCTCCTGCAAGCTTGTGTGCTCAGCTGAGCATAGTGGTCAGCGCCGAACACTACTCCTCTGTTGAGAAAGAAATGTTATGTTGAGTTGCATTGGGCCCAAACTTGGGCTTTCTCTACTTGTAATTTTCATGGGTAATATTCAGGTTTCTCGAGAACATCCCAAATCTTTGGGCTTCCTTATACTATTGGGCTAAGGATTATTTTTTGTTCCCACAAATGCCCTTCAACTCCTTTGCTTTTGAGCTAATCGTTTTTATTTTCTTTCTTACTTAAAAGCATAGGAGATGTATTTTCACTGATAAGCCCCGCCAAAAATAAAAATAGAATGCTCCTGATTTTGCTGACTTATCTCTCTATTGATACAAGTAAAGGATCTGCATGTTAGGGGTGTTAATTGGTTACTAAAAACCGACCGAACCGAACCGAACCGAAAAAGCCCAAAACCGAACATTAGAAAACTGAACCGAACCGAACCGAACCGAACCGAGTTAGTTTGGTTTGGTTTCGGTTTTTGTTTTTCACACATCCAAAACAACCGAACCCTTCCCCTTATCTTGTTTTTAATCCCCTAACCCCCTCCCTCTCTTATTTAATCCTCCACCAACCCACTCTTATTTAAATTCTCACCCATTCCAATGCACCCCACCCTCTCTTTTAACTCCCACTTTCTCTTTTTCTTAATGTTTCATTCAGGGAAAGAGTTGAAAAAGCCTACCTTATCTATCTTATTTAAGCCCCACCTACCCAACATCACTTTATTTATTAATGTCCTTTTTTCTCTTTTTTAACTCTTTTTCTCTTTCTCTCTATCCAACCACTTGCAAGTTGAGGAGGAAACACAGAGTTTGACTCAATCTTGTTGAAGACAACCAAACTTTTCATTTGTTCGTTTGTAGCAAAGATAAGCAATGACGATGGCGACAACTTCGACACTTCTGATTTGATAAAAAAATACCTTCTTGCAGGATGAAATTACGAGACTTGTGGAATCGTCATAGAAGGTTTTGGTCTTGTTCAGATCATCACATGGGTGTGGTGGAGATAGATTAAGATGCAAACAACGTAGTTATGGTTATAGTTTTTTGTATGATGTTATAGTATTGTGTATATAAGAAACATGGCAATTTTTTTTTAATATTATGGAATTATCAAGAAAAATAGGCAAGAAAAAATTGAAAGAATTCTCTATAAATGAATAGTCAGAGCCTTGAAACTCTTTGTGTTCATCTAGCATTTGCTTTCCCCCCCTTCTCTCTCTTTTTTATTTTATTTGTACTCTCTTTATCTCTGGGTTTTCCTCATTTGCAAACCAAGCTTCATTTCTTTCTTTCCATTCTTTGTAGCTTTGACTTATTCCTTTTGTGCTAGAGCCAACTCAGTTGTATGTAGCAGCAGAAAATAAATAAAAGAAAAATAATAAAAAAGGAAAAAATAAAAAATAACCGAACCGATTGGTTTGGTTATTTATTTGATAAATGTGGAAACCAAACCGAATTCTTGGTTTGGTTCGGTTTGGTTTTGGTCCAACTTTGAACCGACCAAATTGATTAACATCCCTACTGCATGTAGAAGCTTATGTTGTTGTTGAAATGTAGTATGCTGAAGAGAAAATGATTTGCATGTTGAAGCTTTTGCTGCAGATGAGGTGGTCTACCAGATGAGTCATACATAGTCATTTCATAGGCTCTTGGACTTTGTCCAAATAGATGATCATCCTTAGGTGAATAAAACAAGTCATACTTCGACATCCTGGTGATTTGATGACCCATCCATATATAAATGCCACATATCTTTGGGCTGACCTGCCCCTGTTTCAGCATGAGTTGAGAAGTTTTCATTTATTGAAGGACACAACACTGATTTGTTGGCTGACTTTGTTTCCCCGATTGAGGTGAGAGCGAATTCTACTATGAAATTTGCTAAGGCTTGAGCCGTTATAGTTTTCATCAGTCGGTAGATTTTGTTGAAGTACGCGACAGTGATCTGCTGGCTGACTTTATTTCCTGGGTTGAGGAAGACTTGAGCTTTTACAGTTGTCATCGACCGGTAAATTCTGTTGAAGGATGCGACACTGATCTGATGGCTGACTTTGTTTTCCCGGTTAATGAGGGAATGAATTCTGCTAAAGCTTGAGCCTTTAAAGTTGTCTTCAGCCAGTAGATCAAGTTGTATTGGCTTAACTCTATCGCCAATTTCATGAGTTTTTAACAAGCATCAGGGAGGAAGTTGTGCCCCCAACTCTTCCCTGATGAGAACTGAGCTAACTGCTATATTTGAAACTGCCAAGTAGATGTATAGGTTCTCTCCTGGATTTGTCCGCTAATCTACTCAAGAATCGAACCAAAGTTGTTACTCTACTAGTGAGACTTTGAATTTCTTTTGGAGTTGATGGTGACTTCTTGTCAAGTAGTGGTCTTCTTTGCTTTTATGATCCCCAAAGTTTGTGTATGTTTGTTGGTAATCTGACTTGGAAATGTTTTCATTAAGGGCGCAAAAGCTTGATTGGCCTTCTTTATGAGTTTCCAATATGCTAAGTCGGAACTTAAGCATAATTTGAGGGTTTAGAAATTAATCATAGATTAAAATCTGTTTATCCTGAAATTGCATGAAAACATTGTGTGATCTGCTGACCACTTCACAGAACTTAAACAAATTTAAGTAGTCCTGAGTAAGATGTTTCTATGCTCAGTGATTGATTAAATGAATTACCCACTCACGGAGAATGTCATTATCTACTGAGGCATTTTGTTTGTGTGGTCTGCTGACTACTTGACTAAACTTAAATAGATATAAGTAGTCTCGATAAGATGCTTCCATGCATTGAATTACCCACTCACAAAGAGTGCCATCCTCTATTGAGGCATTTTGCTTGTGTGGTCTATTAACCACTTGACTAAACTTAAACGGATTTAAGTAGTCATGATAAGACGCTTCTATGCATTAAATTACCCACTCACGGAGAGTGTCATCCTCAACTGAGGTGTGATCCTCTATTGAGGCAATTTACTTTTGTGGTATGCTGACCACTTGACTAAACTTAAACGGATTTAAGTAGTCCCGAGTAAGATGCTTTTATGCATTGAATTACCTACTCAATGAGAGTGTCGTCCTCTGGTGAGGTGTGATCCTTTATTGAGGCTGTTTGCTTGTGTGGTATGCTGACCACTTGACTAAACTTAAACGGATTTAAGTAGTCCCGAGTAAGATGCTTTTATGCATTGAATTACCCACTCAGTGAGAGTACTATCCTCTACTGAGGTGTACATAAATATTTGTATTTCTGAATGTCTTCTGTTGAAGGACATATATAATGAATTCTCGTATTTTCCTATTTCAACTGAAGAAGATGTGTTATCTGCTGAGAAGCAAAATAACGTATCATCTTCTGAGGTATATGTAAATATTTGTTCAGATCTTTTCTTTGCAGGATCTCCTTTCATTGGTGGTGGTCTCTTCAACCAAGGTTGGTTCTTCTCATGGAGAATTTGCTTGACCGGAACGAGGAACTCTGTGTATGTTCTACTGGATGAGGAGTCTCTTGTTGAAGAGATAAAATACAATAAACAGATAAAATACAATCTAGTTTTTCTTACATGTACATTGCATTTTTTAAAGTTAAAAATGAAAAAACTAGGATGCCTCAACTTCAATCCACTTTGTGAAATGGTCAGTTGCCACAATCATCAGATTCTTCTGCACTGGAGTGTTTGATTGATCATAATGGTAAACTTTGTGTACGTTCTACTGATTGAGGAGTCTCTTGTTGGGGAGTGTGTTCTACGTTTGTCACCCTTGTTATTTTTATCCTCATTCTGATATGCATTCATCAGTGCAGGTTGACTATTTTTCTCAGGTACATTTGGTGCCTTAGCACTATTTTTTTGTCACCCCACAAAGCATAGCGTTTTGCCATGACGAAGATTTTAGCAAGAGTTCTGCCCGGTTTCATGGACAATTCGCCATACAATCGGTGATCTGCGGGCAGACCCTTCTTGAAAGTTAAGGATGCAATTGGTCATCACACTCATTTATGCCGCCATTAATGTAAATTGGCGACCTAACTTGCAATATTTTCTTGTTATTCCATTTCCATTGGGATCGGTTGTTGGGCAACAAATTGCAATTAATGATCAATCGAAGGTGGTAGACCTACTATCAGTGATTGTCCGACCGGAAGCGGTTGAACCCATGGTGATGATGGCGGTCTGGTCCAGGCAGATGATTGTTCAATGTTATTTTTGCTAGTTTGGTTTCAAGTTCTCACCATTGTGTTGAAAAAGAACTCTAAAAAAGTGTCTGTGAAGGAATATTCAAATTGAATGAACAATTTTTATTTTTTTTAATGAATGGAAGAAAACATGCAATGAGTTTGATTCAAGCTCTCATTGAAAGCACCAATTTGTGGATGCAAATTTCCACCGGATCACGTGCCGATCACAATGAGCAATCTGCATAAGATGAAAATTAATTCTTAACACCGGTGTGGTGTCTGCCACGGGGACTCTGATGTCAAAGTTAGAACAATGCCTTTAGGAAAATATTTATTTCTCTGTATTTGAATAGAGAATTGTGAATCAAGAAGAAAGTTACCTCCAGATGGCTTTGTGTTTGTCTATTTATAGAGGCAGAATGAGTAAACTGCTGGCAGATGAGTGAGATACGTGACAGATGAGTGAGACACGTGAAGATGAGTGAGATACATGGCAGATTAGTGAGACACGTGGCTGATGAGTGGGTCATCTGCTTGCAGGCGATTGTAACTTCTCTTAGGTAGTTGTAATTTTCGTAGATAGTTGTAACCTTCCGTTGATGGTTGTAACTTCTTGTTTGGAGACACCTATCTTGCAAGCTTGTGTGCTCAACTGAGCATAGTGGTCAACTTCGAACACTACTCCTCTGTTGAGAACGAAATGTTATGCTGAGTTGCATTGGGCCTAAACTTGGACTTTCTCTACTTGTAACTTTCATGGGTAATATTCGGGCTTTTCGAGAACATCCAAAATCTTTGGGCTTCCTTATCCTATTGGGCTAAGGATTATTTTTGACTCCCACAAATATCTTGCTTAATTTTCTTGATGCATTTAAGGCAAGGAGAGATGCCTATAAATGATATAAAAAGCATAGTGTTGAGAAAAGCGGTTGATGATGAAAAAGCAACACAAATAGAAAGATTTGATAAAGAATGAATGAGCACATAAAAGAGAACCCTTCTCTCTGTTGAGGAAATGGGCGAGGGAGATGAGTGTAACCTCCCATCCTCCTCGAGATTTCCTCGACACTTAAGAAAAAATGCATAAAAGAAGAATGCAGTAGAGTAAGAAGAAAATACTCTTTCGATGGAGAGCAACAACACATGTGAGATTTTCTTAAATTAATCTAAAAATCATATTGTTTTCTACGAGTAGTATAAGGTTAACATCAAAATACATATACATGGACATGCTGATGCATTTTGAGGTGGTCCATTAATTATTTATACCTAATCCTATTAGAGAATGAACTATTGTAAGTAATCCAATTTGTTATAAAAAAATTTACATAAGAGTCCAGGGACCAGCCCACCATGATTGCAATGCGAAAATTCTAGGGGTCGAGGGAAAGGGAGCGAGGGATGAGTGTAACCGCCCATCCTCCTCGAGATACACCCATCCCTCGCTCCTTTGCCTCGCTCCCTAGAACGGCTCATCGCAATGTCATCATTCCTACACCACCAATTTGGGAGTAGGGACCTAATGCAAATACCCTATCAACCACGGACCGCATCTAAAAAAGGCCTCTTTGATTTGATCAGAGTAATCCAAAGTAATTTGATTCAAAAGATCCATTCGTGTGTGTTTTCGAGTGGGTTTTCTCGAAGAAACAAACATGTCGTAATCCAAGTTTTTTGATTCCCGTCTGAAATCCAAATCTTTCTTTCTTTCTTTCTTTCATTCTTTCGAACACATCCACTTCTGTTTTAGTTTAGTTATCTACTTGGATTGGATTTGATTCCTTCCCACTTCTATCGATCGATTGCTTGATAAAGAAGAAGAATGGAAGAGTTAGAAGAGATTCATTATCACCACCCCATCTAATTTATCACTATAGATCGAAACCCAGTTCTCAGAATCGAAAACTATAGACCGCCATCACTCGAATTGATCGGTTTCTCTTTGAGATTTAAAGTTTGGATTTTTACTGTTTTTTGTTGTTGTTGTTGTTGTTGTTCTCGAGGAAGAGGAGGAGGTGGTGGTAATGGGGAAGGTAGCGGTAGGAGCGGCGGTGATTTGTGCCGCGGCGGTGGCTGTGGGGGTGACAATTGTGGTGCGCCGCCGGATGAAGAGCTCTGGGAGGTGGGCAAGGGCGATGTCCATAGTGAAGGAGTTGGAGGACAAGTGTGGGACCCCTATTGGGAAGCTGAGACAGGTGGCCGACGCCATGACTGTGGAGATGCATGCAGGTCTTGCTTCTGAAGGAGGGAGTAAACTCAAGATGCTAATCAGCTATGTGGACAATCTCCCCACTGGGTTTGTGCTTGTACCCATCTCTTGATTCTTCTTTGTTTTGGGTCTGTGTTTGTTTTTGATTTCTTATAGTGTACTATTTCCCCCCCCCCCTGTATTTGGTATGAGCTATAACCAGTTTTTAAAATGGTTTAGTCCTAATATTGGGATTTACTGAATCTGGGTTTGCCGCGAGACCTAAAATTGCTTAATTTAGAGTCAATTTATTGTCAATATCATGCTTTCTGATAGGGAACCAATGTAAAGGTATATATAATATATACCTTTTCTGTGATGAATTACAAAGGTGCTGGATGAAATCATTGCCTTGAGCTTTTTCTTGTATTAGGGACGAGCATGGATTGTATTATGCATTGGACCTTGGTGGAACAAACTTCCGAGTGTTGCGTGTACAATTGGGAGGAAAGGAAGGGCGCGTTGTGAAACAAGAGTTCACTGAGGTGTCCATCCCTCCGAATTTGATGGTTGCATCCTCCGTTGTAAGTGAAACTGATTGCCATTGTACACTTCGTAAGATTAGTGTGATAAACAGCTAAGGTTTTACATTCTAATTTCAGGAACTGTTCGACTTTATTGCTGCTGAACTAGCAAAATTTGTTGCCACAGAAGGTGAAGGTTTTCATCTTTCTCCTGGTAAGCAGAGGGAACTGGGATTCACTTTCTCTTTCCCAGTGAAGCAACTGTCAATAGCTTCTGGGACACTAATTAAGTGGACGAAGGGATTTTCCATAGACGATGCGGTCAGTTTTGATTTCCTGGCTCTTATTTTTTCGTCAATGTTACTGGTTGTTGCATTTGGTATGAATCAGGGGATATGAGAAATTGGAAATTACTATGTCATCAATGCTTTGGTTTATATGAGTATCCCACATTTGTCTTTTTGGCTACATATTTTTTTCCTTCTTCCCTAGTTCTTGTTTATTTTTTCTTTTGAAGTATGTTCCTTTGTGAAACAGTTAATTGTTATCTTGTGTTTTGTGAACAATTTTACAAATTTGTTGGATTTTTGTATTTCCCAAAATGATTTGTCATTAAATAAGTCAACAAGCTAAGGAAGATGAGGTCCATGAATCCGCCTTGAAAAGCCAGTTATACAAAATTGCTTAAAAACTTGGTGAAGTACAACTCAGTGTTCTTGTTTTGCTGTTTCTGTGTTGTTGAGGTGGTCCTTTAAGTAGTGTTCTTCTGTAATTGCTAATTGTTATGACCTTATTTCATGTGTTTCTATGAAGGATGAAAGACTCTACACCTTACAGCCTTTTGGCATATAGGGTGCAAATTGCTACTTGTTTATGTATTTATTTTTTCTTCTGCACCATTCTAATAGGCGAATAAAATGCTATCCCTTAATTCACTTGTTACTTGCTTGAGAGCTATAAAAATGCTTGATGAGGTGATTGAGTGGGTTGGGATGGGTGTTGACTGAGAATGTCATGTATGTTGGTGTTTTCGAGGAAACATCCATCAGACGTCTTTGCGGGTCTTCAATTTCCCTCAAGTCCTCCATAGGGATCTGAAGTGGGACATTTTCTTCCATTTTTATTGTTCTGTTTTTTTTTTTTTTTTTTTTTTTTTTTTTTTTTTTTGTGTGTGTTTTTTTCCCACTTACTCTTCCAATGGAAGTTTAACTTTTTATAAAAGTAGAAATTTGGCGTTCCTGTAGTAACATGTGAAATTTGTTATTCATGTTTAGTTGTTGATTCATAATCCCCAATTCCCCATAGCTTATTTTTTGGATTCTTATATGTTTTGATATAAGTTTCCTATTTGGTTTTCTGTTACTAGGTTGGACAAGATGTGGTGGCAGAATTGACGAAAGCCATGCAAAGAAAAGGTGTTGATATGCGTGTGGCTGCTCTAGTAAGTTCTATTTTGTCTCCGTAACATGAACAATATAAACTTTTTGGACACCTGTATTTCCATATTCCAGCAGGTTTATTCCATTCTTGTGCAGACATTTTCTCTATATGAGAGTTCTTGTCAGCCATGAAAATTGACTTTTGCAGTCCACAAAAATAATAAGAATTTAATTTAGAATTCAAAACGTCTGCTGTTTATACCACTAGAGTTTAGGGAATTAATTACATTTTTATTGCTTCCTAAATCTATGACATGCATTTGGCAAAGCTAATGGTGTCAGTGATTTTCTAGGGTCTTTTAGTTTTTATTTTGTATTAAAAAAACAAGAATAGTGTTGTAGTTCATCATCATCATCATCAAAGCCCATTCCCGAGATTTTCGGGGTCGGCTACATGAATTTTGGTTCTCCAAGCAATGCGATCTTCCCACATTTCCTCACCTAATCCAAGCTCAATGATATCTTCATTCACCGTCTTCATCCAAGTTTTCAACGGTCGTCCCCTCCGTCTACACCCTCCATTAACTTGCCAATCTAAACATTTTCTAATTGACGCCGTGCTTGGTCTCCTCCGCACATGACCAAACCAAGTTAAACGTCTTTCTCTAATTTTTTCCTCTATGGGCGCTACACCTAAGTATCTCCTAATTCTTTCATTTCTAATCTTATCCTTACGAGTTTTACCACACATCCACCTTAACATACGCATTTCTGCTACTGCCATCCTATGCGTATGTTGTCCCGTAGTAGCCCAACATTCTGAACCGTATAGCATGGCTGGTCGAACAATTGTCTTATAGCATTTTCCTTTTAGCCTTGCAGGCATCCTTCTATCGCACAATACTCCTGACGCCATTCGCCATTTCAACCAACCAGCTTTAATCCTGTGGTCTACATCTGCTCCAATAGCCCCATTCTTTTGAATTATAGACCCTAGATATCGAAAAGCCTCACACTCTGGGACCTCGACACCTTCGATCTCAATTGCATGACTTCTCCCTCTTGGTTCACACCCAAAGTTGCACACTAGATACTCCGTCTTCGAACGGCTAATTCTAAAACCTTTACTCTCTAAAGCCTCCTGCCACTTAACTAATTTCTGACCTAAACCTGCACTAGTCTCATCCATTAAGACAATATCATCTGCAAATAACATGCACCAAGGTACATCTTCTTGCAGATGTCTCGTCAACTCATCCATGACCAAAGCAAAGAGATATGGACTTAACGCCGACCCTTGATGTAGTCCTACTGTCACTGGAAATTCACTAGACATCCCACCTACTGAGCGAACACTTGTTACAACCCCTTCATACATATCCTTAATGATATCGACATAACATTGAGACACTTTCTTCCTTTCAAGCACCCACCAAATTAACTCCCTGGGGACCCTATCATATGCTTTCTCCAGATCAATAAAAATCATATGCAAACTCTTACGTGCCTCTCGATATTTTTCTATGGTTTGCCTAAGCAGGAAGATGGCCTCCGTAGTAGACCTACCCGGCATAAATCCAAATTGATTTTCTGAGGGGGATGCCATTCTCACAGCTACATATTTGATTAATCGTATGCCATCCAGAGTCCTTACCTTTCAATCTCCACGTCAGCTTCTTCTGAAAAATTTTCCTCACACCCGTGCAACTTCATCTGATTTACCACTCAAGGTATTTGGTTGCACGACATTCGTTCATGTGTATCCTCAACATCGTAGCAAATTTGATCCTAGAGCCAATAAGTGCATTTTTCTAGGGTACTCTCCAACTCAAAAAGGGTACAAATGTTATTCTCCAACCAACAAAAGATTTTACACCACCATGGATATCTCTTTCTTTGAACATGTGTCCTTCTATCCCAAATCTCATGTTCAGGGGGAGAGCATGAATGAACATCAAGTTTGGGAGTCCCTTCTTGAGTCTGTACCCTTTGATCACCAAGTTCTTCTCAACCCGTACTTGTGCCCATTGACCGTACACAAGACTTGTCCACACCCGTGCCTGTTCAGTCATCAGTCCAGACCACAAATGTTTCTTCCCCTGTGCCAATCCAGTCTCCCGTGCCTGCTCAATATGTGGCTCCACAACTTGCTAATGAGAATTTTCATGTCTACATCAGGAGGAGGAAAAGACAGGAGCTAGAGCACGGATCACAGCCAGCATGTGGCCAAGATATTGACTCAATTTCAAGTCCACCTGAAGAAAACATAGGTACGGATAGGGCTGGAGATGTGCCAATTCCCAGCATTGATGACTCTACCATGCCGATTGCATTGAGAAAGGGTGTTAGGAGATGTACAGATCATCCAATTGGGAATTATGTTACTTATGAAGGACTATCACCATCTTACAGAGCATTTGCTACTTCTCTTGATGATATTCAGGTTCCCAGCACAATACAAGAGGCATTACAAAATTCAGAGTGGAAGAATGCAGTACAAGATGAGATTGATGCACTTGAGAAGAATGGAACATGGACTATTACTGATTTGCCAGTTAGGAAAAGGCCCGTGGGGTGCAAGTGGATTTTCACTATAAAGTACAAAGCAGATGGATCAGTTGAGAGATTCAAGGCTCGGTTGGTAGCTAGAGGATTTACACAATCCTATGGAATAGACTATCAGGAAACTTTTGCTCCTGTCGCAAAGCTTAACACTATTAGAATTCTTCTATCATTGGCTGTCAATCAAGATTGGTGCTTGCAACAACTGGACATAAAGAATGCCTTTCTAAATGGTGACCTTGAAGAGGAAGTCTACATGGAAATCCCACCTGGTTTCGAAGGAAGTATGGCAAAGAATCAGGTTTGCAAACTCAAGAAGTCCTTGTATGGCCTTAAACAATCTCCCCGAGCCTGGTTTGACAGATTCACAAAGGCTGTCTTGAAGCTTGGCTACATACAGGGTCAGGCTGATCATACTCTGTTTGTCAAGAAATCTCGCGCTGGGAAAATTGCTATATTGATAGTCTATGTCGATGATATTATTCTATCTGGGAATGATGTGGAGGAATTACAGAATTTGAAGAAGTATTTGTCAGAAGAGTTTGAAGTTAAAGATCTTGGAAATCTTAAATATTTCCTTGGAATGGAAGTGGTTAGATCAAGGAAGGGCATTGTTGTTTCTCAAAGGAAATATATTCTAGATCTTCTTAAGGAGACCGATATGCTTGGATGCAAACCAGTTGATACTCCTATGGACAGTCAGAAGAAACTTGGCACCGAGAAAGAAAGTACACCTGTAGACAGGGGGAGATATCAGCGACTTGTTGGACGCCTGATTTATTTTTCACACACTCGGCCAAATATTGGTTTTGCAGTGAGTGTTGTAAGTCAATTCATGCACAATCCTACAGAGGAACACATGGAAGCAGTCTACAGGATTCCTAGATACTTGAAGATGACACCAGGGAAAAGCCTATTCTTTAGGAAGACAGAGAATCGTGACACTGAAGTGTATTCAGATGCAGATTGGGCAAGAAACATCATTGACAGACGGTCAACTTCTGGGTACTGTTTTTTTGTTTGGGGTAATCTTGTTACTTGGAGAAGCAAGAAGCAATCAGTGGTAGCCAGAAGTAGTGCAGAAGCTGAGTACAGAGCACTAGCACATGGAATTTGTGTAGGGATTTGGATAAAAAAGGTTCTTAGTGAACTGGGACAAATGAGTTCATCTCCTATTCTGATGATGTGTGATAATCAGGCAGCTATCAACATAGCAAAGAATCCCGTGCATCATGACAGGACTAAGCACATTGAAATTGACAGACACTTCATCACAGAGAAGGTGACTAGTGAGACTGTTAAATTGAACTACATTCCTACCAAGCAACAAACTGCAGACATCCTCACCAAAGCTCTACCTAGACCTAACTTTGAAGACTTAATTTGCAAGCTGGGATTATATGATATATATTCTCCAGCTTGAGGGGGAGTGTTGAATATTCGGAAAGTATCTTAGGAATAAAAGGAGAGATCGGTTGTGATCTTCTCCTATGATTCTCTTTCCTAATTTTAGGAAAGAATCAAACTAATTAGTTATTTCCTTTATTAGACATTCTCTTTGTATATATATGGAGATGTAGTACCAATTTTTATTCAATAAAGAAGTTCAGAAATTCTTCAGTTAGGAATTTCATTTTCGTGAAAAACATGAACCCAAAGGTGAAGAACTTATGCACTTACTACCATTGAAAACTTCAATAGCATTCTTCAAAAGCTAAACTAAATTAGATGTGTATATTTTATCCTGGCATATATACAAGCACATGTGAGAAATTATAGAAAGTTATAGGCATATATACAAGCACATGTGAGAAATTTCAAAATAATTAGATATTTCACGGGGACAATCTCTTAATCATGTAGATCACTCGTACAAACGGTGAACTTATTTTGGAGTTGAATGGTTCAATTTCACCGTGAATTTTTTGTGAGTTCATCTACGTGGCGAGAAGATCATCCTCAAAAGAACGAACTTATTTTGAAATATCTAGGTGAGTGGAATATAGGCATGTAACTTTCTTTCAAAGTTTTTATTTATTTTTTTGGAATCAGATCAATGGTACAAGCAGTTAGCTCCATAATAATTCCTTCTACTCTTGATTGAAATATCTAGGTGAGTGGAATATAGGCATGTAACTTTCTTTCAAAGTTTTTTATTTTATTTTTTTGGAATCAGATCAATGGTACAAGCAGTCTATGCAGTTAAAACGGATAACGGACCCATAACGGTCTAGGAGCATTATAGGTTATAACGGGTTATATCGAGATATAGCGGCATATAATGGTATGTAATGAAATATTTTTAAAATTATTTTAATACCTCCAATCCCCCTCTAAGTATATTAATGTATTATTGACTAGGGAGTCAAAAAAGTAAATCACTAAACATAAACTTGTTACTGCCAATAAATTTGAAACTAATTACTAAGCATTAATTCATATCATTACTCAATGTCATTACTCATTGCTTATATTTGTTTCAGGTAACCAAATATTTAAAGAAGGGAAACTTACAGATATAAAAAAGCTGTAAATAAGCTTTCAAAGTTTGATGGTATAATTAACTCATCATTGCTGGGACTTTGCCTTGATACTTCAAAAACAAAAACAAGAGACAGAGATCAGAAATCAGAGAAGAAGAGAAAACGTGCAAAGCAAAGCAATCTCATAAGTTGTTGAGAAGAAGAGAAAACATGCAAGATGCAAATCAAAACAAAATAGAGAATGAAGAAGCAAAGCAAAGCAAAACAGAGACAGAGAAGGAAGAAGGAGAAGGAGGAAGCAAAGCAAAACAGAGATCAGAGAAGAAGGAAGAAGCAAAGCAAAACAGAGAAGGAGGAAGAAGCAAGACTAAAATTACTTACAAAGATCAGTAGCAAGTATAAGATTGATCCTTCCTCCTTCTCTTCTCCTTCCCTTCTCTTCCCCTCAAACAAATCATAGGGTTCGATCGATCAAAAGGGGTTCGATCGTTTCCTCCTCCTCCTCTTCTTCTTCCCTCCTTCTCTACTTCTTCTTTCATTTCTCTCTGTGCTAGGGTTAGACTGTTTCTCCTTTCAGATCTGCAATTGAGAGAAAAAATAATAGATGGGTCATTTTTTTTTATTGCCCGCTACGTTATGAAAAAACGTTTAATAAAAATAATGGCCGGTATATGCCGTAATAACTCCCTCCATTATACCCTAACGTTTTATGAAAAAAATTAACGCCTCGAGGCTGTTATGAGTTATTTCGGCGTTATAACCCGCATTTAACTGCATAGCAAGCAGTTAGCTCCATAATGCTTCCTTCCATTCTTGATGATCGACAACATTATGGAAGAGGTCCCCCCATAACCACTTTTCTTCTATGGACTGTTCTACATGGTAGGATCCTCCCTGTTGATAGCATTGACTACACCTTCCTAATCATTGTGTTTTGTGTGGTCAAGCCAAGGAATCAAGTGATCATCTTCTGGCTTGATTAATTAGCTTTGGGTATTAGCTATGTCTAAGTTTAATGTTCAAGCTACTTTTGCTCAATCTTTTCTTGATTGAGTCGAGCATTGGCATTCTCCTTCCCACCTTCCCTTTTTTTTAGAAATGAGTTTGGGAGAGAACCATTCATGCAATTGTGTGGGTTATATGGATAGAAAGGAATATCATAATATTCAAATGTTAAGAAATTGGAGAAATTGTGGGCAGATACTAAAGTCACTATGTGGTTGTGGGTAACAGAGGTTCAGTTTTCTTTTTTGGGACGGTATAGTGCTCTCACATGACATATGATGTATAGTTTTGTGTTGGTTAGTGTGTACCACTAATCCTTTATAAGTACAATACAATATATAGTTTTACTGACCCCAAGAAATAGATAAAGAAATTTAATCCCGAGCCACCTATGTGTGTGTTTATTTGTTTATTGATTTAATTTTCCTTCCCGTTTAAGTTCATTAGTAGTTACAAGAAGTTCCACATACATGGAACACTAAAACCAATACTCATAAAAACCTTACAATGTATATCACAACCTATGGCATCATCCTGAAATAAAATAACACCTTTTCTCCCATACCTGGTTCTCACCTCTCTCCCGCACAACTCCGACCAATCTGTAGTAAAGATTCACGCCTAGGCATAATACGCGTGCTTGGGGAACAACTAACTTATTTTCCAAGTTACGAGTGTTTTTATTTATTTGTAAAAATGTATATTTTACAACTATCATATTTCCAAAATTTTATTTTGTTTCATTTATTTTTATCTTTGCACCTTTTGATAAAAGAAATGAGATATGTGTGCAACAATCTAGGTAAACCTCCTTTTCTCCTTTCTTTTAGTTTTCATGCCACTGTCTATTGTATTATTTATTTATATATACTTTTTTGGTTTTTGCCCCCTTGTTCCTCCTCTTTCTTGTTCTTTTGTATCTTTTCGTTTTCTTCTAAACAATGTAGTTTTTTTCTCTTTACACATGTTTTTTTTTCTTTTTTCTTTTTCTTTTTCCCTTATGTTTTCTTCCTTATCTTCTTGGTATTCATCTCTCTAGTTATACTAAAAACGAAGAAATACTTTTATTTTCTTGTACATTATTTTATGGGATTATCTCTTCTCTATCTGCTAAAAGCAAAACTATTATTTTCTTCTATTTTTGCTCAGTTTATTTAATTAATCAAATTTTTTATTATATCCTAATCATTTTTATTACCTAAGCTAGCTATGTTTACCAAATTATTGTTTGGAATCACTTAATTTAGCGTAACTTTTGTCACTTGTTTGTTGATGATATGTATAAAAAATAAGTCTATGCTTCCAGTTTAGAAAAATAAAAGTAAAAAAAATAAAAATCCAAGCATGCCTTATGTTGCTCAGTGACGAGCTTCGCCTTGTGAATTAGGCATTTTTAGGCATGTGCGACTTGTTGCGCTTTAACGCCTTGACTACACTGCATACATAAGTTTAAAACATGTCTCACAGTAAGAACTCCACCACCTGGACCTTCAAATTGTACTCACAACACAATATCTCTCATCGCGTTCTCAACAATAGAAGACTTGTCATATAGTATGCATACACACACATGTGTGTGTGTATATATATATTCTGGGAAAAATTAGAAAGTATTGCAAGACTTTGGGATCACCCTTGGTTGCACCACTGGGTGCAGTGGCGGACTCAAGATTTCAGTCAAGGAGGGGGCGAAATGGTAAGGAATTGTTGGTCGTTAATAGGAGTTTTTTTGGCAAATCTAGAAATTTTTGTACTCCGGACCAAGGATTGTGATTTTGCTAAATTTCGTGAAATATTTCTTTTTTGAGGTCTCAAAATTTAAAGTGTAAAAAAATTACATTATTTCGATGAGTTATTTCAAATATTTCGTATTTCCTTTGTAAATTTCAACATTTTCATGATAATCCAAATATTATGAAGCAAATTACATTTTTTTGATCAAAATATTTCGTAGATTTTTTTTACTTAATTTTTATATTTTCGTGTAAAACCTAGAAAATTATGTAGCAGATTACATTTTTAGGGATACTTAAGTATCTAGGCTTCATTTTAATTATTAATGTATTTATTAAATAATGTACTTGTATCTTACTTATCCATATATATATGTGTGACACACACAAAATTTTTACGTTTCTATATAAAACAAAATATTTCTTAAAATTAGGAGATCGAAATTACATTGAAAAATGAAATATAATCCTTGCTTCGGATTGATATTTTGACAACAAATTTCTACTAACATCTACAGTAAACACTAAAATCAAAAATATAATTCTAATAAATAGAATACATGTTTAAATTTGCAAAATAATTAAGATAGATATGTAAGTTTAATCTGAAATTTTTTGAAATGTGTGAACATTATAAGATCCTAATTACAAGTTATAGAAAAAAAAATGGGGTGGAGGTTAACGAGTCAATCCAACCCCCAAAATTTATGAGTAAATTATGATATATATTTTCATTAAGTTCTATAGTTTGTTATCTTATATTTTAATTACAGTTTTTTTTTGGGGGTTTTATACTTTTATTTTATGGCATTATTTTTTATTTGGGTTTCATACTACTTGTGAACAAACAAGTCTTTGTTAAACTATATTTGTTTTCTTTTTAGTGTATTCATATAATTGCATAAAAACATCTAATGAAAAAAAATTCACGATGGTAACATTTAGAGAAATAAAAAAAATCTCTATATATGTTAGAAAAATTCTTACGCTTAAAGGGATTCAAACTTGGGTTGTTAGTTAAGAAGTTTTAAAGTCCAACCACTCTGCCAAAGAGTTGTATGTCCTTTGCTAAATAAAGTTTTAAATATCGTGTATTTACATTTATATTAAAATTTTTCAAAAATGCTATGTACATTTTAAAAAATTTTTTAAAAAAAAAAAAAAAAAAAATTGAAGAAGAGGAGAGGGTGGGGGGGAGGGGAGCTTTCCCTTTGTAGGTCCGCCCCTGGCTGAGTGGAGACTTCAATGTTGTGTATGTGTTGGGCTTTGATGAGAGGAAAGGCCAGGTTCAAAGGGCTAGCAGCACGAGGGCTTTCCGAAATTTCATCAATCATTGTAGCCTAAGAGGTTTCATCCTCAAGGGAGGTAGATTTACCTGGTCCAACCATCAAAGACAACCTTCCATGTCAAGGCTAGATAGATTCTTCTGCTTCAATCCATGGGTAGATCAATTCCAAGATGTCAATGAATTGCTTCTTGAGAGATTTGGGTCTGATCACAATGTAGTTGTCCTACAAAAAGTTTTCAATACATCTGGGCCTAGGCCTTTCACGTTCGAAAGGATGTGGTTTTAGCAGCCCTCCTTGATTGATAACGTAGAATCCAATTGGAGATCACTTATCATAAATGGGAATGCTGGTTTCAACCTTTGGAACAAACTAAAAAAGCTCAGGAGTTCCTTAAAGATAGGAACATCAATGTCTTTAGCAAACTAGGTACCTTGATTGATAATACCCAAGCTTCCCTGCACACACTTAATCTGATTGAGGAAGACAGGGATCTTACTGATTCTGAATGCATCAGAGAGCCAAAGATAGAACGAAGCTTATCAAATTGCTCAAGAGGGACCATATCTGTTGGAAAAAGAAAACAGGATTTAAATGGGGTAGAAATGGGGATTATTGCTCCAAACTGTTTCATAAACTTGCAATTTTAGAAACATTTCCTACTCCATCTCCTTCCTGGAAATTTGAAATGTGGTGTGAATCAAGACCAGATTGCTGCCCACATCATCCAATTCTACAGAAAACTCTTTACAGAAGGCAACTCATGGAGACCAACACTCAATGGGTTGACCTTCCCCTGCATCTTTGAAGCTGAGTAGCTCCAAGCTAAAATCACAGAAAATGAACTCCTTCTATGAATTCACTCAAATGTGATGTTTCTCCAGGAATAGATGGATACCCAAAAGACTTCTACATCAAACCTTGGGAGTTTATCAAAGATGATGTCTTGGATGTCATTGCTGATTTTAATAACAATGGTTCTTGGATTGGAGATGGAACACCACTTCATCAACCTCTTTAGTTTTCTAAAGAAGAAAGAAGATAGCAGGATTGAAGACTTCAGACCTATCAGGCTGATTCCTTCTATGCGCAAATGAATCTCAAAGGTGCTGTCCACAAGGCTCAACCCACTCTTTCATCCTTTATTTCTCCCTATCAGTCAGGTTTTGGACAAAATACAGCTTGTGGATGGTGTCCCTATTGGAAATGAGATTTTGAACTCAAGAATTAAGCTTGGTAGGCCTGGTCGTATGCTCAAGATTGACTTCTACAAAGCCTTTGACACCATCTCTTGGAGTTACCTCTCGGACATGATTTTCAAATTTGTCTGTTGCAACATAGGTTCCTTCCCTTGCACATACCTTGGCATTTCTCTTGGGGCCAAGTACAAAGACATTAGAGCCTGGGAAGAAACTATGGACATATTGAGAACAGATTTAGTAGTTGGAATACATAGCCAAAGCAAGCAGGGCTACGTTGATAAAATATATACTCTCCAGCATCCCAGTTCACATGTTTTCACTATGTGTAGTGCTCACGTCTGTGTAAGCTAGAATGGAGAAGGTAATGCGCAATTTTCTTTGGTGCAACACTCCTACAAAACAGAAATACCACCTTGTCAATTTGCAAAAGTCTGCCAACCCAAAGACAAAGGGGGATTGGGCATTAGGAAGGTCAAAGAATTCAACAAGGCCCTCCTAATGAAATAGATTTGGAGGTTTGGGATTAAAGTTGATCTTCTTTGGAGGAAGGTCATTGCTGCCAAGTATGGTGCCGCCCCAAATGATTGGTTTGCTCAATCTCATATCACCATCCATGTCTGTTCTATTTGGAAAAGCATCATGATTCATAAACAGCTCCTACTTGAATACCTCTCCTTTGAAGTTCATAAAAGGAGACAATCAGTTTTTGGGATGACAATTGGTTAGGTGCTCAACCTCGTAAGCTTCAGTATCCAACTATTTTCAATGCCCATGGCAACAAGTTTGGGAAAGTTGCAGAGTTTTACACTTCCATCTCCAGTAAGCAGGGTAAGCAGGGCCAGAGTCTGCATGCTTGGAACTTTCAACTTAGAAGACAACTGAATGATTAGGAATTTCCCCAAATGGTAGGCCTTTTGAACGACACTAAAGCAATCCAGCTTGATGAGGACAATAACAAATGGCTTTGGAGTGGGCAAGGCAACTCTTTTACTGACAAGGATTGCTATGAAGATCAAAACTCAAGTTCCATTTTCAGCTAATCATCTCAGAATCATGGGATCCACCAGTTAGTTTGGATCAGAGACATCCCCTAGAGCTTGCTTCCTCCTTTGGACCATTCTTCATGAAAACTCCTTACAGTAGATAATATTAATAAAAGGGGGATGCTTATCCCAGTGCGTGCTTTGTAGCCTGGATGTGAAGACCATTGATCCTTCCCTCTTGCACTCTCACTCAAAATATTTGGTCTGAATGCTTTGCACAATTCAGAATTCAAGCTCTCCTTCCAGTAACAATTCAGCAGTTAATGGAAGATTGGTCCTCCTGAAACCTGGAAAATCTTAACCTTTTCCTCCATAGGGAAATGAGTGTGGGCTCGTCTCCTTCAAGCAATAACTTGGGTAGCATGGAGAGAGGAACACTTCAATGTGCCTCTAAGGATGTACATACCCTTTGGGTTGAAACTAAAACCACTTTGTGGGTTGGGATACACTTGGGGGATTTTCAAAGATTGTTCTCCTCCTGTATGTTTGATTGGGAAGATACAATTCTTGAAACTCATACCTAGATCAGATTGTATACTTCTGTCTCCATTTTGAAAATATACATATAAACATTTTGTTATATATATATATATATAATACCATTGAGTAAGGTTGGTCGTAGATCTCGTCCAATGCTTCCGATTGTTTATTCATGAAAGTCTCTTATCTAATCTTTTATTAGTTCTAACAGGCGCATAAAGGGCGCCAAATTTCGAGTGCCCTCGTATTATAAAATCAGATAAAGGCTGTACATGAAGCTGTGGTTGAGCTAGTGGCATGAAACAAATCGTGTATATATATATATATTCTACTATAAAACTTATTTGTATGCTATTTAGTGTCTCATCACCATTCCTTGAAAGAAAGCTTTAATGGAAGATGCGGTATGCTATTTGTTGGGCAATTTGGAAACAGTGGAACAATTGCATCCTAAACAACAAGAGCTTGGATGTTGGAATATCGGGTATGAAAATTTAAGAATTGCTTGGCAATGGGCCTTTTCTAAACCTCTGAGGAGGGGAGTAAGTTACATTATCAAAATTGTTCCCGTATAAGGCAGCCATAATTTGTCTATATGGCCGCCCTTGGTAATTGTGAACTCCTTTCCTTTTCTCAGCACAGATTATCGTCTTCTCGATATCCCTCCTTGTTATATGTTGTGTTTGGATGATCGTTACCTCCTTCCAATTGTATTTACTCAACTCTTTGCTACACCCTGGGTCCTTTGGAGGGAAGGGAAGGAAACATGATGGTTTTTGAAGGATACGAGGAAGGAAAAATTTATGTTTGGGCATACCACTATCTGTCTTCTTATCATTTAGCTTTGAGTTATAGGCATTTATCAATTCACTGGGATTCAACTTTAAGTATTTGTGGTTGATATTCTTTTCTTTCACTTGAGATGGTATATCTTATCTTAATCTTGGTAGATTTTTCTGCCTTCAAGGTCTATCTTATACATTACTTTGATGAAATTTAAAAATCACAATTGCAAAAACAAAACAAAAGAACCCATAATTCTGTTCCTTTTTAATCCTTCTGGAATGAATTGAAACTTGTAGGTGAACAAGACTGCTAGAGTAGTAAAACTTAGATCTGATGCCGAGGAGATCAAATGGAGGCCTGGGGAGTCGTTGGTTGAGAAATTGGAATCTCAAGGAATTGTTAGAAGTGTTTTTCCCTTGCATGGTATGATTATTTTTACCTAGACTCTTCAGATTGTTCTTGATATTGCCGGCAGCTAATGCATGATAAGGTGCCTTTTATTTAGATGAAATAAAGAGGAAGCATCTCTTGAGAACTTGGGCATTCAGCTGGCTGGACTTTACAAGGCAGCCACTTGATGAAATTTATTCATACTTTGGGACAAAGGTGAAACTAAAATATTATTTGTGGTGAGGTTGTCTTCCAGTTACCTGTGTGTTTTCTTTGTTTTTCTGATGGAACAATTGTTAGTGTAGATTGCCATATATTTCGCCTTTCTTGCAATGTATACTCGGTGGATGTTTTTTCCAGCAACTCTGGGGCTCATTTTGCAGTTGATTGATTTTGGGTAGGCCTTGCTTGTGTGTTGACGTACATGCTCATTGAATGCTATACAGTTATTTGTATGATACACTGTTTCTTCTAAACCTTTTTCTTTGTCCAATTTCTCAGGTCATGGCAATTCTTGGCGCTCCCCGTCTTTTTCATTTGTATAATATCATGGGCTGTAATGTTTTTCCAGTTCTGGAAGCGCAAGAACAATGCTTTGTTAGCTAGGTGTAACTTCAACCGCCCCGGATCTGTTTCTTTAGTAATTTTGTTGTTTACCATTTCAAGCAAAAGAAGCTCCTACTTAGTTAATTTTTTGGTGTTTTATTCATAAAAATTAGAAAAAAATTATTTAATTATATTTTTTTAATGTTGCATAGATGGAAGATAAGTCATCCAATGGGAGTGGACCCAGGATATAGAGTTCCAGAGAGAGAAAGGAGTCTCCTTCAGTATGATGTGGAAGTCATGAAAAAAATGTGCACAGATAAAACAA
Organism: Berberis vulgaris; assembly: GCA_963556465.1. NCBI lineage: Eukaryota > Viridiplantae > Streptophyta > Magnoliopsida > Ranunculales > Berberidaceae > Berberis > Berberis vulgaris. Next base: position 34,494,351 of record OY747125.1, on the reverse strand, counting down.
AAGACAAGGAAGCATTTCAGAGGGATGAGTGGTTAGGACATCTACTCAGATTTAGAAATGATGCAGTTGTTATCTTGAGCATTATCTGCCTGCAATTGCCATTCGAACTAGCTTATGCTCATCTTTATGAGCTTATGCAGTCTGATATTTTGAAGTAAGAATTTCTCTCTCTGTACTAATTTTTTTTATTGTAAATTCTTTCTATTTTGAACCATTCTTATTATTGTCTCTATTTAGTGCGGATATGGTTTGTTGAAAGTTCTCCTTTCTGTATTTTTGCGATCCTTATACTAGTTAGTAAATATGCAATACTTATGTCACGCCATTAAAATTTTTAATGCAACAAACGTAATTGTAGTTGAGATTGTATATATGGTGAAATTGAATGGTAAAAAATTTTCTAACTTGTGTAGCATGTTAAGGAATTCCAAATGAGCACATTTTTTCTGAGAATCACTCACATCGCGAAGGCATCATCCCCACAATATATCAACTCGTTCTGGGTATTTGTAGGTTGAGAAATAGGTGGGCGAAAGAAGTGTCTAACTTCCTTTGTAAAAAATATTTGTCCCTGGATCTCACCTTTATATATAGACATATACATATATGTGCATGCATATTAATCCAGGTACGTTTGGTTTTTTTTTTTTTTTTTTTTTTTTTTTTTTTTTTGTGTGTGCGTGTGAGACAAGAAGAAAACTAACCACTAGGATTGGAAGTTGTGAAGTTTATCAAATGGTTGGCGGAGGAGGAAGATTCATTCTCACATAATGTCATGGTTTGTACATTTTGTCTAAAAGAGCAAAAGAAAGGGAAAAAAAAAGTGAAATAAGTGCGTCGAAGAACGAACACACACACACACATTCAATTTGATTTTTAAAATATTTTATTGTTAGAAGAATGTGTAATGCATTTAATGCCAGGACAAGCAGGCATGTTGATGTATGTTAGAGCCAAGGATTGTGATTTTTTGAAATTATACGAAATTTCACCGAATTTTTCGTTTTTTTTGAAATTACGAAAAGAAAAAGGGCTCAAGAAAAAATAACATTTTTTCGAGGGTTTTTTCGTAAATTTCAGTGTTTTTTCTGAAATTTCGTTTTTTTCGTAAAAATACAACAACCAGCTACTAAAATTTACATTTTTTTGAAAAATTCCGGGATTTTTTTCGTAAATTTCGAGTTATTATTATTATTTTTATATATTTTTTTAATTATTATTTATTCTAATTATTTATTGATTTTTGAAACCACCCTCTAATTTCCTAATTATCACATCTTCTACTTATATATTATTGACCTTTTAAACTACCCTTGATTTTCTAATTATAAGTATTTTGGTTTCATTTAATGTGTTTAATACTTTTATTACTTGCATATTATTTTTTTCTCATATTTAATATACCCTCAAAATTCATTATATATTTCATCTATCCTCGAAATTTTTACTTTTTTTCTTTACACACCGAAATATTTTTTAAAATTAGGAAACCGAAATTAACTCGAAAAACAAAATCACAATCCTTGGTTAGAGCACATTCCTTTGAATACCCGTGCTCTTATATTTTGGGAAATTTAGGGGAGAACCTACTCTAGTATGTGATTCCACACAACAAATATTTTTGGTTTGAAAATGTGGGTTCTTCCCAAGCAATTAACTGAGGTTGACTCTAAAGTTTATAGTTATTATGAAGTTACAATACACTCTAAAAACGCTTAGTTTTCATGATAAAATACGACGTCCCATTAAAGAAGATCTTAACATGGGGTAGGGCAGTGTTATTAATAGAAAAGGTACGCTGAGTTTAGTTTGCATGCTGAATATGGATTCCCATTGAAGATATGCTTTAAAATTTAGTTGACCTAGATTAAAACTCCCAATAAAAATTTGATTCAAATTGAGTTTTGAATCCCAAGTGAGGAATGCTCTATGGTATCGTCATTACAAAATTTTACTGTTTTCACTCCTAAAACCAATCTTCATGCCATGGATATGATCTTTGACCCGTAATTTTGCATTTTGATACTGTTTTGCAACCGATTGGAAAGTAAATTATTGTCCATATCAGACATGTGGATTGTAGAAACTGTGAGATCTTCATAGCTTATTTATGTTATAAACTAAGCTTTTTATTCCATCTAATTATCCAGGCTAGATAATGCTATCACCAGTGTTAAAAGATCCTTTCTCATCCATAGAACATTTCAGTTCCAACACTTTTACAGTCTTTGTGGTTTTCACAAAAAGATTTGTTTGCTATTTTCATCCAATTTTTTTGGGGTGAAGATCGATCTCAATGGGACAAAGATCCCACTTATAGCCATAAACTGCTTTGTATTACGTTTCATACTTGATAAAATGTTTCATTTCCTTTCTTTACATCAGTCGGTGATGGCTTTATTATAGTCTAGTTTCATACTCTTAGGAATTAAGATATTAATGTATTTTTTTGTTGTTTCAGGTTTGGGTTGACAGCTGTCTATCTTTTTATCATTCAGTACCTAACAAAAATTGGGGGTAAGGTCTCTGTCAAGCTCATCAAATACGAGAAAGATGCAAATTCAGAGTCCAGGGCTGATAGCTTGATTTACAAGGTAAATAAGTGGATATTGGATTGTGAAATTTTATTTGGTTCATGTCCTAAGCTTCAGTTTTGCTGCAGGTTTTTGGTCTATACTTTATGCAATCATATATTGGTGTTTTCTATCATGCCTTGTTACACCGCAACTTCAAGACTCTCCGCCAGGTCTTAATTCAACGGTTGATTGTGTCCCAGGTGAGAAGAGGTGGTTTTATCACTTTTATGTCTCAAAATCATGATCATGTTCTTTTGCTAGATTTTAATCAGTATTATTTTTAGGTGTTGGAGAATTTATTGGAGAACTCCATTCCATACCTCAAATATAGCTACAAAAAGTACCGAGCTGTTCGGTAACTCTTTTGGGCTTACTGGATTTACCTTTTTAGTTAAACTAATAGTGTTATGATTTTGACTTAATTTCATCATGAAGCAAGAAGAAGCGTGAGAATGGATCTTCAAAGGAGAAAGTTCAGGTGACTACTAGAGTGGAAAAAGAATATCTTAAACCTTCCTATTCAGCAAGTATTGGGGAAGAGCTTGAAGATGGCCTATTTGATGGTATCTAACAATGAAATCATCAGATGGTTTACAATTTACTTAACAAATAATGTTTTGGTGATATATACGTTGAGTAAACTATTTGTAGATTTTCTGGAGCTGGCATTGCAGTTTGGAATGATCATGATGTTTGCTTGTGCTTTCCCCCCTGCATTCTGCTTTGCTGCATTGGTATAAACTTTTTTTAATCTCTTTCGGCATTCTCTGTAGTTAGTCATTGTTATAGTTTAAAGATGAATATATGGTTTTAACCTTCCAGTATCATTTATTTAGAACAATATCACAGAGATCAGAACAGATGCACTAAAGCTGCTGGCAATGTTGAAGAGGCCCGTTCCTCGTGCTGCTGCTACAATTGGAGCTTGGCTAAACATATTTCAGGTTTGTAAGAGTTACAACCTTTCAATATCTTGATTTTTGGCATCACCTAGACTGCTACATCTGAGACTTAACCTGACTGTTTAAAGGAGATTAGAGAAACAACAATCTCAGGAAGCCACAAAAAGTAAGTTATTGTTTCAATATCTCAAGTATTGCAGTTAATGGGAAAGTTTTCATGATTATGTAAGTAATTTGATCATTGGAACAATATTTTCTCGATAAACTTTTATTCAAGCATTAGAGAGTGATGGAACTTGCAAAATAATTTTTGCGAAGAATGATAAGATCTTCTGCACAATGATTTGATACTAGAGAATCGCTTTGAAATGCTTAACACTCTAATCAGTATTAATTCTGTAAGGCAATGTAAGTAGTAACTGACATTTATTATGCATTGGTATCTGACACGACATGCCTATATATACATATATTTCAGATTGATGTACCTTAACATTGCACAACTACATTACCATTATTGAACCAGGGTTCTGTTTTGACCAAATAATACATCAAATTTAGTGCACCATTCCACTTGTGCAGCAAATCATAATGATGGGTTGCACCACTCTAATGTACAAGACATCTTGGGAGTAGTGGTGTGTATGACATTTGAAAAGAATTTTTTTGCCCTCCCAAAGGCTTTAATGCCTATGTGTTTGTTCTGTACTCCTTTTCTCCTAAACTGAATGTGTGGTTTTGGAAATTCTAGTTTCTGATCGTGATGTCGATATGCACCAACTGCGGTCTTTTAATATGTTTGTACGATGAAGAGCGGAATTGGAGCATAGAACCTGGGCTCGCAGCAATCCTTATCATAGAGCATGTTCTCCTTCTAATCAAGTTTGGGTTTTCCAAATTTGTACCTGAGGTAAATTTTTTCCTCTGCAATTGATCCACTGAATATTTATGTTTCCTTCATTGCCATTGCTGTTGGGAGATTGTTAGTCACATGAAAATGGTAACCGCATGTCAGGAACCTGCTTGGGTAAAAGCAAACCGTGTTCAGAATGCAACGCAGGTGCAACATGTGTGTTCGAAGCAACTTCTGAGAAGCATATCTTGTGGAGAAAAGAAGAGAGACTAAGAAGGAAATGTTGTGATCACGTTAGCATTGCAATTGGTCATTCCCTGGCAGCCAAAGCAAGAAATTTTCTCATGTTCTCCCACGTAAAGATACATCAAGATCGAGTCACGAGGAGAGTTTGTATTGTATACTAGAAACATGGTATAGTGAGACTTTTAACATATGTAGGAAAGTAACAGTTTTGTGTTTTTTTTTCAGTTTTGAGGGGAAAGTTGAGTGTTGTACCAAAATGATGAGCTTTTGTAGTTTTTTTTCTCTCTTTTGAAGAAAAGGAAAATGTGATATGCATGAGTGGTTTTTGGTCTCATTGTCAAGGTTTTTTTCAGATTAATGAGGTATGAAGATAACTGGTTTTTCACTTGTTTTCATGACTTTTTATTAAGAGCACCAGTGTTAGTATTGTTGTTTTTCATTTAAGCTAGTACCCAAATAGAATTAAAATTGTTTAGAAGGATGTATTTGGGCCTTATTGAAATATCATTTGCAACACCTAAATCGAACTGAAATTTGTCAGAAGAAAGGTATTTTGAACTTGTATAAAATATCACTTGCAATGAAAAACTAGATTTAGGGTGCCTTTAGTTCCAAGGAATTTTTTACTAAGAAAGTTTGCAAGCATTGAATAGGGAGAAAGTGGAATGCCAATGAAGAATATGAAAGTTTTGACATGTTATATTATTTTCTTATAGTGGCGGGAAAGAACATTTTCTAGCAATTAAATTTAGTTTAGACTTTGTTTCTATGATCAGATATCTGCCAAGGATGAGCTCCATCGATAAAAACAACTCACTAACCTATAAGGATCAACTATAGCTCAGCCTCCAAACTAATATTTATCCAACCGGTCTAGAGAGCCAAGCCAGGCCTTGACATACAATACAATATACCGGAGGAATTCATGCCACACAGTAATGAATAAGAGAGTAATCCTAAATGCATGACCCATAACATGGATGCAATGTTCCTATACGAGTTTCTAAAGATTGAATCGCACCGTGTCTCTAAGGATAATCTTTCTAAGTTCAAACACCATCACAAGTACAAGCATTCCATATTGAACAATAACTATAAGTTTACAAGATATGCCGGTCATTATAGGTGATTTAAACATGGTAAATATCAAGTGATGAAGGCAAAGACAATATCGTAATCCTGCATAGCCTCCTAAGTATGACAATCATGTCGAAACCTTAAAAAATATCTATGTAAGTGTCTCATATCGTAGGTATCCGCATACCCTACGAATGTGTCTCACCCAGATACATTCCACAACGTGCACCAGTACCACTTCGGGCTTGTTTGTATCCTAATGTGGTGCCACATTCCCAGATACAAACTCAAATGTCCCGAATGACTGGCCTAACACGGCCAACCTAACACAAATCAAACTCAAGCGCGTTAGGAGGGAAAGCGAGTAATCTCGAAGCACGTCCTCCGGGACCCGTCCCACCGCACTCTCTAGTGGTAAGTGCGTGCAGAAGCTCACCGCACCTCAGCAAACTTGCCACATGCAATAGCGTTCTCAATGTCTGTAGGTGCGAGTCATCTCAAGCACTACCAAACTCACGATGCGAGCAAGCTCCTAAGCATCGACACAACAGGCATTACAGCGGGGTAAAGACACTTACGCTAATATCAACATGCACGTACTATGAGTCTATACAAAATCTAACTGATGTGTAAGCTAGGCAATTTTCATAAATCCACGACTACACTAGGGTCCCGACATGACCCAATTCACAACAATAAAGTGCCTCGAGTCGAACTATCATACACGCTCAAGACTCGACAATTTACGGTAAAACACACGAACTGGTGACATAGGCCATATTAACTAATTTATTTATCTGAGTCAATACAATTTCGCAATTAAAAATCAGGTGATTAAACTGAGACAATAATCCGACCGTGTCATACCAAGCAGACTCGAAAACACAACATATAATGACATTATACCAAAGCATGACCACATTTTTATTCAGCCACTATTCTATTTCATTCATGTATATCATGCTTTCAAGAAACTCAATACATAGATTCCTTCATATAGGAACCAAAACAACAATCGAAACCTCCAAAACCTCATGAGTGTCAAATCCTGAATTTGTATTCAATCATACACAATCGCTGGCATAATGTAACAATCCATTCAAGATTTTAAAATAAGTAATTTTTTTTAAAAAGTAAACATTAAAGTTACACTCACCTGAGCGGAATGAGTTTTCGTAACCCAAATCCCGTCGACTGAAGCTCCTAACTCACGAAACAGCGAATGCGGGACTAAGGAAACTTTTTAAAAAATTAAATTCGGCGACCACTCCGACAAAGCCCAAAATCCAGTGAAAACCACCCTACCTGGTCTGATCGTCTCCGAACCACACAACGGGCCTGAAATAGGTCACAGAACCACCAGAACCGTGAATTGCAACTTACCCAAGCGATCAAAGCTCAGATTCACACCGGAGAACTTCCCTAATGGATATGCACAACTGATTTTTTTGAAATCCCAACCAACCACGAAAACACCCTTGCATGTGGGGTTTACAGGTTCCACCCATGCACAATTGGAGTGGTGTTGCTCGTTCCGGCAGTGACAGCTCCGATCGAGCTCACACTCTCCAAAAATCTGATTCTATGGCCGAAAGCTCTACCAAGAAGGAGAGGGGAGAAATAGGAAGAAAAATGATGAGGAGAGGATGAGATTTGGGGGGAGAAATCAACAAATCCCTCAAAAGCATGTCGGAGAAGAAGAGGAATCCCAGGGGAACACGCTCTCGAGAAAAAAAAAGGAAGAAGAAGAAAAAGGGAGGAGGCTATTTAATGTGTGGGTGGCTATTTGGCCCTACCAAAAATCTGAGTACACCCCACCCTCCAAATCTTTTTTTATTTATGAAATTAAATTAAATTAAATTAAATTAACACTATTGAAACAAATTTCAAAACTCCAAAGTTAGGCAAATCAAACAATCGAAAAGCAAATAAAAAATGGGAAAAAAGTTACGAACATAACATCATACACACCTTAAAAGAGATCTCGTCCTCGAGATCAGACAAAGCAACGACAATAAAGACTTGGTGAAAAGCTCAGGGTACAATGATGAGCTCCATCGATAAAACAACTCACTGAAGAACCTATAAGGATCAACTATAGCCCAGCCTCTAAACTAATATTTATCGAAATTTCTGGCCGGCCTGGTATTCATGCTTGGTTTGCATGCCTGATCGGCTAGAATTACTCTTTTGTTCCTTTTCTTTAAAGTGTTTGTGGTTGTGTTTAAAAGAAGAAGGACAAGAGGTGTAAATCTGTCGACCAGGCATGCAAACCAGGCCGGCTAGAAGTGTTCAATATTTATCCAACCAGTCTACATAGGGGTAGGGCTAGAAAAACAAGGGCCCCCCATAAGCCCTGGACTAGGACCAAGATAGGGAGGAGGCCACACAAAAGGCCTTGGTCCACTTTGTTGCATGCTAATATTTTCTCTCTCATTGAATGCTCGATGATGGCGCCGTATTTTATTTAAACATCCATGATGTTCTTGTACAACTTGTCGTCGATTAGCAAAATTGTCAACATATGCATTGGGCTCTCTCGGTGGAGGCTGAAAAGTTTATATTATAATCCATAGCACCAACATGACCAGGTGGTGCACCAAAAGTATGCGCGGGGGTTCCATACGGAGATCTTAACATCTGAGGATCGAAGTTTCCAGGATAATGTTGGTAAGCATGAAGAACTAGAATGTGTGGAGCAGGTACAACTGGTTGAAAAACAGGTAGCATTGGTGGTAGGTGATAAGGTATGGTTACAGGAAAGGGCGGCATGCCATTTGAAGGATGGGTACGCTTATTAATACCCGCTTTCTGATGATGGGCCGGTGGATGTTTATGGTAAGGATTATTGCTACCAAGCCCATCTGTTTTTTATGGCACGAATGGTGATGCGCTATTTTAGTAGCACACAACTTAATACCCTGCTTTGTGATTTGTAGTATAGAATAAGTAGGGATCGTTCTAGACCGGGGATTAGAGGGCTTGTTAATTACACTAATAATAATTAAAAGACAACTAACAACCTAATTAATTAAATAAAAGGGGATTGGATTTTCTAAATTAAACTATGAAAATAACTACGAAAATTAATGTAAAGATAATAAACTAAAGAGATGGCAAAGATGAGAAATTAGCTAAGAGTTTTATCTCCACACACCAAACATATGCTTATAAATTAATCTTCAATAATCACTTGCTTACTCGTGAGAGACAATGCTCAAGACTAACCGTGACCGCACTGCATTAATCTTATTATTTTCCCAAGTTCGTTGAATTAAACTAAGCGTCGCTTTCAAACTATTCTTATCATGCTATCTAAACAGGAATCACAAGTTAAATAGCAATCTAAGATCATTAAGTTTTGTGGAAAATATAAACACTGACTAGGCAATCACAAGTATGATCAGCATCTTGTTCTTGCCTAGGTTTTGACTTAACCTTACCAACGTTCCTTGGTATTTACTACTTGTGAGTACAAAATCATAACAATTAGGTGAAATTCTCCTATACTCTAGCCCCAGATCCTAGCATGCTTACTAAGTTGGCCACCTTAACAAACATACAAAGAAAAGTTCTTTATAAAGCAGTTAAGCAAAACACAATCACTAATAGCAAGGAAGATTAAATTCAATTAATTTATAAAGCACATGTTTGGGGCTTCGAATCCACCCCTAACTAAGAGGAGTTTAGCTAGACATATTAATTATGTTCAAACAGTAATCCATAATCAATAATCAAACTAAAATTAAGAGAAAGAGATGTTTAGAGATGAAAACAAAACACTGATCCGTGGTGGTATTGAGCAGAAGTGGGGTGCGAATAATGCGAACTTATCCTTCACCCTCCTCGCGCGATCTGCTCGTTCTCTGCTTCCTTAGCTCCCTTCTTCAATCGCTGCTTCGGTTGTGTGCGTGACGAGAGACTGCGAGAGATGAAGCAGGCGATGGAGGGACGACGATCAGCTAAGAGAGATATCAGGTGAGAAGGAGATGCGGACGGTGAAGATGGCGAAGACAGGGAACAGCGAGAGAGACTGTGGCTGCTGGCGAGGTGGTTCTGATGGTGATGGCGATAAGGGACAGTGAGAGAGAGAGAACTGAGGTGAGGGTTTTCGTGCGAGGAGGTTCTGCTTGAATGAAGAGAAGATGATGAAGGGCTATCGCGAGGATGAGGGATCTGCGAGAATGGGGTTTGATTGGGTTTGATGGAGGCGAGGTGGATGGCTTGCGTTTAGGACGATGGAGATGGATGGTGGGTGACGGCGGCTAGGGTTTGTAAGCGTGGATGTTGTGTATGGATGCAGTGGATGGGATGTTGGATGGTCAAAGCCAGGTATCTTCCCCCTTTTATTCTTGTTTTCCTCTTTCTGTGGTTTCCTTGTTGGTGTGGTTTCCTTGCTTGTGTGAATTCCTTGTGCAATTAGTATTCCTAAATTGCCAAGTTGCTTCTATTTTAAAATATTGTAATTGAAAACCTGCACAAACATGAAAATAGCAATTAGTACCATAATTAACAAGTAATAGCTAAAAATATATATAGAAATATGGTACTAAAAATAGCCTAATTATGCCCCTATCAAATTCCCCCACACTTATCTTTTGCTAGTCCTCGAGCAAATCCAAGAAACAAAAATAAAAGACTCAAATGACTCAATCTATACTTTCCAACATTTGTCTCAGAGATTTTCAACGGATCATGACATGTTAAGATTCTTTGTAAACACAAGATTAAATCCACATCATTCGAAAATTAATACACGTTCATAGCAATGATATAAAAATTTACAATTAAATTAAACCAAGTGACTGTGAAACTCAAGCGCGTGCCAAAAAGAATTAACCCAAAAATCTCACTGGATGCACTCTTTTCTTTTTCAATGATTGTTTGGTAAAATCACTCTTCCTATTCTAGCTATATGTGAGAGGATTGATGTGAAAGGGAAACAAATAGCTCACATATGATATAACAAGAAAGAATGACATTTTCTGACTTTTTTTTTTTTTTTTTTTTAGATATATGATCTCATGGAAGGAATGCTACTACTTGAATGCAAGAACTAGGGACACAATATGCTCATACCTCATTCGAATCTCCACATCGTGACATTGCAAGACACACTCAATCAAAAGGTCTTAATTCAGGTTGTAATGGGGCCAGGGGTCAAGGGAAGAGAAAGAATGGATATGAAGTTTTTAAAGGGCTTGAAGAAATTGTGAAAGCATGCAATAAGATTAGAGACATTAGCAAAGAATCTTATGGTTCAAGACATAAGTGGGAAAATGACGAGGTGGCTCATTGATAATGAAGAGCTTCAACAATTATTTTGTATTTATTGAAAAGAATTGAACTATCTGTATGGTACTGTAATACTGAATGGATAAAGATAAGGACTTGTATCCCTTTGTAACTTTTTTTTTTTTTTTTGCAACTCTTTCTTTTTGAACTGTCTACCACAAGGGTCTTCCCCCACACTTGCTTTTCAACATACCTTGAACCACAATAAAGTATCTGCAAATCAAATTATGCTCCACTCGTTTTATTAGGTTAGAGATAGAGAATGAGGGTAATGAAATAAAAGGCTTAATAACAGGCTCAATGGGGTTAACCTAAAGGAAAAATATTATGGATCGGGATTATTTGGCAATGGTGGAAACTAGGTGCCTTTATCATGTCAAGCATGTCATGCAATTCAATATGATGTTTTGAACGAAATTAATACAAGTTCTAGTGTTTAATTCTTAATTTTGAAAGCAATCCAAGTAGCAACCAAAGCAAACAAAATTGAGATCATGCAACGAATTATTATTGACAAAAGAAATAAAAGATGACCTAACTAAAAACTCTCAAAATCAAAGGAACAATAGGCTCAAAACTCACATATGAGTTATAATGAGTTAAATTCAACTAAGCATGCTATGAGTACCAATTACTAAGTTGATTACATGTGAATTTGCATATGATAACCATAAATAAGCATTAACCAAAGAATAATATTAGATCTTGAATCATGTTTATAAATCATCTTAAAGTCATGCAATTAAAAACCAAATCTCATCATTGTGTTGGAAAGTATCCTAAGACTCAAAACAAATATAAATTTTTATTTTTTATTTTTTTATATTTTTTTATTTTTTTATGACATTAATACCAACAAAGAAAATAAAAACCAACAAATTTTTTTTTTTTCAAAATAATTCAAAATAAAACAATGTTTTGTTCCCCCACACTTAAACCGAACATTGTCCTCAATGTTAATAGATTATAGCACATGCAATGAAAGATTTAAACGCGGAAAAACAAACTACTAACAAACAAAAACAAAAACAACGAAAATAAAATAAAATGATAAAGAAAGCAAATCTGATTGGGTTGCCTCTCAAGAAGCGCTTGTCTTAACGTCGTGCAGCCTGACGGTATCTCCAATTAATCCTCAGAATAAGTGGGAACATGGAGTGATACGTCCTCCACGTAATGCTCCACAAATGACTCATAATAGGGCTTAAGTCGATGATGTTTCACTTTAAACTCCTTCCCGGTCGTGACACTCCTAATCTGTATAGCACCATGAGGAAAAACATTAGTAACAATAAAATGACCAACCCATTCAGAACGTAACTTACCAGTTCTAAGACATGATTGGAAAAACAAGACTTTCATTCCAATGAAAAAAGTATTTCCATGGATCATCTGATCATGAAAAACTATAGTGTTCTCCTTATAATTGCTTTTACTATCATAAGCCTCATCCTGAATCTTTTCAAGCTCATTCAACTGAAATTTCTTCCGCTTCTTTGTGTCATAGGGAACTCCATTGCTCTCATATCCAATGGCAGTAGTGATGTTGGTCTCAAGTTCATCCTCATTTTTGAGGTCTGACAATTTCTGGGCCAAATTGTCATTCACATTAATAGAAAAACAAGAATGATTTTTATCAGAATATCTCGTGGCTTCAAAGATGTTGAAGCCAATCACATCACCATCAAATTCCATGGTCAGTTTCCCCGCATGTACATCAATATTTGTCTTCTCAATTTTCATGAAGGGGCGCCCTAAAAGAAGAGGCAAAGGTGCTGAAAATTCCGAATCTTCCATCTCAAGCACATAGAAATCTGCTGGGAATATCAAATGGTTAACCTGCACTAACACATCTTCCAACAAACCTCGAGGATATGCATTAGAATGGTCAGCCAATTGAATAATAACACCATCATTTTTTAACTTCCCAAGATTCATAGATTGATAAATTGAATACGGCATAACATTAATTGAAGCACCTAAGTCTAACATTGCATTTTCAATTTTAGTATTACCGATAACACAAGGGATAGTGAAACTACCTGGATCCTTACACTTCGGTGGCAATTTCCTTTGAAGAACTGCGGAGACATTCTCACTTACTTTAACTACCTCTCCGTCTCGAAGACGTCTCTTTGTTGTACAAAGCTCCTTAAAAAATTTTGCATACTTAGGCACTTGCTTAATAGCATCAAGAAGAGGAATATTGACTTGGACTTTTCGGAAGGTTTCCAAAATTTCCTTATCTTGTTCATCTTTCCTAGATTTGGCAAACCTACCTGGAAAAGGCACAAAAGGTGGAACAAGATTAGCATAAACTGAATTTGGAATGCTCACCTTCTTACCTTGGAGTTCTGGTGTTCCAATGATGGCTGGATCATCCTTTTGTAACTCAGTTTCCCTATTTCGACTATGTTTAGGGACTATTGGTTCATTCTCAATCTGCCTACCACTCCTCAATGTAATTGCTTTTGCAGTTTCAAACCTGCCCTTCGGATTTGGAGTGGTAGAACTAGGAAGTTTTCCTTGCTCGCGAATTTGTCCAATAAACTCAGTTATTTGTCCCATCTGTAGCTTCAAATCTGCTATATCTTTTGCTTGATTCTGCTGAGAAATAGTTAATGATTTCAGAATCTCATCATAATTAAGCGGCATACCTGAATTGTGCTGAGGTGGTTCAGGTGGTCCTTGAAAGAAACCAGGGGGTGGCCGATTCGAAGTCTGTTGTTGAGGTTGTTCTGAATTTCTCCATCCAAAACTTGGGTGATTTCTCCAACCTTCATTGTAGGTGTTCGAATAAGGATTATTTCTATAGTGATTTTGCCCCTGAAAACCTATTGCATTGACATTCTCCCAACCGCCATTCTCAATCAGTTGAGGACATTGATCAGATGGATGTCCTGGTTTTGTACACACGCCACAAACCTGCGCAACTCCTAGCATATTCGGCTTCCCTAGGGCCTGAGTTACAAGTGAGGTAAGATTAGCCATTTGAGCTTCCAAACTAGAATTAGTACTTACCTCATTGACTTGGCGTGAAGGTTCTCCAATTCCTTCATACTGCTGAGCATTTAAGGCTCGGTTTGCAATCAAAGTTTTTGCTGCTGCTAGAGTTTTATCAACCAAAGCTCCTCCTGCCGCTGCATCTAACATCTGTCGCTCAAGAGGAAGCAATCCCTCATAAAAGTATTGAATCAGGAGCTCCTCCTTCATTTGATGCTGCGGGCATGATGCTATGAGAGTTTTGAAGCGCTCATAGTAAGCCGGATATGATTCTCCTGGACCTTGCTGTATGCCACTGATTTTCTTCCTCAATAAGATAATTTTGGAAGTTGAAAAAATTTTCTCTAGAAACACCTTCTTCATGCTTTCCCAAGAATATACTGTTCCGGAAGGTAGTTCATAGAGCCAATCCTTAGCCCTATCAGTAAGAGAAAAGGGGAATGCTCTCAACTTTAGGATGTTTTCATCCACATTTATTGGCGTCATATTGGAGCATACAACTTCAAATTCCTTTAAATGTTTATTTGGATCCTCCATAGAAAGACCATGATACTTCGGAATATGATGAAGTAGGCTGGATTTCAGCTCGAATGACTCAGTCTTGCCCTGCGCGGCTAATGGGTACTGAATGCACAAGGGTGCGGCATTGTCCAAGGTGGATGCCGAAAGTTCTTTAATAGATCTATTATCTCCCATGTCGAACTCTTCAGATTCAGATTCAAAGCTAGATGTTTGTAGTTCTTTTGTTTCTCTTCTTCGTCTTCTAAATGTTTTCTCAGGCTCTGAATCGTATTCTACTAAGTTTTCGCAGGATCTCCTATTGTGCATGAACTGGTATCTGAGATAAAGAAAGAAAGAAAAAAAAAATCAATAAAAATAAAATTAAATAAATAAAAACTAATTAAGTAATCAACAACTTTTCTAATCCCCGGCAACGGCGCCAAAAATTGATGCGCTATTTTAGTAGCACACAACTTAATACCCTGCTTTGTGATTTGTAGTATAGAATAAGTAGGGATCGTTCTAGACCGGGGATTAGAGGGCTTGTTAACTACACTAATAATAATTAAAAGACAACTAACAACCTAATTAATTAAATAAAAGGGGATTGGATTTTCTAAATTAAACTATGAAAATAACTACGAAAATTAATGTAAAGATAATAAACTAAAGAGATGGCAAAGATGAGAAATTAGCTAAGAGTTTTATCTCCACACACCAAACATATGCTTATAAATTAATCTTCAATAATCACTTGCTAACTCGTGAGAGACAATGCTCAAGACTAACCGTGACCGCACTGCATTAATCTTATTATTTTTCCAAGTTCGTTGAATTAAACTAAGCGTCGCTTTCAAACTATTCTTATCATGCTATCTAAACAGGAATCGCAAGTTAAATAGCAATCTAAGATCATTAAGTTTTGTGGAAAATATGAACACTGACTAGACAATCACAAGTATGATCATCATCTTGTTCTTGCCTAAGTTTTGACTTAACCTTACCAACGTTCCTTGGTATTTACTACTTGTGAGTACAGAATCATAACAATTAGGTGAAATTCTCCTATACTCTAGCCCCAGATTCTAGCATGCTTACTAAGTTGGCCACCTTAACAAACATACAAAGAAAAGTTCTCTATAAAGCAGTTAAGCAAAACACAATCACTAATAGCAAGGAAGATTAAATTCAATTAATTTATAAAGCACATGTTTGGGGCTTCGAATCCACCCATAACTAAGAGGAGTTTAGCTAGACATATTAATTATGTTCAAACAGTAATCCATAATCAAACTAAAATTAAGAGAAAGAGATGTTTAGAGATGAAAACAAAACACTGATCCGTGGTGGTATTGAGCAGAAGTGGGGTGCGAATAACGCGAACTTATCCTTCACCCTCCTCGCGCGATCTGTTCGTTCTCTGCTTCCTTAGCTCCCTTCTTCAATCGTTGCTTCAGTTGTGTGCGTGACGAGAGACTGCGAGAGATGAAGCAGGCGATGGAGGGACGACGATCAGCTAAGAGAGAGATCAGGTGAGAAGGAGATGCGGACGGTGAAGATGGCGAAGACAGGGAACAGCGAGAGAGACTGTGGATGCTGGCGAGGTGGTTCTGTTGGTGATGGCGATAAGGGATAGTGAGAGAGAGAGAACTGAGGTGAGGGTTTTCGTGCGAGGAGGTTCTGCTTGAATGAAGAGAGGATGATGAAGGGCTATCGCGAGGATGAGGGATCTGCGAGAATGGGGTTTGATTGGGTTTGATGGAGGCGAGGTGGATGGCTTGCGTTTAGGACGATGGAGATGGATGGTGGGTGACGGCGGCTAGGGTTTGTAAGCGTGGATGTTGTGTATGGATCAGTGGATGGGATGTTGGATGGTCAAAGCCAGGTATCTTCCCCCTTTTATTCTTGTTTTCCTCTTTCTGTGGTTTCCTTGTTGGTGTGGTTTCCTTGCTTGTGTGAATTCCTTGTGCAATTAGTATTCCTAAATTGCCAAGTTGCTTCTATTTTAAAATATTGTAATTGGAAACCTACACAAACATGAAAATAGCAATTAGTACTATAATTAACAAGTAATAGCTAAAAATATATATAGAAATATGGTACTAAAAATAGCCTAATTATGCCCCTATCAAATGGTCCCTGCACAGGATTGCGCCCTGGACTGGCGGGCACTGTTGGTGGTGCCTTGGAAACAACAACATCAAAAATAGGAGATTCCTTGCCAGAATTAGGAATAATTGGCCGTTGTTGTTTCGGGTGAACGTATGGGGCCGGGCGATATGGCTGGAGATTCCTTAATGCATCAAGAATAGCGGCATTAGTGGTCTCAAGTGCGTGGAGGTGGGATGAGATCCCGGTAACTTGAGCAGTAAGTGCATCGACTTTCTCGTGTAATTCAGCAACACTCATTATAAAGAGGGAGGTTGGTGTGGTGTGAATATTCGAAAGAAGATTAAGGGACGGACTGGGGAGAATCCCTATGGGTGGAAATAGTGATGAAGGGACGATCTCAGAATTAGATGAATCGATGATTTAAGGGACGATCTCTGAATTGGATGGCTGCGATGGTGGCGATGAGGACGAGTGTTGCGATGGGGCGATGAGGACGAGGGCTGCGATGGGGCGATGAGGTGGGTTACTGAAATTGGATGGCGTCTTGAGTTGCTGATTGGTTGTTGAATCGATGAAGGTGGTTTCGATTGAAGATGGTTTGATAAATCGATGAAGGTGGGTTGCTGAAGCGATGAACTGTGCTGAAGCGATGAAGGTGGGTTGTTGAGGTGATGATCGATGAAGGTCGGTCGATGAAGGTGAGTTTCTGTGATCTGCGATGGAGGCGATGAAGAAGTGGAGACTGGACGACGGTTGCTGTTGCGAGGATGGTGACTGGGAGTTGCTGATGACGGTGAGTTTTGTTTTGTTTTTTGACAGTGGTGAAGTAACAAAAAAAAAAAAAAATTGGCTCAGAATCGATGATGCTCTGATACCAGATAATAGAGGTCTTGACCTTTTGATTGGAGATCAAACCATCTAGATCTTTTGATTAGGGATCAACCACCAATAAACTAAAATAAAAACTTGTATTGCTTGCCTAAACTCTATTACATCATATGTATTTATATCTGAAAGCAAAATAATACTTCCTATTTGAATTCAAACCTAATTCTAATCAAACAATAACTCCTAATTCAAAAATAGAATATTGTTCTAACTAAGACATTCTAATCTCAAGTAAATACTAAATATGATTAGTATCCTAACAGACAGGACACCCTGCTTCATTTTCATTCATCAATCACTTAAACGCCGACAAATCTAAACACAACCTTGAATTGCTCTATCACCTCACGGCTCAAACAAACAACACAATTCATGAAGGAATTTCTTCAAACAGATCAAAATCCCCCTTACCCCCCCCCCCCCCAGGTCATCTCATCTCAACTCACCTCACCTCTGATTTTTTCTTGTTATATTCTATGTACTGAATTGAAATTAATTTCTTGCTAGCTAGGCTAGGGTTTTTTATCGATTGCTTAAGATTGTTGTTGAAGGATGGAAGAAGAGGAGATAATCACTAGAGGAGGAATGGAAGGTTGTTGAAGAAGAAGGCGTGGTGAGGAATTCGGTGATGACAGTTGGGAAGAAGATTGTGATCACAGGTGCTGTCATCTCTTCAACACCTCTTAGTTGGTTTTGTCTTTGTTGTTCCTTTCGGATTCGTTTTTGCTACTTATGCTTGTACCCACAAGTTAATGTCTAAATTGCTCTATGAAACTCATTCATCTCGACCTTCAGAAGAGGAAGAACAGGCTTGGAAAGAGAGGGAGTAGGAAAAGCTTGTTGATGATATAAAAAAGACGCTTTAGAGGAGAATTGAATTTGTTTTGGCTTTTTTTTTTGTAATCACTCACTCTCTCCTTAGAAAAATTTAGCATTATTTTAAGTTCTGTAGTTTATACAATTTTTGCCTTTACATTCTACATTTGCCGAAGCTTATACTCTAGGTCTTAAGACCATGTTGACTGCCATTGACTATTACTTTAATACAAGATTTATAAAAATTCAGAAAACAACTTAATTTTGTCAGGGAAACAGTGAAATTTACAGCATCTTTGGATGCCAATCCTATATCTACAATTTAATGAAAAATAAAAATAAAAAATCAATCAATAAACATGTAAATATAACCATTTCTCCAATTGAACATTACCTAAGGCGTTTTGGCATATATTGCGAGATGTTTGTCGCATCTAGGGTGTCAAGGTGTTTGCAACTAAACTTGGTGAATGGCGATCGCCCCTAAATAATATGCATGGCATGACTATATGCCGTGCTTATAAGGGATGCGTTTAGAATACTCATGCATGCTTTTATGTTGAAAAACTCAAGCTATTGAGTTTTAGTCATGTGGACACGAGAATAATCCTACTTTCTAGTGATTCCAAATGGTCTACAACTTCAATGTTCCCTTAGGTAAATGCCAAAATGCTTAGCATCTACTACAAGAGGGAAGTCTTGCTAGCTTGCCTCACATGTTTGGCTCATATATGGTCTAGCATGACTAGTCGATGGCATCACATTCATAGTCTAGAATGACATTCTAGGGCACAACCTGGGCCACTCATGCACATATTTGAATGGGTATATCATGAGTCCTTTGATGTATCGAGTGATACAAAACATATTCCTTTAGGAGCTTAGCAGGTGAGGAAAGGTTTCTATTTAGATAATATTTCCTTGTTCAGTTAGAACTAGGAAAGTTTCCTTGTTGGACAAGAGTTTTCCTTGAACAATTACGACATGGAAAGTCATACAAGAATCTGGTTTCATGCGGGTGAGGTTAGTAACTAGGTTTTCTGCGTGAACAGGACGAGTTCTCCTTGCGGGAAAAGGAAAATGAAACATGAATCACTTTCCTATTAGGAATAGGTTTTTTTTGTTTGGTTCGGACTTGCCTAGCCTATATGTGAGTGTGGTTAGTAGTTCAAATTTCTTTAGGAAACATGAAAGTTCTCCTTATGGGACAAGGAAAGTGAAACAAAAAATACTTTCCTATTAGGAGTAGGTTCTCCTTGTTTGGTTTAGAATCACTACACCACAAGTCCTCTTTAACAACAATTGATTATAGCATTTTTTGCATAAATGCTATGAAAAGTCAGTTTTGTTACTATTGAAATACAAAACTGTTGCCTAAAATTGGGCGGGATTTGAAAACGCTATAGCGCTCGCCCAAACATTTAACGTAGCGCCATTTTCTCTCTCCCGCATCAAGCCTCAATTTATTTGGTGTCCCCGCACGCTTCTCTCGCTCTCTGCTTGCATCTCTCTTGTCGCCTCTATCTTTCTCTGATTGCATCTTTCTCTTGTCGCATCTCTCTGCTCTAGCAAATCTTAGATTAGTTCACGATTGTAATGGGTTTTTCTAGATTTGTGTTTTGAGATCAATACAAGAAATCTGGTTTGTGAAAGATTTATTTGGTGTCCTAATTTTGGGGGTTTGATTCGATTGTAAACTTTTCATGGGTCTACATGGGTGCAGCGCCTTCGGCAGAGTCTACATGGAAATGAATCTTGATTCTGGAGAGCTTCTTGTTGTTAAACAAGTCAGTCATTAGCCGTTCATTTTCATTTTAATTCCAATTTCAATTGAATTTGGGTTTGGTTTCAGGTTTTGATTAAGGTGAATAATGCGTCCAAGGAGAAAGCACAGGTGAGAATAACTGATTTATTCATCAAATGTTTGTTGAATTAGGTTTCGTTTCCAATTCGATTGAGTTGATTTTGAGGTTTAGTTGAACTAAGGTTCTGTACTTCAGTGTCTGTAGATTTTTCTTCCTACAGTCTATTCGATTGTAAAAGATTTGAATTTTAGAGACGATGGATTTTTTTAGATTTTGATTGAGGTTTTGGATATATGTGTACAATAGGTTCATATCCAGGAGCTCGAGGAGGAAGTGAAGCTTCTTAAGAATCTTACGCATCCAAACATTGGCGTGAGTATGATTTCTTGGTTGTGTCTGTGTTTGGTGACATTTATGCTTGGTCTCTTGTTCCATGGTTTGATATATTTGGTTGCAAAGATACTTGGGAACTGCTAGGGAGGAGAGCACATTGAATATTCTTCTTGAGTTTGTACCTATTCTCATAATCAATTTCACATCATATATTTGATCTCAGACTAGTTACAAAATCTGCATGCTACAATCTTCGTGTCTTACAGTTTTTTTTTTTTTTTTTATACAAATCAAAGGCAGTACTCTTCATGAAAAAAAAAATTGTAATTTCTAACATCACTCTTACATTTTGGGAGTTTGGTGGAATAGGAAAGCAAACACAACAACCCAAGATTTAGAAAACTAAAGGGTTCAGATCTGCCGCACAATGGAGATCAAGATGCCACTAGAAAATAATGCACCACCCATCATCGTTTTTATGGTTAATTGTTGTTGGAAAATTAATGTTCGAAGAAATAAATGGTTGGCATCAGCCTGAAGTGAATTTCTAAGTAGTATGAGTTTACATGCAGCCTACGTCTTAGTGTCGCATATATGTTGTATTTTGACTTGACGAATTTCATCCTGTCACATGCAGATGCAAGTGGCAATGATACAAAGACCGCATATGGTAAGCTTCACAAGAACTCCATCAAGCCATCAGCAGTCCATGATAAAGATATAATGATTATGTTTTTGCATATGTAGGTCGTGATCCGCGGACAAACAAAACCAACTCAGCTGCAAATACAGGTGGTAACAGTACAAACAACAGAAATAGTAAGTTTCACAAATATTCCAGGATACAAATTTTACTACAAGTAGTCCTTTCCCTATGCATTATAGTTTTGATTTACAAATTTCATGCTTGCAGATGGTGTTAATAACAATACAGGGACAACAAATATCACACATGGTAAGCCTCTAAATTTCACAAAGCTCATTGATCCAAAATATTGAAACATTTGAAATTCAAGATTCGCACAAGCATTTAAGTCTAGCTTGATGAATTCCACACATTGTAAGTGCATGTAATACTGGAAAAAGGAGCACAAAAGTCACACTTGGTAAACCTCTCACAATAACTTGTAACTTCGAAGACATAAATATTTTGGCTTCAAGAATTTGATGGTTGCATATGCAGGTGATACTAATACATGGAGCTAGTTGCACCTTTAATGGCAGGAGTTGACTGACTTGGTAAAGAAATGTCATCTAGTGAACTAGCTGCACCTTTAATGGAAGGATTAGGAAGTGTCTTGCGTTAGTTATTCTTCATCTAGGAGCTAAAACATCGATCATGTTACAATTCAAGTACTCCTGCCTCATCGTTGTCATCATATTTAGTTGCAGTTATGTAGTTTTGGTGAAGGGAAGACTAAAACAGTGTAATCCTTTCGACTGTGGGAACATCACTTATCCTTTATGGTCAATCAATGGCAACCGTAGATACTGTGGATACCCTGGTTTTGGTATCCAGTGTTCTAAAGGAAAACCATTTTTTGTCGTCTCTAATCACTCTTTCATTGTGAGAAACATAGATTGTTCAGAACAAACTCTCTTAGTTTTGGATGATGACTTTGTGGGAAATAACTATACTAAACCACGCCACTACCACACCTTCAACCTCAGTTTGTCAAATTTTGCCTACAGCGAGGGACCAAATTATCAGACATATTCCAGTAATTGTGATTCACCCCCACCGTTATCTACAACATATCTCTCATGTCTAGGCTCAACTTCTAGAAACAGTTCCTATATATTCAATCCTGATGCAGCTCCAGAATTCGATTGGTATAGGAGATGTGAGGAGACTTTTGTAGTCCCAGTGTTTCATAATAACATTTCCAACAATGTTAGCATGAGTAATAGTTCAACCTTGCAAATTGGGTTTGAACTAAAATGGCATAAACATCTTGGTTGTGAAAACTGCGAAGGATCTGGAGGTAGCTGTGGGTTTGTTCCGGGTGACAATAACCGTACTCTATGCTTTTGCAAAGGATATCAATTGAATAGTACACTCAGTAATGATACATTATTTTTTAGCCTAAGTATCGGAAATGGGCTTTGATGTTGATGATGTGTTTAAATTTGTAATATACTCCTTTACTTTGTTACTGATGAATGTTCCATGTTTGATGTGCTTGAAATACCCAGTAGTTTTTTTTTGAAAGGTAAATACCCAGTAGTTAGTGTTATGGTGAATGCCCATGACGTGTGTTTCACACCACTTATAGGCCCAAATTCAAGGTGCATGGGTCTCACATTGCACATGTGAATCGTAAAAATTGATCTAGTTTTAACTTTTGTTTATAGAGTTGATTAGTTATGAAAACTTTGGAGATGATTGATTTTGAGAAGTTCATACTGCTAGATTTGTATCAATTTGAAAAATTGTGTTATTTTTGATCCAAACGTAATTATTGCTGTATCTCATGTGCATGTTCGCTTAAACCAAAATTTACATTATTTTTTTCCATGTTTTTCTTATCTTAGTAATATTATTGGAAATTGATATTTTTGTATTGTCATTTATCAGGGGATCCTCTGTATGTTACTGGTGGGAATCCTAATTGCTTCGAATCTGAATTAATAGACGACAATTATGTGATGGATGGGTATGAACCATAATCTTTTAAAGCCTATTGAGAGAGGATAACAGTCTCCTTGATCTTTCCATCGACTAAGTAGTTTTTTCATCATGGTTATTCTTTGATATATGAAGTCAATCATCTTACATTTACACTATCATGTATGCCTTGTATAATTCTTACATTCTCAGACACTTTTATGTAGAGGGTATGAGAGGCCTGCAAAACCTGTTCCAGGAGACTGGTTACTACTTGCATGCTCATCAATTGATTCTTCAGCATCCAACCAAGAATGAGGTCATATTTTCTTTAGTGTTATTTTTTAGTCCAAGTTTTAAATACTCAGTTGTATTTGTAAGCTTTGCTAGCCATACAACTTGATCAACACTAGTCCTGATAACCCAGGCACTCATACTAGACTGTATGACATCATGATGTGCACAAATATATGTCTAAGCTAAAAGTATCCGTTATTCCTGCAGTACAGTCCTTGATTAATCAACTATCAATCCCTAAGATGATGCATCCTCACTGTGAGAAACTGAGCCTAAGAGTACTAAGAACCCATGGTCAAAGCGCACATGTCAGATGACAATTGGAACTAGAGCATAAGCAGTTCTCAACAATCAAGCATGGAAGGCAAAATATATTGCCTTGATTTCCAAACTGTGGTTGTAGCTTAAATGTACTTGCTTAATTTTTACGCGGCCTTGGGATTTTTCCATTTCAGAAAGTTTGTTATGCAGGTCAGTCAAGGACAGATAACATGTATGCTAATCGATCCCCGCCCATGATCATTATTACAGTAAGCATCACAACTTGTTTGACAGTCTTTCATGAATCTAAGTTGATGGTAGCTTGTTGGAGACTTGTAGCCACAAAAATTCATTTCGTTTTCATTCTTGCTTTCATAACTCTATTAACTGAAAAACAAAATATATCTATGGTCCATGAATCCATTGAGTGATCTTCATGCTGCCACATGGTTAAATTGCATTGTAAGATATATATTGCTCAACTACTGCCTAAAATCACACCTGAATCTGAACTAGTTTGATCTAAATTTCCATTTTCTTTACTTTTACCACCTTTTCATTCTGTTAAAATAAGTTCCCTGTTTTTCTTTCAGTTTCAAGCTAAGAACATGCACTTATACGATCTCTGTCATGATTGCAGGTGCTTGAAATTACTGCACCACTCTCTCCCATCCTTCAACAACTTGTGCTTTCTGTAAGTATGAAAAACTTTGATTTGTTTCTGTTGCATGTTCAGAATGTACCTGCAATACCTACAAATGGATAATTTGTTTGTAAAACATAAAAGAGTTTCTTTGCAAGTAGGAAAAGAGTTACTTGCTGACAGTCAATTCCTGAGACCATTATTCAATAGTTCATGTTTGCAACGTCAGAAAGATAGAGTTACTTGTTGACAGTCAATTCCTGAGACCATCTGAATAATTTCCCATGTCACCAAAAATAGTCAGTGAAAAATGTTTGATTTGTTCTCTTTTATGGATATTTTCTGGACCACGTGTTAATTGTCACGACACTTGGGAACATAGATAGATGCACACACACAAACAATCTCATGCTCATAGCATCATGATTCCTCCAACAAATCTACTAACTAAACATTTAGGGTCACTCAATCAACATGCTACTTTTCTTGTATGAGTACCATTGTACACATGATTTGAGCTGTTATTTATTTATGTATTTATTTCATTTGAGACATTGTTGAATCTTAAACTGAATTTTATAGGTAGTGGATGAAACAGATCATTACTCAGAGAAGCATATCAGTCCTGGTTACCTACAGTTCTTCAGTTGACAAGCTCAAGTGGTGAAGGAATTTTTCACCATGCTAGTAAAATTTTCTCATTTTACTATTGGTTCCTTGAGAACTATAAGGAAGTTGTATGTTCTATCATTTATCATACTTCAACATCTACCATGTTATGCTCCTTGTTCTCTCGGATGAAAATGTTGTTGAATGCGATATTTTTTGCAACACTGATGTTCGGATAAATAACCATGACTTTCATCTAGGAAAAAAAACTGCACAGAACCATATGATTTTGACTCATCAAAAGGATCTCTTTGACGAAGGTCAATTTGATCGGGCTATCCAGATGTCGGTGCTTTCTGCTGTTTTTATTGCTTAGCAGTGTAGTATACCTGGTCTTGTCAAGTTTTATAAACTAGATCATTTGATGCTTTGGCATTTTGAAGTTTATTTAGAAAATATGTATGGTTGGACCCATTCATGCTGTGCCCCTAGGTAGACAAAGACAAACCTTATCATCTTTCCTAGTTTCCAGTTAAACTTAGTTTTTTTTATTGATGAATATGAAAACTAGCTATGAAATATGTCTCCTATTTGATTTGATATCGTCTTTCTTCTTTTAAATTAAGAAAGGGATGTTGTAGAAGTTATATGAACTCTTAAAAGCTACCTTTTGGTTTCTTGATCTCTGTGTTGTAGTGGCGTTGAAAGAGGATTCAAGGGAAATGCTTATCCAAGGCTTGTGAAGATGGTACTATCTGCTACCTTGACGCAGGATCCGAGCAACCTTTCCCAGCTTGATCTACATCATCCTCTGTTTTTGACAACTGGGCCTCAACGTTACCAGTTACCTGAAATGCTAGAATCTTACAAGCTGGTAGGTGTCACCTACTTGCTTACATGTATGCACGAATTTACTTCATTTTCTAAGAGTTGTTCATATAAGAAGTCACTTTCTACACTTGTACACACGGTTAATCGGAAGATTGAATGACTTCTATAAATATCCAAATATTTCTTTTAATAAGTTGCATATCTTTGTCTGAGTTAACAAAACTTAAATTTATTTGTGCTAGTTATGAGCTATGTGAGGTCGGCCCTTAAAAATTTGTCAGTTTCGTCGACATATCTCACACACTAATGTCAGCGAACTTGACAAGCTGACATGATTTCAAAAAATGTTGTACCTTAATTAATTATTACCATATTTCTTTTAATAAGCTGACATGATTTTGTATTTCGCTGTTAGCAAATTGTAAAATATGCCTTTGACCTCAGACGCTGTCCTTGGGCATGATTGTTCTTGCAGATGTTATGAATTATTTCAGGAGTTTCAATAATCTTAAACGTAATAGGCTCTGTGTGATAAGCTGAAAATGTAGTTAGATTGTGTTAAAAATACAAAATGCATATGCATTCTAAAAGTTTCAAGTTGTAAGTGGACGTCAAAGTTAAGTAGCTATATAGAGGCAAAAATATATGGAAATGATGAAGAGTTAAGAGTTTTGGTGAGAGAGAGAGAGAGAGAGAAACAAAGATTGAAAGAAGTTGAAAGGGAGATGAAAATGAGGTCAGATTGTGAGTTGGGGTTTGATATAGAGGACTCTCCTTACAAAGAAGAAGAAGAAGATGAAGATGATGAAGAAGAAGATGGAGATAAGTTTGAAGTTAATGGAAGAAGGTATAAAAATGATGAAGATCAAGAAGAAGAAGAAGAGGATGGAGATGGAGTATATAATAGTGGTTCCGAGTTTCCTTTCATGTCTTCATGGCCTAAAACTTATAGGTTCGTCGCTCGTCTCCGTTTTCTTTCGATCTTATTATGATGTCTTTCTAATGACATGCACTCATTACCATTGATGTTTATGGATTGATTTTAGATTAGAGGACTAGTGATGGGGTCATTGATTTTATAGTAGAGATTTTAGAAGAACTTGTTTTGAGAGTTTTTGTGTTTTGTTTGATAAAATGCATAGATTAAAAGATTAATATTGGTGTGGTTGGGTTTTGTTGATTTTACTTCAAGATTAGAGTCCTACATTCAATGTAGAGATTTAGAAAAACTTGTTTTGAGGGTTTTTGTTGGAAGAACTAGGGGGTGAAAAAAAATACTTAAAATCGAAAAAGAAAAGAGCTTGCGATTTTGATAATCATCTCTATAACCTAGAAATATTAGACTTTGCGAAAAATGAAAAAACTTGAAATAATTCTTCTAGCTAGGAACCCTAGGATTTGCAAATCAGGATGGAAAAGTTTCCCTAATGATTGAGCTTTTACTATTTTTGAACATAATTATTGGGATGAAACAATAAACAAGGTTACCCTTTCTTCCCTATTTATGTTTATTTATTGATTTATTTTTATTATATTAGTTTTTGGTTGGGATTCTTCTTGGTTTAAAATGTAAAGAAATGGGATTTTGATACTCTTAATTGTATTGTACAGAGTAATAGAGACAGTTTGGACCCATGCTTTCCATGCTGTCCTACAAGCACTTTTCGCTTTTCAATTATGGATTTAGAATCGGATGGGACCCTATATTCATGTTATGTGTTTCCATTTCCTTACTGATGAAAAATACAATGGGCTAGTAGAAGTAGTAATGATTAGTGGAGTACTACTTTAACTAGTTTTGTACTAATTGCTCGAGCTACATTCGCATCTTAGAGTGGCAGAGCTCACTAAAACAGTGCTAGCTAAGAGCGCGATTTGGTTCTTGAACAATTGTAGGCAGCACCTGCACATATTCAAGCCTATCAGCGTTTCACTGACTGACCATTGTGGATGCTTAAGTTACAGAAGTCATTTTCAATGGCTTTTACACTAACAAGTGTAGTGTCCATTTGTTCTGTTCCACAATGAGACTGTAAAAGTAACCAATTAGTGTACTTTACCAGTTCTATAATGACATTTACATCGGTTAAACTTATCATCTGATAACTGCTTAAGATCATATTACAATGAATTCACTCTGCTAATGTTCATCAATCATTACATTGATTCATTTAGTATGTTGTTGGATGCATCCTTGACATTCAGAATGAGAGTTTTCGCTTGTTAATTCTGCTTATCTCATGGCTAGGAAATTTTCAACAAGTTGCTGGTAAAGTCCTTGCAGTCCATTTGAGAGGAACTGTTTTCCTCAAGTATTGGTTTGAGATGCTTGGGGCTAGGATCAGATCAGACGTTTTGCTTGACACTGTTGAGATTACAGACCCATCTCTAGTTTCAATTGGAGATGGTGCAGTGATTGCAGGGGGATCTCTTGTACAAAGCCATGAGGTTAAGAATGGTACTATAAGTTTCCTCCCAGTGAAAATCGGCAGGAAGGCTTCAGTTGGTCCATATGCTGTAATCCAGAAAGGAATTGTTTTGGGAGAAGAAGTTGAGGTTCTTCCCTTGCAGAAGACTGAGGGAGGCAGACCTGTACCTAAAGCTGAAAAGTCATTCAGAGCTCAAAAGGTCAGTATTCCAAAATTCCTTGTTTGTGTCTTAGCATGTCATATAGGACAATAACTCATAATTACATACCTTGTGGGTTCTAGGTTCTCATCAAGATGCTTCTGGAAACTGATTCTTCTTTTTTTGTTTTTGTTATTGTTACAGGGTCAGATGTCTGAATTCACAGGTAACACACAGAAGAAACTGGAGGCTGTGTACCACTGTTTAGGCATCTACATGGTTGGTTTCCTTAGCTCCCTTTCAGCAGCGATCCTTTATTTCATCCACATTCAGTTATCTCAAAACCTTCCTACTTTCAGACACTTTTTTTTCCTTTGCATTGCTGGAGCATTTCACTGGTTTCCAGCTAGCATAGTCGCATATGCCATCATGTTTGCCACTGTACCCTCGAACCCTGTTACTTTCTCTGTAACAGTTGGCCTTGCCTACCTAGTCCATGGCCTCATCCTCAGTCTACTTACTGGCACCTTGACCCGGTTACTTGCTGGGAAACCAGATTCTAACCAATTCCAATTTAGGACGTGGCTGGGTCATCGTATAACCATTGCTTGCCACCTCAGGTTAGCTCAATTCCTTTCCGGAACAGAAGCCTTTTGCATGTACTTACGGCTCCTGGGTGCAAAAATTGGGCAGCATTGTTCTATTAGAGCCATCAATCCAGTTTTTGATCCAGGCTTGATTTCAATTGGTAATGGCGTTCATTTGGGAGACTTCAGGCGGATCATTGCTGGGTTTTATTCCTGCAGTGGTTTTAACGGGCAGAAAGTTGAGGTACATGATAACTCAGTGGTGGGCAGTCAGAGTCTGATTCTCCCAGGATCTGTCATACAGAAAGACGTTGTCTCTTTCAGTTGCTCCCGTGAATTCAGTCCATAGAGGCGGGGTTTATGTTGAGTCACAGACCCCCACCATGGTTAAGAATATAATGCATGCAATGAACGAGCGTATAGAAGAGATGGACATGAAGTATAAGAAGATCGTCGGAAATCTTGCTGAAAATTTGGCAATAACTACTATGAATGTCAAGTCTAGGTACTTCCATCGAATTGGTGTCAGTGGGAAGGGTCTCTTAAAACTGTATGATGACATACCAGGACTGCCTGACCACAAGATCTTCCATGCTGGAAAAACCTATCCTATAGTTATTCGGCATAGTAACAGTTTGAGTGCTGATGATGATGCAAGAATTGATGCACGTGGTGCAGCGATACATATACTTACAGAAGAGGGTAGTGACAGTTTGCCAATTCTTGATCTGACACTGAAGACCGGTAAGGCATTCTATGCACGCACAATAGTTGACTTTGCAACATGGCTTGTTTGTGGACTTGCTGCAAGGGAGTAGCATGTTAAACAAGCTCCTCATGTGCGGGAAGCAGTGTGGGATTCTCTCAGAAATGCCAATTCATATGCTGAGCTGCACTACTATTCAAATATATGTAGGTTGTTCAGGTGTTCAAATGGCCAGGAGATGTATGTGAAGTTCAAGCTGAGGCCACAGGATAACCAGAAAGGTGAAGATTCAGGAAAGGTAGAGCCAATGGGTATACTGGTTGTGGCAGGAAAGGAATGATTGGTACTTTTTATGATTTTGTAGTCTGATCTTTATTATTTGATAGATTTTGTGACTCGATGTGATACATTATCTTATTAATTACAATATTACTTTGCCTCCATTTATGGAAATGTTTAAGTTTGGCACATTAAAATTTTTATTTTCTAGAAATAAAACTTATAAGATGTAATAAAAAGTCATTTGATAGCAAAAAAAAAAAAAAAATTTGCTATGTATACTTACGCTATGGTAGAGTCTACAATAGCATTTCAGAAACGCTATCGTATGATCTACCATAGCGTTTCAGAAACGCTATAAAAAAACCAACTTACTATAACGTTTTAAAAATGCTATAATAGACCCTGGGTCTATTATAGCTCCGGCAGACACAGCGTGAAACGCTATGAATGACCTTTTTTCTTGTAGTGAATTGTTTAGCCTATGTATTGAATCATTGTATGTAGGTTGAAGATATCCAAGAGATCAAAGAATCAAATGATCCAAGAGTTCAAGGTTAGAGATGTAGACTTAGAGCTTGTTAAGCAGAGCTCAAGAGAGTTGTTATTGAGATAGAGCTTCAAAAGAGTTTGTTATTGAGAGTAGTGTAATCTTTGTTAGTTTCTTAACAAAGGTTGGAGCCTTAAAAGAGTTTGTTCTTGAGAGGTTGGAACCTCGAGATTTTGTTCTCGAGAGTATTATAATCTTTGTTAGTTTGTTAGCAAATGGTGGAACCTCGAGAGTTCTTGAAAGGTTGTAATCCAAGAAAATAGTATTCCAACAAGTTTGTTCTTGATAGAGTGGTTGTAATCTTTGCTGATTAATAAGAAAACAAAGGTTGTGACAAATTGTCTTCTTCTTCCTTTAATTTTCCTTGTATACTCTGAATCGGCTATGTATCATTGAGAAAGCTTAGAAAGTACTCTCATAGTGGGAGGAATTGAGAGTACGTTGTTGTACACGAGTAAGGTTTGTTCATCGATATCACTAGGCCAAACAATATCCAACTAGCAAACGCCAAGCCTTACTCATGTTCGACGCGTCAATCTATTTTGTATCCTTATGGGTCGAGTGTGCCTTTGGTTCTTGGTAAGCCATGACCAAGTTCCTTGGATCGGTTTCCTCCACTCTGAGTATCTGAAGGATTGGACTATATGCCTTGCTCATCTATGATTGTATGTTGGGTCATAGCCGAGTATGAAGATTACTTGGGTATTACGCTTGTGCTAGCAATGTTGCACGCTAGCACACCGCACAAACCCTTCCATTGTCACTCCGCCTAATCATAGGTCCATGAGATTACGGTTTGATTCAGATAGAAAATAGAAACCGAGCCTAAATTTGCATACTTAATTTAATCCGACCATAACCAAACTGAATCAGCAAGTCAATTTTTTTTATTAGTTTTTAAAAGTATTTATATTTAATTCACATTTAAATCATTTCGGTTCAGTTTGGATATTTTTGGTGTTCAAGTTTCAAATCCAAAATCAAATCAAATCAAATCAAAGATAGGTTTTTAGTAACGATAAATGGAAATCACTATTTAATAATCTGAAAAATCTATTTGGTTTGATCTATTTTGTCAGTGTTTTTACACCCCTTGTCGCATGGAGCTTCTAGAGTTAATCCACATGTCCTCTAAACTTATGCTAATACCACAAACAAAACATCTTGTTTTGAATATGCAAGCATGTATTGCTGTGTGTTATGGACTTGAATTGCAGAATTAAGAGATGGAGAATGGACTGGACCATCTGTTGATCATCTTAACTAAGGAGGCGTAGCACATTTCCTAGAAATGAACATACTCAATTGTATGCAAATCAAGGGCTAAGTTTTTATTTTCTCTTTTGTTTACTAATTCTGTATTTAGATCATTTCCTAGACGGAAGAGCAACAAAAATTAAGCACCTTTTGTTTCCTATAACCGGAATCACACAGAATATTACTTATTCAATTACTTGTAAGCCAAGTTAATCTATTGTTTATTTGCAACTAACATCATCGCATGAAATATCTCTCAACAACCATTCAACCAAGGCTGTGAAATTCGATGGATTCTTATACACGGTTTAATTAACAAGTCAAAGGCTATATATGTACTACTATTAATTCACTTGTTTTCAACAATTGTTTTATTAACCAAACTTTTACGCTTAACTCTGCTAAACTAAAAACTTATGCAATAAGGTTGCTGCAAATTAAAGTCAAGTCAGTGGAATCATTTTTTATACAAATGTGTGAGATACTGGTTTTGTTTTTCTTCTTTATATATACAAGGCTAATAAATTATCCAACTTCATTACAAGGCCAATCAATCAAATAAGGCAGCAAAGAGAATTAATCATGTTGGCTGAAGAAGCTATGGTGGCTAAGGCTGCTGGAAGTATTGTAGAAGAAGAAGAAGAAGAAGAAGAAGAAGAAGAAGAAGGGATCCAAGACGTCAAGAGGGGTAAACGCTTTGATCGGTGTTTCTCATGTATGGGCTATATCCAGATTACAATCGAAAAAGGATCATCACTTAAGGATATAGATTCTGATAAACTGAAGATAGACATTAGGAGATGGGCTAAAGCTGTTGTTGCCTACGCTCGCCAGGTGAGCGGTCATTTTGGAGCTGTTAGTTCTAGCGGTTGATTCAGATTGATTGATTTCATGGATTTTGGCTTTTCAAAGCTCATTTGATCTTCAAGGTTCATGTTACCACCACATGTTGCTTCTTCAACCTGCAGTCCAAGAACAAAGACTGGTGGCAATGATGATTCAAAGCAATATAATATTACTAGCTGATCGATGCTTCCTACATGTTCCTAGTTATTCTGTATATATTTGTATTGATTCCTTAATTTGTAAGATCATTATGAAATAATATGGCCGTTTGAAGGTTCAATCAAACTCAAAATACAGAACCAAAATTTAGTACAGTCGACCTTGAATGCGTTTATTTTTGGTGGGTTCACACTTGGAAAGCATGCAAGTTCAGTTTGCGGTCTAGTTATTTTGATAAACTAACTGATCTTGATAAGAACTAATTAGACATAACTCTTAAAAAAGAACACTTCCAACTAGCTTATTTTACTTGAGCCTCGGTTAGTGTGGGGATTAGCTCGAGTTAAACAAATGAGGTGAAAGAAAACTGGCTTATGGAGCATATTCGCCGTTCCATGCTCCATGGATCGGCTGATCCGGACTCACTAATACCACTCACACCATTTGTTTCACTTACAAGTTCACACACATGATTCAAGTGACATGAGAGCTGCCTTTGCAGCTTTATTCTCTAAAGCAGTAGATAGAGTCATAGAGGGAAACATGTTCTATGCATCTCTGGTATAAAAAAAAAATGAAAAAGAAAAAGAAAAGTCTCAGAGATAAGCTGACAAGAACCATAACATGTTTGTAACGTTCACTGAAATGCCTATATATATGCCTCTTCATCCCATTGAACTTGTCACAATCAGTCTGAGAAGAAAAGAAGAAGAAATCAATCATGAAAGGAGTTGCGGTGATAAGTGTGTTGATTATAGTGCTAACAATGGTTCAACTCATATTTGGAGCAGAACTTTGCCCTCTCATACGCGCTTTTTTCGCAGTGTGTTTCTTACGTGGTAGGAGGAGGTGTGGGAGAACCTAATGAGAAATGTTGTTTTCAGTTGAGAAAAATGGACAGTATTGGTTGCAGCGAAAATGATAGGCGAGAAGCTTGTGCATGCATCCAGGGTATGCTTCCAGGTGACATCAAGGATGAAGCGGTCTCTTCATTAATTTCCAAATGTAACGCGACAGTGGCTTTCCCTATTTCTAAGAAAGTCGACTGTGAGGATTAAGTTGATCATCTAAGTTCTTTCCTGTTTACCTGTTTCATTAGTCTAAAAGAATTTTTAGTAAAATAATTTGTGTTCATGTAGGATCCCTTGAGCTGGAAGGCTTTTACTCGGGGAGGACACACCGTTGTTTATGTACATGATGTGTAGTGTAGTAGTAATGCTGGAACCTATCTTTTCCATCAGTAAACTCTAGACTTAATAATGTTATGCAATTTCTGTGCACGGTTTCATTCTGATACACTTGGGTAACAAATTAGAGTCTACATGAACTGTAGGATGATAATAACACCAACATATTTTGTTTACAATGGAGACAAATTTGGAAAAATGTACATATCTAATTTAGCTCTGATGGTTTTAAGGGAATCCGACTCTCCACTAGCTATATGCTTAACAGAATTGAGTACCCAGAGCTGTATCTCCGGTGGGTTGTGTGAGGCACACAAAGACTGCACATCTGGTAACTAAAACGGTAAAACTGCTGTAAGTAGACGTGTGATGTATATACACAAAGGATATATATTATTTATTATTACATAATGGATGCACCTAAACCTGCCATAAAATTCAGATATGTTCTGTTATTGACTCACAATGTTTGTCTGCTGAACTTACATTGAGATACATTGTGTTTGTCCATCAATAGATACACCGAAAACTAAATTGAACACTTTGCTTTCAAAGTGTTGTAAACCAAACCGAAAGAGAAATAAAATGAAACCAAATTGATCCGTTTGGGCAGTCAAATATGTTCATTCAGCCCTAACCTAAAAAAGGATCTAACAGATCAAAATTTTCAACGCAATGGAATAAAAGACTATGATAACTGTGTGATCTCTTGAGCATAAGGATTTTAGTAAACTATAAATTCAAAATAATACAAGTAATTAAGGGTAGATTAAAAGACAATGCTTATGGCAGGAAGAAAGTGTGGTCGATCAGCAGCGCAGCACGGAAATTGCTCAATGCTTTAAAGGTCTTGAATATGATGAAGCAAATATGCCCCAGTTTCGAAGATGACAATAAATTCAGGACCTTCTTTTGTTTTTTTAAGTGTGGTTTGATCTATATTAATATTATATATTAGTGATAATAAATAAAAAGACAATGTCAGATAAAAAAAAATTAACATGATCGATAGCAAAGATTCTAGCAAACGGCTGCTTATTCATTATATTTCTTCCAAAACAAAATTTGATTAAATCACCAACAAAATATATGTTTATTTATTTCAAATTATATTTTACTAAGATCCTATGCTCTAACTTCTTGAAGTTATTTGAAGCAAAGGAAATAAAAGATTAACAGTAAAAACATGCTAAATAATCATTTATAGTCTATCAATTGTAGCTCAATTGGTCTGACATTTACTCTCTTTGTGAGAGGTTGTGGGTTCTAATTATTAGGAGCACATTTGTTCCGCCGTTGATAAGTCTTCGGGTATTGAATGCAGCTGCTTAGATGGACTAGACCGGAGCGAAGCGAAAGCGAGTCTTCATGCAAGGTGGAGGCGATGGACCGGAGCGAAAACAAGTCTCTATGCGAGATGGAGGCGACGGGGATATGTGAGTTTTCGCCCGATTATTAGGAGCACATTTGTTCCGCCGTTGATAAGCCAGCTTAGATGGACTAGATCGGAGCGAAAACAAGTCTCTATGCGAGATGGAGGCGACGAGAATATTAAGTGACAACAATATTGTAGCCTTCGGGCCTGATTTGGTTAACCCTATAGGGCCAATCATGTAACTTTCAGGCATAAATTAATAAATAAATAAAAAGGATCAACGACCCAATTTAAAAAAAAATCATTTATAAACTTTAAGGACAAATGAGCCAGTTAAATAAGAACAAGTAAAGTGTCTGCCAAGCTTAATTACATAATAAGGTTATTGCATTATGTTCTTCTGCTCCATTGTATTCCATCCTTGTCTAAGAAACAGGGTAACGAGTTGGTTTTAATACGTCAAGATAATACTTCCATGAGCTTCAACTCAATCTTTGTATTTAACCTATGTCTTGCTTTCATCCAAATTAAAATTCATGATCTTATAAAAGGTTATAACTGATTGCAAACTACAGAGTCTCTCCCAATAGTTTGCAACACATTGAGGATGGCTGATAGGTTAAATTATTTATGATGTTAAATTCATACAACTCCTCAAAACTTCATGTACCACACTTAATTTGCAACACAAAATTTTGGGTTAATAAATATTTAAATTAATAATAATTAATATTAAATAAGTTCGGATGGGCGGGATTGAAAATATCCATCCCGATCCCATCCCACTCT
Organism: Berberis vulgaris; assembly: GCA_963556465.1. Taxonomy (NCBI): domain Eukaryota; kingdom Viridiplantae; phylum Streptophyta; class Magnoliopsida; order Ranunculales; family Berberidaceae; genus Berberis; species Berberis vulgaris. Next base: position 34,458,392 of record OY747125.1, on the reverse strand, counting down.
ATATCGAGACGGGATGGGCTTGATCAATCCCAAAAATACTCGAAAAAATCGGGACAAGATCTGGATCGCGGGATGGGATGCCTAACCCCTATGTACATGTGACTTTCTCTATGTCCACCAATTGTAGCTCAGTTGGTCGGACATAGGTTGTGGGTTCGAGACTCACCAATTAGGATTTTGTGAGTTTTCGCCTGATTATTATGAGCACATGTGCTCCGCCGTTGATAAGCGTTCGGATATTGAATGTATCTGCTTAGATGGATTAGGCCAGAGCTAAGCAAAAATGAGTCTTCATGCAGGGCAGATGCAATGGAGCAGAGCGAAAACAAGTTTCTATGCGAGATGGAGGCAACGGAGATATTAAGTGGCAACAATATTGTAACATTCATGCCTATTTGGTTAACCCTATAGGGTCAGTCATGTAGCATTCGGGCATGGATTACTAAATAGGGTCAATGACCCGTTAAAAAAAAAAGGACGGAGAGACGAAAATAATTTTATAAGGTATGTCAAGGGAAAAAAAATTCAAAATATAATGTCAGCGATCCAGATTTTAATTCACATCGAAATATAGATCACTATTCTTTTTCTTTGTCTTTTTATGTTTTTTTTTCCCTTTCTTGTGCGCGTGTGTGATGGGATACAATACGATTTTCAAGAGTGTTGAGGATGTCTTATTGAGGTTAGGGTGATTATCTATAGAGATATCTTATGATTTCGAAACATCTAGGCCTGTTAAAATGTCAAATTTCACGACTTTACGGATTGTAGCTCTCAAATTTTAGGTTTAATTTATTTTTTAACGCAGGGGACAACTACTTACAATAAGTGGGTTTAGGGATTAACACTTTTCTAGCCTCAATTGATTGTTTACATTTTGTTTACCTAGCTAACTCGAGAACTTAAACTACTTGGGTGATGATTTACGAGTATGATATATATGAGGATTAATTCTCATTTAAGTTCAAAATTTGACGAAGGGTGTTGGCACATAGTGGGTGGTTGTGGTTGTGGTTGCATCGATTATTATTATCATTAATTAGATATTACAAATTTTCGTTAGCTGTATTTGCAAAAGGGGGTCAACAACGTAACTCTCACTTACTTAAAATTGCAGGTTCACAAGTGTAACGTTTCGGTTTTACTGTTGTAACGCTTAAAGTGAAACATGCATGTTTATCTATGATATTTGACCAAGAATGCCGAACAACAAAGTTGAAAATAACTGAACACCCCTGTAACGTACTTATAGAAAAAAAAAAAAACACTATATATAGTATAGACTCCCTCCCTTTCAACCAATAATTTCAATTGTCACAAGTACATACATAATCATGAAGGGAGTGGTGATGGTAGTTGTGTTGATAATAATGGTGATGGTTCAATATTCCATGGTTGAGGCGAGCAATGGTTTGACCTGCATGCACGTACAGAGGCGTTTGTTGAAATGTGTTTCTTACTTGATCGGTAGTGTGGCTGAGCCTGCTAAAGGATGTTGTGATGGCGTTAGCAAACTTAAGGGAATGGCTGTTACTACAACAGATAAGATTCAAGTCTGTACATGCATTAAGCAAGCCATTTCTCGCTACCTGCACAATACTAAGGATGATGCTCTCTCTTCACTCCCTACTAAATGTGCCTCCTCACTTTCCTTCCCTATTTCTAAGAACATGGATTGTAACTCCATCGTAAGTGACAATTTTATTTTTACCAAAAATAACTTTACCTGAACTTTATTGATTAAGCACAAGTACTTTGTTCGATCATGCAGGATCATCCGTTGACTTTGAAAGGTTAATGAGGATTTGGTGCTTCTAAGCCAAGTTATCTACAATATTTTTAGGACAAAAATATATGTATGTTTAACAAAATGGCTATGCTGGTGTATATCTAGTGTAGTTTCTTATATTTACAATGCAAATTCGCGCGATTAGTAAATGTTTCACCCTGTATTATCACACAAATTAATAGATGGAGTGCATAAAATGCACGTCGCATATAACCAACAAGGTATCAAACAAAGTAATATTTAAAAGTTGAAGTCAAGAATCAAACAATGGATCATATATCATCGAGATGTGTGACATCTGTCATAGATATTATGACTTAGGAAAATAATACAATTAATAGACCCATTCCATATCATGAATTCACGATTTTTCATTATTTCAAGTTTCACATTGAAAATTAATTAGCTCAATTTTGCTGATTAAAACATAGAAATTTCTAATGAAACAAATAAATAAGAGTTACATATATAGTTATCACTTAAATAATTTAAGTACAACATTGTTGCTAACTTGCTATTAGTGTTTTCAAAATATTTTTAATAAATACTTTGCCTACAAAAAAAAAAAAAAAATCAATTATATGATATCACACCATCTCATAATAATCTTCATTATTTTAGACACAAAAATGACTACAATAATGAAACTCATATTTATTATAAATATCCGAGTTTTGTCTTAATTACACAGCACAATTTCCACCAGGCCCGCCAAATGAAAATGCATACCCAAAGTCTTTTTTAAAACCAATAAAACACGCCTCCCTATCGAAAATTATCACTTGGGAAATGCCCGTTACTAATTTCATTGGGATCCTCTCTTGTTAATCCTCCCCATGCAACAAGGGAAGCACGCACCTTCAGCTAATTCTGGAACTATAGATTTTGGCCAATTACCCACTTGCGCAGTTTCATTATATATCAACCTGTCACTTTATCCTACCTCTATCCCAAAATACTAAATGTTAAAAAGGGCATTTACAATTATACAATCAAAAGTACTAAATATCTTCCTTTTAGGAGCTTAGCAATCTTATATTTTATATGACCTGATGATCAAGGATATTTTAAAAACCTTCTAAAGCAATTCCTATTGGGACATGGTTTCCTTGATCCATTAATTAGGAAATAGGAGACTTACATAAATTAATAACCTTATGTGTATATTTAAAGAATAAAAAGCTATAACAGCCTGTTGAGCTTATTATTATTGTGATATAATAGCAAGGACCGGATTAACTCAAATTATGATGTTTGTATTTTTGACCTTCACTATTAGCATAGACAGACCCGCATAAACATTCATCCAAAAATAAAAAATGTAACTAAAGCATATGTTCAGACAAGGTTTTTACTCAAAAGGCCAAAGCAACAAACAACCCAAACATATAAAATAAGTTTATTAATTACATCTAGAACAACATCATTAACTTTCTTGTTGACGTGAAGGGTTCAAAATATATAGGTTTTGATAAAACAATGATAATAGTATAATACTAACAACAATTATGTATAAACTATGTCAATAACAATAACTTCCATTCACCTTCGAGAACAATCAACAAATTTCACACAATTCATTTAAGAGCTCTGAGATCTTTCAAGATAATAATCAAGAACTCAAGTCAAAATAATAATATCTTGCATAAAGGTTTCCAGACTCCAACAAATTAAACATCCTTGTAAGGTAGTCCATCCATTATGGCTACTGAAGTTGGGAAAAACATTTATGTAAGGCTCGCTTAATCCTCCACAGCGACTACTATGAAAATTAAGGGTGTTTGGTTGATGGAGATCAATTTCTTGGAATGTATGGGGGACCATCTGTTGGGAATGCTGTAAAGAATTCAAATTAAAAGATAGGAACGAATGTACCAATTATTCTTGGGTTGAGTCGCGGACTAGGTCGCTCTCTTTAAGACGTTTCGCGGCTCTGCCCAAAGTCGTGCAAGCAATTTCTTGGAATGTATGGGGAACCATCTATCACCAATTCTAGAGTTTTGGTTAATGGTGGGAGTTTAACTCCCATGAACAAAGTCTTTCCCCCCTAAAGAATTTGATTTTCATGATCATGGGAGTTCAAACTCCCATATATATATATAAAACTCTAAATTTGTGATAGATGGTCTCCTACATTTTAATTCAGTTAGTCTTCGAAAAATATGTGGTCTCCTACATGAATTCAATAGAATTGAACTCCATGCGACCAAACACCCTAAAATCCAATGCTAGTTCACAACAATTCTCAAATCATACATCTATTAAGAACTTTGGTATCACACATAAATAGACTAGTTAGATCACTGAAAAATGGTCAAAATCCCTCATTAAAGTTTATGTTTTTATATATTTCATGGACAATCAATAAGTGCAGTTAAAATTAAAATTTTCTTAATTATTTTAATCCAAATTGAAAGAAAAATCATAATTTACCTAAGAAAGTGCAAGTGTTACTATCTTTTGATATCCGTCACCATAGACGGATACCGGGTCAATGATAGAACCTAGTTTAAACTAGGGGTGGGCATTTCGGACCGAAAACCCGGACCGAACCGACAACCGGACCGATCGGGTCGGTTCTGATCGGTTTTAATTAATTATAAAAGTTTCGGTTGTAAAAGCTCGGCCCGGCCCGAAGTTTCTGGTCCGGGCCTCGGTTTCCATTTTTGAAGCCCGTCGGGTAACCGGCCCGACTCCTCGACCCCCTGTGCAACACTGCCACATGTGCCTTTCTTCTCCTCAAATTCACTACAAATTTTGAACCATCTTCCTCTTCTACTGAGCTCTCTCCGCCTCCTCCTCACCGTCCTTCAATTCAACCCAAAATGACAAAATGGAGAGAGCAGAGAGACGAGAGGGACAAAGATGGAGAGAGCAGGGCGAGAGCAGGGAGAGAACAGACAATAGCTGGGAGACGAGAGGGACAAAGATGGAGAGAGCAGGGAGACAAGAGGGACAGAGATGGACAAGAGGGACAGAGATGGAGAGAGCAGGGTTCGATGCGATGATGATGGTGAAGATGCCTTCTCAAATGTTCGATGATGAGTTGATGTTGAAGATGCCTTCTTAGATGTGCGATGATGAGCTGATGGTGAAGATGCCTTCTTGATGATGATGATGGTGAAGATGCCTTCGATGATGAGCTGATGGTGAAGATGTTCGGTGCGATGATGATGCTGAAGATACCTTCTCAGATGTGCGATGATGAGCTGATGGGGAAGATGCCTTCTCAGATGTTCGATGCGATGATGATGCTGATGGTGTTCGATGCGATGCGATGCGATGGTGTTCTTTTACTGCTCTGTATTTGAGATCCCAATTTTCTCACATCTGAACCGAGACCGGCCCGACCCGACCCGAGAATTTGGTTAACCGAGATCCGGTTAACCGGCCTTATTCGGTCCGGTCTCGGTTTTCAAATTTCAGTTTTAAAAAATTCGGTCCGGGCTTCGGTTTTTGGTTTTCGGGCCGGTTACCCGGACTTGCCCAGCCCTAGTTTAAACTGTTGGTGAACTTGTACAAATCCAGGGCAAAAGGTATTGTAGCAATTTGTCACGTCATTATTTGTCTGTCAACAATCAAAAGAAGAAGGATAAATTTGATGTTGGTCCCTTTTAGTAATAGTTTAAATGCTTTTGATCCCATTTACAAATCGTATTTGAGTTTGGCCCCTTCACCACCATTAACTGTCGCGTTGACAGTCAAGGGAACAAACTCAAATACGATTTGTAAATGGGATTAAAGGCATTTATCTTATTACTAGAAGGGACAACATCAAATTACCAAAAGAAGAATGAGTAACTCACGTGAAGAAATTTATTAAAGAAAAACAACTAAGGTGTGTTCCAAACTTACAGTCCAATACATAAAATGATGCGTGAGATTGTCATATAATAGTAAAGGTGCTATCTGTTGAATAACATTGACGTACAAACAAATGTTATCAACTAACATAATAAACTTGTGCAATTTTTTCAGAAAATCCCCGTATAAAACAACTTCAGTAAAGGTAGGTATAATCAAACCAAACCTTCACCGCTTTTTGAAAGGTATGGAATTAGGCTAATAAGAATAATTTTTTATATATAATAAGATCAAATTATTGACAAAATTAATAAACACTAATTCAACTATATAAACTATAAACTATTTTTAAAGCTGATCGTAATTCATTCTTATATATATATATATATATATTGTCACTTACCAACCATCCAACTTGTAGGCTAGTGCGTTGATCTCCGGAACCACTCTCAATCCATATTTGGGCAGAACTATATTGGTCCTCTTCAACTTGAAAAGTTAACCATAGTTAAAAAGAAAATTTTCCGTTCTTTTTAAGTAACCGCATGACTCAATAGTAATTCATCAACCTAGATGTTATTTTCTATTAAAAAAAAACCCCTACTAAATAACACCATCACTTCTACTAATGGACACCACCAACTCCCTTTTTTTGTTCTGAATCTACTAAAGGACACCGCCACTAAATAATATAAAAAAATGATCCCAAATCCAACGACTCTTACTCTCCCGGTCGCACGAATCAACCCCTCTCCCACCATCTTCTCCTCCCAATTTTGCAGGATTCAGGACTGTCGGCCACTGCATTGAGCCTCTATTTTTCTCTCTTATTTGTCTTCACCTCCCCCTCCCCTCTCTACTACTTCTTTTGTTCTCTCTCGCGAAAAAACATCACTTCCTCCCTCATACATTTTCCATCAAAGTTGTCTTCTATTCCAAACTCGCCAGTTGATCCCAACACCAACTATCTCCCTTTCTTATACATCTCGTTGTCTTATCCATATGTCAACTTCATTTGTTAGGGTTTTGGTGAAGTTTGTATATAGAAATGGACGAGTTCAGTGAAAATGAGGTTGGTAGGCTTCAAGATGATAATGTTGCAGTTGAGAGTCAGCATTGCACTCCATTTATAGGTGTCAATGAAGAAGATGAGTGTTTTCAAGACGAAGAAAAACCCACTCCATTCGAGGTACACTCTCAACTTGAGATGAGCTTGCATGAGTATTTTTTTGTTGTTGTCATTATCGTAATATCATGTTTAATTTTCTTTTTGGTTTATTTGAAGTAACTTTGTTATTTTTAGGGTTAGGTGTTAATATTTGAACCCTAAAATTTGCTTATTTGTAGGGTTAGTTTGATTTTTGTTGTTTATTGTTGTTATTTTGTGCACAAAATGCCATCGTCGATCTCATCGATTTCGAGAGACCTTGTCATAATCTAGACTACCCGGAGGCACTTAAAACACATTTAGAAGAGACAAACCTTCTAGAGGTAAACTTTATCCTTAATGATTTTATTCATTACCTTACTTAATAGATGATTAGAATAACAAATATTTTTTATTTACTTAATGTAAAAGAATAATGATGATGATGATGATGATGCTGAAGCCAATGATGAACAAGCACTAGAAGAAGTAGTTGATGATGGCTACTTGTTTATGATGGAAGAGGTAAGGTTAATTCTTGTAGGCATGACATTATTTAATCTTGTTTCACAAGTCGAGTGATTAATGTTCCTAACATTGTTCTGATTATCACAAAGTCGAAACCTGTTAATAGCAGACGCAAATGAAGGCTCCACTTGGGATGTTAGAGGGGAAGGAGGAAGAAGAATGTTCAAAAGAAAAAATGGAGGTTGGTCGATCGACAAGTTCAAAGAAGTGTGGGCGCCCATTCCAGTTGAGAGGGGTGCCATAAGGTAATGATCGTTGGAAGCTGCAACTGACATGTGGAACCCACAATCATCCACGATCAAAATCTCTTATTGGTCATTCCTTTACTGGGAGACTGAATGAAGCTAAGATGGCTTATTTGCATAACATGTCCACATCTGGTGTAGCTCCTTGGTACATATTGTTTGGCTTGAAAGAGAAGTTCCCAAACAACATGTCTTATGAAGACTATTTACAATGCCATTCAGTAGCTAAAGACACTCCAACTTAAAGACAGAGCAGCTGTGTAGGCCACAATGCACTTGTTTAGCGAGAATGATTATATTGAGTGGCATACAAAACAAAGTCACAAGTATTTTCTGGTGTCATCCTGAGTCAATTCTACTGGCTAAGTGCTTCCTAACAGTGATGCTTATGGACTATACCTACAAAATCAATCGCTACAGGATGCCACTATTTGAAATTGTAGATGTGACGTCAACCGACATCACTTTCAATGTTGGTTGTTGCTTTATATTGTCTGAAATGCAGCGGTCGGTGTGAGGATATCAATATCATTAAGTGACCGTTGCGTTTGGACTTTTTTTTTTTTTTTTTTTCATTTTTTCAATTCTTATGGGTTTGATACACTATTGACATATTTGATTTATTGTAAAACTCCAATTTTGAATATCCCAATTTGAGAAGGTAAAAAATGGGGTTTAACAATAAATCAATATGTGAATACCCCATAGGAATTGAAAAAAATGAAAAATGATTCAAATTAAAAAAATTGACATAGTCGGATTTCTTTCCAAACGCAACGGTCACTGCGAGGAAATCTATCCATTCGCAGTATCTGTTGTGTTTGGACAGAAAACAGACTTTGTCCATTTTCATTTTTTTGAATTTGAGTATTTTTTGGATTTTTTTTTTTAAAATTCCTATGGATTTGATACACTATTGGCATATTTGATTTATTGCTAAACCCCACTTTTGAACACCCCAACTTGAGAAGGTCAAAAGTAAGGTTTAGCAATAAATCAAATATATCAAACCCATAGGAATTCGAAAAATCAAAAAAAAATGAAAATGGACAGACTGTTTTCTGTCCAAATGCAGTGGTCGCTGCGAGGAAATCTATCCCATTCGCAATGACCGCTACGTTTGGACAGAAAACATACTCTGTCCATTTTTTTAAAATTTTTTTTATTTGAACATTTTTTTTTTCAATTCTTATGAGTTTGATACACTATTGACATATTTGATTTATTGCTTAATCCCACTTTTTACCTTATCAAGTTGGGATGTTCAAAAGTGGGGTTTAGCAATATATGAAATATGCAAATAGTGTATCAAGTCCATAGGAATTAAAAAAAAACCCCAAAAAAGGTTCAAATACAAAAAATCCAAAATTTGGACAAAGTCTGCTTTCTGTCCAAACGCAGCGGTCACTGCGAATTGGATAACTAAAGTCACAGTGACCGCTGTGATCCATTTTATGTGTTTCGCATGAGCTGCTGCGTTTGATGTTATTTGCTTTGAGATTAGTTTCCAGGACCCAAACACAGCGGTTACTGCACTTTTTTAAATCACATTCGCAATGGCTCTTATGTTTGTAGAAAAAAATGACAGATTTTTGGTTTTAGGTGACTTAGTGTCAAAATTTTCAGGGTTTTTGATAGAATTTTTACTTTTACTTGGACTACAGTTAACATTAGAACAATTACTGTGATATACATAAATACTGATGCGAATCATAATTGATTGCATAAACATATAGTCATTACAACAAAGAATTGTTTATGAAATCACTAACTAACTACAAAATATAACAAAGAAAATTGTTTCTAAAAATTATTCATCAATTCCTTAGTCTTTTTCCGAGGGTTTTTTTCAGGCATATTTTTCTCATGCCACTTCTTGGTTCTGCCCTCAATGCCACTACTAGCAAGAACTTCTTCATTGTCTTTAGCACCACCACCACCACCACCCCTTCCCCCATCCTCTACCACCAGCAATAGCACCACCATCACCCCTTCCTCTACCACCGCCAGCAACACGCCACCACCCTCAGATCTTTCTCTACCAGCACCAGCAGCACCACCCCTTCCCTTACCACCACCTATAGCACCACCACTCGGAGCACCACCACCATTACCAGTTTGACTAGTTTGTTGCTCTTCCTTATTATCTCTTAAGAAGGAGAAATGCGTAGATATTTATTTTAGCATCTCACCTATTCTATTTTGCCTCTTGAGTAACACAACCTTATCCACATTCCCCCATTCTTCAGTAGAGGCGTCCACCAACTAAAGCGCCTAATCAACCAACTTGTTATTCAAGGAAAACATTCATCTTAGCAAAAAAAAAAAAAAAAAACAAACAAAAAACAAAAAACAAAAAACAAAAAACAAAAAACAAAAAACAAAAAACAAAAAACAAAAAACAAAAAACAAAAAACAAAAAACAAAAAACAAAAAACAAAAAACAAAAAACAAAAAACAAAAAACAAAAAACAAAAAACAAAAAACAAAAAACAAAAAAAAAAAAAAAAAAAAAACAAAAAAAAAAAAACAAAAAAAAAAAAACAAAAAACAAAAAACAAAAAACAAAAAACAAAAAACAAAAAACAAAAAACAAAAAACAAAAAACAAAAAACAAAAAACAAAAAACAAAAAACAAAAAACAAAAAACAAAAAACAAAAAAAACAAAAAACAAAAAACAAAAAACAAAAAACAAAACACAAAAAACAAAAAACAAAAAACAAAAAACAAAAAACAAAAAACAAATCAACTATGTATTTCAAATGTTATCAAATTTGTTAAATTATAGATCAATCACCCGATTGTGAGATATGAACAATTGATTTCTTAAGGGATGTGTCCTCTTAGTCTTTGGTGGTTGGATGAACGAATGACTAATCTCATGAAACTACTCCATATAGTCCTTGCTGCAATCCCATGGAAGCTTCATTGGCGCTCATTGGTTTTCAATTGACAGGAGATGATTCTGCCAAGTTGCAGCAAATGAAGACAGTATCTCGTGCTTCACCGAGTAGTTGTGGCTAGATCGACATCTATTCTTCATTTTGGCTTAAATGGGGGGGGATTTGGAATCACATGTACCCTTCCCATTTGTTTCATCATTTGATCAGGGTGATAGGGTTCTTCAACATCAGGGCATAATAAGTAGCCTTGAAACCATGTAATGTTGTGAAGTGGAGTTTTTTGCTTGGATTCCGCATAAGGGTCCCAAATAACTTGAAAAATACAAACATGAACTTATTAAATTAAATGAGATAAAACATGAACTGAAATGACTAACTTTTACCTCTTCAGGAGACATATCATCAAGATTATCTGTAAGAGTCAAAATTTCTTCAGTCACGACCCCGCTAAGTTGGGGGCAATCACACTTAGCCATGGTGGGGAGTTGATCATTCTACGAGGCTCGAGCTGTACCCCAAAGGCTAAAGTGATCGTATAACCAACACTACAAAAGAATTAAATATATCAATATAAAGAATCATTATCTGAAACACTAAAAAGATAATTAACTGAACAATTAACCTAAAAATTGTACCTCCAAAAGCGGCAAATATCCAAATATTTGTTTGGTACCCACTCTACTAGCACAACCAAGTTGATGATACAATAACGCCAAAGTACAAACTCCCCATGCGTACTTTTTCCAATATCATTCACCTTTATCAACAACTTCAAATATTCAGTGCGCACCTTAGTTCCAGTCTTATCAGCGAAGATCCTTATGCCCAGAAGAAATAACAAGTAACCCCGTGCAACTTGTTGTTTTTTTGAAGAGAATCACTTGTGTTCACTTTCCCACAACAATAATCCATAATAAATTTCATCTCCACGAAACTCTGATACTTCTGGAACATTTTTGTGTTTCGCTCTTTTGAATCCCCAAACCATTCACCTAAAGTTGAACACACTTCTATGCCTTCATTTGAGTTTTCTTCACCATAACCGGCTTAACAACAATCGACAAATGAGTGATACGATAGACATCATCGATGGTGATGGTCATTTCTCGAAAAGAGAGGTGAAAATTATTGGTCTTAGGTTTCCAACGCTCGATGAAAGCACAAATTGCGACCCTATCGATATGATCCTTACAATGATCTATCAACGGTCGGAACCACTCTTATAAACCATTGAAATAACATCCTTTGGCTCGTCACGCAACCTCAAACTATAAAATTCTTGTACTGATGCCGACATCTCAACTCCCCTCATTCCTACACAATAAGAAAAACTAGGTAGTGTCCAAATAATGTAAAATCATTTTGTTTGTATATGAAAATAACTTGAAAATATTATAAATACGTCTTGACCAAACCAAATGGAGTGAGCAACATGGCCATCATAATCCTCTAATATGGATGCATCTTTGGGACCACTGGGATAAGAAACTTTGCCAGGTACTAGATCTTCATCGGGACTAAGTTATAAAAAAAATAACTGGTTACTCTCGACGCTCCGCATCACCCTGGGCCTCTGCATCCCCCTGACCCTGTTGACTCTCCTCATCCTCCTGACCGTTCGCGTTTGCTCACCCTTTTCATCCCCTCACCCTTATCCGCTTCCTCAACAACACGAACCACACTACGTAGACTTTGAGATAGCAATAGGAGTGTCGTCACTTCATCCACGACAATCAAATCACTCCCCATTGCATCTTCTCTCCTTTTCTTTCTCATTCCATAGTTGCATTTTTTTTCTCTTCCATCTTTTCTTTATGTTTTACGGCAGTGGTCTTTCTCATAGACGTCGTCATTTGCACTCTTTCAGTTGGATGAACCCCACCAACACTACCACCAACATCACCACCAACAACACTGCCAACAACACCACCACCGACATCACCACAACACCACCACCAACATTACCACCAACAGCCTCCAACACAACATCTTTGTTTGTATTTGCCATACTAAACATTTAACATAAATATGAAAACAATTAAACAAAACAATTGAACACAACGAAGGGAAGAAAAGTTTACCTGAATTCGTTTGAACAATCGAACACAACACGTACCAAATCGACACTAAATTGAACCAACTGAGCGTGTAATCACACACAAACCTCAATTGCACACAAGTGCACTGATTCACACACCAACATACCCCAATTCGTACGAAAACCTCCAACCTTTGAATCACACACCAAAGGTAGAGGGAAAGAGCAAAAAGTATAGCAAGAGAATAAAGGTTGAATGAGGGTAGGAAGAGTTTGTAAAGTTCAAACGTTGGGAGAGAGATGGATAGACGGTGTGGGAAAGAAAGGAATTTTTTTTGTTAAGGGTTTATATTGGTGGTAGGATGGTAGTGGGGTGGATTTTCACACTCCGATTGGGGAGGTATTGGATGTGCCTAAACAGATTTCGGGGCGGATATGGATATCCAAACAATATCCGTCAATTATTCAAAGCGGATACGGATATAGCCATATCTGCCCCACGAATATCCATTTAAGTATGAAAAATACATAAATACCCATGAACCTTGAAAAAACCCTAGGTGTCCCTACCCATATCTTTCACTCAGCCTCAGTGCCTCTCATTCTCCTTTACTCATTCATCTTTAAAATCCATCTCTTTAGAGAAGGATGGGCCTATTGAGATGTTGGACAACCCATCGCCTGACTTTCTTCTTCTTCTTCTTTTTCTTTCCTTCCTTCCTTCCTTATTCTTCTTCTCCTTTTCTCTTTTGCGGATCTAATTTTCTCTTTTGTGGATCTAATCTTCTCCTTTTCTCTTTTGTGGATCTAATCTTCTCTCTTCTTCCAATCCCAAAAGGTATGAACTCGAAATCTTGAATCCGAATAACCAAATCAAATTGTTCGATCAAGATCTTGAAGTACTTGACTTCATCCAATCTCCGTTTTCTGCAACTTCTTCAAAGAAATATTTCATCAAAACATCTTGCTCCATCATCAGATCATCGAAACATCTTGCTCCATCATCAATGCTGGTGAGAGTCTTTGCTTAAAAGCTCACAACACTCTGATGAACTAAGTATATATTCTCAAATTTCAGATCTAGATCTCAAATGAGATGAGTGAATATATTCTGCCTCATACCGCCACCACGCAAGCCGATCGATCTAAAGGACCCCGGAGTTGTTCATGAATCACTCAGGCCAGATCACCTCTGGGTTATCCCAATTTCTTGTTCATGCTGGAATGTTGGATCCATAACTGGGCAATTCTTTGTAGTGTCTCTTGGACCTAGTAGTGGAACACAGTGAAGTTGTGGGTGATCACTTTCTTCCACCATTTCTCTGTAGAACACAATCTATTTTTTTTTTTTTAGCAGATGTTTGGGCGGGGCAGATGTCCATAAATCCGTTTGGAGCTTGGACAATTTAAAAAAAAGTTTATATACGGATATTTGGGGATCTGCAATCTCTGGCAGGGCAGGGATGGATTTGCCCAAATCCGTGCCATCTCTAATTGGTGGTGTCCTTCAGTAGGTGGTGGTGTCCTTCAGAAAGGTTGTGGTGTTTTTTAGAAAGAAGGGTGTTGATGGTGTCCATCAGTAAATTTGGTGGTGTTATTTAATAGGGGCCTTAAAAACATCAAAAGTTATATTCAATTATTTGGCTGAAAAACAATTTGTGATAACATGTGGTAGATAGGTATTATGATAGCTAACACGAGGTTTGATTTATTGAGTAATCATAGATTTGAAACTTATATTTGAAGTTGGCACGTGGTTCTTAGAATGAAACTGCTTTGCCTATTTGGCTGAGTTGCTTGGGGTATCGAGTGATTTTAGTGTTTTTACTTTTCCCACTCAAGTACTTTATTTCATCGATACCTTCAATCTTTTTTTTCTTCTTCTTATTCGTGACGCTACGAATCTTAACATTTCCGAAGGAACTCGAGCTGTGGGAGTGAAAAATAATTCTTAGCCCAACAGGAGCCCAAAAATCTAGGTCGTTCCCTAGAAGCCAATCCAAATCGAATACAAGTACAAAAAGCCCAAATATGGGTCCAATGCAACTCGGCAGAACACCCTTTTTTAAGCAGATGAATAGTATTCGATGTCGACTATCATGCTTAGCTGAGCACACGAACCTGCAGGAGAAGTCTCTCCAAACGAGAAGTTATAACCATCAATGGGAAGTTACAACCATCAATGGCTCCTGACCTGTCACGTGTCTCACTCTTATACGAGTAGTTGGCTCCCAACCTGCGACGCGTCCAACTCATCTGCAAGCAGTTGGCTCCTTCTGTTCTATAAATAGCCAAACACATTTATTTTCGGGTAACTCCTTTTTTTATTCACAATTCTCTCTTAAAACACAGAGAAATAAATACTTTCCTAAATGCATTATTCTAACTTTGGCATCAGAGTTCTCATGGCAGACATCACACCGGTGTCAAGAATTAATCTTCATCTTATCTTATGCAGATTGCTCCGCATGATCCACACGTGATTCAGTGGAAATTTGCATCCACAAATTGGTGCTTTCAATGAGAGCTTAAATCAAACTCATCGCAAGTTTTCTTCTTGTGATAAAAAACTTTCATTCATTCACTTTAAATTTTCTTTCACAAACACTTTTATTTTTGAAGTTATTTTTCAATACAATGGTGGGAACTCGAAACCAAACTGGCAAAAATAATGTTGCACAAGTCCTCTGCTAGTACTTGACCGCCATCGTCGCCATGGGTTCAGCCGCAACCGGCCGGACAACAACTGGTAGTAGGTTTGCTACCGCTGGCTGACCATCAATTGGAATCTTATGCCCAACAACCAAGCCCAATGGAGAAGAAACAACAATAAATTCTTGCAGGCCAGATCACCAATTTGACTCAAATATTGGAGAAAACTCGGGTGGTAGAACGATTGGTGAGTGACTAGCCAAGGTAGAGGACACATTGTCGTATGCCAGTAGACCATGCACATGGGAGTGGAAGTAGTCATCCGTCAAAGAGAAATAATCCCTCTGGAAGCATTCATTCGAGATTAGGGTCATGAGTAAATGTGCACTCGAGGCTCGAGCCTCAAGCGGAGTCTTCTCAAGGTTTGGCTCCCAAGAAATTGTGTGGGGTCGCAGATGACACTAGATATAAGTGGCCAACATAGAAGACAAAATCTCAATGGATGTGAACAACGCAGAAGAATATGATGATTGTAGTAACCGACCATTTCACAAAGTGGATTTTAGCTGAGGCGTCTTAGTTTTTATTTTATTTATTTATTTATTTCTTCATTGTATTTTATCTCTTCCACAAAAGTCTCCTTATCCGGCAAAACATACATAGATTTCTCCATTCTGATAAGTCAAATTCTCCACAAGATAAAAAACCAACCTTGGCTGAAGAGACCGCCACCAGTGAAGAAATATCCTACAAAAAAATATTTGAAAAAATATTTACATATACCTTAGTAGAGGATATGTTATTTTGCTTCTCAACAGAGAACACGCTATTTTCGATTGGAATAGTGAAATACGAAAACTCATTCTACATGTCCTGCAGCAGAAGACATTCATAAATACAAACATCTATTTATACCTTAGTAGAGGATGACACTCTCCGTGAGTGGGTAATTTGTTTAATCAATCACTGAGCATAGAAACATCTTACTCAAACTACTTAAATCCATTTAAGTTTAGTCAAGTGGTCAATAGACCACACAAGCAAAATGCCTCAGTAGAGGATAACACTCTCCATGAGTGAGTAATTCAATGCATATAAGCATTTTATTCAGGACCACTTAATTATGTTTAAATGTAGTCAAGTGGTCAGCAGACCACACAAGCAAAATGCCTTAGTTGAGGATCACACCTCAGTAGAGGTTGACACTCTCCGTAAGTGGGTAATTCAATGCATAGAAGCATCTTACTCAGGACTACTTAAATCCGTTTAAGTTTAGTCAAGTTGTCAGCAACCACACAAGCAAAATGCCCAGTAGAGGATCACACCTCAGTAGAGGATGACACTTTTCGTAAGTGGGCAATTCAATGCATAAAAGCATCTTACTCAGGACTATTTAAATCCGTTTAAGTTTAGTCCAGTGGTCAGCAGACTACACAAGCAAAATGCCTCAATAGAGGACACTCTCCATGAGTGGGTAATTCAATTAATAAATTACTAAGCATAAAAGCATCTTACTTAGGACTAGTTAAATTCGTTTAAGTTTTGTCAAGTGGTCAGCAGATCACACAATATTTCCATGCAATTTCCAAGATAGGCAGATTTTAATCCATGATTAATTTCAAAATTTTTAAGTTATCCTTAAGTTCCGACTTAGCATATTTGATACTCATGAAAAAAGCCAATCAAGCTTTTGTGCCCTCAATGAAAATATTTTCTAAGTCAGCAGACTAAAAGAAAAGTTGAATAAAATACAACATTACTTCAACATAAATTTGATAAAAAAAAAAATAGGCAGTTTCAAATGTAGCAGTTAGCTTAGCCCTCGTCAAATAAGAGCTAGGGGGCAGAACTTCCTACCAGATGCTTGTAGAAAAACTCATGAAATGGGTGATAGAGGTGAGCCAATATGGCTTGATCTACCAGCCGATGACAACTATAAAAGCTCAAGCCTTAGCATATTTCATAGCAAAATCCACTCCCTCCTCAAGCGGGGAAACAAAATCAGCCAGCAGATCAGTGTCGTGTCCTTCAACAAAAGAAGACTCCTCAACTCGTGGTGAAACAGAGACATGGCGGCCCAAAGATATGTGGCATTTATGTAAGGATGGATCATCAAATCATAAGGGTGTCGGAGCATGACATTTTATTTACACCAGATGGAACCATGGTAGAGCAAGCCATACACTTGGTTTCAAAGCCTCCAATAATAAACAAATATGAGGTATTGCTTGTTGGTCTACGACATCTGGTGGATACATGCCAAAGCATCTAAGGATGATCCTCTACTTAAACAAAGTCCAAGAACCTCATAAAGTACTTTGTGCAACTCATCAGTAGATCACCTCGTCTTCAGAAGAAGACTCTACACGCAGATCATTTTGTCTTCAACATACTACATTTCAACAGCAGAAGAAACTTCAAATCTCACAGATAGCTCCTTCACGACCAAGGAGGCCAATCCAATAAGTTTTTTTCTTTATTTTAAGAGATGTTGACCACAAGTTTAGATATTTCCTGTAATTCTATTTTTCTTTAAAAAGTAAATCTTGGAAGATGCCTCATCAACAGAGACAAATAAGTTAGCAAGATCATGGGCATTCTACTTCTATTTTTGGCGGGAATCCTCAGTGAAAATGTATCTCCTCTGCTTTTCAGTAAGAAGAAAAGGAAAAAAAAAGACAGCTCAAAAGGAAAAGGGATGAGGGCATTTGTGAGAGCCAAAAATAATTCTTGGCCCAACAGGATAAAAAAGCCTAATAATTTGGGTCGTTCCCAAGAAGCCAACCCAAATTGAATACAAGTACAGAAAGCCCAAATTTGGGTCCCAATGCAACTTGACAGAACACTCTTTTTTCAGTAGAGAAATAGTATTCGGCATCGACCACCAAGCTAAGTTGAGCAAATGACCATGCAGGAGTGGTCTCTCCAAACGGGAAGTTATAACCATCAATGGGAAGTTACACCCATCAATGGCTTTTAACCTGCCACGCATCTCACTCGTCTACAAGCAATTGGCTCCCAATTTGCCACATATCTCACTACGAGCAGTTGGATCCCGACCTGCCATGTGTCCAACTCATCTACAAGCAGTTGGCTCCTCCTGCCTCTATAAATAGCCAAACACAGTTACTTCCGAGTAACGCCTTTTTTGATTCACAGTTCTCTTTTAAAACACAGAGAAATAAATACTCTCCTAAAGGCATTATTCTAACTTTAGCATCAGAGTCCCCATGGCAGACACCACACCGGTGTTAAGAATTAATCTTCATCTTATGCTGATTGCTCCGCATGATCAGCACGTGATCTGGTGGAAATTTGCATCCACGAAAGCTATATTTCTTTTCAACTTCAACTCAAGAGTTCTTATGAGTTTCCACGCCTTTTGATACCTCGAAAAGTTGACAAATTCTCATTGAATTTCTTTTAGTTTGAGGCTATTATTGTTATTCCTATCTGGTAGCTCTCAAGATTCTCGTCATGGTGCACCTAGTGTATCCTGGCTTCTGAGCGCAGGAGTGCATTGGAGTTTTAGCTGCTAGTCTATCTTTTAGTATGCTTTGCCAATACTTGGGGGGGGGGGGGGGTGTTAATTGAAATAAGAGCATGTGAGGTGGTGGTTAATTGAGAGAGAAAGGGGTGTGATGAGAGGTGGTTGATTAATAGAGACGATGAGGGAAGGGGTGGGCGGGTTATTAGCAGATAGGAGGTGGTAGTGGTAGTGGGTGTGGTTGTGATCGATTAACAAAGAGGTGGGGGAGGTTGGTGGTTGTTGTTGTCAATTGACATAATGGTTGGAGTGTGGCGTTGGCAGTTTTGGTCAATTGATTGAGAGGAAGAGGGGGGGGGGGGTTGTTGTGGTGGTTGTAGTCGATTAAAACTTTTTTTTTATAGACAAAACTAATTAATACAAATTTTATATTGGTCGTTATCATTCCTATGATTTCTATTCAACATAGAAACATTTATTCAATTAGCATATGACTAATATATATCGAATTTCAAATTTTAAGTCGATTGGTTCTTGTCAATTCTTGAGGATTTCTATTTGTAGAAACATTTAGCCTTTTAACATTTAATATTGACAAGGACATACAAGTTGTTAATTTTAAGATTGAGAGGTTCTCATCGATTACCAATGATATATCTATTTACCATAGAAAGCTAAGTCTGTAACATATAAAATCAACTAGGGTAAATGAATTCTTACATTTAAAATTGATATGTTCTTATCGATTTTACTTGGATCTATCACCCAATAGTAAAACATAACCATAACATGGAATGCATTGGGTTTAGGCTCACTAAACATGAAAAGGGGGGGGAGTGATTGAAATTACACACAAACTAAAGAGAAGTGAGGATTACCAGGATATCAAGTCTTCCAGTTTGAGTTTTGATAAAATCGGCCAATGAAGCAATGCTAGTAGGATCTTTAACATCAAGTTGATGGAAAATCACATCAGAGAGTCTGGATGCTTTGATACTTTCAACAACTTCACAACCTCTTTTCTCATCTCTTGCAATCAATATGACAAATACTCCTTCGGCAGCCAATTGACGACAAATCTCTAGCCCAATCCCCTTATTGGCCCCAGTAACCACTGCACACTGGAAGATATAATTATGTAAGCAACAGAACAAGAATAGGATTCAATAATTTAGACAAATAATTACAAAAATGATAAGGAAATATATATATATAGTTGAAATGAAACCAAATTCTTCCATGTCTGAGAAAGCAAACTGGTATAAAGATCTGACTTACACAAACGGGTACTTTATATTTGCTTCCAGGGTCTAACAAATTGTCATCATACCATTGTTAATTAAAAATACAGTTGTTGTTTTACTATTGTAGGGGACACACCAGTTCTTAGTGTAGTTGGTAGTTGGGTGTGGTACCAAATCAGTGTATTTTTTTCTTCATTATTCTTTATGCGTCAAAAAATCGTTCTTCTGTGAGTTTGATATGCAAAACCACTGTTAGATTGCCAAGGACCACCTTTTTGGTGGCCAAAGGCACTCAGATGCTTAAGTCAATAACTCTGTTAGAAGAAGAAAGTAAATCTGCGTGACTTAAGCATGTGAGGCGCAACGGAAGGAGATGTTTTTGTAACAGTCTCCCCCTTAATGGAGATGCGTTCGTGGAGGCGTTGGTCCCTCCATGGCTCTTTCTTGGTGCAACGTTATTCTTTTTAATGAGAAAACGTGTGACAGGCTTGGATTTGAGCTTTGATTCGTCTTAGACTAGATTCAAATGATGTTTCTGCCTCCTTGAAGATGGGCCTAGTTCGAGCCTTTATAATTGTCCTCAATCCTTCAAGGCTTTGTGAGCTGGCCCAATGGATCGGGCTGTATTCTCGTGATGAGGTTTTACGCCACGTGTACAACCGTGATGATTGGTTTATTTTTATGTATCATCAGCTACTCCCCCCTTAGTTAGTGGGTATGTTCAAGCATCCACTAACTGTGTGGCAGTTTTGCTTTTTGATTACAACATTATGGCTTGGTTAGTGCCTTTACTATCTGTCACTGCTATTTTCTCTCCGTTGTTCCATCCGCCTGTTCGTTTTGGTGCAACTTCTGTGATTTTCACACTCTGCACTTTCACCAAGGGCGGTCCCTTCGTTGCCCATTCCTATAAAAAGGAGGGGTTTTGTGAATGCTCTTCTTCCCTTTGCAACTTCTCGTTTTATGGTTGTTAACCTCTTGATCCTTCAAATTCATTTTGTAGTTATGTGTAACTCTAGAGTTTTGAGTGGTGACGCTCTTGTTGTCTGCAAAGCTTTCTTCTTGCCTAAAAGAGCGATGCGCGTGACTCTGGACAACATCCGTCACGACTACTCGTTGCCTGATGATTTGGAGATTGTTCTCCTCATTGATGATGACAGTCCTTGTTGTCCTCAGTCTATATACATTGCTTTGTATCCAAGTATGTTTCACGCCGGTTTCAGGCTTTCTGCTCTTTCTATCATCTGGGAGTACTTGGATTTGATTAAAATTGTTCCGGCTCAACTAGTTCCCAATGGTTGAAAAGTATTGACTTCAACCTTGGAGAGAGTTGTTGCTGCTCGCATCCCTATGAACGTTAGGGTTTTGCATTCCCTGATATGGTTTAGCGTGGACCCTACTTACACTTGTCGCTTGTGTTCTCCTCCCTGTTTCGAGGACCCGCGAGAGGAGTAATTGGGTTGGTCGAGGTCCTGGTTTTACGCCTATATTTCTTCTAACCATTTAGGTTCTGCGGGGATCAGATTATGCGATCGTTTCGGGAGCCTAAGAAGGTTGAGTTGTCACTATCTTTGGAGGAACAAAATTTCCATCGTCGATTTTGTGATCTTCCCCGAGTATCGGTAGAAGATTTCCTTTCTTTGGACGCTATTGTTTGTGGTGGTATGCTTTCGCCGAGTAGGGCAGGCGTTGATTCTGAGATTACTGTTGCACGTGTTGGCGACGTAGGAGTCTCTGCTTCTGCTTCTACTCGAGGTCTTAGGAACACTTGTCCCATTGTTAAGAAAAGGAAATTTCCTAAGCCTTCTAGCCTCTCCAAGATATCGGTTGTTAGTTCTGGCTGTGTCTCAAAGAGGAAAAGGCTTGCTTCTACTATTCTTGACTCCGCCAGGACCCCTTCTCATCTTGCCTCTCTTCAGAAGGGGGGTCGTGGTTTGGATGATGACTCTTCTGCTCGTGAGGACGAAGAGGTAAACCGAGTCCTTGAGGTAAGAAAGAAACATGTTTCCTTCCATCTGGATGATCATGTTAAAAAACATGTTGCTCCTTATGGCTTGCCGAATTCTGTCGGCCTCTTGATTGATGATTCACGCATCATCGAAAATAAAATGCTTCTGATGGGCGTTTGGCTGTCGACTAATCTGAATGTTACTAAGACTTTGGATAATTTTAATTATGATCCGTCAGTAGAGGAACAAGTGCTGCTCGTTGTTGAGATCACAAGCTTGTTTATTCTGTTGTGGTTGGTGCTTCGGGAGCTCATGCTGCTCCTTCTGTTTCCCGCCATTATCTTTCCGATTTTCGCCCTACTCATTCCGGTTCTCGCCATGCTCCTCCTGTCCTTGGCGAGACCTTCTAGCCCCCCGAGGCTGATGTTCAGGATAGTGCTCACAACCTTATTGGCAACTGTCACGGGCGGTTGGCTAATAAAGCTCCTATGCCCGTGCGTCAACCACGTAGTCATATTGGCGATGGCTTCCAGCATCGAATGGATTTGTGCAAGGCGCAGTGCGCGAAACATGAGAGAGCTACAGATTCTGCGCGAGAGCAGTTGAGGGAACTCAAGGCTACGCGTGATGTGTTTGCTTCCGACCTCAAGACATCCGAGGTGGAATTGGGCCAGTAGCGTTCCCGTTTGGATGTTGCTGAAAAAGAGTTGTCTGGCCGAAAGTTCGAACGTGACGAGGATGTTCACTCCGCCTATGAGTGTTCTGACAAGTTGAAGGCTACTACCGCCCATATTATTGAGTTGAATTATGAGTTTGTTGAGACCAAGTCGGCAGTCACTGCTAAACTTGTCAATTCAACAAAGAGTTAGCATCTACCCTAACCAAGTAGTTGACTGTTAGGGAGAAGTTGAAGGCAGCGGAGGCCACATATTTTAAGAGTGGTCAAAGGTTGCCATGATTTTCTGGAAACGCAGGGTTTGAACATGTCCCCATATTGCAACCTTGCTGAGCAGGAGTTCGACGATGTCGAATAAGTTGTTCCGGATTCGATGGGTGACTCGGATGTCGAGGAGCCTGCTGACCCTATGCTTCCTAAAGATGTTGTTCATGATAGTGATTCCTCTTAGTTGTCATATTTTTTTCGTTTTGTAATCTCATTTTTTAGAAGATAAATGGAAATTTGTTATTTCGCATTTTTGTGTCCCATATGTCTAGTTTGCTTAGCTTTTACTTGTGACATTTCTGAGAGATCTCCGACTTCTGTTGTCCAAATTTTCGTGGTGGCTAAGATACTCGACATTCTAGTTGTACAAAAGCTTTGGTTTACGAATTCCTGTTTATGATTCAAATTCTTTGATAGTAATATAGATTAAAAAAAATTGGACATGTCCGGAAATATCAGCATTGCACTTTCAAAGCATACAATGAAAAAAATAAACACAATCTGAATAGAAGCTATAGAAAATTCATTCTAAAACCATAGCTTACATGCAAGAACCTACAAAATCAAAACCCTACAACATTATACACCTATTTGTACCACAAAGGCATTCAATTCAGCTGTGATTACCATTAACTACCATGCTTTACTTTGAGTACATAAACATCAACACAAAAAAAAGGTTTAAAATATTTACAGATTGAGCTATTCTTTGAGATCCAATCTGATCTCTCCTCTAATTCCAATACGAACAATGCTCTAATTATACTTTATTAGATCGAACAAGGTATTCTCCCTAATAATTAGGCTATTCAAATGTCAATTCACCAAATCAAATTAGCTACGAAAATGCAATTTCAAACGAATTCCACTTCAAAATAAATTAATACCTTTGTTTGGATTCTCCTTTCTATCTACGAAATCACATCTACTTCACAACACAAACACAAGTTATCGAAATCAACAGAGATCGAAATCAAGGAGAAATCGATCAACATTGACATGGAAAATGATGAAAGAGGGATCTTCGATCGAGAGATCGAGGAGAGATCCAGAGATATAGAAATCAATAGAGATCTTTGATCGAGAGATATAAATTGATGGAAATCAATCAAGAGATCGAGAACAAATCCAGAGAGATAGAAATCAACAGAGATCTTCGATCGAGAGATAGAAATCAAAAGAGAGATGGAAATCTTTGATGGAGAATGATAAAAAGATGATATCGATAGAGAGTGATGCAGTTCAATCGAGAGCGATGGACAAATCGATTGAGATACAGAGGTTTGTGAAGTTTGAGATTTTTTTAGGTTTTGTAATGGATTTTGCAGAAGATGGGTTTAGAGAAGATATGAACGATAAAAGGGAACCAATAATTTGTAGGGTTTTTTTTTAGTTTGACACTCATTAGTTTATACCTATTAGAGTTTGACCTTCATTTTGAAAACTAATTAAGTCTAACACACGTTTTCTGACAGAACCGTTAAGTCTACATCATTGACTAATCAAGAATAATTTTTGGACCATTTTACCTTTACCTTGGTTAATTGAGTCTTTTTTTTTAAACCTAAAACCAAAAATTACATTAGTTAATGATGTTGTAGGAACTGACATAAGGTTCCTTTGAATAGATCATATTTTACAAAAGGACAATATTTGTTTAATGCCATTAGTCCAACCAATCTATTAATAAAATAAAAAAGCCAATAAATGGGTGCATGAGAAGGTGACAGAATCAAAACTATGCAGGAAAAAAATGCCAATCCAATATTCCTGGCATTGTAGACCAAACATGGTTCCTTGAAAGTAAAAGAACTGAAAAATTGTGCACCATATTATTAAAATTATTGCAACTACGGTTCAAAACTTTGTCATATCTTTTTAGTTAAAAACATGTGTAAATGGGTACAAATATCTACCTCATCCATTGCAAGATTGAAAAAGAGGTTTTGGGTTCAAAAAATTAGAGTCAATTATCCATAAATTAGACTCAATTAATCAAGGTAAGGGCAAAATGCTCCAAAAATTATTCTTGACCAGTCAATGATGTGGACTTAACGGTTTCGTCAGAAAATGGGTGTTAGACTCAATTAGTTTTCAAAATGAGGGCAAAACTCTAATAAGTATAAACTAATGAGTGCCAAAGTAAAAAAAAAAAAAAACCCTAATTAGAAACTTAACTAAATGTTTTTTTTTTCTTAGTTATTTTTTTAAATAATATATTTATTAAAATTACTGATAGTAACTTAACTCAATAATTAGTAACATATTTTTGAGTTACAAGACTTCTAATATAATAAAGAGTTGCAAAAAAAAAAATAATATATATATATATATATATATATATATATATATATATATATATATATATATATATATATATATATTGATACTAATTACCCATTTTGGTGTAGTGCTAACTTGTACGATCAGGTAAGCCCAACAATTTTCTAAAAACAAAGTAAACAGTGCATCGGGCAATTCACTCGGTGAGCAATACAATTTCCTTTTCGGAACCACATCTTGAAAACATTAATTCTTCGTCTTAGAGATTGAGATTGAGATTGAATGGAAGAAAACTTGGGGGGGGGGGGGGGGGTTGTTTACGGTTATGTTTTCTTAGAGATTGAAATGAAAGTGCACATCGCATGCACAAATGTTAGTCTTATTTAAACACATGGATAAGCTCAATCTTTTTAGAAAATATCTACACATGTTTTCCATAAAAAAAAAATAATAATAATAACAACAATTTTTTAGGACAAATCATAAAAATTATGAATTGTACACATTCTTAATATTACCCAATAAAGCGATATGTTCATAATCTTTAATGCTCATATATTTTACATGTAATTTCAGTTATGGTATGCAAGATAACTAAAGAAAATCTGAACAATTTATTTCATATCATTGGCTTCTATAAATAGTTCGAAAGTGTGAGTGAAAGAAACACAACACAAGACAGACCACAAGAAGGGAACTTTTATATTGTTGCATTAGTTTCTTCTTCTTTTTTGGGTGCATAACATGGCTTGGAAGAAGGTGATGTTTCAATGGGTCATTTACTATTCGTCGAGGAAAGCAACCTATAAGAAAATGAAGAAGGGGTCGATCAAGAAGGTAAGTGAATTAAGTACCCTTTGTGGAGTGAGTGCATGTGCCTTTATGGTCCATATGAGGCACAACCAAAGGTTTGGCCAAATCACTATGATGCACATAAGGTACCTACTCCGTTCAGAAATTTTTTGGACATGGAACAAAACAAGAAAATGGTGAACCAAGAGAGTTTCCTAAGGAAAAGAAGTTGAAGGAGCATTTGCAGAAGCAACAAAGCAGAATAGAGAGTTTGAGGTTGCTCAACTTATGAACCAAATGTTGGCTGGGAGAGGCCTTCATGATTTGGAAATGGAGCATTCGAAAGATCTGACTCACATGGTGGATGAGAAGTCTAAGGTAATCCAAAAACAAGTTGAGGAGTTGAGCAAAGGGTATACAGTGGATGCAGCTCATCCTCCACCACTACCAATGCCTAAGATAACAGCTACTGATGATCGAAATAAAGTAGTGGTTGGTGAAACGACTGATTTCTCAAGAAGCAAACTTGGTTTACGAACATTATAAATCCTTGAGGCAAATGAGTGCTGATTGTCATGATAACAATATCAATGTGACACCTCTCTATTCTGTCGCTCCTCATGATTTTGTCTTTCCTCTTGATTATGCTTATGTTTCCTGGACCAATGGGCTTTTCATTGAGTTTTATCATCTTGTCATTAGGTGTTTTATTTTGATGGTCACTTTATTCTTATCATTTTTGTCTTGTTTATTGTTTGTCATTCCAGTGGTGTGTTTGCAACCTAGTTTATTTGTAGTCATCGAGTATTATGTTTTCTTCTTTCATGATGGTTTATTCTAGGGTGGGCACGGGATGAGATGAACCTCATCACTATCTCATCCCGTTTGTTCGGGATCTGGACGGGATAGACCTCATCTCAACCTCATTCCATCCCAAACGAGTTTGGGACGGGACGGGATGAGCATGTACTAAATAGTCTTCCAATGAAGAATAACAAAAAAAATTCATCTCACCTTGCTCCTAATTGTATCTTGTATGAATGATATGAGTTCTCAAGTTGTCTTAATATAAGTTCAAAAATGAAATATATTTCTCTTTGACCAAATTTCCAACTACACAACTCATAGTGCAAAACTAAACCAAACCATCATTTGCCTTTATTTTCTACACGAATAATTGTCCTATAACCAATTCTAAAATGTGAAAAAGCATGAATTTTCATGGATTCTATTGACCTAAAATATTCAAACTGAAGTTTCTATCTAAACAAAGAGTACCAAATCAAACAAGTTTTCCAATAATAGATGTTTTGGTTTTATTAACACATCTTGAACTTTCCTTAACAATAGTTTGATTAAAATTAATAATAATAAATACTAAAAGAATAAGTTCGGGACGGGATGAGATGGGCAAGATTAAAAATCTCTATCCCGATCCCATCCCACTCTAGATCGGGATGGGATGAGATCGGGATGAGTTTGATCAATCCAAAAAGGACCCAAAAAAATCGGGACATGATGGCATTGGGATTGCAGGATGGGATGCTCACCCCTAGGAAGAGGTAATGATAGGGGTGGGCATCCCATCCCGCGATCCCAATCCCGATCCCGTCCCAGTCCCATCCCATCCCTTCCCCATTTTTTGGGTCCTTTTGGGATTGGTCAAGCCCATCCTGATCTCATCTCGTTTCAATCTAGAGTGGGATGAGATTGGGATGGAGATTTTCAATCCAGCTCATCCAGTCGCTAAATCTATTGGCAAGTTCTTGGACATGGACAAATTTACAAGACATATTTTGAGGCCTTCAGTAGCAAAAATTGTGTTCTAATGGATATCTCCAAGTTACTACCATAAAAGATTTTGATCTCAGCATCTTCGATGAACGGATTTTAGTGAGAAATATGCTACAGCCAGAACTAAACAACCAAATGAAGAAAGATCAACTCATAGTGATTGAGAGGGGATAAAAGCTATTACCTTCACAAACCAGGTACTCATTAACTATGATAGGCAATTCGAAAAATCTTAACTACTTGATAGGAAGGGGAGTCAAGTGAGCGATCTACTCGGATTGCAGGAATAACTCATTATGTTGAACCGATTCTCAATTGGTCCCTCAAAACAGGAATATAAAGGATTCCTCTTATCAATATCCTTTCACCGGCTAGCCAACAAGCCACACTTTTATTTTATTAATATACATGGGCTCTGAAAGGTTGAATCAGCCAACACTAAGAAATAGTCATTAATTCCTACCATTTGTGTAAGAGCAAAAACTACATATTTTTTGTTGAATAACATTCGAACAAGGAAACATACTTACGAGGGTTGATGATATTTTTGGGTTACAATCAATTCATTGAAAATGTGAGAATTGATATTATTAAATTGAGGTTGATCACATGTAGGCAATACTTTCTTATTTGGAGATTTCAACTCCTAACCTAAGAGGTCGAAGCTTCACAAACGTCAAATTTCCAACTTCTTCAGTTTGTAAGCGTAGGTGTAGACAAAGTGTTATGTGATGTACCTTGATTCAACACAACACGTCATTGATTCAACAACTACATTGTAAATTAGCTTGAATAGTGTTATTAATGACATAATAATTATTCCATAGATACTAAGCTCAAGGTAAAAGTAGGGAGTAGCTTCGATGTTGAGCTTATTGGATCCCAGAACCTTTAGGAGCCTTCGGAAGGCTGAGCTAGTACCAGTTGTCTTATAAGATGTTGTAATTTGATAACAAGCTGGCTAAGCTCTGTTTAACCCATGTTTTAAATATGAAATTTTGCAATTTCATTAAGTTTGGATGCTTTATTGGTTTAATAAAATTGCAAAAAAAAACATAAAGGCTAATTTTTATTTATTATTTAAACAAATAGAAACAAACGTCATATACAAATATATAAAGTTAAGGTTCAAAGTATTTTTTTATTTTTTTTTTTACAATTGGACCATGTTTTACTTTAAACACTTTTTGATTTTTATTTAAAACAAATGTGTGCTAAAGACTATTCAGATAAATGTGGTCATTTTTAACTGAATATCTTATGTTATGACAAACATCCACTTGGTAGTTGGTAAGTTATAGAAACGTTTCAAATTTGTTTAACATATTTTTTTAATATTCAATTTCTAATTTAACTAGATTTCATTGTGTGATGCGTGTGTAGGTATGCTAGTAAGTTGACACACTTAATATTGTATACTCAGTGACTTTTATAATTTTCTTTCACAGTCGGAGAAATTTTACATATATTTATTTATTAGTCTATTTTTAATAATTTAATGAAAATTTGGGTTCCTTTAGTCAAACACAATCGTAGGGTACATATATTGAATGACAGAGCACTTTGGTTGGACATATATCCAACAACCGCATTTGAATAAAGGAAAGTTTCATAGAAAACCCTAACAATAACTCAAAAAATGAGAGAAAAATGCAAAGAAACACATATACAAATTACGGTGACTATATTTTTTGAGTTTCTTGGATGGAAACATGAACTTGAAGCATATAAAGTCAACTTCAAGTTCTATTTTCCCTCTTTTTTTTCTTCTTCTCACATTTCATTAGATTTCCATGAATATTTCCCCTTCAACCAAATTAAACAACCAATTCATACAAAAAAATTTAGTCGCGTATTTATACAAAATATTAAGCTAATTTGTAGATGCAACACTTCTAATGTATACTTAAAAAAAAAACAACTAAATTTATTTAATAACGTGCTTCATCATTATTAATGATAGTTGAACAACACATGAAAAATATCAGTAGACTACTACACTAAGCAATTGTAGACGCAAACACATGCATAAGTCTGAGCTGCTTCGTTAAAGATACATTCACCATGTCCTTCACTATGTTTCTGGAAGCATTCTTGACGACATTGTGCAAGCTGACAACCAATGGGATGTAATGTCTCTTGGCATCATTTTTGCGCCATTGTTCCAACTACATGAATCATTACCAAATATGTGTCAATTATTTGCAATATCAATTAAAGATAATGCAAATTCTAAATTACACAAAGTAACAAACCTGAGAAAACAATGACAATAAGAAGGAAAATGTGGATGAAGTAGGGTTTAGCCATGTTATATATCAACTTATGATGAACAACTTAGAGCGTCACCTAAACTTGTTCTTGTTTTATGAAATTGTTATGTCAAGGTTGCAAATGGGTTGGCTTTTATAAAGCTTAAGAGCATGAACAGATTATTGACATTAATGGTTGGCATGAAACAACCTACTCAAAATAGCTATTAAAGTTAATACCAAGTCAAAGTGTAATTTTTTGAAATAGTATGAATAACTACTATTTACTTAGGATTTAGATGCTATTTATTTGAATTTAACAAAGAATTATTAAATTTGGATTGATTTTTTTTTTTGTAATTGCATTTTTTTTATGTTAATCAAATAGTAATTAACTATTACTAAAATATTATATATATCAAAATTAATGTTAGCTAGAAATATGTGGTACTCCATAATATACATTCCTTGTATTGAATGAGTTTATATAGGTTTTGTAGATTAACATGAGGTTAAAAGTTACAAAACAATACCATACTTTGTAACAATATTTTATTAGAGATCAATTTTGAACGTATAACCCCAAATGAATAAAATAATTACAACAACTAAATTAAGCCTTTTTACAAATTAAAACTTCATGTTAGCTAAATGCTAATTATCATTAATGATTAAATAAAAAAAAAACAAGTTCTTTTCAGTATATTTCATTTTAACAAATTGACCTGTGAGAGAATATACCCTATGGTAGTTGCGATGAGTGTGAAGGTGTTATGGTTAAGGTTGTGAAAGTGGTTATGATATGGTGTAAGCGGTGAATATGGAGGTAGCAATGATTTTTCTCTGAGTGTTGGTAATTATGGTTGTGAATGTAGTTATACTAATGTTATGGTGGTTGTAGCCAGTGTAGTCAAGGCAGTCGCTTAGGCACTCAAGGCATTTTTACAGAATTTTGCCTCAAAGTGAGGCAATGTGGTGCGGTGAAATGAGGCGTCTAGCTTGGTCCGCCTTAGCTGCCTCGACCGCCGCAACCCAAAAATGGTTGCAGCCAGCCCAATTTCAGTACAAAGAGGGTACAACCCACTCTATAATAGGGTTTTGTGTTTCTTGGTGTAATATTTGATAAATTTGATAAAAATAAGATAAAACGTTTTTTAAGTTTTGATAAATTTGTCACATTTTTTTTATTATTACTTGGAGAAAACATATCATGTTTTGATCAGTCTGTGATCAACATCAATCTTGATTTTTCATAGCATAGTTAAATGATTTTTATGCTTTTGAAATACCAATAGTAATCATACTTGTGGATTTTTACCAACAATTTCTTCTAACAAATGCTCAATATTCTCAAGTTTCTATTCATTCAAGATTATTGATTTTTAATAATTTAGTGGATGTTTGCAAGTTACTTGACACTTATGTAGTGCATCTTTTCACTATGCTACACAACTTTATAATCTTTTCATTTTAATTCTAGGTAATTGTGTCACATTTTATACATATTTGCTTATGATACCTATCAAAATGATGACGTATACTACTATGCTGATATGTTTCAATTTATTATTACAAAATCTTTAAAAAATATTAAGATTGCCTCACTTCACTGGGGCATCTGCCTCGCCTCACGCCTCAGGTGTTCTCAGGCTCGTTCACCTAGCCTCGCCTCCGCCTTAACTACAATGGTTGTAGCAACATGGCAATAGTGGTGGCTATGAAGGTGGTGGTGATTATGCTAAGCTGGTGCCAGTGGATGTCAGGGTGGTGGTGGCAGTGGTTGTGAAGGTGGCGGTAATTATCCTATGGTGGCAGTGGTGATGGTGACAGTAGTGATGGTGACAACAAAAGAAAAATAATAGTCATTTAATGTTAACTTACGCAATGTGAGTGAGTGCAAGTCTAAGAATTAGTTTTGTCCCACATCCTCTAAAAAACATGCAAAGGTTTCCAGTTCTTTGAAAACACAAGGGATTACATTCTTTTAGATTGAGTCTAAGAGGTTTAGTCACACATCCTTTGAGTGGTAAACTTAAGAAGCCTATGGTTCTATAGAAAATCAGCCCTTGCAATACATTGGATTAGGCTGGGGCATAATTTGCTTGAAGCTTTGTTGGCTTGGACCAACCCAACAAATTATATAAAATATATATTATACATATGTATAATCGAGTATTCGTGTGGTGGATATGGCCAAGTTTGTATTCGCAAAAAATCTATGACGATTTTGGTTTTCTCTCCTCAAAATCTATTAAGCTAAAACCATATTCGCCCATTCAGGGCGGGGCGAACATCTGTCTAAACGGATAATTTCGCCAACCCTACCCAGGACTAGATCGAGTCACATCAGTATCAATAGATCTCACCAAATCCCTCCACCGTTAGAACTGATGTTGTGGAAATGCTCTGCCACGCACCTGACCAAGGGATTGTTTTCTAAAAGTCGCTTCATTGATCCCTTAGACAACCTCAAAATGCCTAGGAACAAAGGAATTACAAACCTAAAAAACAACTTTTTCTTATGGCTCCATTGGGATTGCGCTATCTCTTAGCCGAGTTGTGGTGATTGTCAGTACCCTATCCCTCCACGAGACCCACATAACCTAGATCAAAACAAACTCCACTGGTGCAGCCCAATCCTTAACTTCACTATGGCTTGAGGAACTTATTGCTATCATGTCCTATTATCATTCATGTGACATATGATTATGATAGTAAAAGGATGAGGTCGTTGTTCATAACTAGCCAAATCAAACCTCACATGTTCATTTAAATTCCCACAATAACTCAAAGGAATTGACGGGGGCACGCACAAGCAGCGAAGCATGTGGTTTAATTGTCCACACTAGCAATGTTGCAACTAGGGTGGGTATCCATCCCGTGATCTCGATCCTGTCCCGATTTATTTCGGATTCTTTTGGGATTGATCAAACTCATCTTGATCCCGTCCCATCCCGATTTAGAGTGGAATGGGATTGGGATGGAGATTTTCAATCTCGCCCATCCAGTCTCGTCCCGAACTTATTTATTTAATATTTATTATTATTAATTTTAATCAAACTACTCTTCTAAAGGAAAGTTTAGGATCTATTGAAATTAAATTAAAACATCTATTGTTTGAAAACTTACTTGCTTGATTTGGTACTCTTTGTTTAGATAGAAACTTTAGTTTGAATAAGTTAGGTTAAATTGAACCCATGAAAATTTATGATTTTTCACATTTTAGATTAGTTATACGACAGTTATTCTTGTATCACATAGAGGATGTTTAACATAAAAAACTGTTAGTTTATTGGACCATAAATTTTTATGACATTTAATATTGTTATTATGAAAGTTATATGTACATAAATTATGCATTATTTGTGTGTGAACAATGTGAGATGGAGTTTTTTGTTGTTCTTCATTGAAAGACTATTAATACATGCTCATCCCATCCCGTTATGAACTCGTTTGAGATGGGACGAGGT
This sequence comes from Berberis vulgaris, assembly GCA_963556465.1. NCBI lineage: Eukaryota > Viridiplantae > Streptophyta > Magnoliopsida > Ranunculales > Berberidaceae > Berberis > Berberis vulgaris. The sequence goes on along the minus strand of OY747125.1, from coordinate 34,425,071 downwards.
CTATCTTGTTCCGATCTCGTATGAATGGGATGGGATAGGGATAATGTCCATCTCGTCCCGTGTCCACCCTAGTTGCAACAATTTCAAATAAGCCAATAAAAAAAAATCTTGGCGGACCTATATTTACATTTTTTTTTCATCAAGTCCAAGTTAGCTTGTATTTTCTGATCTGGACCAATGACAACCAACTCAGATCAACATAGAAAACCGAGTTGATACCCTTTACGCAAGAAAATGAAAATGAATACAACACAGTAGCGGATCCAACAATTATCCACCTATCACACTAGAAAAGGTGATGATACCCATATAGAGGTACACAATTTAAATGATGTTTGCCTATCCACAGTCATCATGCTAGAAAATAGAAAACCATCTATCACAGAGCCAGGAACTTCCAAGGATCCCTACCTTGGCTCATATTTCAGACCACTCCCATATATATCCACCTTGCTCTGATAACAAGTGGTATCAAAGCTACGATAAGATGGGTGAAAGTTCGAGTTATTCGGATTCAAAGCTTGCAAGGGGGCTTCGATTTATGGAATCGAGAAGTTTAATGGCAATAATAACTTTAGTTTATGGCAAACCCAAGTGAAGGATGTTCTTGTCAAAGAAAAGTTGTACAAGGCGTTGAAAGGTAAACCTGAAAAGACAAATGATGATGAATGGGATGAACTTGATTTGAGTGCTTGTAGCACAATTCGTTTGCGCTTGTCGAAAGATGTGATCTACAACTACCAAAAGGAAACCTCAGCAAAGGATTTTTGGGAAACGTTGGAGAACATGTATTCGAAGAAATCCCTCACTATAGTACTCTATCTTAAGAAAAAAACTCTACAAGTCCAAGATGGATCTGGGTAAGTCTATAAACAAACATATTAATGACTTTTGCAAAATTGTTACTGATTTGTCAAACTTGGGAGATGAAGTTGATGATCAAGATAAAATTATTTTTTTGCTTTGTACTCTTCCTGATTCGTATGATACAATAGATGATACTCTCTTGTATGGTAAACAAGGGCTTACGTTTGATGAAGTCACTTCAACCTTGTTGTCTAAGGCTGCTAGGAAGCAGAATTCTAGTGATGAGGTTCAAGCTAAAGGCTTGGTTGCAACGGGAAGGATAGAGTATAAAGGTCATGGGAAAACATGAATCGCTCAAAATATGAAAACTATGATGATTTTTAATGCTATTATTGTCATGAGATTGGTTAGATAGTGAAGGATTGTCCTAAGATTAAGGCTAAGGTGGAGAGGAAAAAGAAATTGTTAGAAAAGGGAGCAACATCTATGGCTCAAGCATCCAATTTTTCTAATTTTGATGTGGTGTTTAGTGTTACTTCTAGTAATTATCTATCAGATAGATGGTTATTGGACTCGGGCGCTACATATCATATGTGCCCTAATAGGGATTGGTTCATTTCCTACAAATCCGTAGAATGTGAAAATGTTTTTATGGGTAAGGACTTTGCCTACAAGTATCTAAGTCTGACACAAGTATCCATCCGCTAACATGCATGTCAAAACTTTGCTCTGCCAATCTGCCTCCAGAAGAGAAGGTGGTAAAAGAAAAATACTTGAAGAATGTGGCAAACACTCCCTCGATTCTTTGCTCCGCCAATCTGCCTCGTGAAGAGGAACAGAAGGGAACAAAAGAAAGTAGACAAGAATATCCTTGAATGCTTGAGGTCTCACAGTGTTGCCAGATGGGGATGCCTTTCAAATGTGTAATGCCTAAGGTGACACAGAGACACCACCCCAGGAACGAAAGTCATGTCCGCCAACACTCCACTCAACCATAAACTAGATGTAGGGGTCATCTCCCAATGACAGATGGGAGCTCGGGAGCAGCAGAAGATGGAAGACAGACATGTCCTCTGAGGAGAAATCCATACTTTTTCTTCCAAATGTAAGAAGATATTACAAGATCTCATGAAATCAATCAAATACTCGCCCAGATTAGGTGGCATCGCATAATAGTAGGTCTTATTATTAAGACTCATTGCTGCAAATGTCTGAACATTTGAAGACTCAAGTAACAAAGATCTTTCTTTAGCCTTTGGAAAATCCAAAACATATTTTCTGGTAAGATACATTTGATCAACATGTTCTACAACGCTCATCGCAATGCTTGAAACAAAGAATGACTAGGTGTGGTGGATTACCAAGGCATCCACCCTTTTATTATTCAGGCGTTGTTCGTTAAATCTGGTCAATCTATTACTAGTCCGATCAATCAATCAGACTCCAAAATCAGACTTCTAGGCGAACTAAGTAAGTCAGAACACCCAAGTCAGACTTGCACGCCCAAAATCTTATTCTGACTAAAGCTTAGTCAGCTTCAGTTGATTACAATATCTTCTAGTCCGCTCTAACACCTAGCCCGCAAAAAATGGATGATGATGGGTTAGAAAGTGGGAGCTTAGTCAATGTTTTCAACACCTGACCTCAATGGCTTGCCAGGGACCACTGTCCAACTACAAATAATGGTAGGCGAACTTAACCAAAGCTTAGTCGGTTCCGACCTATGACGATAGCTTCTAGTCTGCTCTAATGCCTAGTCCATTAAACGAGCGTCAATGGTTTAGAGAGTGGCAGCTTAGTTAGCACTCTAATGCCTGAAAAAGATGGCTCGCCAGGGATCGTTATTTGATTATGGATAACGGTCACCAAACCCAATCAGAACTTAGTCAGTGACGATTGATTACGATAGTTTTCGGTCTGCTTGAAGCCTAGTAGGCGAATAATTGATTATGACGACCTAGAAAGTGGGAGTCTAGTCAGCGCTCTCGATGTCTGATGACGATTTCTTGCCAGGGATCCTTGCATGGACAACGATCGCCAAACCCGACCAAAGTTTAGTCAGTGGCTACTATTAACGATAGCTTCTGGTCTGCTCGAAGCCTAGTTCGAATAGAACGGACGATGATGGCCTAGAAAGTGGGAGCTTAGCTTAGATAGCCTAGTGAAGACGGCTTGCTAGGGATTATTGTCCAATTATAGACAATGATCGCCGAACCTTATCACTCGAACACCTAGTCCGCGAATAACGGACGACGATGGGTGAGAAAGTGGGAACTTAGTCAGTGCTTATGTAGCCTGGTGAAATTGACTTGCCAGGGATCATTGTCCTTTTGCAGACAATAATCGCTGAACCTTATCACTCTAACACCTAGTCTGCAGATAACAGACGGTGATGGGTTGGAAAGTGGGAGCCTAGTCAGTGCCCTCAACGCCTAATTAAGATGGCTCGCCAGGGACCACCGTTCAATCAGAAACGATGGATGTCAAACTCGACCCCGATTTAGTCATTTGTACTTGGCGATAAAAACCTCTACTCTAACTAAGCCTATCCGCCAATACAGGTAAAAACGAGTTGAAAGACCGGTCGAAGCCCTGGAAGCTCAACCCGGAGAACTCGCGAGGACTATTGTTTGATCATGTATAACGGTGCACATACTAGAACCACAGTCTGACTAGTTCGCTTACAACAACAACTGATGGTTCAACATATAGCCAAGCCACCAGGCAATAGGAGAATTACACTCCCCGATTTCTAAAAGAATTTTGACCAGAATTGCATGAACTATCGCAACATAAGCAGTCAGAACTCTCACCAGCAAGTCATTCATACGACTTCTTGACCTAGCAGAGCCTCCCATCTGACAATTAATGTCGTGATAAGACAAGCAGGTAAAAGTGGAAAGAAAGTAAAGGAAAAATGTACAAGTACAAAATACTATTCGTTTGCAAGCCAAAAAATACAAGGCTCGCTCCTAATCAGGAGGAGAATCAGATATAATAGAGCCAGGCTTAACAGAAGCAGGAGACATATTTGTACGAGCTGCCTCTCGATCACCCTCATCAAAGTCACCTTCTTCTTCAAATGAATCAGAGGCCACTCCAAACTTCGCATAAGCAACCTCTTTATAATAGGAGAGATCCCAATTGGGGTGCTCCTCCTTCATAAGCTGCAACAGCTCCACCCTTCCATGCATGACTCTGCTGAACTCAAATGTGCCATGGGCTTTAAGAAGCTTCTCCTTGCGCATCCTTGATTCAGCAAGTTCCCGCTCCAGCCTGCTCAACAACATGTCAGTTCTGGACTGCTCAATGCCCAGCTTATTATTAACAACACTTAGCATATTTTGTGCCAGAATGAACTGTTCCTCTGCGGTCTGCAACCTCTTGGCATTAAAGTCAACATCAGCCACCAACTGCTGACATCAGACAGCCCATTCAGACTCTTTCTTGACCCTCTCAGTGTGCAGAGGCTGCAATTCAGCCTGCACTCCAGCCGCAGTCTCTTGGGAAAATTGTAAGTCACGACAGACAAGGTTCAATTCATTATTGAATCGATCCCTCATGGACACTGCCCCTGCCAGGTCGGACTCAAGCATTTCCAAGCGAACCTTCTGAGCCTCCAATCTCTTGCACCAGGACTCCACTCCAGTAACTGAGTGAGCTTCAAGTTGCTTCCTCAATGACTCAATCTCGTAGAGAGCGTCAGAGTATGACTTCTGCAAGTTTGCAAAGACTCGCTCCATAGTATACACTCTCTCACGAGCGACCTCAACTTTAGTTCCAGCTACGACCACTTGATTCAGGTATGACATCCCCAACACGAGATGTTTCTGCCATTTATCCATACGCTTTCCCAGCGTCTCTCCTTCTGGCTCCGAAGCACAGTTCGCCGCTCAGTCATTCCATCTGCTAATGTGCCTTCTAGAAGCATAAGAATCGTCAACTTCTTGATGCCGAACTTGGTTTCTCATTTTTACCACATCCGGAGCAAACAAACTAATCCGCGCATTCGGATGGAGGTCCTTTGGGAACGGAATCACTCCAGCACCACCCTTTCACTGTCGTCACTGCGTCAGAGCCCTCATCTACAGCTTTCTCCTTATTCGCAATGATCAACTCTCTTTCATGAGCCAACTTAGAGTCAGTTGATGGGGAAGAAGGAAGCAAGTTATTCCTCGGACCCGTCGTCACCTTAATATGGGGACGAGAGCGAGACGGAGGACGGTCAAGCGACGCGGAGGTGACCTTTTTCCATAAGGATGACGGTCAAGAACATATTCAGCAAACCTAGTAGGGCCACATACAAAATCTTTCAACGAAAGGGGACAACCCAGTCCCACACCAGAGGAAGCTTCCACGCCCGCTCGCAGCAGCACTTTGTTCAGAACCTTTGTTTGCTTTGTACTCAGCTTTGTTACATCCTCAACCCCAACCATTTGTAGATATTCCCTCTCCAAGTTCGGAAGGAAAATGGGAGCCTTGGCTCGAGCACCATGCCCCTCGAGTACAACAGTTTCCACCCAGCGAACGAGTCAAGGGCCTGTCCAACAGCTTCACGCCCTTTGGACAAAATTGAACGCCCACGAATGGGCCTAGACACAACACGAGGCCTCTTCAGACGTACAGGAGAATGAAGTGCCTCACTTAGTTTTGCCATCCTTGAAGTGCTTGGGATCTTAATCTTCGGGAACTTCCTCTTCTTCGAGAAAGATATGCCTTCAGGTTTTGGCTTCATAACCCTAAAAAAAGTAGGAGCCTCATGCCAATGAGCCCACAGTCTGTTGTGCTTGATATTGAAAGACTTAACGACATCCTCTATCCACAGGCAATGCATGTAGCGAAATGCGTCCAGAGTCGTTTTATCCCCAACAAAAAGTGGTGAAGTTGAGAATTTTCCTATGAAAAGTGCAAAGGTCAATCTGATAAGCAGTTAACACAAGAAAGATCAGAAAAAAAAAATTTAACTTACTCAGTTTTCTGAATTCCCGCTCGACCGAACAAACAACAAGCTCGAAATACTTTGAGTCCGCGGAGACCATGAAACAAAAGTTTTGCAAGAACTTAAAGTTGTTAGGCAGATTGCTAAAGCAGTCTGGCGACGTCAGCACACAAAGATAGTGTGCTCGTTTATCCGAGAAGAAGTGAGCAATTGGATTACCCTCGAAGATACTCGGACACCAGTGTCCTTCGCCCTGATCATAATGGCGATCACAGACTTATACCCGTTTGACACCAGTTGAGCGGGCAAAATACCAAGGTACGCCAGGAAATCCCAAATTTCTTTGATAACAGGAAAACAGACTCCCGATTGAAACATACCTCGGTGAAGAAAAATAAGCCCCTCTGGAGGGGACAACGACGTCAGATCAGCGCCCAGAGTGAAAAGCATCAAATCTTCAGGAACCCTGTATGTTTTACAGAGGACTTCCAGACTCGACTCGATAAGCGACATCTCCTCAAAGAACTTGTAGCCCTTAGCGAATAATTCATTGGAAAACTGATTCAGGTCAGCCATGAGAGATCGTACAAGCTTCGAGTATGAAGGTTGAGCAAAGTCAAAAGCACGGAATGTGGTACGACAAAACGTAGTCTCTGAGATCGAAAGAGTAAAGAAGCCAAACTCCTCAGAGTGGAACTTTATATAGAAAATGAACTCTCACCTTTTTCTTTTTCGAGCAAACGCACGCCCAATTAATGAAACTCGACGCTCGAGGAAACAACTCAGACTCAACCATCATGACTGCACAGTTTCTTTATGAAATACTTGGTGGACCGATGAGATGGCCACCAACTCGGGGGGCAGTAGTTGATGATACATCAAACCGTCCTCTGATCAACACCGTACACGTATCATAATAATCTCGTCAACAGAACAAAGCAGGCCCGATTGCATGTTCAATCCAGCGAGGCCCAGAAAACATTAAGCCTACTATTGGCAGATTCCAGATTGTTGGACCCGAATTACAGTGCCTTAATAAGCCCAATACTTACAACCCTGATAAGGCAAGTATATAGGGAATCGACCCAAGATGGGCAGGCCATCAATACATTGGTTCCGACTAGGAAACAAATACGAGCGTATAAGTCGGGCAAGGAAACTTCCTTGCATGGACAACACTAAAAAAGGGAAACCTCTCCCGCAGATCTATGAGCACAAATCGTGTTGGGAAACTACTCTAATGGACAGCTTCCAACTAGGAAAAGATCTCCAGCAAGATCTTTTTCCCTAAACTATGCCACCAAAAGCCTTCCCGAACAAGGACTCTCACACTATAAAAGGGAGATAAGGTCGATGAACTAAGGTACGCTACAGAAATCCAATTTACAACTTTAAGCCTCTCCTAAGCCTTATCTAACTTAAGCATCAGAGTGCCATCGACCGCCACATGGTGGTCTTTGGCTCACATGTGCCACTTGTACATGTGTAGGTCAAGGCGTGGAAGAAGAGCAGAAATCGACTACATCAATAGTCATTTTAATGTTAACTTATGCAATGTGAGTGAGTGTGAGTCTAAGAATTAGTTTTGTCCCACATCCTCTAAAAAGCAACATGCAAAGGTTTCCAATTCTCCGAAAACACAAGGGATTACATTTTTTTAGATGTGAGTCTAAGAGTTTTAGTCACAATTCCTTTGAGATGTAAACTTAATAAGCATATGCTTCTATATAAAATTGGCCCTTGTAACATTGGTAAGTTATAGAAACGTTTCAGATTTTTTTAACATAGTTTTTTAAATTTTCTCATTACTTTTTTTATGAATTTCTAATTTAATTACATTTCCATGTGTGATGCGTGTGTAGGTATGCTAGTAAGTATGCACACTTAATATTGTATACTTAATAACTTTTATATTTTCTTTCACAATCGTACAAAATTTACATATTTTTATTTATTAATCTATTTTTAATAATTTAACGAAAATTTGGTTTACTTTAGTCAAACACAATCATAGGGTACACATATTGAGTGATAGAGCACTTTGATTTTTTTTTAACCTTAACCCTCCCCACCCTATGCCGCCGTCCAAGTTCGAACTCGTGACATGTGATTCCATCAGCAACACCTCTACCAACTCAACTGGTACACCTTTGGCCACTTTGATTGGACATATATCCTACAACTACATTTGAATAAAGTAAAGTTCATAGAAAACCCTAACAATAACTCAGAAATAATATATATATATATATATATATATATATATATATATATATATATATATATATATTGTGCGAAGTAAGATAAAGATGTAAGGAAACACACATACAAATTTGGGGTGACTATATTTTTTTGAGTTTCTTGGATGGAGACATGAATTTGAAGCATATAAAGTCAACTTCAAGTTCTATTTTCCCTCTCCTTTTTTTCTTCACATTTCATTAATTTTCCATGAATATTTTTCCCTTCAACCAAATCAAACAACCAAGTCATACATAGTCGCTTAAAGTTTATACAAATTATTAAACTAAATTTGTACGTGAAACACTTCTAATATATACTTCAAAAAAAAAAACCAATTGAGTTTATTTAATAATGTCCTTCTTCATTATTAATAACAGTTGAACAACACATGAAACATATCATAAGACTACTACACTAAGCAATCATAAACGCAAACACATGCATAAGTCTGAGTTGCTTCATTAAATATACATTCACCATGTCCTTCACTATGCTTTTGAAATCATTCTTGACGACATTGTGCAAGCTGGCAACCAATGGAATGTAATGTTTCTTGGCATCGCTTTTGCGCAATTGTTCCAACTACATGAATCATTGCCAAATATGTATCAATTATTTGCAAGATCAACTAAAGAGAATGCAAATCCTAAATAACACAAAGTAACAAACCTGAGAAAACAATGACAATAAGAAGGAAAATGTGGATGAAGTAGGGTTTAGCCATGTTATATATCAACTTATGATGAACAACTTAGAGCGTCACCTAAACTTGTTCTTGTTTTATGATGATTTCAAGATTGCAAATGGGTTGGCTTTTATAAAGATTAGGAGCCTGAACAGATTATTGACATTAATGGTTGGCATGAAATAGCCTACTCAAAATAGTAATTAAAGTTAAGACCAAATCAAAGTGTAATATTTTGAAATATTATGAATAACTACTATTAAATAGGGCTGAACAAAAAACCGATCAAACAGATTAAACCGACCGAACCGATCTAAACCAAACCGATTGGTTCGGTTTAAATTTGGTTCGGATCGGTTTCGGTTTTGAAAATTTCAAAATCGAAGTGGTCGGTTCGGTTTTCGGTTTCTATGTGATTTTAACCGATCAAACCAAACCGACCGAATATATAATAAATAATATATTTATCTATAAATAATACAATATGTTTAAAATAATTGGTCGGTTCGGTTTTTTTCGGTTTTGGTTCGATTTAGTCGGTTCGGTTCGGTTACGGTTTGCATAAATTAGAATCAGTTCCGTTTTGGATCGGTTTTGTTAATGGTCGGTTCGGTTTCGGTTTGAAAATTTTAAAATCGACCTAAGTCAATTCGGTTTTCAGCCCTACTATTAAACTAGGATTTGAGATTCTATTTATTTGAATTTAACAAAGAATTATTAAATTTGAATTAGTATCTTGTTTTTTGCAACTGCATATTTTTTATGTTAATCAAATAGTAATTAATTATTATTAAAATTTAATATATATCAAAATTCATATTAACTAGAAATATGTGGTACTTCATAATATACATTCCTCGTATTGAATGAGTTTATATAGGTTTTTGTAACGATATTTTATTAGAGATTCAATTATGAACGTATAACACCAAATGAATAATTAAGCCTTTTTACAAATTAAAATTTCGCGTTAGCTAAATGCTAATTATCATTAATGATTAAATAAATAAATAAAAACTAGTTCTTTTTAGTATATTTTATTTCAACAAATTGACCTATGAGAGAAATTATCTTTTGGTAGTTGCGATGAGTGTGAAGGTGTGGTCGTTAAAGTTGTGAAAGTGGTTATGATATGGTGTAAGCGGTGAATATAAAGGTGGCAATGATTTTTCTCTGAGAGTTGGTAGTTATGGTTGTGAATGTAGTTATGCTAATATTATGGTGGTTGTAGCCAGTGTAGTCAAGACAACCGTTTAGGCGCTCAAGGAATTTTTACAGAATTTCACCTCAAAGTGAAGCAATGTGGTGCGGTGAGATGAAGCATCCATCTCGGACTGCCTCAGCCCAAAAATGAAATGAAGCGTCCATCTCGGACCGCCTTAGCCCAAAAATGGTTGCAGCTAGCCCAATTGTTGTAAAAAGAGGTTCAACCCACTCTCTAACGGGGTTTTATGTTTTTTGGTGTAATATTTGATATATTTGATAAAAACAAGATAAAACGTTCTAAGTTTTGATATATTTGTCACACTTTTTTTATTATTTTGTTTGGAGAAAACATATCATGTTTTGATCAGTCTGTGATCAACATTAATCTTGATTTTTCATAGCATAGTTTAGTGATTCTTATATTTTTGGAATACCAATAGCGATCATACTTGTGGATTTTTACCAACCATTCCAACAATCTCCTCTAACAAATACTTAATGTTCTCAAGTTTTTGTTCTTTCAAGATTATTGATTTTTAATATTTTAGTGGATGTTTGTAAGTTACTTGACACTTGTGTAGTGCATCTTTTTGCTATGCTATACAACTTTATTATATTTCTATTTCGATTCTAGGTAGTTGTGTCACTTTTTTATACATATTTGCTTATGATACTTATCAAAATGATGACGTATACTATTATGTTGATGTGTTTTAATTTATTATTAAACAAATCTTTAAAAAATGTTAAGATCGCGTCACTTCACTGAGGCGTCCGCCTCACCTCATTCCTCAGGCGTTTACAGGCTCGTTCGCCTCACCTTTGCCTCAATGCCTTAACTACAATGGTTGTAGCAACGTAGCGATAGTAGTGGCTATGAAGGTGGTGGTGATTATGCTAAGGTGGTGCTAGTGGATGTAAGGGTGGTGGTGGCAGTGGTTGTGAAGGTGGTAGTAATTATGCTATGGTGGCGGTGGTGATGGTGGCAACAAAAGACCAAATAATAGTCATTTTAATGTTAACTTACTCAATGTGAGTGAGTGCGAGTCTAAAAATTAGTTTTGTCCCACATCCTCTAAAAAGAAACATGCAAAGGTTTCCAGTTTTATGAAAACACAAGGGATTACATTCTTTCAGATGTGAGTCTAAGAGGCTTAGTCACACATCCTTTGAGATGTAAACTTAAGAAGCCTATGGTTCTATAGAAAATCTGCTCTTGCAATATATTGGGTTAGGTTGGGGCATAATTTGCTAGAAGCTTTGTTGGCTTTGACATGACCAACCCAACAAATTATATAAAATATATATTATACACACACACATATATATATAATCAGGTATCTGTGTGGTGGATATCGCCAAATCCGCATTCGCCCAAAATCTGTGATGGTTTTCGTTTTCTCCTCCGAATCTTCACAATCTATTAAGCTAAAACCATATTCGCCCATTCGGAGCGGGGCGGATATCCGTCTAAACGGATATTTGTGCCAACCCTACCCAGGACTAGATCGAATCACTGTTGTATCAATAGATCTCACCAAATCCCTCCACCGTCAGAACCTATGTTGTCAAAACGCTCTACCACGAAACACTTCGCCTGACCAAGGGATTGTTTTCTAAAAGCCGCTTCACTAGTCCTTTGACAACCTCAAAATGCCTGTGAACAAAGGAATCACAAACCTAAAAAACAACTTTTTCTTATGGCTCCACCAGGATTGTGTTGTATCTTATCCGGGTTGTGCTGATTGTCAGTACCTCATCCCTCCTCGAAACCCACATAACCTAGATCAAAACCAACTCCAATGGTGCAGCCCAATCCTCAGCTCCACTACGGCTTGAGGAATTTATTGTTATCATGTCATATTATCATTCATGTGACAGATGATTATGATAGTCAAGGGATGAGATCCTTGTTCATAACTAGCCAAATCAAGCCTCACATGGTCATTTAAATTACCACTATTAGTGGTAGTTTCCTTATCAGCCTTGTCCACACTGGGCATCCCATTCCGCAATCCCGTCCCGGTCCCATCCCATCTCGTCCCAATTTTTTCGAGTTCATTTGAGATTGATCAAACCCATCATGATCCAGTCCCATCATGATCTAGAGTGGGATGGGATCGGGTTGGAGATTTTCAATCCCACCCATCCCGAACTTATTTATGTATTATTATTATTTTTAATCATGCTACTCTTCTAAAGGAAAGTTTAGGATGTGTTGAAATTAAATCAAAACATCTATTGGTTGAAAATTTGTTTGATTTGGTACTCTTTGTTTAGATAGAAACTTTAGTTTGAATATTTTACGTTAAATAGAACCCATGAAAATTTCTGTCTTTCCACATTTTAGAATGGTTATATGACATTTATTCTTATATCACATAGGGGATGCTTAACATAAAAAACTGTAAATTCTTTAGACCATAAATTTTTATGACATTTAATATTGTTATGATGAAAGTTATATCTACATAAATTATGCATTATTCGTGTGTGAGCAATGTGAAATGATTTTTTTGTTATTCTTCATTGAAAGACTATTTGATACATGTTCATCCCGTCCCATCTAGAACCCGTTTGGGATGCGACGAGGTCAGGATGAGGTCTATCCCGTCCCGATCCTGAATGAACATGATGGGATAGGGATGAGGTTCATCTTGTCCCACACCCACCCCTAGTTGCAACAGTTTCAAATACGCCAATCGAAAAAAATCTTGGCAGGCCTATATGTACATTTTTTTATCCATCAAGTCCAAGTTAGCTTGTATTTTCTGATCTGGGCCAATGACAACCAACTCAGATCAACATAGAAAACCGAGTTGATACTCTTTATGCAAGAAAATGAAAACGAATACAACACAGTAGCATATGTTTCAGTTTATGCTTACATAAAGAAATTTAGAACCCCAACACGAGTGATCCAACAACTATCCACCTATCACTCTAGAAAAGGTGATGAAACCCATATAGAGGTACACAATTTAAATGATGTCTGCCTGTCCAAAGTCATCATGCCAGAAAATAGAAAACCATCTATCACAGAGCTAGTAACTTCCAAGGATCTCATTAAAAACGTAAGCATCAAGAATGGAGTGATGGGTTACCATAGAAACTATATGCATCGAAATATCGATGATTTAAGGGTTAGTTGATGGATCCATCTCATCTTCTAACTTTACTACAAAGACTGAAGTTGGCAACATATGGTTTTGTGATCAATGACTCAAATGTTAAACTCTATCTTGTTTATTGTGTAACTGTCATTAATCCACTACCGAAAACTAATGAAGGAAAAGTTTTGCAAGCACCCATCCCTTGTCAAAGCTCAAAAAGTGAGAATGATCTAAACTACGTACATAAAATTAAGTGTGATATGAGTTGTCTCCCAATCTCTAAAGAAAAAGAAGAAGAAGTATAAAGAGACTACTAAGATTGAGGAGCCAATCGATATTAGCTCCTGGGCCAATTAGCTTAACTTCATCTCTTCCTTCAAATGTTGTCAAAGAAGACGTGTTCGAAGAATAAAGATTAGTAATATGCAAGAATGATGTCATGCCAATATCAAAGAATAGGTGAGGCATTGACATGCAATTAGGGGCGGATCTACTAAGGGGCACGGGGGAGGGGCCCCCCTCTTCAACTTTCAAAATATTTTTACTATATATTAGTCTTCCAAAAAATTAGATTATATAATGTATAATACAATATCAGAATTGTTCATTCAACAATTTGAACATATCTTTGTTGGTGTAGTGGTTGAAAGTTTATTAGTTGTAGTAAACAACCCGAGTTCTGTAGGTGTGGTGGCTGGAAGTTTATTATTTGTAATAAACGACACGAGTTCGATACTCTTCGAGGGCAAGATTTCCTTTTTTTTTCAATTCATATTTATTAGTAATTGCAAACATTAAAAAATTTCAGTCCTCTTGGTGCATATGATTTTTTTTTATGGCTTCAAATAGTAAATAAATGAATTTCTTGTTCACAAGTGGTATAAAACCTCCAACAAAAAAATATTTGAAATTAATATCTAAAGTAATAACTATAGAATTCAATGAAAATATATACCATTAGTAAACTTGTACAAAATTTGAGTCTTATATAAATCATTTTTTCTATGAAATTGTATTAGGATCATATTACGTCTGCAAATTTCAGATTTTTTTTTAGCTTCAATAAGATATTTATCCTAATTATTTTGTAATTTTAGTTATGCATTCTAGTCACTACGCTCGTTTGCCCCTTGCTAAGGTTATCGATACTGTGACCCTAGTTTGCCTTAAAATTGGACTACTCTAGATTCAATTTGTTATATGCAATATATTTTTATAGTTGTAATTTTTATTAGTTACTAGCTTAGGTAGAAAAAAAAAATTTTGGCTCCACCCTTGATAACTACTATTATTGTCATGCCCCGACCCGCCACGGGAATCGCAGCGTGCCGATGCGTGAACTAACCCGTAACATAGGCGGATCGTAACCAGCCATAACATCATAATATAACGCATTCTTGATACGAGAATGAAACGGAAATAAAACTACGATAAAAATTTGAACAAAATAAGTTTATTTGATTCGCCCCGCCAGAGTCATAGCGACAAAACCAATATACAAGCATCTAGTATAGCAGTATAGTACACCTGATAACACAGAGGAAGCAAAACATACCCGTACAGGGTGGACAAGACCAAACACCACAAAACGGGCCTACAACGAAAAATGGGGCCTACGCGCCACGCTCAGCAGGAACGCCAACACTGCCTGCACTCCAATAGAAGCACACCCCTTGCGGGGTCAGCAAAGCACAAAGCTAGCTAGTGCATGCGAACTAAATACAAATAATAGAATAATAAACAAGGAAAATTCATGCCACACAACAATGAATAAGCAACAAGTTCTAAAGTCTAGATCACACCGTGTCTCTAAGGATAATGTTTCTAAGTTCAAGCAACAACACAAACATTTCAGATTCCACAATAACTACAAGTTTACAATATATGCCGATCATTACACGTGATTCAAACATGGTAAATATCAAGCGATGGAAATAAAGACAATCTCATAATTTTTCCTAGTCTCCTAGGTATAGCAATCAGGTTGAAACCAAAAATTCTGTAAAATTCTGTGTAAGTGTCTCATATCGTAGGTATTCGAATACCCTACGAATGTGTCTCACCCAGACACATCCCACAACGTGCACCAGTACCACTTCGGGCTTGTTTGTATCCTAATGGGGTGTCATCCACCAGAATACAAACTCAAACATCCCGAACGACTGGCCTAACACGGCCAACCTAACACAATCAAACTCAAGCGCGCTGGGAGGGAAAGCGAGTAATCTCCAAAGCATGTCCTCCGGGACCCGTCCTACTGCACTCTATAGTGGCAAGTGCGTGCGGGAGCTCACCGCACCTCAGTAAGCTTGCCACATGCAATAGCGTCCACAATGTCTGGTGCGAGTCATCTCGAGCACCATCCAACTCACGATGCGAGCAAGCTCCTAAGCATCGGCACAACAGGCATTATAGCGGGGTAAAGACACTTATACTAACATCCACATGCACAAATGACGAGTCTGTGTATAATTAAGGTAACAGACGTGCAATCATAAACAATTCGGCAATTTTTTATAAAACCACGACTATGCCAGTGTCCAAACATGACCCAATTCACCACGATAAATTTATTCGAGTCGATTATCATACATGCTCAAGACTAGAAAATCCACGGTAAAACATGACATACTATGCAAACTCGAAAACGAAGCATACAAGTCCAATGTCATTACACCAAAGCCTAATCACACCAAAATTCATTCACTATTCGATTTCATTCAAGTATATCATGCTTTCAGAAAACCCAATACATAATTCATTCACAAATAACCAACACAATCATCCAATTATCTGAAAACCCCGAATTTCGGATTTGGATTCAATTATACACAATCGACGGTATAATGTAAAAATTAAATTCAGGATTTCAAATAATTATTTCTCAAAATAAATATTATAATTCCACTCACCTGGGCGGAATGGATTTTCAAAACCCAATTCCTACCGGTCGAAGCTCCTAACTCGCAAAACCACGAATGCGGGACCACAGAAATTTTTAAAACTGCAAGGCGAACTCGAAAATTAGTAAACTAGCCGAAAACTGAAAAAATAAATAAATTACAAGCCGCGCGTGACTGAAAGAAAAACTTACAGGCAATAAAAATTCGGCAAACACCCCGCCGAAACCCAAAGTTTGGCGAAAACGCGCCGAAACCCTCCCTACTCCGGTCTGATCGCCTCCAAACTGCACAACAGGCCGGAAATGAGTCTAAGGACACTCGGAGTCACGAAAGTGAGGCTCACCCATGCACCCAAAGCCCAGATTCATTCCGAAGAATCCTCAAAATGAACATGCACCCTGATTTTTTGAAAAAATTTGGCCAACCCCAAAATCAACCTTGCATGTCGGTTCTAAGGGCTCCCAATGACACCACCAAGGCCCCTCCACGTCTGATCGGAGCTATGGAGACGGATCAAACAAATCCAACACCAAACCCAATTGAAAACTGGTTTTTTTTTTTTTGCGAAATACCAACAGAGAAACGAAGAGAGGAAGAAATATGAGGAGGATGAGGTGAGATTGGGGGACGAAAATCAACAAAACTGTCGAAAATCTGCTGAAAAAGGAGACGAAGAGCTCGTCGCGTCGCTCACCGGAAAGAAAAAAAAAAAAAAAAAAAGGGGGGGGAGGGGTTGTGTTTAAAGGGTGGGTGGCTATGTGCCCCCACCACATTAACTGAGTACACCCGGCCCAATTTTTTTTAAAAAAAAACGCAGATATTACATCATACACACCTTAAAAGAGATCTAGTCCTCAAGATCGGACAAAAGCCACGACAAGAAAACCTAGGCAAAAAGCTCGGGGTATTTCTGTCTCATCTAGTCCTCCAGCTCCCAAGTCACGTCACCCGCTCGGTGGCTCCACTGAACCTTCACTAACTTCACTGTCCTCCGACGAAGTTGTTTCACATCATCATCAACAATGGCTACTGGCCTCACTGGATACATCAACTCATCAAAAATCTCTACCTCAACGGGCTCTATAATCTGCGATGGGTCTGCCAAACACTTCCGCAACATGGATACGTGAAACACGTCGTGGAGACCTGACATACTTTGCGGCAAAGCCAATCTGTAGGCCACTGGTCCAATCCTCTCAGTAATCTCATATGGCCCTACATACCTCGGTGCAAGTTTCCCACGACTTTGGAACCTAACAACTCCGCGCATCGGGGAAACTTTCAGAAAAACCCTGTCACCAACATCAAACTCTAACTCCTTACGCCTCCTATCAGCGTAACTCTTCTGTCTACTCTGGGTTTCAACAAACGCGATCTAATCAGCTCAATCTTCTCAGTAGTTTCTCTGATCACATCTGGCCCCATCACAACTGACTCTCCAATCTCTGCCCAACAAATAGGGGACCTACACGGTCGTCCGTAGAGTGCCTCAAACGGTGCCATGCCAATACTTACGTGGTAGCTGTTGTTGTACGCAAACTCACATAACGGTAGATGATCTTCCCAACTGCCCCCAAAGTCTAAAATGCATGCTCTAAGCATGTCTTCCACTACCTGATTCACTCGCTCAGATTGGCCATCTGTCTATGGATGATAAGCTGTACTCATGTCCAATCTAGTACCCATAGCTTGCTGAAAGCTCTGCCAGAAGTGGGCTGTGAAAAGTGGATCTCTGTCGGATACAATCGAAACAGGTGACCCATGCAGGCGGACTATCTCCCGAATGAACAACACTGCTAGACTGTCTGTCGTCCCATTCCTGCTAACAGGAATGAAATGTGCACACTTCGTCAACCGATCAACAATGACCCATATCGACTCATTACCTTTCCTCGACCGTGGAAATCCATCGATGAAATCCATAGTGATATACTCCCACTTCCACGTCGGGATATCCAATGGATGCAATAACCCAGACGGTCTCTGATGCTCGGCTTTCACCTGCTGACAAGTCGCACACCGTGCCACAAACTCTCCAATGTCTTTCTTCATGCCACGCCACCAGAAAGAACGTCTCAAATCTCGATACATCTTTGTTCCACCGGGGTGAATGGTGAAACGAGATCTATGAGCTTCCTGTAAGATATCTCTTCGCAACTCCTCATCAGACGGAACACAAAGCCGCCCACGAAACCGCAACCCTCCAACAGAACCCACTGACCAATCGGTAGGGCACTCATCCAATGTGTCCACTACCAAATCTGCTATCTGCCTCGTAATCACTGGATCAGAGGTATGTCTCTCCACCACTCTACTGATCAACGACGGATAAACTGCTAAACCCGCTATAATGCTGCCTTCTGTACTGAAAGTAGGCTGAACTGCAAATGAAACCAATGTCTCAAGTGTTCGGTACTCCTGAATCATCATGGTTGCCATCACTGCATGTCGCCTACTCAAGGCATCTGCAACCACATTGGCCCTACCAGGCTGATACTGTATCTCGAAGTCATAGCTGCTAAGGAAATCAACCCATCATTGTTGCCTCATATTCAATTCCCTCTGAGTGAATAGGTACTTCAAACTCTTGTGATCTGTGAACAACTCGAACCTCTCACCATACAGATAATGTCTCCAGATCTTCAAAGCAAAGACTACGGCTGCCAACTCTAAATCATGTGTCGGATATCTCCGCTCGTGGGGTTTCAACTGTCGAGACGCATAGGCTACGACATTCTTGCCTTGCATCAACACTCCACCCAATCCTGTACCGCAAGCATCAGTAAATACCACCAGTCGGCTACCAGGTGCCGGAATAGTCAACACTGGTGTTGAAGTCAATCGAAGCTTCAAAGTTTCAAAAGCTTCTTCACACTTTCTGACCATACAAAAGGAACATTCTTCCTAGTTAACTGAGTGAGTGGTGTCGCAATCAGGGAAAATTTCTCGATAAACCGTCGGTAATAACCAGCCAAACCCAGAAAACTACAAATCTCCGTCACACTGCTCGGTCGTCTCCAAGACTTCACTGCTTCGACTTTCTCAGGATCCACTGCAATACCTCCACTAGAAATAACATGCCCAAGAAATCGAACTTCAGGCTCCCAGAAATGACACTTACTGAACTTCGCATACAACTGATTTTCTCTAAGTGTCTGCAAAACAATGCGAAGGTGCTCTCTGTGCTCCTCTAAACTCCTTGAGTACACTAAGATATCTTCAATGAAGATTACCACAAACTTGTCCAAGTATGGACTGAACAATCTATTCATCAAATCCATGAAGAAAGCTACTGCATTTGTCAATCCAAATGGCATGACTGGAAACTCATACAAGCCATAACGGGTCCGAAAAGCGGTAATTGGAACGAAATGTTCCCCAACTCTCATCTGATGATACCCAGACTGCAAATCTAACTGTGAAAACACTACGGCTCCCCTCAACTGATCCAATAGATCATCAATTCGAGGCAATGGATACTTATTCTTGATGGTCACTTTATTCAGATCTCTATAATCTATGCACATCCTCAATGATCCATCCTTCTTGGATACAAATATTGCTGGAGCTCCCCAAGGTGAATTGCTCGGCCGAATAAACCCCTTACGAAACAACTCATCAAGCTGTACTTTCATCTCTTCCAATTGCTTAGGAGCAAGCCTGTACGCTGATTTAGATATAGGTGCAGTACCAGGAACCAGGTCAATCCAAAACTCTACCTCATGATGTGGAGGGATACCAGGAATCTCCTGAAACACATTAGGGAACTCACACACAACCTCTACAGAGCTGGTGTCGGGACAAGAAATCTCAAGAGAGCTAAGAAAACTCGACATCAAAGAAACCGAATCGGGCTCACAAGCCAACACACGAGGCGAAACATCAGGTGGTGCTAACATCACTGACCTATGCAAGAAATCAATGATCACCGGATGACTGGACAACCAATCCATCCCTAGAATCAAATGATAGCCCTCAAAACCCAAAACAATAAAGTCAAACACAAAGTTGTACCCCAACAAGGAAAACTCGAAACGGGGACAATATTCCCACAACCAAACCGAACTGCCCAAGGGAGACACAACGCACAAGGGCTCCGGCAAAGGCACTACCTCAAGGTTGTCTCTAACAACCAACTGTCTAGAAATAAAAGACCTAGATGCTCCTGTATCGAAAAGAGCCATCAACAGGGAAGACGACGAATGCACAAAACCTGACACACAACACATGTATCCTGAATCACATAACAACACACTAACATGCAATTTTTCCTACGCATAATGCACATAACACAAATCTTACTACATCTGGCACACACAACTACTATAAAAAATAATAATAACATACCCTCAACATTTCCCTGACCGGGAATAGCTGCTAGGCGAACAGGCGGTGCTGGGAGAGGGACTCTCTGACCAATTCCAAGCGCAGGTGCTAACTGTCCCTGAGGCGCCCTCTGCTGTGCTGGTCCATCTCTATTCTGAGGACAAAGTCTAGAAAAGTGCCCCAATTGTCCACAAGTATAACAAACTACATGCTCCCATCGATTTGTTTGACCTCTTGGACAATCACGGGCTACATGTCCCTCCTGACCACAAGTGAAGCAACCGTTCCTAGTTCCTGTCTGACCACCCCACCTAGGCTGTCTCTGTTGCTGCTGTTGTCGATGATCTCCTCGAGAATGTTTGTCACCTCTGCGGTCTCTGCTAGTCCTAACTGGTCCCCCTCTACCAGGGTCTCTCTGCTGGACAGCGGCACGCTCTGGCTGTTGTGCCGGCTCAATTGTCTGGCTTCCTCGGCCAAACCTCTGACTGCGTTCTGAACCTCTAGCTCGTCGAACCAAAGTCTCTTGTCTACACTCGGCGTCCACTCGCTCCTGACTCAAAGTGACGTCCACTAATCTCTCAAAAGGACGATCAATCATCACCATCAACTGTTTCCTTAGGAACGGGTTCAGACCACTCAAAAACTTTCTGTTCTTCTTCTCTGGAGTATCTATAAAACAAGTGGCATAGCGGCTCAACTGTGTAAACTCGGCCAAGTATTCAGAAACCGATCTAGAACCCTGCTGTAAATGTAGAAACATGTCCACTATCTCAGCTCTGGCAGAATCAGGAACAAAATGTTGTTCAAACACCTGGCAAAATGTATCCCACTGCATCTCTGACACGTCACGACTCTGCCTCACTGAATCCCACCAGTACATAGCCTCTCCGTCAAACTGGTGTGCTGCTAACTCAGTACGTTGTATAGGTGTCAGCACCATCTTCTCAAATATGAGCTCTACCTTACGGATCCACCGATCCGCAGCTAGAGAATCTCCAGTACCAGCAAATCTTTCACCACCCAAGCTAACGAAATCCATGTTGCGCCGAGTAAACGGATCCTCTGACTGACTGCCCTGCCTCATATTTTGTGCCAACTGGGTCATCATTTCCATAAAAGCCTGAGAGACATCCTCTCCAGCAGTGCCTGATCCCTCACCCTGGGATCTCTTACCACGCGCCATCACCAAACAACCTCTACGTAAAAGAAAACACACATACCATACATCAAACAACGCAACAAAATTCCTAACTCCTCTACCCAATTCACTCAAGAAAGTGGTATACGATGATGTTCTATGTTAACCGGTAAACAATGGCTCTGGTACCAATATTTGTCACGCCCCGACCCGCCACGGGAATCACAGCGTGCTGATGCGTGAACTAACCCGTAACACAGGCGGATCGTAACCAATCACAACATCATAATATAACGCATTCTTGATACGAGAATGAAACGGAAATAAAACTACGATAAAAATTTGAACAAAATAAGTTTATTTGATTCGTCCCGCCAGAGTCATAACGACAAAACCAATATACAAGCATCTAGTATAGCAGTATAGTACACCTGAAAACACAGAGGAAGCAAAACATACCCGTACAGGGTACACACGACCAAACATCACAAAATGCGCCTACAACGGAAAACGGGGCCTACGCGCCACGCTCAGCAGGAACGCCAACACTGCCTGCACTCCAATAGAAGCACACCCCTTGCGGGGTCAGCAAAGCACAAAGCTAGCTGGTGCACGCGAACTAAATACAAATAATAGAATCATAAACAAGGAAAATTCATGCTACACAATAATGAATAAGCAACAAGTTCTAAAGTCTAGATCACACCGTGTCTCTAAGGATAATGTTTCTAAGTTCAAGCAACAACACAAACATTTCAGATTCCACAATAACTACAAGTTTACAATATATGTCGATCATTACACGTGATTCGAACATGGTAAATATCAAGCGATGGAAATAAAGACAATCTCATAATTCTTCCTAGTCTCCTAGGTATAGCAATCAGGTTGAAACCAAAAATTCTGTAAAATTCTGTATAAGTGTCTCATATCGTAGGTATCCGCATACCCTACGAATGTGTCTCACCCAGACACATCCCACAACGTGCACCAGTACCACTTCGGGCTTGTTTGTATCCTAATGGGGTGCCATCGGCCAGAATACAAACTCAAACATCCCGAACGACTGGCCTAACACGGCCAACCTAACACAATCAAACTCAAGCGCGCTGGGAGGGAAAGCGAGTAATCTCCAAAGCACGTCCTCCGGGACCCGTCCTACTGCACTCTATAGTGGCAAGTGCGTGCGGGAGCTCACCGCACCTCAGTAAGCTTGCCACATGCAATAGCGTCCACAATGTCTGGTGCGAGTCATCTCGAGCACCATCCAACTCACAATGCGAGCAAGCTCCTAAGCATCGGCACAACAGGCATTATAGCGGGGTAAAGACACTTATACTAACATCCACATGCACAAATGACGAGTCTGTGCATAATCAAGGTAACAGACGTGCAATCATAAACAATTCGGCAATTTTTTATAAAACCACGACTATGCCAGGGTCCAAACATGACCCAATTCACCACGATAAATTTATTCGAGTCGATTATCATACATGCTCAAGACTCGGAAATCCACGGTAAAACATGACATACTATGCAAACTCGAAAACGAAGCATACAAGTCCAATGTCATTACACCAAAGCCTAATCACACCAAAATTCATTCACTATTCGATTTCATTCAAGTATATCATGCTTTCAGAAAACCCAATAAGTAATTCATTCACAAATAACCAACACAATCATCGAAATATCTGAAAACCCCGAATTTCAGATTTGGATTCAATTATACACAATCGACGGTATAATGTAAAAATTAAATTCAGGATTTCAAATAATTATTTCTCAAAATAAATATTATAATTCCACTCACTTGGGTGGAATGGATTTTCAAAACCCAATTCCTACCGGTCGAAGCTCCTAACTCGCAAAACCACGAATGCGGGACCACAGAAATTTTTAAAATTGCAAGGCGGACTCGAAAATGAGTAAACTAGCCGAAAACTGAAAAAATAAATAAATTACAAGCCGCGCGTGACTGAAAGAAAAACTTACAGGCAATAAAAATTTGGCAAACACCCCGCCGAAACCCAAAGTTTGGCGAAAACGCGCCGAAACCCTTCCTACTCCGGTCTGATCACCTCCAAACTGCACAACAGGCCGGAAATGAGTCTAAGGACACTCGGAGTCACGAAAGTGAGGCCACCCACGCACCCAAAGCCCGGATTCATGCCGAAGAATCCTCAAAACGAACATGCACCCTGATTTTTTGAAAAAATTCGGCCAACCCCAAAATCAACCTTGCATGTCGGTTCTAAGGGCTCCCAATGACGCCACCAAGGCCCCTCCACGTCTGATCGGAGCTATGGAAACCGATCAAACAAATCCAACACCAAACCCAAATGAAAACTGATTTTTTTTGTTTTTTGCAAAAAACCAACAGAGAAACGAAGAGAGGAAGAAATATGAGGAGGAGGAGGTGAGATTGGGGGACGAAAATCAACAAAACTGCCGAAAATCTGCTGGAGAAGGAGACGAAGAGCTCATCGCGTCGCTCATTGGAAAAAAAAAAAAAAACCACAGATATTTCAATTATCAACTAATAATTATATGTCATTTCGCCCCCCCCCCCCCCCCTGACTAAACTCCTGGGTCTGCCACCGCATGCAATATTCCAAGAAAAAAGTCAATAATAAAGTTACATTTTATCATGCATAATATGTGAAGTGCATTAAAAAGGAAAATAGATAATTTAACTTCATGTGGACAAGACAACAGGCAAAAAGAATAACGAGATTCTCACAAATACTTTAGTTCGATGATGAAAATCGGCATTGATTATCCTTTAGAAAGAATCTAAAAGGAATGAGACCACAGACATTGAACTATTCAAGATGACTAGGGGCATGTTCATCTGGTAGCCTCCTCTAAGCATGTTTACTCCTACAAATGTTTCCAGTGTTATGTGAGGTTCCAACTTCCACCCCAGCAGTGTTTTACCTCAACATGGGGTTATTTTTTGTGGAAGTGTTTTGCATGAGCCTTACAGCACCTCAAAATGCCTTGGATGACCATGGGGTGGCATTGTAGTGTCACGCTTAGCCAAGGAAGTTGGTTGTTGAGGTAACCCAAGACTTTATTCCAACTATTTTTATGTTCAATAAAAAAATATATATATGTTTGTTTGGACCAATTTATGCATGTAAATGACGTAATCACTATTTTGGATTGATTTTTTCCCTTTTTTTCATGATGTTTGTTGGATCCAATTTCTTGCCAATTTGTGTATAAATGGGAGAGGAAAAAAAAGAAGGAGAAAGATATGAGATTCTATGTAGAAGAACCCATTGTCCTACCTTTTGGAATATGAGATAGGTTGAACAATATTAAAAGCACTCCGCCCTAGGAATTGAAAACCAAAGAATATACAAAAACAAAGTGAGGAGAAACCCTCACCTACGCAAAAGAAAACCAGGTACCACACCCTTACAAACAATGAAAATAACTACAATGACCACATTATGTACTTCTTTGTAGCATACCACATACCATCATGGAACTTTCAATTCTATTTATCTACAGGTATTTTAGATTTTTTTTCAATTCTATTTCTCTATATGAAAATTTTCAACGCTTTCCCTTATTGTTTAAATAAAAATTATTATTTAGGCGAAAATACTCAAATGATAAAAAAATACTTATCTTTGCCCTTTGGGAGAACATCATCCAAAAACCTTTTACTTATCTAAAAAATTCTTTGGAAGATTAGTGATTAATTAAGTTTGGTGACGTCTGGTTCCAACACTGAAATCCATTATTTTAGCAATAAGTTGCGATTAGGGCCTACCCTTTATTTAAAAAAAAAAAAAAAAGCAACAACAACAACAACCAAAGCACCATCATCGCCATAAACAAAGGCACCCTCCACCTCAGAAGCAACAAGGGAAACCCAATGCAACCTATGGAAGGGTTGAAGACTAACTCATCATACAAAACTAGCTTAAGAAATGTGGATAAGCCTTCGAGAATGTTATTGTACGTTTTTAAACAAAATTATGTTTTGACTATTGCAATGTAAATTAGTCCTTTTTGCCCAATGCCCCTTTTATATTAGGGTTATTTACCTTTTAGCCCCCACTAGTTTAGGCGAAACCCTATTTGGGTGCCACTTGTTCTTGAAATTCCCTTTAACACCCATTTTGTGTATTGATTGTTAAGTCAATGGGTTTGACTACCGAAAAACTTCACAAATTTTGAAATGTCTGAAATACCCTCACGTGATGTGTACCAAACAGTAATTGCTAGAATATTGTGGGTGCCAAATGGTAAAATTTGGCTTCTAAACATGGCTAATAAGTTGATTATGTTTATGGTTCTTAGTGTTCTGATATGCAACACTAATGCAAGGAACCTCTTGAGCAATGGTAGATATAAAAATGAGAAGACGTTCCAATACAGTGGCAGTGGCTTTGGAAGTGGAGGCAGTGGTGGCTTTGGAGGAGGGACTGAAGATGGCTTGATGGGGGTGTTGGTGGTGGACTAGGAAGCGGGGGAGGATTCAGTGGTGGTAGTGGGGGATTTGGAGGTGGTGATAAAGGGAGTTTGGAGGGAGGAATAGGTGGTGGTTCTGGATTCGGTGATGGTGGAGGGTTTGGCGGCGGAGGCAGTGGTGGACTTGGTGGTGGATTTGGTGGTGGATATGGAGGTGGAGCTAGGGAAGGGTATAGAAGTGGGTACATTATTTCTGCAAGGGTATGGAGCTGGGGAAAAGTATCGAGCCATTATTTATGCACTTCTCCTCTCCCGCAATCGTTGGTTGTTCCCAACCCATCACCATCCACCTGTAAGTGAAAGCCGAATCTATCGTTTTAATGTCCACATAACAACAAGCCACCACCATCATCTAATTTTTTTCTCATCTGCTTCTCTCCCAAAAATACAATGGCAATATTTCAATCGCTACACCAATAAGAATCAAATCCTAGTTTTTCATCACCATTGCACTTGAGAGCGGCAAAGAAGAAAGAAAACAACAATAAGGGAGATGATGTTCGCCCTCTCATTCTCTCAAATTGTCATTTCATTTCAGTTCAAGAAGATTGGGAAGCAAATTAAGGTTATTTCTTCTCCTTTAAAAGCCTTCACCCTCAAATCTTCATCTCTATTTATCTCCCATTATCGATGGGTGGTGGTGGTGTGATGAGTTGGAGTGGCAGAAGAAGAGGGGATGAGTTTGAAGTTTGTAGTTGTCTTTGGCTGGGATTGGAATAAATGGGATAGGGTGTTGGTTCAATTGCATATATTAAGAGTTTTAAAAATTATAAGGTATTTGTCACATTGAGAAGAAGAGTGGATTTGTCACATTGAGAAGAAGAGTGGAGGCGGTGGTAGTGACGGGGCGATGGGTGTGGTGTCTGAAAAAGAAGAAGAAGAGAGTTTGAATGTTTACCTTTTGTGCTAATAGTTCAGGGTGGTGGTGGCCTTCATTGACAAAGAGGAGGAGTTTGAGGAGGAGATAGCGGTGATCAGTATACTCTCACTACTCTGTTAAGCTCTTTCAGCTCTAATGGACAGAAAAACCATATCAAACAACCACATGATTTCACCTCCTCAGTTTCCTCTATCTCTTTCCCATTAAAACAAAGAAATTCACTGATATCACCGTGGAGGAAAATAAGGATGCAACAGGCCTTAATAGTAACACATTCGTTTTGCATAAAAGAAAAGGGTGGTGGAGTTGGTAGTGGGGCAGGACTTGGAGGTGGTTGCAGTGTTGGGGGTGGTGGCGGAGAAGGTGGACTAAGTGGTGAATCTGAAAGTGGAGCTGTGGTGGAGTTGGAGGTGGTTTGCCTTAAAAAAAAATTTCAGTATTAACAAATTTTACAGTTTCACACCCATAGTACAATTATTGTTTAGTACCCATAATGTGAGGGTATTTCAGACATTTCAAAAATTTTAATGTTTTCTTGCAATCAAACCCATTGACTTAATAGTCCATACACAAAATGGGTGCTACACGAAATTTCAAAAATAAATGGCACCCATCTAAGGTTCACCTAAACTAGTGGAGGCTAAAACGTAAATAACCCTTTATTATATATTATTATCCTTTTAAAGACTGTTAATTAACTCTTAACTACTACTGACTTCTTTGATTTTATCTCCATATTAATCATTCATGATCTATTGAGATGCAAAAACAAAAAGAACGGATTTTTTTTTTTTATAAAACTGAAATGACATAAACTTGCCTCAATCAAACAGTTTGGATATTTCTCGGAGTTAGTATTATGATTAAATACATGTGTGCTAGTACGATATGTTTTTGAAACAAATAAGGAATCAAAACATAGTTTCCATAAGGACTTGGAGCATGCCTCTTGTGCAAGCAAATAAGCAATGAACTACATTTATTACTAGATGTTGAACTAGGAAAGTCGGGGGTTGGATTGTAAGGCCTTGTCGGAAAACGAAGCGAAAATATGATTCATTTTATATTTTGGCAAACCCAGATCGAAAAAAATCAACTGGTCTTGGGATGTGGACTGCCCGGCCCAACCCAACAGAATCTAGGTCTTGCTCTAAGAATTTTGGCTCAGATTATAGATAGATACTCTGCATTTCATCTGTGATCTTGTGAAGACGAGTGATACAAAGACAAACAATTAACGAGAAAAATGATGTATTAGTTCACTGATTGGTAAATATATTACCATAGTTCATAATGTTTTGCATGAGTAAATCCCGATAAAAAAAGAATAGATGTTATTCCTCCAGTGCTGCATCATATCTTGTACAGTTGGGTATTTTGTAAGTTAAAACTTCTCCACAAAAACCTGAACTACCACCATATAACTCTTTTTTCAGTTAGCTCTTGGAGGTGTATCTGACTTCTCGGCCAAATAGTGCTCAAGCATATCTTCTTCATCATCTGCCATCCCACAACATGAATTAAACACATCAGACTCATCGTAAGGGGAGAGAGAGAACAGAAGACCCAGGGAAAGAGAGAGAGAGATAAACCTTCAAAATCACTGTCATCCAAGTCAATATCTTCCTCGTCTTCATCCTCAGATCCTTCAGCAATTGCAGAGGCGCCTTTCTGAGATAATGGAAAATAGTTTCCATGTGCCACAGGACTTTTAGTATAGTTCTTTCCAATATTTCCAAAATATGGAAAACTTAAATGCATTGATCATATAAAATGGACAAGAAATTGAGATATGGGAGAACGTACCCCAGCGGCTCTTCCACTTTCAAACCATTGACGGCCTGTAAGTTTCTTCTCTTTAGGTGCTGCAAGTGCAGCATCTGGCATTAACCTGAAATCAACAAATAACTAATGACTGCAAATACAGAATGATTTAGCGTACAAGATGAAATAACTTTGTCCCTCAAATTGAACATCTACTGATCTGCCAAGATTGACAAGTATAATAGTGATCAATTTATTATTATTATTATTATTATTATTATTATTATTATTATTATTATTATTATTATTTTACAGCAAAACAAACTATGTATCGTATGAATAAAGTGCAAGGAAATAAAAGGTCGAATCCAGCAACATAAACTAAGCTGGAACCACAAAAAGTATACAACATTGCATTAGCTACCACTATTCAGCACTATCCCTTCCCAGCTGAACATGCAAGAAGAAAACTGAATTTCTTTAAACTTATCCCAGTTACAATCCCACATTCATTATATTACTATTTTATCTACCCAAAGTTGATCCATAGATTTCCTTGCATATCTGAAGATCTTATTGAACTCCGCCTGTTGCAACGGCCGGTCCCAAGCCCGGATAAAGGAGGAGGGTTGGTGTTAGGTTTGTGATAGCCAACCGTAAAAAACCCATCACATCCTTTTTCATGGAATTTGGTTCAAAAAGATTAATGCAGAATGATAGGGCGTCCCCCGTTATAAGCGACGCGTTGTACCTACACTCGGGTGTAGTGACAAATGAGCAAGGCGCGCTGCAGCGGCGCCTGGCTGTAGTGTTAAATAGGCAAGGGTTCTCGCACCATTCTGGACAGGGGCGAGTAAAGAAGCTAGTCCAGGTTAGAGCTAGAGATAGAATGATTAGATTAGCCTCTTGGAACATAGGAACCTTGACGGGAAAGACAATAGAATTAGTGGATGCCCTGCGTAGGAGGAAAGTAAACATAGTTTGTCTTCAAAAGACAAAATGGAAGGGGAACAAGGCTAAAGATTTAGGAGGAGGGTTCAAACTCTTCTATTCTGGTAAAGATACAACTAGGAACGGGGTGGGAATAGTGGTAGATAAAGTTTTTCAGGATGCAGTAGTCGACGTTAGGAGGTTTGGGGATAGAATCATAAGTATTAAATTAGCTTTAGAACTAGAGATAGTGCATGTTATTAGTGCGTATGCACCCCAAGTGGGTTTGGACGAAGAGACTAAGAAGGATTTTTGGGACTCTTTAGAGGAGTTAGTTCTTGGGATTCCCTCTTCCGATAGGATTTTCCTAGGCGAGGATTTGAATGGCCATGTCGGTAAGGATAGAGTTGGGAATGAGAGGGTACATGGAGGTCAAGGCTTTGGGGATCGGAACAATGCGGGGATTTCTATTATAGATTTTGCTTTAGCTCAGGATTTTGGGATCATAAATACTTTTTATAAGAGGAAAGATCACTCGGTGACCTTTGCGAGTGGGCGCAATAGAAGTCATTGATTATTTTCTTGTGAGGAGACATGATTTAGGTAGGTGTAAAAATTGTAAGGTTATACCAGGGGAGTGTCTGACAAACCAACATAGGCTGTTAGTTCTCGATTTTTGTCTTAAGAGTAGGTGTCGTATTGCTATAGAACAGGTTAGACCGAGAATTAAGTGGTGGACCTTACAGGGAGATGTGTGCCAAAAATTTAGAAAGAAGATTTTGGATGGCCAATTTGTTTCAGAGGGTTGGGAGAATCTAGAACCAAAGGATAGGACTAGTAGCGCGGATCTTTTTGAACATTTGGCCAACCGAATAAGAAGATGTGCGAAGGAAGAGTTAGGAGAGGCCAAAAGAGGAGGTTTATATGGTAAGGAGACATGGTGGTGGAACGCTGATGTGCAACAAACCATTGCAGAAAAGAAAAGATGCTTTAAGGTGTGGCAAAAAGATAGGTGCCTAGAGTCTTATGAGCTTTATAAGCAAGCTAAGAAGTTGAGTAGTAAAACAGTAGGGGAAGCTAAGAAGAGAGCGTATGATGATCTTTATAATAGGCTAGGTGCGAAGGAAGGGAAGAAGGATATTTTCAAGATAGCTAAAGCTAGAGAACGAAAAACTAGGGACTTGAGTCATGTTAAGCGTGTTAAGCATGAGGATGGAAGAGTTTTAATGCAGGATAAAGCTATTTTAGATAGATGGAATGATTACTTTTGGAACCTACTCAATGGAACACATGTATGGGAGTTAAACTTGGAGGGGTATGCTTCACAAGAAGAGAGAGATCGCGTGTTCCATCGTAGAGTTAGTGCCACAGAAGTGAGAGAAGCTTTAAAAAGAATGAAGATAGGGAAGGCCGTTGGACCGGATGATATACCAATTGAAGTATGGAAATGACTGGGAGAAGTTGGGATTCAATGGCTAATAAGCTCTTTAATAGGATTTTGGAAACTAGAAAAATGCCAAATTCATGGAGGCATAGCATTGTGGTACCAATTTATAAGAGCAAAGGGAATATCCAGAATTGCTCGAACTATAGAGGGATAAAGCTTATGAGCAAGGATGCACCGACTCTCCGAAAAAACTCCGTATCACGCGTCAAATGCGTGTCGGACACGGATTCGCGCCCGACACGCGCTGGACACGTATTGGACACGGGGTCAACGGTCAAAATTCGTTGACTGGGTTGGACACGGCATGGATACGGCCCGGACACGGTCCAGACTCGGCCAGACACGGTCCTGACATGGTCCAGACACGGTCAAAATTCTCTGACATTAAATTTTGCAAATAAATCAAAATCAAATCGATCCTCCTCCCACAGAGCCAAAGGCAAACCCAAACCCTAACCTAAACAGAGAATCGATCCTTCAGTTCACACAGAGAATCGATACTTCACACAGAGAACAGAGAATCGAGAGACGGAGGTAGAGAGAAAGAACTCAGAATCCATCGATCGACTTCGACTGACATTTCCTTTCGATCGATTTCGATTTTTGACAGAGAGGAGGTAGAGAAATCGATTTTGACAGAGAGGGATAGATTGATCGACAAGATCTATGGCGTCCTCATCAACACCAGGTACCTTCGATCAATTTTGTTTTTTTTTCCTGCTATTTTCTCTGTTATTTTTTTCTGTGATTTCTTCTATCGATCGATCGATTCCTGAGATTGATTTCTGAGATCGATCGATTAGGCTGCGATTTCGTTTGTTTTTTTTCCTGTTATTTTCTCTGTTATTTTTTCCTACGATTTCTTCAATCGATCGATTCCTGAGATTGATTTTTGAGATCGATCGATTAGGCTGCGATTTCATTTTTTTTCTTGCGAATCCTTTTTTGCGATTTCCTGAGATTGATCCTGCGATTTGTATTACGTATCTTTTTTTTTTCCTGTGATTCCTTTTTTTTCCTGCAAATTCCTGCCATTCCTTTTTTTTTCTCTTTTCTTTCTCTGCATATATATGAAAGCATGCATGAAATACTTCAAATAAATACCCCATATTTGAGCTTGCACCTATTGGCTGAAAACTAAATAAGAAATTAAAACTGATTTTAGGCCAAGGAACTGGAGATGATCTTTGGAAGCATGTGACAATAATAAGAAGACCAAGTGAAGGAACTGGAGATGATCTTTTGTCAGAAAGAGTATACGGGATCTTTTACTAGAAATTAAAACTGGTTTTAGGCCAAGGAACTGGTGAGTTTTTGAAATTATCAATTTACATTTTATTTACATTATCAAGTTAATGAAATTATATTGCTTATGCTTTATGAGTATGACTTGAGCAGTTGAGCTTGACTTTATGATGCATTTGTAAATTTGAATGAATGAATTTGAATGTTTTATTGATATGTTTGGATTGTTTAATAGTATTATTTATGATTTTATGTTCTTATGAGTTACAAAAAAAATATATTAAAAAATTAAGTTTGACCGTGTCGCCAAGTCCTATTTTTTTAAAAATTGCCGAGTCGCCGTGTAGTATCCGTGTCCGAGTCCGTGCATCCTTGCTTATGAGTCATACGATGAAACTTTGGGAGAGGGTTATAGAACGAAGACTTAGGAGTTTAACCACGGTTTTGGAGAATCAATTTGGATTTATGCCGGGTAGATCTACTACGGAGGCCATCTTCCTGCTTAGGCAAACTATAGAAAAATATCGAGAGGCACGTAAGAGTTTGCATATGGTTTTTATTGATCTGGAGAAAGCATATGATAGGGTCCCCAGTGAGTTAATTTGGTGGGTGCTTGAAAGGAAGAAAGTGTTTCAATGTTATGTCGATATTATTAAGGATATGTATGAAGGGGCTGTAACAAGTGTTCGCTCAGTAGGTGGGATGCCCAGTGAATTTTCAGCGTCAGTAGGACTACATCAAGGGTCGGCGTTAAGTCCATCTCTTTGCTTTGGTCATGGATGAGTTGACGAGACATCTGCAAGAAGATGTACCTTGGTGTATCTTATTTGCAGATGATATTGTCTTAATGGATGAGACTAATGCAGGTTTAGGTCAGAAATTAGTTAAGTGGCGGGAGGCTTTAGAGAGTAAAGGTTTTAGAATTAGCCGTTCGAAGACGGAGTATCTAGTGTGCAACTTTGGTTGTGAACCACGAGGGAGAAGTAATGCAATTGAGATCGAAGGTGTAGATGTCCCAAAGTGTGAGGCTTTTCGATATCTTGGATCTATAATTCAAAAGAATGGGGCTATTGGAGAAGATGTAGACCATAGGATTAAAGCTGGTTGGTTGAAATGGAGAATGGCGTCAGGAGTATTATGCGATAGAAGGATGCCTGCAAGGCTAAAGGGAAATGTTATAAGACAATTGTTCGACCAGCCATGCTATACGGTTCAGAATGTTGGGCTACTACGGGACAACATACGCATAGGATGGCAGTAGCATAAATGCGTATGTTAAGGTGGATGTGAGGTAAAACTCGTAAGGATAAAATTAGAAATGAAAGAATTAGAAAATACTTAGGGGTAGCGCCCATAGAGGACAAAATTAGATAAAGACGTTTAACTTGGTTTGGTCATGTGCGGAGGAGACCAAGCACGACGCCAATTAGAAAATGTCTAGATTGGCAAGTTAATGGAGGGTGTAGACGAAGGGGATGACCGTTGAAAACTTGGATGAAGGCAATGAATGAAGATATCATTGAGCTTGGATTAGGCGAGGATATGTGGGAAGACCGCATTGCTTGGAGAACCAAAATCCATGTAGCCGACCCCGAAAATATCGGGAATGGGCTTTGATGAAGATGATGATGATCTGAAGATTCTATTGCTTCTTTTTCCCCATAAGAACCAGATAAAGGCATGAATAAGTCAGTCCCAAACTCATTTACCAAAGGGTAACGAGTGGAGAGAATGTCAATGTTCCAGCCAGTCCAAGAAAGAGGGAGCAAAGGAAGCCTGGACATGAAATTCTGAAAGGGCCACAACCCATAGGCCATAGCTGGTGTACTATGGAACAAGAAATAAGCAGGTGGTCAATTGACTCTTCATTCGGATCACACAAGACAATTGTTTGGAAGCACCGAACCCCTTTTGTTTATATTCTCAACTGTGAGCACTTTTCCAGGTACTACTGTCCACATAAGGTTGCCCTGGCAGGAATGTCTTTCATCAGATGAAAGCCTGAAGCTTAGCAACCCTTTGATCTAAGGTGGAAGGTGGCAAGTCAAAGGTTAAGAATTTGTACTAGCCTTAAACAGTTTTGTCTTCTTCCTCGATGTGATCAGTGATGACAATCAGTTGGGACATCTGGGGGATTTCTGAGTCATCAAGGTTTCTTCTAACTTGGAAGTTCCACCCCTGATTAACACTGCACCATAAGTCCCTCACCACACCTTGCTTATTGTTTGAAGCATTGTAAATGGCAGGAAAGGCAAGTCTTTTAGTATTTCCGCCAGTCCACTGATGATCCCAGAACCTGATTCTCTCCCAATTGTGAGCTTCAAAAGTGATGCAGTCTCGAACACAAACTTTCAACTTCATTATGCTTTTTCACAAGGAACACCCATATGAGCTTAGTTGGTTCTTTAGTAAACCAATCAAGCTGGGAAGCCCCATACTTTTCTGCTATTAATTGCTTCCATAAAGAATTGGTTTCAACTCCAAATCTCCATAATCATTACAACGGCAAGCTCTATTGAAAACCCGGATTCTTTTAATAACAAGCCCCCCTTTGAACTTTGGTTGGCAAACCTTCTCCAATTAATAAGTGGTAGTTTCTAGAGGAGAAAGAGGAGCCCCCAAGAAAGTTTCTAATAATTTTTCAATTATGTGAGTAACTGAAACTGGTAAAACACAGAGAAATATCATGTGAACAAGAATAGAAGCAATGTAGCTTTGCCAGCCTTGGAGATGTACTTCTTTCAGGTGGACAATCTAGTTTCAATTTTGTCCACCACTTCCTCCCAAGCTCTTACATTCATGAATTGGGAACCAAGGGGTAGGCCAAGATAAAAGCAGGGGAAGGTACCTGTTTTACAAAAACTGGGGCCAGTTGTCAATCTCAAGGACTTCTCCAACAACAAACCTTTGTGACTTCAAGAAATTAACCTTTAGGCCAGAGCAAACTTCAAACCAAAGTCAAATATCTCTAACCACCATGACTTCATCCAAGCATGGATGCAAATTTCCATCGGATCACGTGCTGATCATATAGAGCAATCTGCATAAGATAGAGATTAATTGTTGACACCGGTGTGGTGTCTGCCATGGGAACTCCGATCCCAAAGTCAGAGCAATGCCTTTAGGAAAGTATTATTTCTTTGTATTTGAAGAGAGAATTGTGAATCAAGAAAGAGTTACCTCCAGATGGCTTTGTGTTTGGCTATTTATAGAGGCAGAACGAGTAAATTGCTTGCAGATGAGTGAGACACGTGGCAAATTAGTGAGCCACATGGCAGGTGAGTCATCTGCTTGCAGGCGGTTGTAACTTCTCAGAGGTAGTTGTAATTTTCGTAGCCCATTGGTGGTTGTAACTTTATGTTTGGAGACACCCCTCCTACAAGCTTGTGTGCTCAGCAGAACATGGTGGTCAGCACAGAACACTATTCTACTGAGTTGAATTGGGCCCAGACTTGGGCTGCATTGAGCCCAAACTTCGGCCTTATCTACATGTAACTTTCGTGGGTAATATTTAGGCTTCTCGGGAACACCCCAATCTTTGGGCTTCCTTATCTTGTTGGGCTAAAGATTATTTTTGGCTCCCACAAATGCCTCTCATCTCCTTTGCTTTTGAGCTGACTGTTTTTCCTTCTAAAAATAGAAGTAGAATGTCCATGATCTTGTTGACTGTCTCTATTGATACGACTAAATGATCTGCATGTAGAGACTTCTGCTGTTGTTGAAATGTAGTCTGCTCAAAACAAAATGATCTGCATGTAGAGATGATCTACCGGATGAATCACACATAGTAATTTCATGAGCACTTGGACTTTGTCCAAGTAGAGTATCATCCTTAGGTGAATAAAACAAGTCCTGCTTCGGCATCCTTGTGATTTGACGAACCATCCACTGATCCACATATAAATGCCACATATCTTTGGGCTGACCTGCCCTGTTTTAGTATGAGTTGAGGAGTCTTCATTTTTTGAAGGGCGCTACACTGATCTGCTAGCTGACTTTGTTTCCCCGATTGAGAAGGGGGTAAATTCTACTATGAAATTTGCTAAGGCTTGAGCCTTTTAGTTGTCATCGGTCAGTAGATTTTGTTGAAGGATGTGACACTGATTTGCTGGCTGACTTTGTTTTCTCAGTTGAAGAGGGAGCAAATTCTACTATGAAATTTGCTAAGGCTTGAGCCTTTATATTTATCCTCAGTCTGTAGATTTTGTTGAAGGACGCGACATTGATTGTTGATTGATTTTGTTTCTCCGATCAAGGAGAGAATGAATTATGCTAAAGCTTGAGCCTTTGAAGTCGTCATCGGCCAGTAGATCAAGTCGTATTGGCTCAACTCTATCACCCATTTCATGAGTTTTTGACAAGCATCTGGGAGGAAGTTGTGCCTCCAATTCTTCATTGATGAGAACTGAGCTAATTGCTACATTTGAAACTGCCAAGTACATACAGGTCCTCTCTTGGATTTGTCTGTTGATCTACTCAAGAATAGATCAAAAGTTGTTGTTCTACTAGTGAGACATTGAATTTCTTTTGGAGTTGATGGTAACTTTATGTCAAGTAGTGGCATTTTTTGCTTTTAAGATCCCTAAACTTTGTATATGTTTGTTGGTTTGCTGACTTAGAAATATTTTCATTAAAGGCGCAAAAGCTTGATTGGCCTCTTTCACAAGTTTCCAATATGCTTAAGTCGGAATTTAAGCATAACTTGAGGAAATTAATCATGGATTCAATTCTATTTATCTTGAAAATTGCATGAAAATATTGTGTGATATGTTGACCACTTGACAAAACTTAAAGAGATTTAAGTAGTACTGAGTAAGATGTTTCTATGCTCAGGGATTGATTAATTGAAATACTCGCTCATGGAGAGTGACATCCTCTGCTGAGGTCCTCTACTGAGGCATTTGGTTTATGTGGTCTACTGACCACTTGACTAAACTTAAACGGATTTAAGTAGTTCTGAGTAAGATGCTTTCATGCATTGAATTACCCACTAACTGATAATGTGATTCTCTACTGAAGTGTGATCCTCTACTGAGGCATTTTGCTTGTGTGGTCTGCTGACCACTTGACTAAACTTAAACGGATTTAAGTAGTCTTGAGTAAGATGTTTTTATGCTTCATTTTTTATGGGTGACCTCTTGGGAAGTCCTTGTGTTGCACCCCTCACCCTTTAGTTGGTGTCTTTAAAAAAAAAATGTTTTTATGCATTGAATTACCCACTCACGAAGAATGTCATCCTCTACTGAGGTGTGATCCTCTACTGAGGCATTTTGGTTGTGTGGTTTGCTGACCCCTTGACTAAACTTAAACGAATTTAAGTAGTCTCGAGTAAGATGCTTTTATGCATTGAATTAACCACTCACGGAGTGTCATCATCTACTGAGGTGTACATAAATGTTTGTATTTCTGAATGTCTTTCTGCTGAAAGACATGTAGAACGAATTCTCGTATTTCACTATTTCAACTAAAGAAGGTATGTTCTCTGCGGAGAAGCAAAATGACATCTTCTACTGAGGTAGTTGTTCAGATTTTTTTGCAGGATCTCGTCTTTTCATTGGTGGTGGTCTCTTCAACCAAGGTTGGCTCTTCTCGTGGAGAATTTGATTGACCAAAACGGAGAACTTTGTGTATGCTCAACCGGATGAGAAGTTTCTTGTTGAAGAGATAAAATACAATAGAGATAATCAGATAAATACAATCAAGTTTTTTCTTATATGTACATTGCATCTTTTTTTCTTTCTAAAAAGCTAAAAATAAAAATGCTAAGATGCCTCATCTTCAATCCACTTTGTGAAATGGTCAGTTGCCGCAATCATGAAATTCTTCTGCACAGGAGAGTTTGATTGATCGAAACGGTGAACTATGTGTATATTCTACTGGCTGAGGAGTATCTTGTTGAGGAGCGTGTTCTACGCTTGTCACCCTTGTTTTTTTTATCCTCCTCCTGATCTGCCTTTGTTTGTGCAAGCTAACTATCTTTCTTAGTTATATTTGGTGCCTTAGTACTATTTTTTTCGTCATCCAACAATGCATAGCATTCTACCATGGCGAAAATTTTGGTAAGAGTTTTGTCCCGTTTCATGGTCAATTTGTCATACAATTGGTGATCTGCGAGCAGATCCTTCTTGAAAGCTAAAGATGCAATTTGGTCATCACACTCATTTATGCTCGCCCTTTCTGCCTTGAATCTTTTGAGAAGTCTCGAAGAAATTCATTTGACTTTTTTTTCATGTTGAAGAGGTGGTCAACATGTTTTTTTATGGTTGGATAGGATGAATACTCCTTTGTGAAAACAAGGGAGAGCTCCCCAAAGTTGTTGATCGACCAAGGGATCAAAATGTGGAACCAATCTTAGGCAACTCCATGTAAAGTCATAGCAAATATTTTGCACATAAGTGGATCATCATTTTTTAGAAGAGTCATGACACTTCGAAAATGCTTCAAGCGTCTCTCAGGATTAGAATCTCCTTTGAAATGTAAAAAGGTTGGTATGGTAAACTTTATCGGTGGAGGATCTCCTTCAATGTCATTAGTAAAATGTGAAGTGTATACCAAGGCCACTTCTCTGCGTAGAGCATCATCTAGATTTTCCATGACTCGCGAGTTCCTACACTGCTACATCATCAGCTCTCAAGGGCCTCAGTGCATCCTGTTGATCGACTGCATGGTATGGCAGTCTACACCGTTCAGCGACATGGCAGTTTTGGGACAAGTTAATATAATGATCCAGATTTGATCCTCTTCGTTGTTCACATCCATTGAAATTCTGTCTTCTGCGCCGACCACTCATATCTGGCATCATCTGGGACCCCAGCCTTGAGTGTACAGTTGTTTGGGAGCCCAACCTTGAGAAGACTCTTGTTTGAGGCCCGAGCCTAAAGTGCACATTTGCTCGTGGCCCTAATCTTGAATGAATGCTTTCAGATGGATTATTTCCCCTCAGTGGATAACTACTTCTATCCCCATGCACATGGTCTACTGGCAGATTATGATGTGTCTTCTGCCTTGGCTGTATACTCACTAATCGCTCTACTACCCGACTTTGGTCCTCCAATATTTTAGTCAAATTAGCGATCTAACTTACGAAATTTTCTTGTTGTTTCATCTCCATTAGGTTCGGTTGTTGGACGAAAGGTTGCACTTGATGGTCTGCCGACAGTAGCAAATCTACTACCAGTGGTTGTCCGGCTAGTGGCAGTTGAATTTGTGGCAGTGATGGCGACTCCATATGGGCAGATGACTGTGCAACATTATTTTTGCTAGTTTGTTGTCAAACTCCCACCATTGTGTTGAAAAAGAACTTTTGAAAATGTCTCTGAAAGAAAATTCAAATTGAATAAACAATTTTTTTTTATGGACGAGAGCATGCAATGAATTTGATTCAAGCTCTCATTGAAAACACCAATTTGTGGATGCAAATTTCCATCACGAGTTGATCATATAGAGCAATTTGCATAAGATAGAGATTAATTCTAGACATCGGTGTGGTGCCTGTCACGGGAACTCCGATCCCAAAGTAAGAGCAATGCCTTTAGGAAAGTATTATTTATTTGTATGTATTTGAAGAGAGAATTGTGAATCATGAAAGAGTTATCTCCAGATGGCTCTGTGTTTGGCTATTTATAGAGGCAGAACGAGTAAACTGCTGGCAGATGAGTGAGACACGTGGTAGATGAGTGCGTCATCTGCTTGTAGGCAGTTATAACTTTTCTTTCGTAGTTGTAACTTCTTTTAGGTAGTCGTAACTTCCGTAGATAGTTGTAACCTCCAGTCGGTGGTTGTAATTTGCTGTTTGAAGACACTTCTCCTGCAAGTTTGTGTGCTCAGCAGGGCATGGTGGTCAGCGCCGAACACTACTCCTCTGCCGAGAAAAGAGTATTCTGTTGAGTTGTAGTGGGCCCAGACTTGGGCTGCATTGGGCCCAAACTTGGGCCTTCTCTACTTGTAACTTTTGTGGGTAATATTCGGGCTTCTCGGGAACATCCAAAATCTTTGGGCTTCCTTATCCTGTTGGGCTAAAGATTATTTTTGGCTCCCACACATGCATCAATAAAAATCACAATATCATCTACATATTGCAAGATAGCTATTGGTTGGGAAGGAGATGACTTGAACCCATGTATAAGACCATGCTGAGCATTAGTGATCAAGGCAGTTAAACCTTCAGAAACTAAAGAGAAGGGGAAGGGAAACGAAGGATCTCCTTGTCTAACCCCTCTAGATGATTTGAAATGGCCTTCTAGAGAACCATTCATTGCAATTAAGAATGAGACAGAAGATAGAAAAGTATAAATCCAGCTTCTCCATTTAGACCAAACCCAAAGGAAGTAAGCGTGTTCTGAATCAAATGCCTTGTAAAAGTCTAACTTAATCATCACCCCATATGTGCTCTGATTCTAGAGTCAATAATCTCATTGGAAACAAGAACTCCATCTACTAATTGTTTCTCACCAATTCCAGCAAACTGAAAGACAGAAAAATTGTGGAACAACATCATTGAGCCTGATAGAGAGCACTTTGGATATAATTTTGTAGATGGATAGGTGAAGGCTAATTGGCCGAAAGGCCACTGTAGACGTTAAATCTTCATTATAGGAACTTGTTAAAATCTTCAATATTTTCACCACATCAGCTTGCATAAAATCACAACATTTTGGGAAGAGATCACGGGGAAAACCATCAGGCCCAGGAGCAACATCACCATCCAGTAGCTGCACTGCAACCACCATATCAGCAAGAGAAATGACAGTCTGGAGGCTCGAAGATGTTTCATTATCCAAGCATTTCAGGAGAGAGCCATCAATGACAGATCTCCAATGCAGTTGCTCAGAGTAAAGGTGTTTGTAGAACTAAGTAATAGGACTAGAAATTTGTTGTTGATCAACAATCACAACACCCTCAATCTTGAAATAATGAATTGAGTTAGAAATTCTTCTGTAATTAGCAAGCTTATGGAACAGCTTTGGAGCTTCTATCTCCAAATTTGCCCCATTTGGCACATGATTTTCTCTTCCAGTACATGTGTTTCCTTTTTACGAGCTTGGACAACTTACTTTCAAGATTAATTCTATGAGCTTGTACAGCTCATTTTTAAGATTATTTCCAAATTGACGAGATATAAAGCTAGTATAACTCCTTCCTGGTAAATAGTTCCTACCTAACATAAAAAACAAACAAACCTAATTTATTTCACAAATGTCCTTTTCCAAATCTTAAATAAAATCATCCTCTTGTAGTTTCTTCTCCTTTGAAACTCCTGGGCTCCAAATGAGGTGTAAAAATGTAATATATGATAGGTTGGAATAGTAAAGAAGTGTGGAGAAATATGGAGCTGGCCCCAGATGATCTGGTATTTAGAGTTTTTTAGTGGAAGGCAATTTGATGTAATTAAGTATTTAGTTAGTAGATATATTTATTTGGTAAGTAATATTATTTGGGTTGGGCTTACTAAAGTCCAGAATAGTAATTAGGGCACTAGCCATAATTAGGGTTAGGGTTAGGGTTAGTTCGTACCTTGCCAGGTAAGTTATTGACAAGATAAATAAGGCCTAAATCCATCAATATGGGACTTTTTTTTAATCAATAAACACACACTACTATAACTTAAAGATAAAAAAAGATACAACTGCCAAGCTAGGGAGTGAAAAGATCCCTAAACTGGAGCAAATAAAGAAAAATCACAAAAACAAACACGGCTTTACAGACAGCATAGTACAAACGAAATATGCTAGTCCCAATTAAAGATACACTTATGAAAATGAACATCAGATAGCAACCCCCAAGTAATGCCCCATTGCCAAACTACAGATTTGACATTGAACACTAGAGTTGTGATATTTCTCCTTGTGCATTGATAATCTGCAGATTCTTCTCCTCCCATTAATCAATGTAAGATGGTTGATTGAATATGATGAACCAATTTCTTATTTATATTTTATTTTTGTAGATTTAGATTATTCTTGTTTCTTTTAGGTTTAGACTCCATCATCTGAATCAGAGCAACCGAAACAGTTCTGGAATGATTGTTTAAAGAAGACAAGATAGAAGAGAAGTAGAGAAAATAAAAGGAAAAAGAAAAGGTTTGATTGAAGAAGAGGATCTGAATCAGATCTATTGGAACCCTTATCAGCCATCCAAAGCTTTGGTTGCCTCTTCCATCGTTGATCATCTTCCGCCACAGTTGTTGCCATCGCCAGATGCACTGTCGACAAAGCCACGCCTTCGTCAGATTTGTTGGATTAGAAAAACCCCATCATGTTTCTTTTCAGGTCGTACTGAAGAAGAATAAAGTAGAAAATTAAAACTTTGATATTTATTAAGATCCCCTCAACTATTCATCAATTTGAAGTGACCATCCTGACCAATACTTCCATACAACTCTCCAGAAATTACAAACACCTCCCTCGTCCAGGAACAATGTTATTTACACCCCAACAGCAGTGAGGACACCCTAGCCGTAGTTAAACCAAAAAGGGGATGAGTGACCCATATCCATCTTATTCCCCATATCCATACCAATACAGCCCAAGCCCATATCTCGTGGTGTCCTATAGTAATTATACCTATTTTTACTACCCTACACCATAATACACTTATGTCCTCTATTACCCCAATCATGAACTTGTCTCTCCTACACCACCACCACCCACTAACCTATACACCCCACTAATCACACTATACCACTAGTTGACCGGCAGAGAGGAGTTTTGAAGAGAATTAGAAGAACGAGTACTCACCCGCCTTGACACGGTCTTTGATACCTAGAGATTGTTGATATTTGGACCTTGTTCCTTATTTAGACTCATTCCCTTCACCGTAGCAAGTTGTTACCAAGGCAGAGTTCGTGGACGGTATTTGGTTATTTAAACAAATGTTGGATTGACTAATGTGGTTGTTTTAGGTTGGACAAGTATGTATCGTGCCAAGGTTCGAGGTCGATTACTTCGTGTGCACTTTGCCTTGTATTCTGGAATTGGTTGCTTGTGTTCACGTGACTTCTTCGACTTTAAGCTCGACGACGAGCTTCTTCAAGCAGGGGAGGGTGATATAATTGGGCATTTAGTTAGTAGATAAATTTACTTAGTTATATTTGGGTTGGGCTTACTAAAGTCCAGAATAATATTAGGGTTAGTTAGTACCTTGCCAAGGAAGTTATTGGCAAGAGAATAAGGCCTCAATCCATCAATATAAGACGATTGATTGAATATAATGAATTGATTTCTTATTTATCTTTTATTTTCGTAGATTTAGATTTGTCCTAATTTCTTTTAGGTTTAGATCACATCACAATTCCCCAAACTGCATTCTTTCTAACTATGTGGGTACTTGAATCATACGTCTTCTTTAATAATTATTCTAAAATTTTGAGTCTTATTTCAAAAGAAAATATTTTCCTGCAGCTGCAATAACAAAATGAACCTTCATGAATAACGAGTAGCATGGTTGGCGTGCACAAACAAATCAAGGATCTTACTTGGCTCGCTCTAGTGCCATTTCTGCTTCAAAACGCTCTCTCCAAGCAAGAAATGTTTCAACAGTAACTGGCTCTCCATGGGGTACAACAATCTGTACTTACAACATGAAGCAGCTCAAAATGCTAAAGGGTTAAAAATAATTATAATAACAGGCAAATAATAGAATGTCAAACCAAAAATAAAGCACTTCATCTCAATATAGAAGAAAACAATCCTAACAAACAGAAAACCTCAAAAAAGCGATTCTTATGAACACTTTTCTACTACAGTCTCAACTACAGATGTTCAGTAAGACAAGTGAAGCGCAAACTTACGTGTAGTACCATAATCCTGATAAGATGCAGTAATGCAATTGAGAAGGGGAAAAAGAAACACCAAGG
Source organism: Berberis vulgaris (assembly GCA_963556465.1). Lineage (NCBI taxonomy): Eukaryota > Viridiplantae > Streptophyta > Magnoliopsida > Ranunculales > Berberidaceae > Berberis > Berberis vulgaris. Next base: position 34,381,096 of record OY747125.1, on the reverse strand, counting down.
ATTCAATTTCTTTTTATTTTATTTTTTTTTAAATTAGAGTTAAAATTAGATCTATTTAATTTAGTTGTTTTATTTAATTGATGGCTTGGGCCAGTGAGACCATGTTTGGTAAAGGTAGGGTCAAGGCTTTGTTAGAAGAGTAGGGTTTTGATTAGCTTATTAATAACTTGTGTCAGGGTTTAGGATGCCTGTCTAACAAGCTTGGTTATGTTTACATAAATAGAGGCTTTGAGCCGTATGTAAAGGTTGGACTTATTTAACAATTATAATCATCATCATCAAAGCCCAATCCCGAGATTTTCGGGGTCGGCTACATGGATTTTGGTTCTCCAAGCAATGCGATCTTCCCACATTTCCTCACCTAATCCAAGCTCAATGATATCTTCATTCACCGTCTTCATCCAAGTTTTCAACGGTCGTCCCCTCCGTCTACACCCTCCATTAACTTGTCAATCTAAACATTTTCTAATTGGCGTCGTGCTTGGTCTCCTCCGCACATGACCAAACCAAGTTAAACGTCTTTCTCTAAGTTGCAATGGCCGGTCCCAAGCCCGGATAAAGGAGGGTTGGTGTTAGGCTTGTGATAGCCAACCGTAAAAAACCCATCACATCCCTTTTCATGGATATTGGTTCAAAAAGATTTAACAATTATAATAATACAATAAAACAAAAAAAAATAAGAATATTCATTTAGAAAGAGTGCTCGGCAGCTTCCAGAACATGTGCCGTAAAAAAAAACATAAAACCAGGAAATCAAAGTAAAAAGATCTGTCCTTTGCATTTAACAAAAATTTAGAATGTTTATATACTCAAAACTGGATAGTTTAGCTAACTGGCTGCAAAAACAAAATATGCAATTCAATTTGCATACCTTCCCAAATGGTATCCCACCCACCACAAAGAAAATAGATATCATTAGTTTGAGAAGCTTATCATTAACTCGTCAATACGCAAGCTTTTTTTTTGTTGTTGACATTGATAAAGAAAAAACTTACATATATCCAAAGCAAACTGTATAAAAGATAAACATTGAAATGAATGATTAAAACTAGAAGTTTTCAAGCACGACACAAAAAAGGCAATGTAGCGATACGAACAGAAGTTACACCTCAATCTAGAAAATCTCAACCCAAACAATGAAATTATAGGTAGAACAAAATAATGACATACTTCATCTTTAGCTGTATCTTCTTCTTCTGTCTCCTCAGGCTCATCTTGTCCATATCTTTCACCCAACCACTCTTTTGCTGATGAAACAAGTGTGTAGATCATAGACATACCAAGATTCTCAGATGCCTAGGAAGTAGGAACATAAAGAACATTGTTTAGTAGGCTGAACAACTGCATTCTGAAGAAAATTTGACTTCTCACTCAGAATAAATAAATAAATACATAACATTAAAACGTCTATGTTATTGGTATCACATAATCCGTTCAAGAAATCAAAACAGGAGACTGCTACCAATCTACCAATCTGATAATGAAACAAGACATCATGCAGGCTGAAAGTCCATAAAGTGCTACTCAATTGACTTTGTGCGAAAGGATTTCCCTTAACACAACACTTTCAGCGTGTGTACCATTGTTGGTTCTTGGTTTTTGCTACATTACCAAGCTGGTTGTATCTTTTTTTTTAATGATGAGCAATATACAAAACAGATATACTAGATAGAAAACAGAATTACAGATAAGGAGTAAGACAGCCCCAAAGAACAAAGAAACAGCAAGAAACTAAAGAAAGAAAGCTAAACGGATTACAAAGAGCATTACAATTGCCAAGTAAAATACCATTGCTATGCTAAAATTGAATGTATGTGGTTAGAGACCATATCATTTTTTCCGTGTTTAGCTAGATTTGACAACTCCACACATGCAATATGTACCGATCTCGGAAACAGCCAATGCGCACCGAACTAACTAGGAAAGGGCTGCATATCTAGCAATATTACCGAATGATAAGGAAAAAAAATTGGGTTTAACTCATTAAAAGATAGTTTGAGTGGACCTCATTTATCTACATCTCGGCATGGTTCGGGCCCTTGTGGACAAGTGGGTTAATTCAAAGGCGACTCTTGGTTGAAAAAAAGAAAGAACAATGGATCAGAAATTTTGGAGTTCCCAGTTGAAAACATATATTTTAAAATAATACAAGGATTATTTATTTTGAGCACATTGATATATATGACTTACCAGAGATCAGTTTTACAGATTGCATGTTCTTTTGGTCGGTAAATAAATATATTTCAGGCAAAGAAAAAAAAAAACTACAAGGAGGCAAAGATAGTCTACATAAGCGAACAAATAATAATAAATGACCAAAAAGTAAAAGAGTCTAGATAAATAGAAGATTCTTCCAATTGATTATGTAATCCTCATAGCAAACCCCCTAAACTCCAAAAGGACCCTACAACTTAAATAAAGTCCTACTATCCAAAATTGCTCGTCATCTTCTTGCAAGGTGCCTTCTATTGCAATCCAACCAAATGCCCCATAACAAAGGGACGAGCTTCCACAACTTTTACCTTTTGCAGTAGAAATTAACAATGTCTCTTTCTCATTTCAGTTGTCTTGGGTGAGGATTTTATTAAGGGCAATAAGCCAAACATTGAAAACAACTTTCACGGGGACATGAACTCCCCAAATTCTTTGAAGTCAAAGAAAATGGTCGAGGATGAGAGGCCTATTTCTGTAAAAACAACGGCACATGCCATGATAATCTATTTGAGTAGCAGTGTTGCGACTCCTAAAGCTCTAATTTTTTAACCTGCCGCTTCGCTTCAAAAGTTTTCGGCGCTTCCTAGTGCCGCAACGGATCGCGTGAGTTGGGGTGTGCCTCTGTTGAGGCGGTAAATAGCATGTCAACAACTTAAATAAGTAACAACAACTAATAATTTACTTTTTGCATTACAATATTAACTAATTTATTTTTAATAGAAATACAACTATTGGACCCTGTTGAGGAACAACCAACCCTAAATCAAAGATAGAAACCCAAGTGTGAACTCCCTTCTTCATCGATCCATCAATCAAATAATACAACTTTCTCATTTCTCCTTAAATCTTACTCTTTTTTTCTTCTGAACTCATCTATGGTTGAGTTTAGATTATGAACTTCGTTCCAGCTTTTTATTCTTCCCTTCCATTCTTCACATCGATCTGATAAACATGAGAATGATGACTTTTATAAGGGATGATGAGAGTTTGAGTGATGAGCTTATGGCTTATGCATTATGGTTTATTATTAGTATGTAATTGTTTTGAATTAAGGGAACAATGTAATAACTCACGAACTATATAAAATAAAAATTCGCATGGTTTCACCTAAGCTTCCTCGTGACTCCTAAGGCTCTTGAAGCGTTTGTTAGTGCTTCGCCCAATTTCGCAACTCAGACAACCTTGATGATAGTACAAGTAAACTAAGAATTCAATAGATTTGCAACCCATCCCTATGCCGGAGCCTAAAGATGCAAAGGCTTGAGGTAGGTCCCAAATTCGATCCAAGTACGAGGCTAAAGAATTTAGTTCCCAATCATTCGAATTCATCTCAAGGCCTAAACTCTATGAATAGCCAAACTGAGACAAGACCTGAATAAGGTAGTGTTTTATCTTGGAACAAGTCGCAATTTCCATCATTTCGTATTGTCCACCGGTCATAGAACATTTCTACCAATTTAGTATAACAAGGGGTCTTTCAAGTTCTAAGAAAGAAAAAAATATTGTAAAAAATCCCTAAATATCTTGGAACACTAAAGTCCATGGAAACTACCTCTTCTTCAAGCTTGTGTTTTAAAAGTTTAAGATCTTCTCCTTGTATTCCTCGAATACTGCACAAAATGAAATTCGTAAAGAGGTCAAGAAGTTTAATACCATATTAATAATTTCATAGAAAAGGCTAATTATTCATTGGAGAAATTAAATAACACAATGAAGGAGCTTTGATAAATAACATCAAATGCTAAGATGAAGCTATATATATATATATATATATATATATATATATATATATATATATATATATATATATATATATATATATTAGTTTTATCTCTTCCAAACAAGGAAAAAAAATAACTATGCTAGCAAGAGGAAATGCGTGATTGAGATGTTAACGAGCCCTTTCTGCCCCAACATACAAAAGAACCAAAACACTTTCTTACAAGGTCCACCAGCTATACATACAAGTGTAGAGTGGGATGTCCTTCAATGGACCCCAAGTATATCAACCCAAAGTTGCAAAACAATACTATAACCATATCTATATGCTATTGTCAAGGATGCTCTTGTTTATTGGCCATAATCTCAAAAGAACAGTGTGCTGCAACGATGCCAAATCCATCTAGCCCGCACTGAGAGCACTAAAGTAAACAGTATCCCAATATCTCAAACTTTTATAATGCTAATAACAGACTGTACACTTCCCAAACCCTCCCATTTAGTTGCTCCAAACTCCCCAGACGTGGTCAATGCTTTCTTCATTGACATTGCAAAGAACGTATCCTAATGTTTTTTAGTATTAGATAAAGGCTAAATTCATAGTAAAACAATTTGTTTCATACATATCTACGTATATGCAAGCTAAGCTAAATAAACCATTGGATATAGTTTTAGTTCAATTGATTAACTTAGGCATAAGTTCAACAGTGCGTGCACGATACAGGTAATGCTAATCAGGTGGTGATAGAAGGTACCAGATTAATCGTGATACCATATGGGGTACTGAGTTGTAAACGACGATGAGTAAGTTTCTATGCCCAGATATGGATACAAGTGTAATCCAGACAAGACAGGAGGATTCATACGACATTTTTGTCTGAGAGTCATGGAAATAAATTTTATGGTTCTCCTTATATTTTTCATGGTTCTCCTTGGAGTTTTTTCTTTCTACCAAACACAGCCTAAAGGCAGAAATCATAAAAAACAAAAGGAAATACTTCTTAGTATGTGCTCAACTGCTCCTGCTCATAAAATATATATGAGTATCATATCCACATTGTTATGTTAGGTATAATTCAATATCAGGGTGTTATAGCTCAATCTAGGTGACCAGAGTACAAAGATAGCTAATGGGAGGAAAGATTACTCGAGGACGCAGCAAACTTGTCCGATAAGCAAATAAGAACAAAGTAAAGTAAGGATTTCAAAAAGGGTTAGCGTAGTTTGGCATTATTGCTGGCAAGAATGAAAAATCACTGAACAACCTTGCAAACCTCATCAATGTTGCACAAATCACATCTAGAAATACAGAAAACTGGGTATTTCATATTTGTTCTATCATATCTTGTTAAATATGTCAAATAACACCGGTATATTCCTGGAGATCTTCCTTTCCACTTTTTAGCCAAACAATTTTGGAATGCTCGTGATCCTCATAAGGTTGCCCTTTTGCTTGGACTTCGATCCTCAATAAAAATTAATACTCAAGATCACCTCTTGGAAAAGAAAGAAACCAATGTGTATGGTTGCGTGGAATTCATGAGGGACTACATATTTCCAAGGCTAACTTGATCAAAATGTTGGGACCATCTATCACCAATTCTAGATTTTTTGTAATGGTCCCACGCCCACCTCCAAAGAATTTGATTCACATGATCGTGCTAGTAACTGCTTTGAATAGTAAAGAGGCTTGTCGTGCCGCACTCATATGACTTATTTTGCATCATTGCCCTTACAGGCTAAAAGTTTGGACCATCTTTTGCATTGAAAGCTGAAACAAGGAGAGTTTGGTTATGCATAAGGCATGAGGGATTTCTTTGCTACAAGAATGGCATCACCGCCATTAGCAAAATGGAAACTAATACCATTAGCAATTTGGTGGACAACTTGGTTGGAACGAGCAGCAAGCTTATGTAATATAGGGCAGTGCCTACGCGCACTATCGGGAGTTTCGTGATATCACCGCCTCACCTAGCCCAGTTGACGCTTAAAATTGGTATAATTCTTGGGTGGTCACCTTTTTTAAAAAGATGAAATCAGTAAGTTAGCCGTTACGTTATATTAGAGTGTGTGTAGTGGTGACTGTTAGATATAGAAGTTTATATTTGGCATTATCACCTCTTTTTATCTCAATTCCTTAGCAACGGTAAAAGGGTACTGTGTTTTATTATAAAGATGTTATTGGATTATGACTATTGATACTTTGAAGTTCATGTTTTTAATTAAATTGGTGTCCTATAACGTATACATAGAGGCTTCGAAAATTTTCCTACCAAGGTTGCCCAGCAAAGTCTAAGCGACGGCTAGGCAAGGGCACCCAGGCCACCCTCCTCACCTCGCCTCGCCTAGAACCTAGAACCGCATAGCAATAAGAACTTTCAAAGGATTGGACATGAAGTACATGGAGTCTATTGGAAGTTGATAGATTTGTTGTAGGGCTTTTAGAAGTATTCAATTTGCAAATTTTATAGTAAATTGAATACCTAATTCTAATATGAATAATGATAGTCCTTCCGTTGGTGTTTTCACGAGTATCGAAGAACCCTACCTTGTACTCATGTATCTCTTACTGTCTGAATAAAAATTTATCATTTTTAATCCACCTAAAGAAGGGGGGTAGGTAGCATGGGTTGATCAAAAATACTAAATTCAATCAAGTCTTGGAAGCGTCACACTCGATGCTCGAGCATGGGTGGAGCAAGTGTACTAAAAAAAGCCAACACCTTCAATATAATGAGATCCCTAGATGAGCGAACAACCCACCTTCAAACATCCTTTTGTTCCTTTCTTGCTAAATGACCAAAGCAATTGCTTGAGAAGTCTAGTTAGAAACTGGACAATACTGTGAAGAGACATAAATGTTAAGAACATGATTTCGTTAGGTTGGATGGCATGACCCTTTGTGTCACAAGGCGGTTTGAGTTTAGTGTCCACTCCACTACTTTAATATGCTTGTTACACGATAACTCTTTAGTTGACACGTATACTTCCATGCTCAAAAAAGATAAATCAACCAAAAAAAAAAAAAAACAGAATGCTTTCAAGTGATAAGTGCCATATCAGCTTATTCCACACTGTCATGCATGTGAGGATATATTTACCCACCTTTTAACATTCAACAATGGTGGCTCATCTGGATATCTTTCAGTGTGTGAAAAAATTAAAGCCAATTGAACTGCAACAAATTTATGCGAATGAATCAGCTCTTGCATAAAATCCAGCAAAAAAGAAGCCACGAGAAAGCTTCAAAGAGGAAGAAAAGCTCAGTTTTTGTTTATGTCAAGGAAAGTAAAAGATATAAGCACATAAATTCAACAGTACTCCAAACAGTACTAGCAAAAGTGTGAAACCTGGCATAGTTGTTGACTCATCTACATCATCTTCCTGGTAAACAGAAAAATAGATCAAATTAATAGAAGAAAAGAAAGGGAAATCTGAACCAGGGAAAATAGGAATACTTCTAGAATTTTTAATCCAAGTAGCCAACAGAAAAAATTTATATATGTAGCACTGATGCTAATGCTCATAAAATATGGTTTATTATACTAATGTTTAGAGGTTACTGTATTAACATAAATTTATTTTGTCCATACAAGTTATACCTGCATTTTCTGTTTAGTAATGACACAAGTATTGCTTAACAAAATTTTTAACTTTCAAAAAAAAAAAAAAAAAAGTTATACCTACATTAGACGTGCTCTTTTTTTCTAACATACAAGTGCTCATTTTTTCTAACATACAATTGTGTAATTCGGGATGACTACAATTGTAAAATAAATTATATTTGTAATTTAAAAAAAATATGTAGGATACTCGTTATGCTAGGACTCGTAATTGCATTTATGCCCTATACAATTTATATAAGAAATGATGGTCAATACTCCCTAAGAACCTCAGATGTGCACTCTTGCCAAAATACTGGAAAGGGTATATGATATTGCCGTGTACCTTGCGGTGTCTTTACGAGTGTTACTAATGCCGTAATCAATTCAGAGAAAAGCCAAACCACTTCTCTTTCCTCATGGGCCAAGGTATACCAAAACTTCCCTTTTCTTTCCTCCAAATTAATATTTCTAAAATGTAAAAGGTTCTAAAAGGTATGAGGCTTGAGCATAAAGGATCACCCCTAGGCGAAGCTTACTTGCAATGCCCTAATAGCTTACATGAAGGCTTCCACCTTAGGACTGGGGGCATGAAAGGCATACTCCTAGTATGCTTCCAGAGTAAGGTGTGCACCTTAGTATTTTAATGTTCTCAAATGTTTCAACTACAAAATAATTTGTCATGATGTCCGCTAGTGCGTATCTGTGCATGCCACTAGTTGTTGGGCCGTTCCTTTGGCACTCCCCAACAAAAGGACAAGAAGAATATCAAAGGGTGTGGCGGTGTGCATCCAAGATTCTTCAAGTTCTAGAAAATGAATAATTGCGTCTTTTTTGGAAATAAAATCCTACATATCGAGGACCATATACACATACACTGATTCATCATCGGAAACCCTATGTTATCAAGTTGGATACCTTTCTGCACCTGGGATGTAATCTGAGGCTAGGTATGGCATAGGGCCTCAACCTGAGATAGACAAATAACATTGTCCATCTCACATACAGAAAGATGTGTGCTTTTGTCGCCTTGGTCTGTCTCTTTTACTAGGACACTACTGTAAAAGGTGTGTGTTTTGTTTGGGACTCTAGGACACTAGGTTTTCACCAATTGAAAGGAGGGAAAAAGGATCAAAGCTTACTCTCTAAAAGCACTACAAAATTATCCTTCTTTTCCCTCATTTGTTTTGATCAATTAAGGGGATCACAGTTAGTCTGAAATTCCTTTTTTGCTGTTCTTTTTCGTCCTCCAACTTTTTCTTCACTTTGTTCATTGCTCACCTTCTTCCTCTTTTAACTCTCCCTCAACGATCGAGAGTTTCTTGACCCATGATCAATAGTCCTTTTCTTCCCTCTTCTCCGCTCTCTCCTCCGTTTTTTCTTCTTATTTTTCCTCAATTATTTTGGTCAGAGTTTTCATAAGAAATGAGTGGCACAAGCAATCAAAAACTTATCGCAAAGAAATGCAAGGGTTCCTTAGATTTGAACCCTTAGAACAAAATAATAGATGCAAATAAAAACATTGGCCGAATGATCACCGCTCTTATGTTTATTCAACCTACTGATTACATCTCAATGAACTTTACTTACAGATTTTAATTACTTGGGTATCAATTAACTAAATAGTAAAGCCTAAATGTCTTGTTAAAGCATTAAAACAAAATAATATATGCAAATAAAAACATCGATGGTAACCCAAGCCATGTAGGCCAAACCCTGCGCCATATAAATCATTTCGGGTTTTTTTTTTTTTTACTTTTCTTTTTCTTTTCCTTCCTCCTCTCTTTCTTCTCCTTCTTCCTCTCTCTCACTAGTTTAGTGTTATGTTCACATCATCATCATCAAAGCCCATTCTCGATACTTTTGGGGTCGGCTACATGGATTTTGGTTCTCAAAGTAATGTGGTTTTCCCACATATCCTCGTCTAATCCAAGCTTAAGGATATCTTCGTTCACCGCTTTCATCCAAGTTTTCAACGATCGTCCCCTCCATCTACACCCTCCATTAACTTGTCAATCTAGACATTTTCTAATTGGCACCGTGCTTGGTCTCCTTCGCACGTGACCAAACCACGTTAAACGTCTTTCTCTAATTTTGTCCTCTATGGGCGCTACCACTAAGTATCTCCTAATTCTTTCCTAACTTTATCATTATGGATTTTATCACACATCCATCTTAACATATGCATTTCTTCTACTGCCATCCTATGTGTAAGTTGTCCCGTAGTAGCCCAATATTCTGAACCGTATAGAATGGTTGGTCGAACAATTGTTTATAGCATTTCCCTTTTAACCTGGCGTCATTCTTCATTTCGTCCAATCAGCTTTAATCCTATGGTATACATCTTCTCCAATAGCCCCATTCTTTTGAATTATAGATCCAAGATATCGAAAACTCTCACACTCTGAAGCCTCCACGCCTTCGATCTCAATCGCAATACTCCTCCCTCGTGATTCACAACCAAAGTTGCACACTAGATATTCTGTCTTCAAACGACTAATTCTAAAACCCTTACTCTCAAAAGCCTCCTGCAACCTATCTAATTTTCGATCTAAACCTTCGCTAGTCTCATCAATTAAAACAATATCATCTGCGAATAACATGCACCAAGGTACATCTTGCAGGTGTCTCGTCAACTCATCCATGACCAAAACAAAAAGGAATGGACTTAAGGCCAACCCTTGATGTAGTCCTACTGACTGGATGTCCCGCCTCTGAGCGAACACTAGTTACATCCCTTTATACATATCATTAATGATCAATATAACATTGAGACACTTTCCTCCTTTCAAGCACCCACCAAATTAACTCTCTGAGGACCCTATCATAGGCTTTCTCCATATCAATAAAAACCATACGCAAACTCTTACGTTCCTCTTGGTATTTTTCTATAATTTGCCTAAGCAAGAAAATGGCCTCCTTAGTAAACCTACCCGGCATAAAACCAAATTGATTCTCCGAAATAGTGATTTAACTTTTAAGTCTTTGTTCTATGACCCTTTCCTAAAATTTCATCATATGACTCATAAGTTTTATCCCTCTATAGTTCGAGCAGTTCTAAATATCCCCCTTGTTCTTATAAATTTATACTACAATGTTGTGCCACCACAAATCTGGCATTTTTCTAATTTCCAAAATCCTAAAAAAGATCCTAGTTAGCCATTGAATCCCAACTTCCCCAAGGCATTTTCACGCTTCAATTGATATATCATCCGGTCCAACTGCCTTCCCTGTCTTCATTTTTTTCAAAGTTTTCTTACTTCTTTCGCACTAACTCTACGATGGAACACGCGATGTCTCCCTTCCTGTAAAGCATATCCCTCCAAGTTTAACTCCCCTACATGTGTCCCATTGAGTAGGTTCCAAAAGTAATCCCTTCATCTATCTAAAATAGTTTTATCCTGCATTAAAACTCTTCCATCCTCATGCTTAACATACTTAACATGACTCAAATCCCTAGTCTTTCTGTTCAAATATGACTATAAAAATATACATAATTTTGAAGATGAAGTTTTAGAAGTAAGATATATATTTAATAATAAGTAAACAACTTATTCAATACACGAGATACAATAATCCAAATTAAGAGAGATTAGAGAACCAAAAATTCCTTAAATATACAAGAAGCTCATAACCAATCCTTCAAAACTAGGCTTTAGAGATAACATTTACTAGGGTCTAGGAGTCTTCTAAGAGCCATTTTCTTATCCTTCGAAGATTTTGGATTTTATTAACTTCCAAATTACTAAATAAATAGCTTAGGGGGAGAGCTCTAATAACACTTTTTTTAACAATAAAATAGAGCATCCATTAAAACAAAAAGGGGGAAACAATACAAAGCTAACGAACTAGCAACAAGAACAAACATATGAAAGCAGGCTAGCCCAATTAAAGTACACATGAAAAGGCTAATATATGATAATCACCCAAGTGATGCCCCCACTACCAAACCAACGGTTTAATGGAGTTACTGAGATAATGAATGTTTCTATATTCTCCCTTGAAAATCTTATGATTTCTTTCTTTCTAGAGAATTCTATAATAGCGAAGAAGACTTTGTCCCATAACCGACCCCTTTTTTACACTTCCAAGTGCAAAATAACACTTTGACATATATTTAGAAAATGCCTATATAATTTAGGAAATATCCTTCTTCCAAACAACTTCAATAGAAAGTTGTGGAAAATGAAGTTATAACTTATAGTAGAACGAAGGACTCACATTGTCATAGGACGAAACCAAAAACAAGCCTTGTTGTCTACTTCCTAACTCAATCGTCTTCCTCCACCCTTAAAGGATTTTGTTGATATAAGGATAGACAAATTAGCCACTTCCACTGCTTCAAGGTCATTGATCTCTCCTATAATGAATAATGCATTCTCCTCCACTCTCCCCACCCACACCACACAATAACCACCCCATTTACCTAGAGAAATGAAACACTCCTCTAAAAGTCTATCCTCAAGTTAAAAATACTCCACAAATTACTCCACTTATAAGGTATAATGTGTTAGCTAGGAATCCAACCCACCCCTCCCCACCCTTTCTTTCAGAAGAATTTTCGCACTTTTAATACCAAAAGCCACTTAACAAGAAGTGTTTCAATCGTCTTATTAAAACTACGAACACCCAAACCCAAACTTTTGGCATGCACACCTTTGCTTTATCCTGAAATTATTTGGAATTGTTGGAACGTTTTCAGATAAAGTTGAGGAAAACAACTTTTTTTAGGGTCATTGAGGTGAGCAATGGAAAAAGAGATAGGTCATAGATGTGCAAGCACATCTAATGACTCTACCCTCTCTTGAGAAGAGTTCATCCCATATGGCAAATTCTTTCTCAACGGATTCAATGTTTTCTAAATATCATCTCGAGTTTGCACCTAGACAACGACCTCGGTTTTGTTTTTATATTTTGTTTATCAGGCAAAAAAAGAATATTGTACCCATAATATTACACTTGATATTGCCCACTATACCACCCCAAATATTACACTTACAAGAAAAATAGATTCCAAACTAGGTTAAGATATTTCAACTTTTCTAGAAAATTAGTGTGACCATATAAGTTTGATCATAACATAAGTTTGACAACATATATGCATTTATTCTTTCTTTTTTTTTCTTTTTTTATCAATAAAACAAAGATTTCAGTAATGACAAAGAGCAAGTGGAAGGGGACTCCCTCCCACAAGCAACAAAAGAGTTTATATGTATTATTCTTTTTGTTGTTGATATTTTTGGTATGACATCATTTGATGATTGCAAGTAATTTGCTTTACCATTTGATGCTCATGTAGATCCTTTGACATGTTGTTTGTCATTATTGTGATGAGTTTTTTCAGCATCTAACATTGTATTATAATAAAGTATGAAACTATTTATAATCACAAATTAACTTAATTGATATTAGATACTTAAACTCTTTGAAATATTATTATTATGTATTAAAACTTCTCTGGTATACTACTTGCACTTGCTACTATGCTCTCAATTTGATACTACCATGTTAGGTCTTAAGACATATTACATTAAAACCTCTCTATAGCAATAGTGTTGGGACCGAACCAATTTTATTACTATATGGAAGTTATAACTTAATGGAGATATAGTTCAAAATTTGTTTGAAGCACTACAAACTTAGGACCTCAAACATAATGGTAGAATCATTGAAAAAGTGAATTATTAGATTCAACAACTTCACTAGACTATCCAATGGATATTAATGTATTCCTCAATCATCAAAATGAGCAACAATTAGTGTACACTTTAATTGAAAAAAAATCACTTATCCAATGGATATTAATGTATTCCTCAATCATCAAAATGAGCAACAATTAGTGTACACTTTAATTGAAAAAAAATCACTTGCTGCAATTAGGCAATAAAAAGGGAAAGGAAATAATCCAAAGGAAGACAGTATGTAAATACCAAAAGTTTCATGTCAAGAAGTTGTAGATCATTGTTCTAGACAACTTTTGAGAAATATTTTATTCAATCTTGAATTTTAATTAAAATATCACTTATATTTTATTTTTAATCTTATTAACAATTATTACTATGTAGTAGAGGCAAATTTCTTAAGATCGGACCTAAAAAAGTTATAACTTATTACATTGTGGAGGATACTCGTATTTATAACTGGCACAAATTGGGACGGAAATTTTTTTAGGACTAAGTGGAGGTTATTTGTATATAGAGTATCATTATATAAAGGCTTTACTGTAACTAGTTTTGTACACTTCTGTTTAAAATTTAGAATTCATAGCACCTTGCTTCGCTCAACCATCCATCTAGTCTTGTTCCTCAGGCACTACAACAGTATCACTAGGAAACTTTTGTACTTAAACATGCTCTTAATAATGTAGAACGAGAAGAAGATAAGAAAAAGACATCAAAATTGAATAAACACTAGGATATTACATCCTAAAATCTGTCAGAATCAGTTATGGGGAGTTAGGGAGTTATTCCTAGTTAGGGTAGTTATTCATGTTGGTTATTCCTATATGTATTATGATGTCTATATATATACAAGAGGCTTCTTGTGTATGGGCATGTTCTTTTCTCAATAAAAACTTGTTTCAGACAGTTTATGTACTTGTTCTTGATGTTTCAAGACAAATCCTTGAGGATTCAAGGGTGTTTTCTTTGAATTGTCAAACGTTGCTCTTGCATTTTAACACTTCCAATACGCCAATTGGTATCAGAGCCTTGTTTTATCTTGGTCTGATGGCCACTAATGGTAGTAATGGGTGGTGGGAGGGACTATTCTGACATTGCTCCAAGAACCCTCGACATGGTTGAGCGGCTAGTAGAGTCTCAAATGCAAACCCAACGCCAAATTGAGGCCCTTGTAGCAGGTTTAACCAGCCTTACGGCGACAATGAACCAACCAGCGTTCCGAGGTGGAAATCTTGGTGTTAATAGGGAACATGTTTCGCAAAATCAGTGGAATGTTATGGGTGAAATCTTAAGAACAGAAAATATGTGTGGCTTGGTGCAAGGCGATAATTCTAGAGATGGAGACTTGGAAAATTTTGCTGAACACCCAAGGAATTACCAGGGAAGGCGAAATTCCTATAGGAGAGACAATTGTGGAGATAATCGTAGTGACTTCAAGATGAAATTAGATCTCCCTTCCTTTAATGGAAGACTTCTTGGATTGGTTATTTGAAGTGGAGAGATTCTTTGAATTCATGGAGATCCCTAAAGATAAGCAAGTTAAATATGTTGCCTACAAATTGAAGGGTGGTGCTTCATCATGGTGGGAACAAGTGCAACTCTCTCGCACTCGTGTAGGCAAACCTCCAATCAGAACTTGGATGAAAATGAAGAGACTACTAAGGGGTAGATTTTTACTACTTGATTATAACCAAGTGTTATTTCAGCAATACCACAATTGCAACAGTTGATGAGTATGCTGCAGAGTTCTATAGGTTGGCTTCACGTAATGATCTTAGTGAATCTGAATTCGGAGCAAGAAGCAAGGTTCACCAATGGATTAAAGTCCAGCCTTCAAGACCGAATTGCCTTACAGACTACCCATACCTTAGGTGATGTTGTACGCTTAGCCTTAAGGGCTGAAACCATGATGGATAAGTCTCAAAATAGCAATACAGTGTTTAATTATAACCAAACAGTTCCAAAAACCATGGAAACCTCCATTTCCCCCACAAACTACCATCAACGACCTGGAAAAATGCCCATACAACAAACAAACACTCAACTTAGTCAGCCAACCCAAATTTCCAAACCCAAAACCACAATAGCTCCAGGTAACTCAAAGCCAACTCACAATTCTACCAATCCATATGCTTCACCTAGTGGCGATAAATGTTATAGACTTGAAGAGTGGATACCATCCGGTCCGTATTCGACCTGGCGACAAATGGAAGACCGCCTTTAAGATAAAAGACGGCTTATATGAATGGTTGGTTATGCCATTTGGTCTATCTAATGCTCCAAGCACCTTTATGCGCCTCATGAATCAGGTATTAAAGCCAGTAGTATACTTCGATGATATCCTAATTTATAGTCGTAATGAAAATGACCATTTATATCACTTGTGGGAAGTCTTCAATGTGTTGCGCGAAAATACCTTGAATGTGAATCTTAAGAAGTGCAGTTTTCTTACTGATAATCTAGTCTTCTTAGGCTACGTAGTCTTCCAATGGCATACACGTGGATGAGAAAAAGGTTAAAGCAATAGAGGATTGGCGTGTCCCTAAGTCCATCAGTGAGGTTCGAAGTTTTCATGGACTTGCAACCTTTTATAGACGCTTTGTGCGTAACTTTAGTACTATTGCAGCCCCACTCACAGATTGTATGAAAGGAAAACACTTTGTTTGAACAGATGAAGCTGCTCATAGTGTTGAGTTACTCAAAGAAAAGCTTACTACAGCCCTAGTCCTTGCATTGCCAACTTTTGAAAAATTATTTAAAGTAGATTGTGATGCCTCTATTGTAGGCATTGGCGTTGCATTGTCTCAAGAAAACAGGCCTGTTGCTTATTATAGTGAAAAGTTTAGTGATTCTCGTAAAAAATGGACCACATATGAACTAGAATTTTATGCAGTATACGAGCTCTCAAACAATGGGAATGTTATTTGATTCAGCGGGAGTTTATTCTCTTCATTTTTGTGGTAGTTGATCGTTTTTCAAAAATGGCTCATTTTATACCCTGTAAGAAGACTTTGGATGCATCTCATGTTGCACACTTATTCTTCAAAGAAATTGTTCGTTTGCATGGAATTCCTAAGTCTATTACCTCTGATCGGGATAGCAAGTTTTTGAGTCATTTTTGGCAGACTTTGTGGAAAAGGTTTGACACTAGCTATGTAGTTAAAACGGATAACGGTCCAGGAGCGTTATAGGTTATAATGGGATATAACATGATAGAACGGTATATAACGGAATATTTTGTTAAATATTTTTTAATACCTCCACAAAGTATTGATGTATTATAGAGACAAAAAAGTAAATCATGTTTATAACATTAAATTCAAAAACATCAAAACATTAATTATAAAACATATTCTCTTCGTATGAGAATGAGATCGCAATAGAGAGTGCAATCAACTTTTCGTCTTCTTCCCTTTTTATCTCGTTTTTTGTCAACCGGCGAGGTCTGGTTCTCTATCAACCGGCAACGGCGAGATTTGGTCCTTCTTCGATCGAGAATGAAATGGGTTTTTTTATATATTAGAACAAAAAGTTAAAACAGTGCTATTGAAAAAAATATGTTCTCAATAACGACCATATAACGGCGTTATATCGGAGTCGTGATACAAAATGGTGATAATCTAATAACGTAACGGCTGACCCCCGTTAAGCATTATATCGACATTATAACGTTGTTTTAACTGCACAGGACACTAGTCGTAAATTTAGTACCACTTGTCATCCTCAAACCGATGGATAGACCGAAGTTGTGAATAGAACCTTGGGCAACCTCTTGCGGTATATTTTAGGGGAGAAGCCAAAGCAATGGGATTTAGCACTTGCTCAAGCTGAATTCACTTATAACAATGCCATCAATCATTCACAGGTAAGTCACCCTTTCAGATTGTTTATATAACCGTCCCTCAACATATAGTGGACTTGGTACCTTTGCCAAAGTTTCCAAGACAAAGTGTTGTTGCTGATAAAATGGTAGACAAGACTGCACATCTTCATGATGAAGTGAAACTTCATTTAGAGAAGGCCAACGCCAAGTATAAGAAAGCAGCAGATAAACATTGCAGACTGAAAACATTTGAAGAAGAGGATCTTGTGATGGTGCATTTACGCAAAGAAAGGTTTCCATCAGGAACTTATAACAAGCTCAAAGCTAAGAAGATTGGTCCTGTTCCTATCCTCAAGTTGATAAACGACAATGCATATGTTGTTGATCTTCCTGATGACTTAGTCATCTCCAAGAGTTTCAATGTCAGGGACTGTATGCTTACCATGGGGATGCTAACAAGGTTCTTCCTTCAATTGACTCGTGGAAAAGTCCTTTTGAAGATGGAGGGACTAATGTAGAACGAGAAGAAGATAAGAAGAAGACATCAAAACTGAAGAAACACTAGGATATTACATCCTGAAATCTGTCAGAATCAGTTATGGGTAGTTAGGGAGTTATTCGTAGTTAGGGTAGTTATTCATGTTGGTTATTCCTGTATGTATTATGGTGTCTATATATACAAGAGGCTTAACCCCTAGCTTACACTGAATGAAGAGTTTTAAGTACATCAGTTCATGCCTTGATCTAATAAAAAATTGCTCCTAATCAACCAAAAAAATGAGTGATTACATGCAGCTAAAACGAGAAGGCATGGATAAGTGAAGTTCTCTAGCTTTGACACTATCTACATCTGCTAATCAATATCCATAACACCTTAGCAACAAAGCAATCCTGAGAGCATTGCACAGGAAATAACAACTTGGGAAGGTTAAATTTAACTCATACCTATCTTGTAAGAAATTTTCTAAATATATCCAAGGTCATGTGCATCTTTATCAGTTTTGTAGAATGGGGTTTAACAGGATGGCCCTTTCCTACTTGCAAGTTGCAAACGCATCGTTGACATTAAGATTACTCAAATTCAATTCAACAGACAATCTGAGTAGACTCCTCGTTATCAAGCACACAAGGATCTTGGTAGCTAAAATTTTCACCCAACGGAATTTTTACTACTGAATTTCCAAGTCACCAATGCTACCCTTTTCCTTTAACACAAAGCATGTGTTCTATGGAAATATTCATTTGATTATGACAAGTACAGTTTTTTTTCTTTTTTTATCACAATCTTATCTAATTGAATAATCAATTTGATAGAAGTTGATCTCAAGTTATTGGGCTGCTCAAAGAAAGAATGTGAAAGCACGTCATCTTACTCAGCTTGAATATCATATCAAGGACCATAACCACAGATAGCATGGCAGACAAATTAACCAAAAAGTCACCAGTATATGCAAATTTATTACCAGACTAACAAGAAGAAGCACGAAACCTACCAGCGGCGACAGTGTAATTTGGAAGCATCGATTGGTAGTATTTAGCCCGCTCTCGTTATAATCAATTTCTGGAAAAAAACCAACAAAAGGGGATTCTTAAATTGAAAAAAAAAAGACACCCCAAGAAAGAAACTACAAGATAACATCAAGAAACGTAAAAAGCACAACAAAACCTTCGAACTCATCCATAAGGATGGCTTGCAATGCTTCAATTTCCATTTCCTGCTCTTGAACACAGTAGTCTGCAATCAAAAGAAAACAAAAGGGGTGAGAGAACTGAAACAAACCCCATTGAGGAAATCTCAATTTTGTGAAATTGTCTTTCAAACAATAGAATACAATATGTATCCAGATTAGAGTATATATATCTGGTGAGGACGTGAGAAGAGGAAGGATTGCAAAGTGAAGAAGTTACCAGTCATGGTTGCCAACTTCCCAAGAAATCTCTCTTTCTGTCTCGCAGCCGCTCTGCTACTGCTGTGCAAAAAGGGTGAACGAAGTCTAAACCCCCACAGAGAGAGACCCGACTCTGGTGTGGTGTGGTGTGGTGTGGGTGTGGTGTGGTGTGTGGGGTTCCTTTGAATAGGCTGGTAAATACAATTATACAGGACGGGCGAATTTGCCTATCTTTTTTCTTTTCTTTTTCTGTTTTAAAATTTATTTATTTATTTATCTTAGGGTATGTTTAATTTCACCCAGTATTTGGTGGGAAATATTTCATAAGCTATTTACCTTCTTTTTTCTGTTTTTTATTTTTTTTTCTTTAGAACTTGAAATGATTATGTAAACTCTCATTAGTTTTGCGAAGATTTTGGTTCATTTAAAAAATATAATATGTGGAGTCGCTTCTCTTTTTGGGTTAATTAGTACATATGTTGTTGACCTTGAGATTGATTTCAACTCAACCATTGTTTTTAATGGACGCACACAATGGTTCATGGACATACTGGAACACCTCCCCCTCCCCCCAAATTGGCATGCCACCTCCATCCCCTTAAGAGCAACACCAATGCAACTCTTCACACCAACCACTCAAAAGTGTGAGAATCTAGGGTTGTAATGAACTCTAAAAAGGCTAGTTCTCTTAACAAAGACCATTTACACTACCACATATCCATAAATGCCTAATGTTATTAATTAGAGGACTACACGGCCAAACTAAACAACCATCAAATTCATTCAAAGCAATGATGATGCTCATGGAATCACCACTTCTCATGTCTCCTCCTTTGTAATAGTGACAAACAAAAATTGTTGCTTATGTTGCAAAAGCTTAAGACATATTGTTGTCCAGAACTTTGGACATGATTTTGAAAGTAATTTTGGCATAGACGTTACCCCCAACATCTATTGAAAGGTGAAGTATTTTGCTCTTTGTTATTACCATTTCACCAGAAGTCTCTACTAATTTTATCCAATTTTTTGTGATGAAAATAGGGAGGATGTAAGATTGCATTGTATAAATGGGGTTTGCAATGACAATGACTTGATCATGATAGTTATGCTTGTTCGTGGAACGACATTAGCTTTCTAGGAGGAGATAGGAGGAACTATAAGTAACTTTGTTAAGAAGGAAGTCAAAGTTAGTGACTTTTCTGTAGTGAATACGGATTCTCAAGTACTTACCCTCATGTTTATAGAGTTTAAATCAAAAGTTCTTCTAGTTATCCTCGTAAACCTTTGGTGAACATTATTGCTAAAGTATGTCAAGATTTATTGTTTGACCTGAGGCTTCATAATAATTTCCCTAAATGTATTTGATGTTGTGACTTTCATCGAGGATATTCCATAGAAGACTAGAAGATCATATGGATAGAGGAAGTGACTTACTGAAAGCAATGTCTCCTAATTTTAATGCCTTGAATTGCGTCCTTAGATTTAGCCTCTACAAGGAGTCGGGAGAGAGCTTCGGTTGTAATAATAAAAATATAAGGAAACAGGTGATCCCTTTGTCGAAGCCCTCTTGTAGCAGTGAGAGTTGGGAAAGGCGTGACATTGAGCATAACTAAAAGGGGACTCAATAGCAATGCATTTGGTGAATACGATTTGTCAAATGCTCAAGAAACCCGACTTTCTTAAAAATTTATTCAAGGAAGGACCATTGTAATCTATCATAGGATTTGGCCATGTCAAGCTTAATGGACATCCATCATTGCTTCTATTTTTTTAATTACTTCATTTTGGTAGAACGCGTCATGAGCAATGCTCACACTATCATATATTAATTTGCTCTTAAAAAAGGGGGAAGGCAATTAGTTGGGTTTGTGGATGGGTGGAGGCAAGCAATTGCAACAAGGTATTTTTGTGATCGATAGTCGTGGTCTAACAATGATGATTCAAGGAAAGATGGAGTGCCTATCTTGGTAGCAATGATGTTATCGCAAGATATTCTCCAGTACAAATTATCTTCTTTTGCTTTCTCCAATTCAATTTTCATTAGTAAAAACTCACCACAAATTGGATGCATTGGTTTATGGTAGTAGTAATAGTAGAACTAGAGAAACTCACCACTAATTGGATGCATTGGTTTATGGAAGTAATAACAACAGAACTAGAGTTGAGGTTGTTTGTACCTTAAACGTGCATTTTGTTCTTTTCCTTTAAATAACATTCACGTCTAGTGAGCAGTGGAAGAGTTATTCCAATTAATTGCCAACTCATAAGCATTGGGACACATGAATATAACTAATTCTCGATTACCCCAGGCCTTGTAAAAGCCTAGTAATATTGCATATCATAAACTTCCAAGCCCAACCAATTCAAGTTTCGAGAATCCTATTAGCAAGGCTAGTCGCATGAGAAAAGTCACTTAGTAATGACTCCACTTTGCCAACTTTGTTGTTTCGTGAACATATAGTTCTACCATTATACCACTTAAAATAAAAGTAGAAATCTTTCCAATCACCTCTGCTATTTTTATGCCTTTGTCATCAAAGACCACCATTCCAAAGCTTTTATGTGTGGAAACAATGGAATGCAACAAAAATTTGGATCGAAATAAGCACACTAGCGACTTGCAAGTCTAATAAAGTCTGAAAATATTCTAAACTGTTGTAGAGTTTGGAGTCAGAAACAAGGACTCAATAGTAGATAAAGGCATAGCGTGTGTAATTGTGACACTTCATGTAGAGTTTTCTAACATGTACTGAGAAATGTTCCAAGAATAGTGGGGTTTAATCAAGGGAGCACAGGTAGGTGAAAGCTTCTAGGTGGAAACACCTATAGGCAGATGTTAGTAGACAACAACCTCTAGGTCAAAAAACTTACGCAGTGAGGACGTTGGTCAGCCACGTTGGTTTAGCAGTGAGAAGCCTTTTGAGCCGTGGGTAGGCGTAGTGTAGCTTAGGTGTTCCCATCCTTTGTGGTACAGTTTGAGATAAACTCACTAAACCTGATCAGAAATCTATCTTCCAAATGTCTTTTTAATCAAAGTTTACCAGTTCTTTGTCCTCTAGGAAAAATACAACAAAAATAGTTAACAGCTTAGAATGTCAAGTATCTGAAATATAACAAAAGTTACAACGATGATCAATTCCATAAATCCCCAAAAAAGATATTTATGTAGACCAAAATCCAATTTTGTCTCAAAACTCATAATTGAAATAACAATACCAATCAACCCTTTCCAAGAAACAATCAAATTATTTACCCCTGAAACAGTAGATCTACACAAACAACAAAACTAATAATATATCCATATATGATTAATTCAAATAGGAATCAAACCCTTTAAAAGAAAATGTTTAAATACTTCAGCTCTCACGTGTCTGTGAAACTGTAGGCACAATCAATTTCAAGATTCACAGAGCAGAGTCATCCTTAGGAGTATGACCAATATATTTTAATTGTTACCTAAACTTTTCAATATCCCTTTTGGATCAAAATATCTTAGAAACCTTAACATCAATATTCAAACTTCTGGATATGACATGCTATCTGGTTCATAACCACTAGAACTAATATATAGAATAACATACAAAGTCATGAAGACCCAAATTATTCCTCAAGCAAAAATAGAAGATAAAAAATATACATAATATTTTTTCCAAACAAAGAAAAAACAAATATTACAGTTCCAAAGACTATAAAATGGAACTAATTCTATAGAATAGTCTGATCTTATGAGGGTCATCATTACAGAATGGTACGATTTGAAGAAATAAAAAACTAGCTAATTTGATTAAATGGTCATATGGATTTCCATTGTAAGGTCCTAAAGGAAATTGGTTCAATGGTAGATTTGGTCACATATTGGGAAGTATGAATATTTTGAGGAGATTAATTGGGGAGATCGGTTTTGTTTTGATGATTGTTTATTTTGAGGGTTTGATTTTGTAATTGCAAAATTGTTTTGTTAGACTTCAAACTTTTTTGGTTTGTCACAACCATGGCATATGAGTCTTTGCTTAAGTTTAGATACAGATTCAATCTTAGTAACCTACAACAAAGATAAACATGACAATTCCAAAATCACTAATTCTAAGTGTCAAATAGTCAAAATATGTCCTTTTACCCTCAAAAGATTTAGCCAATCTTTCAATCCCTAATTTTACAATGATTCTGATTATTAGAAAGCATGATTCAGAACTTTCTTGTTCCAAATACCAAATTGTTGGTTCTCCAATTAGGGGTGGAATTTGTATAGTCCAGTTAACAAAAAATTTCCTCCTCAAGTGGAAGAAAGATGAAATACTTTTAAATTAGATATCAAACTTCCACAGCCTTAGAATCTACAAGTGTCATCAAGGATGGAATACTTTCGAATTTTTGGTGTCACAAAGAAGGCAATGAAAAAATAATTCAATTTCAAGGCCAAGACAATAAAACAAATTAAAGATGACCAAACAGAATTGACAAAACTCAAAGCACAAATTTAGCAGCAATCTCAAAGAAGCAATTGTTCAAGTCAATATCTCCAATCTGCTCATCAAATGTTGATAGCAACGATGATGCCACTATCAGAATAATATAAATGAAGATGACTGTTTTGGCCTCATTTTTTCACAACAATAACCAAAAAAAAATATTATTCTCAAACTTTTTTCAACCCTTTAGGATAATTCTCATGTCATTTTCAGAAAACCTACTATCATTTTCAATTCATTCATTATCCACCAAATTCAAACCATATGTCCTTATCCTAGGACCGACCAATCACTTTCAATCCTAAATAATTCAATCCACTAAGCAAATCTTCAATAATTCAACAACCATCCAAAATAATGTCATTTTCTTATGCGTCACCGATCATTTTCATGTCACCAATTAACTTATTAACCACCAGAAGCCATCCTCCACTTACCTCCAATATTAAAAAGCTCTCAACAAAAGTTTCAAGATCTCAATTATGATTTCTCTCGATTATTAAGGAATTAAAATTTTCATATTTATTATAAAAACAACAGGAAGCAAAGGTTCAAGACATTTTGCTCCACACTGGACAAGAGCATCAAATGTGAATTACTTCATATTAGAGAAACACTCCAAAATAGACTGCTATAACCCCAACCCTGTTGTATCCCTTCAAAATTTTCAAGTATATTCAAATTTAAAAACACTGTAAGTTTTTATAGTTTTTTCAATTATCAATGTTTTCCAATTATCTTCAATAAATTTCAAAAAAAAAGTTATGCATCATTCAAAAGTTTTAGTCACAGTAAGTTAGAGCATACTGGCCAACCTATATCAAAGAGATTATGGTTGAGCCTTATAGTACCCTCACTGGTATCCGTTTGGTGATATGACAACAATCAATTGTTGTTACTGTTGTTCAATTCCATGTACTTGCATATTTTATGCTTTCAAACTATATTTAGTGCATTTTTGCCTTGGGTCTGTTGTCCTGGGTGAATTATGGTATTAGAGCCATTTCACTTTCAAAATTTTGGGGGAATAGTGGGGTTTGGTCAAGAAAGCGTTGGTTGGCAAAAACCTCTAGGTGGAAACACTTACGCAGGCAGGCATTGGTAGGCAGCTACCTCTAAGTCGAAAAACTTATGCAGCAAGGACATTGGTCAACCATGTTGATTTAGCCATGAGAAGCCCTTTTTGTTGTGGTTAGGCGTTGTGTGGCTTAGGTGGTCCCGTTTGAGGTAAACTCATTAAACTAGAATAGAAAATTATCGCCCAAATGTTTTTTTTTAATCAAAGTTAACCCATTCTTCATCCTCCAAGGTAAATACATCAAACATAGTTAAGAACTTAAAATGTCAAGTATCTGAAATAGAACAAAAGTTACAACAACGGTCAATTCCCAAGATCTACAAAAAAGATATTTATGTAGACCAAACTCCAATTTTCTCTTAAAATTCTAAAAAAAAATAGTTGAAAGAACCATACCAATCAACCATTTTCCAAGAAACAATCAAACTATTTACCCCTGAAACAATAAATCTACACAAACAACAAGACTAACAATATATCCATATAAGATTAGTTCAAATAAGAATCAAACATTTAACAAGAACATGTTTAGATACTTCGGCTCTCATATGTTTGCGAGTTGTAGGCACAATCAATGTCAAAATTCACTTCTAAAAATAACAGAGTCGTCCTGAGGATTATGACCACTATATTTCAATTATTACCTAAACTTTTCAATATCCCTTTCGGATCAAAATATCTTAGAAACCTTAACACTCAATATTCAAAGTTATGGATATGATATGCTACCTAATTCAGAACCACTAGTACTTATATGTAAAAGGGTTATTTACTTTTTGGAACCCATTAGTTCTTACGTATTCCTCATTGGTCCCCATTACTTCTCGAAATCCAATCAGACCCCCATTTTGAGTTTTGACTGTTAAGTCAAGGTCTTTGACTAGCAGAAAACATCCAAACTTTTCTAATCTCAAAATTGCCTTCATCTTCTTCCCCAACCCTCTCATCCCCCTCCTCATTCTTCTTGCTTGAATTTCCCACCACTACCATCATCTTCCCGTCTCCATGTTACAGCATCCCATCTTCCCCACCTTCCTATCTCCGACCACCCACAACAACACCACCCCAATCCCGCTTCCCTTTCCCTCCCCATCTGTTTCATATGACAAGATTTATTCTACATAAAATCCTTCCTCAGTTCATTGGAGTTGGGAAGTTCATTAAAAAAAAAAAATTCTCACAATCATAGCTAGTTATGTTCATAATTTCCGTCAATGAGTTGCAATTCTATAACAGGTTCTGTTTCATTAATTTTAAGGGTGTTTGTGCATATTCTTTTACGTACAAAGAGGGGACTCGCCCAATATGCGTCAAATGCACAATCTAACTGGAGGTGTTTTCCAGTGCCAATGTATTTTAAAAAATCAACATGATAGCATAATGTGTATGTTGACAATCTTTGAAGTTTGAATGTTTCATTCTATGAATAATTGATTATGATAAAAAATATTTTGAATAGTTTGCCAAATCAATATCTGTTCTTAAGCATCTAAGTTGTGGAGGGAGAGGGAGGCGAGATTGGGGGCATCTTGTCGTGGGTGGACGAAAATAGGAAGGTGGGGAAGAAGGGATGCTAAAACATGGAGACAGGGAGGAGGATGGTAATGGTGGAAAATTCAATCAAGATGAAGGAGGAGGGGGGATGAGAGAGTTGGGGAAGAAGATGAGGGAAATTTTGAGATTATAAAAGTTTGGATGTTTTCTACTATCAAACTCTACCAAGACTTTGTCTACCAAATGAGTTATCACAAATAATATCTCTTGAAGATGGAATTGTTGAATTACAGTTTTCATCCACAAGGAAAAACATATCAATCACAAATTTGCAATCACCACAATCTTCAATATCATCCTATAAAATAGCTCCTCAAACTCCAAGAATTTCATCCGTATCAAATATAGTTTGTATAAAGATTAGGCAAAATCCCCAAATTTCTCAAATAGCACAACCACTTTATACAAATGACATACAATCCGAAATATCAGAAGAACACATCAAACAAAAATCACAACATAATCTAAATAGGTGATCCATCTCAAATATATGTAATAAACATAAATTTTAAGTTAAACAAAGATTTTATCAAAAACGAATACATGATAGATGATAGATTTCAAAAGAGAAAATTTTTTTTATTCAAAACACAATTAACAAGAAAGAGAACATATACAAAAAATATTTTATAATTTCTGCGAAAAAATTACACATTGATAGACTTTTATTTCAATGGTGCACAAACAATTATTTAGCAAAAACAGTTATAGTATCCAAAATGCCTCCATTAGAGGAAATACATTGCAAAACACAAGGAATAGAAATCATCGCATCCCTAACATAAATGCTACCCAGATTATACCAAGTCAAGAAGGAATTCAATATGGATTACAATGAATTATTGAACAAAATAATTATACAAATATACTATTACACACCATAGGTCAACAAGTAATCAAAGAAAATATTCAAAATAATTCAGAAGCAACTATGTCACCCAGACCCCAATCGTATTTCAAAGCATCCACCATAGACAAATGTACAATATTTTAACAAGCAAACTTAACAGAGCAAATTAATAAAAAAAATTAGCACAATTAAATATTAATGGTATAGATCCATCAAAACCAACATCTTCAAATCAAATCAATGTTCTAACATACCAAACAGATTCAGAAGATTATGATAGGCTACATTTTTTTGTCAAAATTAAGAAATTATAGGTCAAATCCTTCTACTTCAAACACTGCCCCTCTACGGTCTGCTTGGTACACTGTAAAATAATGCATTTTGCAAATTAATGCAGATGCATTAGTTTGCATTGCATTGGTTTGCAATATATTACTTTACGGGCGCTTGGTATAATTAAAGAAAATTGATGCAATCGGACAATTGATTGTTAGTGGTGGTGATGATGGCAGTAGTTGTAATTGTGGTATGGTTATGGTGGCAGTGATTGTGGTTGTGTTGATCGTGATTACGAATGTGGGCGATGGTGGTGGTGGTGGTGGCAATGGCAGTGATTTTAAAATGGTGGTGGTTGTGGTGGCTAAGCTATGGTGGTTCGGTGAATATAATGGTAGTGGTGGTGATGGTTGTGGTAGTTGCGGCAGTAGTAGTAGTGAAGGTGGTGGTTGTGGTGACTATGCTATAGTGGTGGTGATGGTGGTCGTGGCGATTATGCTATAGTGGTGGTGATGATAGTTGTGCTATGGTAGTTGTGATGGTGGTAGTGCTGGCGGAGATGACGGTTATGGTGATACTAGGGAAGTTGGTGGTGGTTGTGGTATGTTATGGTATCAGTGATCTTGGAGGCGGTGATGATGGTAGTAATGGCGGTGGGATGGTGGTGGTTATAGTGGTTGTGGTGGTGGTGGTAATGGCAGTGGAGTGGTGGTTGTAATGGTTTTGTTATAATAGCGGCGCTGATTATGGTGGTGTTGGTTGTGGGTGATTGTGCTATGGTAGTGGTATTGGTAGAGACGGTGGTGGTGATAGTAGTAGAGTTGGTGGTGGTTGTAGTAGTAGCAATGGCGGTGGTGGTGGTTTTTATGGTTATATTATGGTGGTCGTGGTGGTGGCGCACGATGACAGAGCGGGTGGAAGTGGCAGTGGTGGTGATGGTTACGATATGGTAGTGGAGGTGATGGCTATGGTGGTAGTTGTGAAGGTTGTGGTGGTTGGAGTGTTTATGAAGTTGAAAATAGAATTCGAGTAATGAAAGATGAGAGTTTTACAAAGTAATGCAGAAGATTTTGTCCTGCAAAGTTTTGCAGAATTTTATAACTAGAAGATGTGGAAGTCCTGAATTCAAATTCAAATAATTGTTTCCCGTAAAGTCAACCAGACACCAAAGTTTATATAACCGCCGTAAACTTTTGCATATGCATTCATTTACCGTATACCAAGCGGAGCCTAAGAAAAAAAAAACCGCAACAATGATATGAGAAAGAAGATATGGTGATATGGAGTAGTCCTCGCTTTCAGTTTATGAAGGGATGTAACGTCCCCAGATACTTGGAACAATGGGATAAAGAAATACAATTGTAACATGAACTATCTATGAAAGAGTCCAATTAGCATTACTCTGTTACATGGAAAAATGTAGTTACATGATAAACTTATACTCTTCCCAGTCTTGACAGTTTTATATGCTTGCATACTGATTATGTGCTGACTGTTTCATCCACAATGCATGAGCGATACTTGCACATTCAATGTATAAACGAACAACTATTTCCACAAATATGTATTTCTTACTTCCCACAATTTTCAGTTGACAAAAAGTAAAATTAACTGGTTAGTTATTGGCCGTCGTGAGAGCATTCAACAACAATGATCTTATGATCTTTAAGCTAGGCATCAAACTTTATGGACTTCTATTGAAGTTTTTGCAAAAGTTGCCGCAACTAGTAGAGGGAAAGCAATAGTTGCATCACAATGTACCTGCTTGACATCCACAGTTTGAAGAGGAAGTTACAACAGAATCAACACAAAAGTAAATACCTATGAAATTAGCAAATTTCAGTAAGAAATCATTTTAGATATTATTTGGAAACAGTGAAGTTTATGTTTTACCAGTATAATAAACCATAAATGTTTTGGTAAGATGGTACTACCACACCCAAATACACAGGCATATGAGTTTAAGAAAATGGGAATACGGAAAAGTTTAACTGTCTAAATGCACAACATTTTGAAAACTTATATTAATATTAGAAATAAATACATAAATAATAAAAATGAGAGGTGAAGAAGCATTAAAAAGTCTTAGAATTTCAATCAAGTGCACAAGATGAAAAAGGCAGTGAACAGAAATTATACTTTAACGGTCTTCGCAGACCCTTGAATTTTCCCCCATGATACTGCCTCGTCGGGACGAGCTCCAGAGTCACTACCATCAAATTCTTGGGCCGTGTTGATGAAGACAGCATAATCTGCACCATTACGCATCATATTTGCATTACATATGTGATGCTTGGGAAGTCCACCACCAAGAATTATAACTCCTGTCTTCCTAGGATTTGCATGGACAGCCTCGCCATTTATGGCCCTTATATCTGTTGAAAAAAATGCAATCAGTTAATTTCATGACACAAACATGTGATGAAACTTGAGACTAAATCCCTACCTTGCACGATGTCAATAACCAAACCAGGTTTGCGGAATGAATGGAAGTATAACATATCACCCAAGGAGCCATCTGTTAATCCTGGGCAAAAGACTGGAATATTGTTCTGAGGAAGTATCACAAAGATGTCAACATTATGACTTTACATGCTAAAACAAACAAATAAAAAATAACTATGAACATAAAATGTTGGATTTGAAACCGAATGTAGGATAAACTGGAATTTGCATACCAAATTAGATTTGGATTTGGCCGAGATCCTAATAACTAAAAGAACATGTGGCCCAAGAACATTTATTTTATCAGTAAAACATAATTTTATTAATGCAAGAGGATATTGAAAAAATTGGAACAGTGTAGAGAAGATTAGCATGGTCAATGTGAAAGGATGATACACAAATAGAGATATGACCCAAAAATATCAAATGAGAACCAGACTAGATGAGCTCTGAATAATTCAGAACACATCAATTTGAACCAAGTTTTAGCATGCAGTTCGAATCATTACATCATAATTTTGATCAAATTACCTAATAGAAAGTGTGAAACATCAACAAGACTCGTGAGGAAATATTTATACATGAAGTTATTTTCAATCATTATTTTCAACATACAGATTTGGCTAAGAACTAACTATATTAGACATGTCTGAACCTTGTTAAGATCAGATCAAAAGGTCTGCTAACTGTATCCAACCCATTTTTGGATCCAAACCAAACTCAATGATCCTGCATCAATTTAAGTCCAAAGAATTTAATATGCTAGTTGCAAGTTTGCAATAAACACTTCTCAAGTTTTTGGCTTCCTTTTCTCAGCAAAATAAGAACAAAATTCAATTGAAAATGTGGGTTGTGGTTGTGGGGGGCGTAGGTTAGCCCAAGAGAACAGTGGATAAATAGATTAGCCCAAGAGAATATGCAACTACTTGAGGAATTTTTTTTAATATAATTTTTATGCAACTCCAGGTCAGATCCCAAAATCAAACGTCCCTATGATGCCTATAACACTAGCTAGCAACTTTCTTTTCGCTTCCCTTAAAAAAGTCTTTTTCTGTTCCCACCAGATTGTTGTCATTAGTAATTACTGCCACTAATAGTCTATCTCATAGCCAATTCCTTGTAAGTGAGAACCTTCTACTTCCCCATTGCCTACATCATGCAAAGTTAGCTAATGGGCGAGCCAACTCAAGGAAACAGGTAAAGAATAAGTGGTTGATGTTTTCTATCTGGGCTTTGCAGGGGCAGCAACAATAGCTAAGTTAGGAACTCATAACAACTGTTACAGTTCTGCCACTGTCCATATAAAAAGAATAAAATTATCCCTTGTGGGTGTTTGTTTTCTCGACAAAACTGCAGAAGGGAAGTTGACACCACACCACTGGGGCAAACTCTGCCAGTCAAGTTAGGAACTTATAACAACTTGCAATGAAGGCTTCAGTCATATGATCTCACACAAGAATCTAGCAGATGCTGCAATTGTTTGGATCCAAGGAGTTGGATTTAGGGTAATATATTCATATTCTTCCCATTCATTTAGTCTCTTTCTCAATGCCAAGCCCGAGCAACCTGTCCTTTTAATGATTCTGGCCAAGGAAGTGACTGACCCTTGTTTTCTACGAGAGACATTTAGCATATCCTCAACAGTTGTTGAAGCGGCTTATCTGCAATCCATGAATTCCTTCAGAACTCGATTCACTCACTATTGTTGACTTCGAACATTATGTGGAAGTGAAATTTCTCTTTAAGGTTCACTACCTCTCACCCTCCCACAATCATGAAAATCCATTAGTTGATGATACCCGCTTGAAGAAGCATCAACTACTCAACCCCACGTTTTTCTGCAACCAGGACAGAAGTTTTTTCTTTCTTGAACCTCTCCAAAGCCATTTCGAGAGTATTTTTTATTTTTGTTTTCAAATTGTGAATAAATGACAGCTAGACAAATACAAAGAACTCAATTATATCACCTACGAAATAAAAAACAACAACCCCAAGGAGGATGATATAGTGGTAACCATGGCATTTCATATACTTACTGGTTCAGAAATTTGGATTTTACCTTATATGCCCAGTAAAGGTACGACTTCTCATTATCTATCTCTTTTCCCAAGCGAGCAATAACTTTTGATGGGGTCCAAACAATTTTCTGTAGAAAAGAAAAAAGTGTTATGACTGGCACTATTACATAGTACATTTAAGGACAGTTTCGAATAGCATCATCTTCTGTAAAAAGACAGAAGTGGCAAAAGAAAAACACAAGAAATTTTGTTCATGAGGCGTTGATATAGCTATCAATGATGCAAGTAAAAGATAGTATGGTGAGTTCTTTTATTGTAATTTTTGTTTTTCTTGTCTTCCTTGTATGGTGAGTTCCTCACTCACTTTGTTTACCATGATCAGTAAATTCTGGTGAGTGTTCAACATCACAAAAAAAAAGAAAAGTAAAAGATAGTATGACGTGATAATCATCATGGTTTAAAGAAAAGTCAATTTCAGTGTAGCTCGAGAAGTTGAAATAAAAGTATGACTCAATTTCAAATGGCCCAGCAGAGTTTAGCAAGCCTTTTTACATCATAAAAGGGTTACTCTTGATAACAACATAACACCATGGTAATATAACAGGTCCCTTACTGATTAAAAAGTTCCAGTCATTGCATAAGCAGATAAGTCTGCAATCAAGCCAAGTAGTAAAGTTGTGTTCACAACTTGGAATGGGTTTCAACTTTCATGCAGTCTATAAGACATACAATATTTTACTGACATCGTTTTATATTTTTAACTGAGAAATTTGGATGGAAAAAGTAAAACAATCAAACACAATCATGGTAAGGAGTCCTTAGATTGTAAATGTTGGATACGTAGGATGTGGCATGCAGATGCTCTTCCAAAGGTACTCCAGTGAAATTATTTTATTCAGGTTTTACAAATTTTCACCCTGGCATTAGCCTTCAAAGCTCATCCCTTTGTTGATTATATTCAATGTTACACTAGCTAAAAAAAATGACGATAATACCAATAACCATTAGTTTCAAATATAATATTGTAAAAGGATACAGGAAAGATTACCCCTGCAGTTTGCTCTTCTAGCATTTGATCAAAGATGGGAATAATCCAGTCCTCAAATTTGCAGTAGTTGTCGTTGGGTACTAATAAGTTACCAATACGGTTCAACCCTTTAGAACGTAGATAAGCACCACGAAGAGAGAAATCACCTTTATACGTAGGTGCAAGACACTTTATGAGGTCCTCTTCTATACCTCCAGCTGTTGTAACCACTACATCTACCTGCGACCAGGAAGAGAGAAATTACATTTATATGTAGACAAGTTGCTCGAAAACCATATTGTGATGCATCACAGGACCTAACAAACCCAAAGTTCCAAGGCTGTTATATTTTTCAACTTAACAACCATCTGCAATATTTTGTATTACTTTTAAGATGTTATATAAACCAACTCAGTTTGTGGTGAACTAGTTTTGGACTTTCCAACTTTAGTATGTTCTAGGTTGAGGGTATGGATTTTTCTTTTAATCACTTTTATGAGGTATCTTGGTACTAATAGCTACATTATGCACTCAGCTTAATATATAAATGTAGCATCAGGAGGAGGGAAATCTAAGTTGTTTGCATCGACCCAAGTAATTCCCAGGACACTTCTAAATTTCTGTGTTGCTCTTTTAGGAGGCGTTTGACAATGCAAAGCATACACCCTTCTTCTTATCTTAGTAGAATTTATGCTACAAATTGGATAGTTATTTTCATAGTTAATTTGTTTAGATCACATGTGGAGTTGAGATAAAAAGTTGGAGGATATAATGTGAAAAAAAATAAGGGAGTGGGTAGTTATTTCCAGAAGCCAAAATATTTATAACTCAAAATAAAAAAATTATTGTTTTTGAATTTAAGCAAAAAAAAAAAAAAACTCCTTAAACATTGAAAGTTTTGGAGTTCCCAAACTTACTCAGGCAATTTTCGGGTGTTATAAGCAAATAAGTTGCTTTTGAGCGAGTTCCCAATCGCCCCCCTTAGGGCTCACTCTGACAGTGTAAGGCTGTGTTTGGCAACCAAAAATATTCCCTTCTACTTGTTAAAAAATAACTCATGCTACAAAGGAGGTAGTTATTTTACTTGTTTGTTTGGTAAATAAATTTATGAAAGAGAAGAAAAAAAATGGAATTTATGTATCACAAAAACATGGTAATGGATAGTTATTTTAAAAAGTTAAATTGCTTATAAGCTATTAATTAAAACGGAAAACGAACCCTTTGCAATCCAGGACCGATTTACGATTAATTGGGATTAATCGGTCTATTTTTCAAAGCATAATATTTTATGTAGCAATAAATCGGCGAGTAAGATGGGTTGATTTATCAGCGACTTACCAATTTATCGGTGACTTATCGGTGAGTCACCAATTTCTCGCCAATTTATCCGTGACCACTAAACCAAACCACTAAATACCCTATTTGTATCGGTCACATAAACGATTTCCCGCCATTTAGCGATGCATTAATAACACAACTTATAAGTCAAAAAGAAAAAAATTGGATACAAATTTAAGCAAAAAATTAACTAGCGAGAAGTGAAAAATATTGACGAATCCAAATTAACTTAGATGGTTATTGGCGGTTATAAGCATATATAAGTTATTTCTGAGCATGTTCCCAAACACCCCTACAACATCACATCAACACAACTAGAATAGGTTATCTAAAAAGCGTGCCATGTGAAGTCTAGTGCATCAATAACATCAGGGGACTCGAGCCTTTTGCCTTAGAGCTTATGGCGCTTTTTCTTTATAGCATTGATGTCCCAACCATGCAAATAACTCCTCACCCATATCAATATCTGTAATAAGTTGGAATCTATATAACCCTGTCCATTGCACCAGCAAAATTGAAGCCATATTCATGATTTTTTCAGACTAATTTTATTTTTTGATTTGCACAAATGGTGACAATATTATAGTTTGGTAGAATTATATTCAGTTTGATTAAAGCAGCATTTGAACTGAAAAATTAATTGCAGGGACCCCATAGCTCATTAACCAAAATAAGCTCATGATATATCTACTTGTGCTACAAAAGCTAATCAGTGATGGAGCCAGGATTTTTGTTGAGAGGGGGCGGAGTAATGTCATAATTAATTAAATATAATATAAAAATTAGTTACTTTAACATGATTTTTTTTTAAAATATAGCAAAAGGGGGAGTACAACAAAGACAGTCATTGAAGATGATTACTACTATATTCATTGAAGATTATTACTACTTCTAGTTCTAGAAACACAGCACAAGAGAAGGGGTTGAATCGTTGATTACTACTACATGAAGAAAATGAGGAAGAGATTGGGTTGTTTACGATTTTTTTGTGGAGATGACCAACACAGTGATTAATGAAGGCACCTGGTACCTAGAAGAAGAAGAATAAAGGTGGTTTGAATCCTGCTGGATCTTGTGAAGATGAGCTCAAATAACTCAATAGTTATAGATCTTTGAAGATGATGAAATATGGGGGTTTCCCTCATCTTATCCAATCGATGGAGTGTGAAGAAGAAACTGTGGATTTTGGTTTCTTTGAGAGATTTGAGGGATTTAACCTCTATCTCTAACTCTAAAAGTAGAGTTTGAATTTGATATGTACATGATTTGAAGGATGAAGTCCTGGTTGAAGTGAAAAGTGAGAATAGAGGGGCAAATAAAAAAACTAATTGGGGACAAATAAATTTAAAAAAAAAAAAAAAAAAAAAAAAAATCTCAAAAGTCTCATGAATCCGTGCCTGCTAACAATTCCTTTAATTTGGAAGGAACCAACAACAACAAGAGAGCAAAGCATTAACAAGAGTGAGTAAATTGGATAAGTGACTCACCATGTGATGCTCCACGAGGTATCGAACAATATCTCGAACCCCGGAGGAGACAAGATTGGAAGTAAAACCCAGAAATACTTTGCACTTCACAGACTCTCTGAACTCGGGATCGCCCTCCTCTTCACTACAATCTTCTGCTGGCGGCTCGTGTGATAGCCTCCAATCTAGCTTCAAAGCCCCAAATGCAAAAAAATCAAATTTTTAGAGACAAACAAAGAAAAGCAAGTAACTTTATGAGATTTTTCTACCAAAGAAGAAGAACCCAAACAAACCCACCATCTGATTGACGACTTCGACTGCTTCGCCAAGATTGGAGGCTTGAAAACCAGTGGAACTCAAAGATTTGATGAGCTCTGGCCAGTCTACACCTCGATTGAAATCATAACCCTCGATTGACGCACATTGGCCTTGTAGGTTCTCGGATTCTTTGAACACTGTCGAGTGTACGGACGCCATTCGCTGTTTTTCATCTTCTTTATTCTCTGCAACTTCACCCATTTTCGAAGCTAGTGCCTACTGGGACTGAAAAGGGTTTTGTGAGGAGGGTTGATGAAGTCGGTAACCTGGTGGATGTGCACCCGCGAGTTTCACTTTGCAACACCACCAAACATTGTATAACGCCACCGTATAAATAGAATCAAAGCCCTATTGTTTGCAGGTAGGTTTTTCTCTAGGGTTGGTTTTTGAGCACACAAGAAGATACGAGTGAGTGAATCAGAGAAGCGAAGAAGAAGAAGAAGAAGAAGCAGCAGCAGCAGCAGCGATGAGGCCGATATTGATGAAGGGGCATGAGAGGCCATTGACGTTTCTGAAATACAACAGAGAAGGAGATCTACTCTTCTCTTGTGCCAAAGATCACAACCCCACTGTTTGGTTCGCTGATAATGGCGAGCGCCTTGGTACCTACCGAGGTCACAACGGTGCCGTTTGGTGCTGCGATGTCTCCAGTACGTTTTTCGTCTTCTTTATTTTCAATTACAAATATATTGGATTGATTGGGGATGTAATATTTGGTTTGGGTTTCTTATTTTCAATGATAATTTATTTATGATTATGATTATCATTATTATTATTATTATTATTATGTAATTGGTTTTAGATATCTTCAATTTGATCCATCTAGTCGAAGGACAAATACTTTCTTGAAATTACGCATGGATGGTTTAGTAGTTGTCCGTAAGCTTTTAAGAAAAAAAAACCAAATCTCATTCTAAGCAGCTAACTTGGAGATGAACACAATGTAAAATAAATGTGGAGGTCAAAATTGGTTTGGCTTTAGATATTTTCAGTTCGACCCATCTGGTTCACTCACAAATGTATGTGTCATCTGTGGATGCATTTAGTTGGTAGTGCAGCTTCCGTGGAGGTTTTTTTGAGGGATTGGAGTACTCTGGGACACCAACCATCTTAAGGGAAGATATCGCCTTTTACTTTGTGCTGGATAGT
The DNA here is from genome assembly GCA_963556465.1 of Berberis vulgaris. Taxonomy (NCBI): domain Eukaryota; kingdom Viridiplantae; phylum Streptophyta; class Magnoliopsida; order Ranunculales; family Berberidaceae; genus Berberis; species Berberis vulgaris. Next base: position 34,344,180 of record OY747125.1, on the reverse strand, counting down.
GTGGAAAGGACAATAGCTCCATTTTCCAGAACAAGGTCCCTGATTTTGATTCAATGATTATGGAGGTTCTGATTTTAATGGGACGTTCTTTGATTCATTATATGCTAATTGGTATTTTTTTTAGCTTTAAAAATTAATTCTTGTACAGCCTGATTGTACTCTTCTTTTAGAGAGAAATTTTTTTCCCCAAAAGTTATTCACGGCAGGCAGTTTAAAAGGGTAAAAAAAAAACCAATCTCATGTAAGCAGTTAACTTGTAGCTAGAATGGATTAGCATTAAGAGCAATTTCACGGTCTGTGTGTGGGTTGGGTGGGTCTGCATGTGCAGTAGTCTGCTATATTGTGAATTAAAGAGTTCAGATAATCAAGCATGGAAGGCAGTAGTTGTCCATAAGCTTTCAAGGAAAAAAAAATTGCCAAAAGCAAATTCCCAGGGAGACCTTGCTGGCTAAACATAGTTAACTACTTGCCTTGCGCATGTGCATTAGTGTGCTATATTGTGTGTCCATTCGGTTGTGTTCTACACCTTTTGTATTCTTGGAACCCATCAATAAACATTTTGTTGATGAGGCAATGTTGGAAAGGTATAAGCACATAGGAGTTCTATGATCATGGTAGCTGCGGTGAAGTAGACAGCTATTTTATTATACTATTTCCTTCTTGATCAGGGTGAAATATTTTAGGTGCTTTTGTGAAGAGAATACTTATCATTGATTGTGCCTTGATGATCTGATCTTTTTATGTTATCTTGCTCTGACGTTTGCATTTTCCATTGTTCAGGGGATTCCATGCGCTTGATCACAGGCAGTGCGGATCAAACAGCAAAGCTGTGGGATGTTCAGACTGGATCTCAGCTCTATTCTTTCGACTTTGATTCACCAGCTAGATCTGTTGATTTTGCTGTTGGTGATAAGCTCGTTGTCATCACCACTGACCCTTTCATGGAACTGCCATCTGCTGTCCACATCATGCGTGTCGCTGGAGATCCTAGTGAACGTAAGTGCTTTTCATCTTGCTCGTGATCATTTGTTTTCATTCTGAGCTTTCAATTACTCCACCAAGGCACCAACATAGTAAAAAAACACCAAGTTGAACAAACACCTTCATCTGAAAGTGTTCTAACCAAACTTCTTTGTTGGAGGATAAAATAATTTAATTTTTTGTCAGTAACTGATCAATGCTTTGAAGTATAAAGTAGGGTGTGGAACACTGAAAATTAATCTGAATTCTTTGCTGATGTGATATGATTGTGAAGTTCATCTATTAATTATGTTTTATGTGTGTTTGTGTGCTGACTGATTTGATTAGGTATTGACTGGCCAGTGGGTTTTCCCTTTCCTTCATCTTTCTATGCGTGTGTGAAAAACTTATTATTATTTTTTACCATGTTAAAAATCTGTGAAAAAAATTTGTAATATCAATGGATAAAATTTTAGGTATTGGAGTAAATGAACATCAAGAAATATTGGCCTTGGAAAAGAGAGCGACGGTTGAGGCATTGATCAAGACTTAATTTTAACATCAATTTTGTTATATACAGGTTCGGCTGCAAGGCAGCTGGTATTTTTTGATAAACTGATAATTGTTTCTTTTGAATGAAATTATTGATTTATTTATTCTCGATTTGATCCGCCATTAAATTACAACTCTCTTGAAGATATGGATGTTACTTTCCACCTCTTATTTGCACATATTTCTCTGGTGGACGGCACTTGAATTTGGAAGCTATTGTTCAGTAGTGGATTGATATATTATTTGTTGATTGATATATTAATTATGTATCCATTTATGTAGAAAATGGTAAAGTGTTAGTCGTCTGTGACATTATCTTGCAGAAACCGGAGAGTCTGTGCTTGAAATTAAGGTACAAGGAAAAATAAATAGAGCTGTATGGGGACCTTTGAACAAGACCATTATAAGCGCTGGTGAAGATGGAGTACTGCGACTATGGGATTCTGAGGTAATTACTGTAGTTCGCTGTCATTGCCATTATCGAAACTTTTAACCTTATAAATCGATTGTTATATGTGTCCGAAATAATCCTTTTATAAGAAACTGCTGTACTTATTTAGATATTCTTTGTCACTTGCATTTTTACCTCCTCGGTACAATGTTCCCACTCAAATTAATTGAACTTGCAGACAGGGAAGTTGCTCAAGGAATCAGAGAAAGAAAATGGCCATCAGAAGAAAATTAGCTCACTGGAAAAATCTGCTGATGGATCACACTTTCTGACAGGTTCCCATGATAAATCTGCTAAGGTACGATAGCCGAAATCCTTTTTACATCCTAGATTCGTTTCTTTCTCCTAGAAATGAAGAATATTTCCCATATAATATTCTTATTTGTTTCTTTGCTATTTAGCTTTGGGATGCCAGAACATTGACGCTCATCAAAACATATGTTACTGAACGCCCGGTGAATGCTGTGTCAATATCTCCCCTTCTTGATCATGTATGTGCTCATGGAACATTGCTATTGTTATTGTTATTACTGATGTCATTTGGTTGCTAAATAAAGAGTCCTGATGTGTTGTAGTATTTATGATGCATTTTGTGTGTTCTAGATGACCTTTATGTAAGATTAACTCCCTTTATTCTTAGAACAGGTAGTAATTGGAGGCGGTCAAGATGCAGTAAACGTCACAATGACTGATCGACGTGCTGGAAAGTTTGAAGCAAAGTTCTTTCACAAGGTAAGATATGATATATGCATGTGGATCTCTGCATCCTTCCAGAAAATTGTGCTAATGGTTGTCATTATTCCCTTACTCGGAAACAGATTCTTCAAGAAGAAATTGGAGGTGTGAAAGGACACTTCGGGCCAATAAATGCATTGGCCTTCAATCCTGATGGGAGAAGGTTTGATCTCATTCCTTCATGTCATTTTATATTTTGAATTCATGGTAGTATAGTGTTTCTTTATCTTAAGATTGGTGAAAATGCGGTTGTTATTCATCATTAGTACTCAATCAATTTTTCTGAGTATTTGTGGCCCTGTTAGCAACTTTCTGTTAATACGAAACTACTATAAATGAGCATATTTGTTAATGTGCTCCGTTAATGGCTTAATTCTCATTGGTTGGTACGAAACTACTATAAATGAGCATGTTTGTTGATGTGCTATAAATGAGCATGTTTGTTAATGTGCTCCGTTAATGGCTTAATTATCATTGGTTGTTGAAGCCAGTCAGAGAGCTAGAAAAAGTGATTTAGGCCAAATGGAATTCACAATGGGATTGTTCCATGGTAAATTAACAATGGATGTCAGGTGGCTAGGATGAAGGGAAGGTGGCTAGGATGAAGGGAATCTGTTATGAGTTTATTGATTTTGAATTCAGCTCCTTGGCCTGGACGGGGCATTTAGTTCATGTTGTTATTCCTAGATAGGGGAAATATGTTCGCCTCAGGGGGAATTTATGTAGTAAATGCGGATAATGGATCCTTCACGGTCCAGGACCGATTTAGATTAAGCAAATTAATCGGTCTACGTTTTCAAATTATACATTTTTATACCTCATTAATGTAAATTATAATAAATAACATATATTGAGAGTAAAGATTAATAAGATAAATATTATAGAGCAACAAAGGTCTTATTATAGAGCAAATTATGTAATCATGTCCAAAACATCACACGTTATAGAGCAACAACCACCACCCAACAGAACAATCCCGATTTATCACTGATTAATTGGTGACCGTTAAATACCTAGTTCAGATTGGTCTACTCCTGATTTACACTAAATTGCCGCAAAAATAACCTAGGGGGAATAAGTTCGCTTTAGGGGGAATATGTTCGCTGGAATTATTTCTTAGATGTATTACGCATTCCCAAGGGTTAGGCCCACTTTTTACAGGGCAGCGAATCTTTATGCCTAAAACCCAGATTCTGGTAGTCATTTAGTTCATACCTCCCAAAGGGCAGGAACTACCATTCTAACCCTTCGTGGGGGATTTCATCCACAAACGCAAAGTTTATGGCTCATCATCATTTATCTATTGCATTTATTTTTCTTGTTACTGGTCATATGTATAGAACTAATTTCAGGATTGGACACAGTATGAAAGATCTTTTAGAAGCACAGATTCCTCGCGGAGGTCGACGAGAGTGCGGACATAAGGGTCTGTATGATACAGTCAATAATTCGATTCAATTTTAATTAGGTCTTGTTTTAGCCTCTTTAGGGGTTATTACTTCTTTGGTCGCTCAACACATACTCCTTACCTGCTTATGCATTCCAAGAACCTGATGCAGCCCCTAGTGCAACAGCAAGTATCTGCTTGAATTGGGAGGGTAGTGGTTTAGTGGTCTGGGAGGGTGGTGGTTTAGTAGCAATATGCAGCAAGGTTGCTTTATCCTATTCCATTAGGAACATGCATTTACGATCCATGTGACGGTATTGATACTATTAAAATGGGTTCTATTCATCCGCAGTTCCTATTTGATACACAATAAAGCAAATCTTGATTTTTGTTTCCCTTGTGACGGGCCTAGAAGAGGGGGGACATGCCAAGCATTCGTCTCTGATCATGTCTTCCTAGGTGTATATTCGATGTACTATGCAATTTTTGTAGTAATATTCCATTTAAGTTGGAAAATGCAGTCCGTTGTTTGAGCTAGTATCGATTGCACTCATATTTCCCAAATTTAATAAATCATTGTATCACTGGATTTTTGGCCCCTAATCTCAGTCAATTAATGTTGTTAACTTGTTATTTCCACTGTCATCAGAATCATCATTCAACTTTTGAAGCTGCACTCAAGCTGCACTCTACTGAGAAATCTTGGAATTTTAATAGTATGTTAGCCAGTTTATGGGATATAAGATTCGTGGCCTTGTGGATTTATAATTGAGTTTTTAAAATAAATAAACAATAACAGTCACTAACAGAAGATGGAATGGTTTGCCCCATCGTTCATGTAGTTGAAGGATGACATTTGGGATCATGTAGGTCATTTTATTGAAGGAAGGTGGGATAAAATGAAGTTTTGGATAGATAAGTGGCATGTGCAACTACTCTTCGGTGTCTGTGTTCAGGAAATATAAGAGCTTTGCAAGGATAGTTGTAGGTCATTGATATTGATAGCTGAGCTAGGTATGGGATTGACATTTTAGAATGAGTCTTTTTTTTATTGAGAGATAGAATCGGTGGTTACGCACATTCTCTATACGATCTTTCCATTTAATTTTGGATCGATATGAATGAACATTGCCTCTGACTCTAATTTTACCTCTTGTCCTTTGCTCATGTCCCTTCGTTTCAGAGTTTACAACACAAAGTACAAAGTAGAGAAACACGGTTGAGAGATTACAATATAGACTAAACTAGACAACAAAAATTGTAAAACATTTATAACATCAACAAGCGCGATTCATGCAAGAGATGGAACAAAAAATCTTCTACATTGTTTTGGTATTTTCTACATTGCATTGGAAGTTGTTAAAAAAATCTTATGATATACAATACGATTCAAAAGACAGCCTTTTCATTTTACATACTAATTTACGATTCAGCTACCTTGACCACCACCACAACTGCAACTACATCGCTACCACCACACCTACACCTACAAAACCACCTGCACCACAACTACAACTACTAATCTAGCTTAAAAAATAATGAACAACAGAGCAAAGGTAGAGCAAAACAGGCAAAATTACCTCCTTTAGTACGGCTTCTGGATCATGGGGTGTGTCAAATTGGGTTTCAATGGATCTGGGGAGTCACGTCCGAGATCTGTTGAATATTCTGAAACTCTACTTGAATCTTTCCATTTCGTAAAACTTTATTAAAAGAGTTATTGATGGAGATAGATGTGAGATATCAATGGTTTTCTCTCAGTAAGTTTGGTAAATATAATTAATAAAGAAAATCTTCCTAGAGGATGTGCCTACTCACTGCCCTTGAAGCTTGATTGGTGGTATGCTCCTCCTTTCTAATGTGGTGCTTCTTTTAGATGGCGGTGTGGGATGCATTACCGACTAGAGAAAATCTTAGAAGAAGAGGTTGCGTTTTGTGTATCTGCATCTGAGGAAACATCACATTCTTTATTATTTCATTGTTGCTGACCTGCCTTGTTTGATTTCACTTGGTAGCTTAGTTTAGGATTGAATGGCAGTGCAAAATATAGTGAATGACATATCTGCTTTTTGGAGGGATCTGCATCTTTTGGTACTCCTTGGAAAGGTTTTTTAGTGCAACTCTTTATGCCATCTTTTGGGCTTTGGTTAGAAAGAAGCAGAATAGTCTTTTGTATTTTTTCTTGGAATGGAAGTCTTTGGTAATTCTTTGTTGCTGAATAGAAGCTTGCTGGTGGATCCTTTGTCATTGTGCTTTCAGGGTGAAGACATGCAAATGAGTGTGCTCTATATTAACTAGGAAAACTATGAATTGCTTCTTTTGCTTGTCCTTAGATTATTGATTTATCGACGAGGATTTAGTGTGCTGGATTTTGGTTGGTTTGGTTTGAAGAATATCATAATACCATAATAATTCATAAGCTCATCTTGTTTGTATTTGTTTCATTTTCTGTGAGTGAGTAATATTTTTTATTGATCACTGTCCTTGTCTGTGAGTATGCAGTTTCACTGCTTTGAATCTCTTATGATTGATTTTCCACGTCGTTTTCTTTTAATGCAGTTTTTCTAGTGGTGGAGAGGATGGGTATGTCCGGTTACATCACTTTGATCAAGATTATTTCAATATCAAGATGTAATTCCAGCAGACTGGATTTCTGCAGAGGACTTGGCCCGCTTTAGTGGATTATGAATTCAGGGTTTTCGTGGACTAGAGAAAAATATTCAGATTCTTACTACAGTTTTGGCAATTGTTGTTACTGATACCAGCTCATAGTGGACAGTCTTTTCAAAGAAACAAGAGATGTTGGTACTATCTTTAATTGTCTACTAATGTTGGTGGAATATGGTAAAACAAAATTATCCTTTTTGTTGTGTGGGTTTGCTGATCAGAACTGGGATAGTGTTTAGTACTCTTTAGGTTTTAATGCAGTCTACATTGTTGGATGAATGCTTTTTGTGATGGTGAATTATCGATGACAGTCTTCAATAAGTGTTGCAAGTTTTATTTCATGCCTTGTTCATCTTTTTCCTAGGCCAACGACATACTTTGGTACAAGTTTTATTTCATGACTTCAAAGTTTCAAAGCTGGGGTAGTACAAAACTGAGTTAGTCTTGTAAGAAAAAAAAAATCGGGAAAAGCTCGTGTGAAGGTTTACCCGTCCGTTAACATGGATTCTGGGTGGCCAAAAGAGAGCGCAGCTCAATGTAAGGTGACATGCACCATATCTTTTACTAGTGGTCCTAAGTTTTGTTAATACAGCCCTTGGAGTTCAGTTGTGAATCACAGTTTGTAAGAGTTATAACAGCTGGGTTTCTGATATCATTGAAACTTGAAATGATGCCTCATCTACTTAGAATATGCAATGTACTGCATGCTTTTCACCCAACATGCAACGTGACTTGTAAGATTTTAATAAGAAAGGGAAACCAATAACCATCTCTATCTCCTTTTCAGAGATTCCTTACTTCAACAATCAAAGTCCTCTCTTATCTTTTCTTATTATTGATCAGGTTCCTAATCTCACCACTGGCCTTTGTTTGTACATGTTTATGTATCGAACACGGTTAGGTCATGGACCATATTTGTTTTATGGTGTCTTGGCCTCGCCACAAAACCATGGAAGTATTGTCTATGATTCATGTGTACTATAGTTGACTGTCGAGTGGAACTAGTGGAACCACGTGAGTGAGTAATGCTAGGGTTTGAATACATCCAACTGGAAATAATAATAATATAATATTGATAGTTTGCAATATATTAAAAATTTGGTTGTAAATACGGCAAGTTTTTTTTTATCAGAAAATTGAAAGGAAAATTCATTCAAGTTGAAAGTACATTTCATCTCAAAGTTGTTACTACTACTATTATTGTCTGTCATATAGTGATGCAAATACTGCAACTTATTACTATGCAAATCAGAAATTCTAGGGAGGTCTTTGGGCTACCTGTCTATCTAATACTGGGATTTATTATTATTAAATTACATGGGTCCATTAAGATTAAAAGTGTTAATCATCTAATAATAAAGTCACACGTAGTGGTTAAAAAGGGTGAATATGAGTATGAATTGTTTGTGTCCCACTCCCATGGACCTCAACTGTCATTTTCCATCTAATCCCAGCTTGGCAAAATCTGTGCTTGTTTGATCTGGAAATTTGTACCCAGAGTTTTCTATCATACCAAACTTACCTTATCTTGTCTTTTATTTGAATAAACCAGCTCATCAGTGCCTTTTTTTATTTTAAAAGGATTCAATTCTATATGGCAACCCCCCTCCCCCCCCCCCCCCCTATTAATTCACTTCTTTTCATCATATCTTAACTAGGGGTGCAACCGATTCGGTTTGAAATTGGATTAAAATCGAATCCCATTTTCTGATTTTTTCAAACAAAAACCCGTAATCGAACCGACTAATTCAGTTTGGTTTTGATTTTTCCTTTTTATTTTTTTCCATCCTCTTTCTTCTTCTTACTGAAACAATTATGCGTTGTCATTCCCATACAGCTAGACCTAAACATAAAGATAAAACAATTTCACACATACAAATTTCAAATAAAATTTGAACCTCAACAAAATTATATCAGTTTTTCCATTATGATAAAAGAGATTAGTATTGTTACATTATGATTAAACAAGCTCCAATGACCATACAATTCGACAAAACCCCCAATAATGCTAATGCAAAGAAAATTTGTCGAACAAAAAGAAAAACAGGCTTTAGACAAACGGTGCCCAATGAGTTCCCGAACCTTCGCCCAACCGACTATAGGAATTCAAGACCCGATTTGGCACGAGTTTCAAAGGGTCACCTTTCTCGACCGATTTGATCAATCTACGGAACCATTGGCGGCACCGAGGATGGCGTCAGAGAGGTATACGCTGCCTTTGTAGTAGTTGATGTTCTCTGACCGTGTGCGGTGTTGCGCGGTGACTTCTTTAGCAAAGAGGAACTCTGGCGATGTTGGGAGGTTTTTGACATATATATACAACAAGATGACCAAGATCACATGAAAATCAATTGTATCCAGTTGTTATAAAGCAACAGAAACTCCTTTCAACAACATAACCGAAGAAAGTCTCGAAACAAAGCTCATTTACAAGATTATCAATAATGGATCCTAACACACCAGAATCACCTATATCTATGATATCCATGAAGAATCTCTCTACTTTTCTAGTTGGATTCAATCTTTCTATATTCACCTTAGCTGAACCAAATGTGATAGGTGGAAATTAAATGGGGTGGGTGGATTGGGAAATGAGTTGGTGGGGTTGGAATTTGGGAATTAAATAGAGGTGGGTGGGGGTTAGGAATTGGGATGGAAATTAAGTTGTTTGTGGTGAGGCTGAGAGTTAAAAAAATATATAAAATTTTGATACGGTCAGTTTATTCGGGGCTGCAAAAAAAAAACACTCAAACCGAAGTAACTCGATTCGGTTCGGTTTTGTCAATTTAGTTTCGGTTTTCATTCGGTTTAGGATTTTTTCGATTTCAGATTTTTTTTCGGATCGGTTCAGTTCGGTTAATTCAGTCGATTTACATGAACCAATTAACACCCCTACTTGGAAAGATTAGATGATTCATTACTTGAGTTAATCATCCAAAATTTTATGTTAAAAAAAAACTATAAAATTCTATATTCTCTAGTAAAGTTGACCTCAAGGAACTTTAGGTATGTGGATATTATATTCCTTCATCTTCTTGGCACCTTAGAAGTTTTCAGTCAAACCAAAGGTCAGTATAGGTAACTACAGTGTTGTACGAATCGGTGAAAATCGTGATTCAAATCGCCGATATGAATCGACTCCGTATGCAAACAGTTTAAATTGTCCAAAAAATCGGACTTCATCCAAATCGGAGTGAATCACCACCGATTCAGTGGTGAAATCGTTACATCGCAATTGAAGAACAAACGTCCGATTTATATGCTTCGCACAAAATGGAGAATACCAACAGAAAAAAGAAAAAAAAACAGGGAAGAAGAACAACAATAGGAGTCTGACAAAATAAATCAGAGACGTACCTTCTCAAATCTGGCTCATATCCGCTCCGTCACGACCTCTTTCCCTCGGCTCCGGCTCAGATCCGCTGATTCTCAAGGCCAATCCTTCAGATCCGCTCATTCTCGAGCTATTTTTGGCTCAGATTGGTTCGAAGAAGTCGTTTCGGCTCGATTGTTGAAGAAGAAGAAGGATTTGTTGAAGAAGTTTCGAGTCGATTGTTGAAGAAGAAGGCGATTTTGTCGATTTTTTCATGTTCCATGTTGAAGAAGAAGGCGATTTTGAGTTTTTTCTCGACTCTCTGCGAGTTCTCCTTGCCCCAATTTTTTCTCGACTCTGCAATTGTTAATGAATCGATTTTTTGTTTTCGTTACGTATGAAGGTCAGAGTCAGAGATCCCTAAATAATATCTTTTTATTAATTATTATACTTAAACCCTCAAAGATACATAATATACCAGAGGCACCCTTATTTTACAGAGTGTATTTCATCTTTAAAGTGCAAAATGGATCCCCAATTAACTTTTATAAACCCAACTTTTTCCAAGTAAAGAAAACCCTACCCTTCCACACATTCTTGGATAGTTATGAGCATATAACTACTTCATAAAGGAATCAAAATTGGAACCAGGGAAAGACTCTAAACTTCTAATTTAATAGTTATTATTGTTTAATATTTTATATTTTGCCTTTTGGGAGTCATTTTGTATACGCTTCCACACATTCTTGGGTATATTTTGTGTATAGGATAGAATGTTAGAATGAACAAGAAGTGTTGAAGTCTTATACTTTTTGGCAAGTGAAATCTTTTACTTGTTGGCAAATGAAGTACACTTTGCTCTACTATATTTTGTTTGTTTTCCTAAAATTTTCAAAAATACTTGATAAAATTAAAAACAATATTCTGCACAAACAACAATCTATCGGAACTGATCAATTCTTTTGTAATTCTTCATCACAAAAGCAAAGTTGAACTTGGATTACATTCATTCATCTTCATTCTAACAATTTATCTTCAATCACAATGGTCGTTCTAATGATCATCTCATTCGCACCTGTCACATCTATTGTCCCACTTTTATATTTGATCAAGCTGAGTACACTTCGAGTTTCAGGTAATTTTGAAACCTATAAATAGTACAAAGAATGTAAGTAAAAAGAAATTATATATTCCTAAATGAAGGCAAATATATATATATATATATAAATCTTATGATTTACGATTAAATCTAAATCTTACGCGTTACGATTTACAATTCACTTGAAAGAGGTAACTAGGCCCCTTCCCAAAAGCAAAAAAAATCTCCCGGTTATTTTCATGTCATTGAAACCGTTTTTACCAGAGGCAGAGGAGCATCATCATCATCAACAGCTCCTCACAAACCGAGCTGTACCTCCTGACACTACACTACTCCACTACTCTTCTCTTCCACTCCAAAAATGCGTTAATCTCACTGAGACAATTCATCTAACACCTCTCCTTCACCTTCACTTCCGCCATGAACCTCCTCATCATTCCTCTCTTCTTCCTCCTCCACCTCATTTCCTCTTCTCCAACCCCACCACTGACCTGCTCAGACCCAACTCGTCTCTGCACATCCTTCCTCGCATTCAAGCCAAATCCCATCCAAACCTTAGCCATAATTCAATCCATGTTCGACGTCCTCCCCAACGATGTCACCATCGAAGGTACTGGGTCCGATTACGTCTTTATAAGGAAGAATTGCTCTTGCTCTTCTCAGATCAACAAGTACTTGACCAACACCACCTTCACTGTCCACTCTAACCAAGGATATGTCAACCAAATGGTTGAGGAGTCCTACAGAGGGCTTGCGGTTCTGCCCAATTCAAGACGGACTGCACGTGCTGGTGCGGTGGTCTCTTTGCATCTCATGTGTGGGTGTTCGAGTGGCTTGTCGAATTACTTGATGAGTTATGTGATGGAAGATGGGGACACCATCGATTCGCTCGCTAGTCGTTTTGGGGTTAGTATGGATAGTATTGAATCGGTCAATGGGATCTCTAATCCGGATAATGTCACAGTTGGTGCTCTCTATTATGTGCCCATGAATTCAGGTTGTTTTTCTTCTACTCGACTCTTTTTTATGAACCCTTTTGTTGATGCTGGTGTTTTAATGAACCCCAACTCGTAAATTTGAAATTATAGTCACTAAACTGGCTAAAATGTTAAAAAGTTTGGATTTGTTTTGGTAGGGCCGAGCCTTTTTGACACCCCATTGTATTAGAATGATTAGATATTTGCACAATCTGAATTTGGAAGTGCACATTCAGAATGATTGTCAAATTTGAGCTAGTTATTTTACCACGATTTGAAGTGATCTCCACAAAGCTGGTTTAGGGCATTGTATGCGAAAGAATTAGATGAGGGTGGATATCATTCACATGTCCATCTTCCATGTGTTGTCAAATGTGTGAAATGTAAATGTTACTAAATTCATGGATGAACATGCGTGACTTTTACCTCATTCAAAGTGGGTGCTGGATAGAATAAACTATACCTTTTTTTTTATTTACATGCATGAGCGGTTTATGTGTTAGCAGTAGCACACAGTCATTTAGTAATATCAATTATCGTTATCTTCAAAAAATTATAACCAACAGTAGGTAGCTCAGCTTATTGAATTGATTTTTATTAGGAAAAAAACTGTCATGAAGGTGAATAATCAAGGATTTAAAATTTAGAAATAATGATAACATTTCAACTTAGGGTATCAAGTGGCAACTTTATATTTTAATATTGAAAGGTTTTTTCAGTTGGGACTTGGACATTCTCTTTAAGGTCAAAGTTTAACTTTTATTAAATTAAATCTAAGATAACTGATATGCTAATTTTCTGTGATTCTGTGATAATGATTTTGTAGTACCCGGTGTGCCATATCCACTGGAGAAAGAGATTTCCCCTGCTCCTGCGCCTGAGGCTGAGCCATCTAGCGATATTTCCACTGGTATGCATGGTTTATAATTTTACATGGTTAGATCATATCCATAGAAGATTGTTGACCACAAAAGTTCTCTCAATAATAAATGGTCACTTTGGTTCACCAGTGTTGGAAAGAATTATCATTATATCTTTTTTTTTCCCTCTTGTAGTATTAAGTGACCTTGTAATTAGAATTAGATATGCCACGCCTATCTTCCTTGTAATTGCCTTTCCTTTTGGTTTGAACAAAGGAATGTTTAATGAGCAGAAAAAATATCTTAATTTTCATTTGTTTAAGAGAGGTCTCTCAGGAGCTTTAAGTTAGTAGTGAAGTTTGTCAATTTAGAAATTGCTAACTGTGGTAATTTAGTAATTGGAATCTATTTGTATTGCACCAGTCCAGTTCCACTTTTGTATAATTATATTCTTTTGAAGCTCTCGTAGTTTTTCTTTTCTGCTTGCTACTTAATATAATTGTTAACAATGTCTCACTTGCTACTTGTATTTCAGAAACTCAAGTGAACCACAAAACTCATTTTCCATATGCATGGATCATTGGGGGCTCAGGATTGGGTTTTATTCTGTTTTTAGTCGTCGTAATCTTATGTGTTTCATTCAAGTCATCAATCTGCTGTTTGCGAGCTCCTGCGAAAGATCTAGATGGGAAGGTATCTCACAAATTTCACATTCTTGGGAGGACAAGCTTCTGTTGCACCTCAGGAAGGGACCATGGTAGCAGATCTGCGGACTGGAAAGCTGCGTATGGGGAATCTAGCAATCGCCAAATAAATATTCCAAAAGGTATGACACATGCATACCAGTAGAGTCAATTATGGTGCTCTACCTCTGAATATGGTTATAGCTAAGCTTTTTCTTGAACCTTAATCACGCTAATCATAGTTATAAAAAACGTTTATCATAATAAACCTAAATTTAAGATCCAAATATCGTAATGTATCATGTATTATAAGATATGCTGTAAAATCATTACATGGATATAAAAATTTATATATTATATATTTAAGTATGTAAAGACATAAATAAGGCTTATTCAAGCAAGGTGGTCCCAAGACACTTCTATTGATATATGACTTGTGTAATTAGCAAGCTATTAATTGTTGTCCATCTATTCATTCATGTCACTTGTAAAGTGAGGGACGGTACATCCCTACATCATTTTATATTCTAATTGGTATATCGTAAGATATATATTTACCGTATTGATGAGGCTTACTTACGATACATACCGTGTATCGTAAGATATTGATAACTATGATCCTGGCTATGCAGTTAAATTGGAAAGCGGTTGCAGCGCGGTCCAGGACCGAATTACGACTAAGCGGGATTAATCAGATTTAATCGGTCAATTTTTTCAAAGTATATATTTTTAAAATTTAATTATAGTCATATATTACAAAAATAAATAATTAATCAAAATGGTGTAAATTTGTAATTATATAATTTTACTAATTATCTGCCAAGCTACTTAAAAATAAACTAAAAGAAAAATGTAGATTGTTTTAACAACCAAGCTACCAAGACAAACATTCAGATGTCAGTCTTAATAGGAAGAACCAACCTACCTATATCCCACTAACCCATGAAGGTAAACCGTATTACTTTACATCGCAGATATTTTTAGAAGGGTCACTTTGTACAAACAAAAATTCTCTACATCCAGAGGATTATGCCAATATATTCTAGACAAAAAATAAAGGAAGTCATGACTGAAGTGCGTGAAAATTGTGTGGATTTGTCACGCATAATCGCAAACTTCCAAAGAAATTGTGAGGTTAAGTTATTAGTGTTCTCAGTCTGAAGGTAAAAAATGTCAAATACACAAAAAGATGAGAGTTCAGTATCAAGAACAAGCTGAATCCAATTTGTTTTGACAACAATCAACTGTTTCACCAAAATCTATATCACTACAAACAACTTAAATCAACAAGTTTTCCTAGTCCATATGAATTCTACACAGGAGGGAGGAGAAGAGGTGAAGCCGAGTGGGATGAGGACTGGGAAGAGAGGGAAAAGGGAAATTAGGGTTGAAGTGGCACATTATTTCTGATTTAGTTTGAAAGAGTTGAGGAAAAGAGAGACAAAGATCGCCATCGCCGTCACCGTCTAGAGCTAGAGATCTAGTCATCATCGCTGTCCAGAGATCGTCACCTTCTCTATTCTTCTTGCTATTTTTCTTCTCTGTAGGATTTGGGTTGGGGGAGTTGAGGCCTGCGAATGAAATGAGAATCTTGAGTTTAGTTTTTTTTTTTTTAATACATAGCGATAAATCGGCAAGTCGGCTGGGTCGATTAATCGGTGTCCGCTAAATCCCAATCGATTACAATTCGGTCAAACCTCGAATTGCGAGTAATTGCCGATTTTTTGCCGCAATCATAACTTAGGATCCTGGTTTTATTAAAATGCTAATACGCCTGTTTTAATTTTGATTATCCTTTCATTGGGGCTGCATTTGGACCTCATCCTCCCAGACATGTTTAAAGTGTTTTAGTATCGTGACATGAGAGTAAGCGAGGCCCTTATAGCGACTACCAAGTTCAACTCAGAGACTAGTAGTTTGCCATATTTTTTTTTCCTGAAGTGGAATTGCAATATGATAATAGTTGAAGATTAAGTAGTTAATTGGATAATCTTCTTGGTATGCAACTCTTTCTTTTGGTCATTTAGTAGGTGTTCCTGTTTGCAAGGCTACCTCAGCCGGCTTTGTAATCCTTTTAATTTCCTCTTCATCACGGTTCATTCTATCGGGAGAAAAAAGAGAGAAAAACAATGATCATAATTTTGTCATGCATTTACTTAGGTATCTCACTTGGTTGGAAATTCAAAAGTAAGCACTCGTGGATGTAGTAATCTAAAGAACTGATTAGAGATTGGCGATCTGGAAGAGAAATTTCTATCAAAGGTGGGTAGGGTTGTTTTGATCAAATCAACTTTAGCATGCATGCCTGTATGGTGACTCGAAACACCATTCCAGTTGTGATAGCTAACACCATTGAGAAGAAGATGAGGGATTTTTATAGTGATTAACTAAAACAAAAAAGAAATATAGTATTCTTACGTGGGTTATGGTTTGCCTGCCAGTGGAGAATGTTGGTATGGGAATTCGAAAAATTAACAAAACTAAGATGGCATTAATGGGAAAGTGGATGTGGTATTTTGGAGCAAAGCAACTCATGAGGGCTCTATGGAAGAGAATATCTCTTATCCCATCTAGGTTCAGGCAGTGCATCTCTTTTAATGTAGGGAGAGGGCACAAAATTTTTTTTCTAGGAAGATAAAAGGGCGGGAAACAAACCTCCAAAATCAGAGTTCTTTTTTATTTTCGCTATCGCAAGAGTCGGTTTGTAATCACTACGCAGAGATGGATTGTCAATAGGGTGGAATGTTGCTTATGTTCCAGATTTAACGACTGAGAGTCAATTCCAGTTTTGTTAGAAGTCATTGTTTATTTTTTATTATTTTAAAATAGATCCCAGAACCATTAAATGCCTTCAGCAAGGTTCAAACCATGGACTTGTATGCCATCGGCCTTAAGTTTGTTAGCTGAGCTAGCACCAGTTGGTCGTTTTTGCTTTGCTGGAAGTTCTAGATTCAATAACACTGAGACAAGAAGATGATTTGGATTGAAAATAATGAGCAGTCCTAAGTTTTTCTACTTGAAGCTTTGTGGAGACAACACCTCAAAAGTGTTGATTTCTTTGTTTGGGGGTAGGTGAACCAAACAATGTTCTGGGCTATGATTCCAATTTCCTTCCCACCAAATACCTTGGATTACCTCTGGGAGCAAATCACAAAGCAAAGCCTGCCTGGGACAAAATCATTGAGGATGGAAACTAGGTTATCAAATAAACCTTGGCCAACATACCAATCTACTTCCTTTTCTCTTTATACCATACCTGCATCTGTTGTCAAGAGGAGAAAACTATGAAGGATTTTATGGGATTCCTCTCTTGACAAGACAACTTTTCACCTTATCAACTAGGACTAGGTGTGCATTCCTAAAGACAAGGGATGATTGGGAATCAGGAATTTTAGAACCTCCAATGAAGCTTTGCAATCTAAAAGGAAAAGGAAACCTTGTGGAGAACCATCATAGCTTGTGAGTATGGAGATACCCATGACCTTTGGGATCACAAAACAAAAAACTTATCCTATGGCTGTGTTCTTTGGTAGAAAATTCAGGGCTTGAATAATAATATTCATAGCAACATATGTTATATATCTCAAGACTTGGTAGGGGAGACACAATCAGCTTCTGGAATGACAATTGGGTTGATGGAGTGAGGAGGGATTCTTTTCGAAGCATGTTTCAAATTTGCAGCAACAACAAGTCAAGGTGAAAGGCTTCTGGGCTATCAATAAAGAAGTCTCCCAGGGATGGGATTTCAACTTCAAAAGAAATTTCAATGAATGGGAACTGACTGAACTAGGCGATTTGTTACCTTTAGTCCAAGATAAAATCCATTGTGATAGAGATGATGACATTTTATGGGAAGGGAAGACTGATGGACTGATGGTTTTTCTGTTAAGAGAATGTTTGAGATTCTTACCGAAGGTGCAATTACTGCTCATGGGAATGGTTTCATTGCTGAGCATAACAGTAGGATATGGATAAAAAAGTGTCCCCAAACTCAATTTCTTCTTATGGACGGCCACCCAAAAGAAGATTTTGACAATCGATAATTTGAAGGAATCCATACCCCAAATCAATGTCCTATGCAAGGAGAATGAGGAAACTATGGACCACCTCACCAGAGCAGTAAAGGAATACTTCCTTAATGAGTTCAGATAATTTTTCCCATCAAGAGACTATCCAAGATTAATTAATTGGGTGGAACCGTGGAAGACATCAAATCTCACCTCTTTGGGGAAATGGATTTTGAAAAGAGGAGCTCACTTTGTGACTTGGGCCCTTTGAAAGGAAAGGAACATAAGAATATTTGAAGGGAAATAGTGACTCCCCATGATTATCTCATAACCATCAAAGAAGAGGTGTCGTAGTGGGTAGAGGGTGATACAACAAATATCTTTTGCAAAATTCAAGTTTAGTTGGATAATTGGGTTAATAACTTAATATTTAACATTTTGTTGTCTCTGTTTTTAGATCATGTTCTGTGAGCAGCTCACTCACTCTTGTAATGTTGATTTCTTCATGAATAATATTGTAGTGTGTTTGACCTCACTAAAAAAGATTATATATATGGAAACTGAGGGGGTTTGAAGGATCCCCAAACGTTTATATTAATAAAAGATGAATAACAAATACGATCGCTCATTCGTTCCTTCACACAAAGTTCATCATCAATAGAAATAGAAAGTTTCTTGAAATCCCCCACAAACAAACTAAGAGCTAACTCAAAACTCCAAGTTGGGCAATAATTTTCGCAAAATGATTGTTATTAGGTAGTTTCTTGGTGCACAAGCCTCAAGTTAATTTCCTCGTAAGCACCAATCAATAATTTAATCATCCTTATAACTTGATTTACACCTAATAAAGTGTGCAAGATGTAGGAGAAGAAGTCTATGTAGAAATCCTGATACCTGTAAAGCATGAAAGCAAAACCATGAATAATAGTTCTATGCTAGTATACATAGAAGAACACCCACATCCGATATTAGTTGTCTTCATTGAGTTTAAAAGTTACATTTTCTTTTGTTTGGATGAAAAAGCCACGCTCTATGTATATTAACTAGGGTATTCCCCGTGCCGTTGGCACTACCACAGAGTATCAACTATTTTCATCGTGGCTTGTCTTTTGTAGTGCCCCTTGTGGTCTTTACCGTATTGATAAACCCTCGTGGTCTACCATTCGAGGCATGCCATTTTAGCTCAACATATTATTGACAAGTCAGTTCTAAAATGGAATATGAATGGACTATAAAACACACACATATATATATATATATATATATTTTTTTTTTTTTTAACAAGGTTATCTTTTGTAGCAATGCTATTCTATGTTTCAAAAAAATATATTGCATGTCCATGCGTAAAAAACAAACACACTTAATTGTGTTTGTTTGTCAGGTTAGTCATTTTCATTCCACGTACTCATTTCAGACATTTGCCGTGTCTGCTCCTTTATACATAGCAGGCATCTTATCTCCTGAGTTCTTTGGGCCCGGGCCCACAGGTTTATGCTAGTTTTTCTTCATTGTATAATTTGTTTTCAAGTTCAGAACCTGAACTAATGTCCTTCTTATTCTCTTGTAGCTGTGGGGACTGATATTTTCGACATGGAGAAACCTGTTGTTTTCACGTATGAAGAAATTCTTGCTTCAACTGATTATTTCTCCGATTCGAATCTTATTGGGCATGGAACATATGGTTCTGCATACTACACACATCTTCGTGATCAGGTCTGCATCTTTTTTATATATTGATAGCAGTGATTAAGTGAGATATTTTGCATGGTAATTCCCTTTATGTTACTAGTGACAGACTTGTGAAATGTTTTAGGAGGTTGCGATCAAAAGAATGACCGCCACAAAGACTAAGGAGTTCATGTCCGAAATGAAGGTTCTTTGCAAAGTTCATCATGCAAATTTGGTACTTCTCTTGTACTTGGAGTAGACAAATTGCTACTTCAGTTTTTAAGCTTATTCTCCTTTTTTGTCTTGAAACTTTGTCTCTGAGATCGGCTTACTTTTGTCAAGGTAGAACTGATTGGCTATGCTGCTAGTGAAGAGGAGCTCTTCCTTATCTATGAGTATGCCCAAAAGGGTTCTGTTAGAAATCATCTTCATGATCCTCAGAACAAGGGTAAGTACAATTTCTCTGCCCAACCGACAACATTTGTCCGCCTAGTCTTGGATGGATGGTAGAAAATTTCATTAATAAACTGTGATAAATTGTTGTGCTTATTTAGTTGGTTTACTTAACATGATCACATGCTAAGATATCTAGGAAGACAAGTCCATCGATTCTCCAAAGCCTAGGATCAAGCTCCTCCATGTTTTAAGTATCCAAACTTCTTATTATACGAGTCAATACACACGTGAGTACCCGCACTCATAAGTCATAATTGTGTAATCACCAAGAAGTAGTGTAGATAAATCCCAATCACCAGTTGCCTCTAAAATAAAAGAAAAACCAGCGATGACAAATAGTTCACATGGTTTTCAGTTAGAATCTGTATTTGAGTAAGTATACCTTTAGCTTTAGGTAAGCGAATAGGCGTCGTTCAGCATTTTTTGGGCGCGCATCACCAAAATTAATTTGATACTAATATTTGACAATGTTCATTTCGATGATTAGGTAATTCGCCTCTTTCTTGGAATGTGAGGGTTCAGATTGCACTTGATACAGCACGTGGTCTGGAATATATTCATGAGCACACTAAAACTCATTACATTCACCGAGACATCAAAACAAGCAACATATTACTTGACAGTATATTCAGGGCTAAGGTTTTACCATTTACTATAATTTTCTGTCTCTTCGTGATAGTTACATGACATAATTTGATCGACTGTCTCTTGCATGTAGATTTCTGATTTTGGATTAGCAAAACTAATCGGAAAAACCAGTGAAGGGGAAGCTTCTGCTACGGGAGTTGTAGGAACTTTTGGTTATTTAGCACCAGAGTTAGTACCCTTACAAATACAGTTTCTAGTTGATTAAAGTTGAAAGTTTCATTTGTTCAAAATTTAAACTCTAATGTTTCTTGACAGATACTTGAGCAACGGTCTAGCAACTGCTAAAAGTGATGTGTATGCATTTGGGGTCGTTCTTTTTGAACTGATATCAGGAAGGGAAGCAATTACTCGTACTGAAGGCATGGTGTTGAAAATTTCTGAAAGACGCTCATTGGCATCCATTGTAAGTCATATGTTACTGAATTGGTTAAATTGTTAATGGATACAACTTCTAAACCGATCATGAAATTTTATTACTAAAGATGTTGATCGAATTATACTTGCTTAATAAGGGGTTTAAATAAAAGTGAATATTGTTCTAAATAATTAGGATGATAATCAATATACTCTGGACGGTCCATTTGAATTTAATCCTCATCTTAGAAGATGGTTCATGGCATTACACTGATAACATTTTTCTGGAGATGATCTTAGTTTTCTGGATGATCCTGGGCGAGAGTTTTTCTGTTACAGTTTTCCTGATATGGGAATGCTGATTTGGATGGTAACAGGTTCACCCACCTTTGTAAATGGTGCAATGGAAACCTTTCCTAATTGAATGAAGAAAACATAAACTCCAGTGGGAGGTTCGTAGAATGCACTCCATTCTGGAACAACACCAGGAGTGTTTTTGATCCCACATTTATGGTTTGGGTTTCTTAGTACAGGCATACTATCCTGTATTTGCCGTTATCATTGTTTGACATGGTCAGATAGCACCAGAGAAGAGAATCTCACTATTTGGAAATGAATTTTTAGATTTCTCATTATGTATAATGTTATCCATAATTTCTTACTTTTTCTAAAGGGTATCATTGTCAATTATATTTTGAGAAAGGGTAACGAGGAATATACTACAAAAGATGCAAAGGATCCCCAAAGAGAAATAGAGAACATAAATTTAAGCATTCCCAAACTTACGAAAAGAGTTAGTGAATCTGATAGATCTAAGCTACAACTAGACTAGAACTAATCTAAATTTATGATAAACCCTAATTCAAAGATAAATAAGAAAACAATATTCTTTCATTCAATCAACCAAAGAACAATGATCAATGCTTTTCCTTATTTATAATCTCCCTAACTTCTTTGGCAAGCTAACTAACCTAACCTTAAGTAAAACGGGCTTTACTATAATAGGCCTAGTTACCATATTAATATTACTAAACTAACCCATAATACTACCCGCTTACATAAGAATCCCGCCCCTTTGAAACTAGATTTAAGCATGACTGCAAGTTGGATTGGAAAATCCGATTCTGAAACGAAATTTACAAAAAAAAAATTTGAAATCTGAAATTGCTGAATTCCTATCATTTTTAAAATTTTCGCAACAGAATTGGAATGTATTTGAAATATCTTATTCCTATCCGAATCATTCTAAAACTTGCCAAAGTGTTCCAGTTCAAAAATTGCCGAAAACATTTGGATCATCGCATTCCAAATTATTGCTATCTAAAATTTTCTTAAACAAATAAGATTCATATATTATATTGTAAGTTATAGCTATATATTTGCATTTATATATTATAAACTAAGATTGTATAATATTTATATTACAATTCAGAGTGGTGTTTTACTATTCATTGCTGATTGGGACAAACTAATGATTGAAGATAAAAGATGGCTAGGATCGAAAGTTGAAAAATGTGTTGAGGGTTGAGATTCATTTTCTATGATGGCATGTTGTAAATATATAACATGTAGAAGGGAAACGAAAATAAAAAATTATGAAAAAATTGGTGGAATGTACATATGGCGGAGAGACAAAGTATTGTGTTTTCTTTTTTCTAAAAATGAAAATTATCATAACTATATACGTAGTTGTCAGATTTTGGTAAGCTTGGTATTATTGAAATGAATTTTTGAAGATATTTTTAACAAAATCAATGATCAAGTATTTTTAATATTTTCATGCGTAAGTGTAATATTTTTCAAAGAAACGGAGGGACATTTTAATGAACATTCAAACAAAGATCCCAAACATTCAATAGATTCTAATTTTAACCGAGTTTGACTCTAAAAAAAACTAGTTTACATTATAAAATATGAATTTTTTTAATAGGGCAGTGATGAGGATGGTGGTGATGGTGTTCCGTGCATGATAATTAGCATAAAAGAGTATGTGGAGGAGTGCTAGTTAGGGTGTTTTCTTTTAATACTTAACCCACATAAGTTTATGCCCAATATAATTTGGCCTCTATTTATACTTTAATCGAATCTACCCCTCATATTTTGAAAATTCAGTCCCATTTTTTTTCCTTTCAAAACAACCATCCAAATTCATAATTTTTTTTCGAAAATTTTAATTGGAAATTAGTTTCAGTTCCCAATTTTTTTTTGAACGGAAATCGGAACACCTGGTTACTATTCATTCCATCTAAAAACACCCCTAGCTTTAAGGGGCCCCACACAAGCAATAAAACCCACTAAAAACCTTCTTAGGACCGGAGTTTTATTGAACTAAAAGCTAGTCTTTGGATAACTTTATCTTCAACAATGGTTTCATAAGAATGAGATTATTCGACTACCCTGTCAAACACAAATGGTAGCCAATATAGGAGGAGATCCTAGGTGTTTAGATCCTTGCGTATCACAAGTTTTGTTCGAAATGGAAAATTAAGAAACTATTTATACCTCTTGAAACATGCTCTTGATATTTATTTTTCTCATGTATAAACTTGGTTATTCTCCTTGCACAAGTAATGGATTGCAAGGATACTTCAAATACTACTTCTTTCTTCGAGGTCTTCAAGAAAACACCATTTCTTCAATATTATACTACACTTTCCGAAGCCCTTTCCTTTCTTTGGTCTTGCCTTATTTTTAAGGAAATGTGTTCATGGGTAACGTTATATTTATTGGGCTGGAAGCACCCAAAAATCAAGAAATAGTAGAAGAGTAAAACACAACTAAGAGCACACAACCATTTCATACCGAAACTAATATCAACTCAAAACTTACAAAAAGAGCAAATGAGTTCCGATTCCTTCTACGGTATCATTCTCCCCTTAAATATGGAATGAAAAACCCACAAGAGCCTTATGAGAACTTCTGCGGTGTCCACCCTAGAGACTTTTCCTGGCCCATCTCTATCCTACCAGAGGATCTCAAGTACTTGCTCTACTCACTAGGTGGTGTTCAGCTATTGCTTTCCAACTTGACAAAGTGGTTCAACTCCTCTTGCTCTACTCACCAGGTGGTGTTCAACTACTATTTTCAAACTTGACAAAGTGATTATGCGCACAGGAGCTAGCCTTGCTTGATGATCCTTTTCATGGACAACTCCTGTCCCGGTGTTTTTGTCTCCTTCAATTTAAGTTCCTCATTTTCCTTCACGAGGTCCTCATCCGGCGTTGCATCCTCTCAACCTGTCCTTTGTTTGTGCAATTATTGATACAACAATCTTTTTCATCTTTGTTTCTCTTAGATCTCTTTGTCATCAATATCTTGGGCAATAACCCATAGGCGACTCCAATGTTTGTATCCGATTTCCTTTTTGTTTAGAGAAGCACATTGCATGTGATTTGTTGAGAATCTTGCCAAACAGGTGGTATGATAAAGTTCAATGCCACGAAAGATGGTCTAACTAGATAAAGTTTTGAAGCCCAAGTCACACAAGGAGAAAATTGGGTGTTCACTCCCTTCGCTGTTGGGGTATCTTCCCTTTCATAGGCTCTTTGGAGGTTATCCAAATTATACATCTTCGGCTCTCTGATTTGGTGTTGCCTTTCAGTTAGGGTTGTCTCTCTATTGTTTTGACAGATGGGCGTGTTTGTCAGCTCTTGTTGCTAACGTGTTATTCCATTATTTATTCGTGGGATGACAACATACCAAATGCTTCCTATCTATTTGGGGTTTCACCCATGACTTAACCATTGTGTGGCCCCACCTCCTGTGAATTCACATGTTATCATCGTTCTTTGGTACAACCATGATGTTGTCTTAGATATGCAAACTGGGAAATGATGAGCTGCCGCCATGGTGGAGGGTTTTTTCCCCCTCCTCAGACTGGATCAAAATGATGTTAGTGGTAAGGCAAGCGTGGAGCCTTTTTTCTTGAATGGGTTATTTTTTAAATTCTTTTTATAAGTATTACACATTAGGGTGGTTTTTACTAACCTAGAAGGACCTTCTTAGTTTTCATTGTAAATTGAGGACATTGCATATACATGATTAAATAAAAAATATGTCATTTGAGCCCCGTTTGAGATGAAAATTTGAGGAAAATTAAAAACCAACATCATTAGAAACAACATGCATGCCTTGAGATCGGCACTAAGTGGGATAAATTCAAGGAATTTCTCTATTAATATCATGAAGCGAATGAGGGCCCACCTTGGGCATGACACAAGCTAACCAGTTTTCTATTATATATAAATATTTGTTTACTAAAATATAAGACTTAGGGATGAATGTTATAATAAAGTATAAACATGTCCACATGTGCTGGTTTTCTTTTAGAGACTTAACTGACATCATGTAAGGCTGTGACCGTGACAGCGTTACATGTGTTTTATAGTTCAACAGACTGTCCAGAACATGCAATTCTGTAAATTAAGATGAAAAAAGTATGATCCGTTAGGAAATAAAAAGGCTCATGTACCTCTTGATAGGAAAGAATAGAGGGGGGGGGGGGGGGGGGGGGGGGGGGGGGGGTGGTGGTGGTGGTTTGGGTTCATGCATGGTGTCACCGAGTCTTGGTCACATGGTTCAATGATTAGGAATACACGGCGTACAATTTATTTTCCTTACTTCTATATAATTTGATTTCCTTGCAAAGTAATGATGCAAGGATACCTGACTATGTGTCCACTGCCAATGGTGGTTCTTGAAATACATTATTATTACTGCAAATTTCTAGTGAGCATCTCTCAGGAAGCAATCCAAGTGAAAATTCTTAAATCACAAGAGTTTCGAATTAAGTGTGCTAGGGAGGAAGCAATACCAGCAGTTGAGCTTCTGGGAAGTTCCCAAAAACCACACCATGGATTCAATGGTTAAACCTGGGATAACATTGTTGGTGATAGAGAGATGGAAATAGAGCATGCTCTCCATGTTTGGTGTTCATCTGAGTCTTGCTGACCCGATATGCACCAAAGAATACATGTACAGCTTTCCATTTTCCTTGGGTCTATATGAACTAAAGTATTCTCCCCATACAATGTAATGGTCTGCAAGGATACTTGACCTTATGTCAGATACTAATAGTGATTCTTCTTGAGAAGTATTCTTCCGTAATGCTTAATCTTTATTTTCTGCTCTGCCTCTCTGACAAAAATGTGCTTGTCACTAAAGCTACAATTGTTGATGCAGAAGCTCCCAACAATCATGGAGCAAATATTGAAGAAAGAACATAAGGCTGGAAAAGACGAAACCAGGGACTCATATCATTTTCACATGGAAACAAATATTAGGTCAAAGTCCTCCAATAAAGCAAGAGATGTCTTTTCTGCTTCTATTGTAGAAAATTTTAGAGAAATAACTCGCACGCACCCCTTACATGAAGACCCAAAACCCTAGTAGCCTCAAAAGAGATGAGGACAACCTAGTTTCTAGACAATCTACCAATTCAATGCTCCAAATGCTCCTGGTTGATACATTGGAGATCCTTTTGTTCATAAATCAACTCGGATACAAATTATGAGTCTTGAAATAATTATAATTACTTTTCATGTCCCAAGGGAACAATGAGACCAAATGAGATTTTGAGAGATAGATGTTTAACCTCTTTCTCTGTTTCAATGGGTTGGATCCCAGATCAAGCAGTTGAGAGTGCTCTCCCCCTCCCCACCAGTTTTGTGATTTATTTTTTCACCATATTGAACCAATTCTTACACCATCTATTGTTATGGTTATGCACTCACAAATGTGAATTTGGCCCATGCAATCTTTCGTTTTTTAATTGATATTGATATTCAATCTTTTGTATTTTCACGTCGTATTTTCTGTGGGTTGTTGGAACATCTTACAGTATTTTATACCCTTTTGTTTTTCTTGGTGCACTTTCAGATGCTAGCAGCGTTGAGAAACTCCCCTAATTCAATGAGTATGGCAAGCTTGAAAGAATGGATCGATCCAAATTTGATGGATTTATATCCTCATGATTGTATTTACAAGGTTAGCATCCTCTATATGTGACTTCAATTGCAGAGGTGAGATCTGTTTTTGATAGGTTCCTGCATTCGTAGTTTCAGGTCTGGTGACTATTTCACCTGCCTGAATAGCGCACAAATTTGAAAGTGTTGAATAGGGGAAGTGTTCAACATTTGGCTATGGACACTTTTCAGTTTACACTCTAGAAGAAAACACTACTGTTTTTCTTTGTATTGAAAAATTTCAGCGATTAAGAAACCAATTTGGAAATAGAAGGACTGCAGTTTTGCAAACGTGTGATCCCTGAGACCTACTCTGCACACCTAACAAAATAACAGACATATGATCAAAGTTTTGGGTGTGCTTCAGAGGCCACCTCTCATTAACTCCCCTTGACACAGCCTTTTTTTTTTTTTTTTTTTTTTTTAGTAATAACGAATATGACACAGCTTTCATTAATCTGCTTAATTGTCCCTACTGTGAAAAAATATCCCATCTCACATCCTGAAAGTTCTCATGCAGAAGCCTAGAAACTAACTTTATTCCAATACTTGAACATGCAAAATAGATGAGGAAGCAATATACCAATTCCAACTCACCAAAGTAATTAATTTATGTGATAACCTAGAAAGAAAATCACTCACCTCTGACACATGCTGATCTGTGTAGACGGCCATGCTGGCAAAGCAATGCGTTGATGAGGATCCCATCCTGCGGCCAGACATGAAGCAAGTGGTAATATCTCTCTCGCAGATTCTCTTGTCATCTGTGGAATGGGAAGCAACTCTTGCTGGAAACAGCCAAGTATTCAGTGGCCTTGTGCAAGGAAGATAAATGGTGTAGTTTCTGTTCCACCTGATCCACTTTTGACCGGCTTACCCATGTAGCTTAATCTATGTTGTGTGTACAGTAGCATAGAAGAGAGCATCTGAGTGGTTAAATTATATGGTCTCCCTGCATTCCACTTACCATTTTTCATTCTTTTGGTGTGCCTTTAATATGTGTTCTTTTTTACACTGGGTATAAAATTTTGCTAATGTAAGCTGTAATTGTGACACTGAGATTCCTCTGATTAAGCTGTTTGGGTCCCTTGTTTGTCAATGTATAAATAAATTATCTTCTTTTGTAATTGACATGAAATATGATGTGCTTGGGATAATGACATTGGAATTGCATGTTTCACTGCGAAAACGAAGTTTACTTTCTCACTAGGTGCCTTAAATCAGTCCACAGAAATCAGGTTATGGGGCTGTGGGATTGCACAACTTGCAGTTGATATTGTCCATAAAGATGCTCAGCGAAACACTATAGCCATGAGGGCTGGTCTGGGAGGCGCGGTGGGCCAGGCTGGGGCGAGTTAGCACAAATGCCCTCAAAGGTTCCATTTTCATTTCTTTACTTGAAAACAAGTTATTCCTTAGCAATCTGAATGCAGGTTTGAAAAAACTCACAAGGGAACAAATTTTCTAGATTTTTTTTGGGGAATTAATGCTCGAGTCTGCTGTAATCCTTTTAAACACATCACCTTTATCAATTGTTCTTCCTTTATTCTTTTTCCCTTTCGGTGTTTCCTGTTTCTGTCTCTCTTTTTATCTTCTCTCCTTCCTTCCATGTTCGTCCAAACAACAAATAAACCATGAACTGTTTTTGTTTCAAAAACGCCAAGAACCACCGCGCCAAGAACTGCCACCACGACTCTTCGCACCAAACTATGTCCTCAACAACGGAACAACTAGTTTTACAAATCCAAGGATGCGTAGTTCACCTCATAACACCAGAAGGAGACACCACCGAAATTGCCAAAGGAGCTTTCAAACTCATTAAGCTCGTTGAAGACAATGTTTGTCTCGCAACTGTTATCAAAGTTGGTGAAGATCTTCACTGGCCTTTGACAAAAGACGAGCCAGTGGTGAAGCTTGATGGGGTTCAGTACTTGTTCACGTTGCCTCTGGGTGATGGACAGCTTCTTAATTATGGTGTTACCTTTGGAGAAGTATTTGGCGGGGAGTTGGGTTTACTGGATTCTTTTCTGAAGGAAAATTCATGTTTCTCTTATGCTGTTGCTTCTTCTGGTTCGGGCGCACGTGGGGTTGTTGTAAACTGGAAGGAATTCGCTCCGAAGATTGAAAACTATAATGGAGTTTTGGCAAAGGCCATTGCAGGAGGAACTGGTGAGATTGTTAAGGGGATCTTTAAGTGCAGCAATGGCTACTCCAAGCAGGTTAGAATCTTTTAATTCCAAGTTAACACACGCTAGTTGTGGATAGTTACTTTGTTGTGCCTCCAATGGCACGCGTAGCAGACCACCTTAATCCACACGGACCACACCATGGCTAGTGCTTATATATACCTGATATTAGAAGTATTAAGGCAAATCATTTTGAAAAGTAGTGTGATGTACCTCAACGAATCACCCATGATCTAGCTTGAGGTTGTCCTGTTACTGAAATTGTTGGCGAAATGCATAACATCTAAGTACTAAGATAAATTACTTTTTAGGAAGTAGGTTAATTGTGCCTCCAAATACACCACAAATGGTGTGCATTCAGGCTGTCATTTTGTGTCATACGTCATGTGGCATTTCCTTTCAGTAATCAAGGTCAAATAATCAGATTGCTCGAAATATTATTGTTTTGACATTGCAGGTTCACAAGGGAGGTGATATGATTATCAATCAGGTCATTGAAGAGAAAAACATCACTTCTGACGCAGGAATTAAGAGTAACAAAGGCCCCAACAAGACTAATAAGACTGGAGTTAACAAGGGCCTAAAACGGTAATACTAAAACTGGAACCCCTATTTATCTATGGATGTTGAAAACTTGACATCACATCTGACATTAGGCCTTTGGTTTTTAATCTTGAAATCAAACACAGCAATACCTTTTTTGTTCTGTTCATATTGATATTTTAAAGAAGCACAGGTTTTGATTGCGTATGATTACTTGCATCAGGGTGAGGAAGCTTTCCCAGATGACAGAAAAGATGAGTAAGTCTCTACTGAATGGTGTAGGAATTGCTAGCGGAACCATAGTAGCACCAATGGTTCGATCAGAAGCTGGGAAGAAGTTCCTAGCTATGGTTCCTGGAGAAATCCTCTTGGCCTCACTTGACGCAGTTAGTAAGTACACTCAACCCATGATGGTCTTCAATACTTTATTCCATGAATGTCCACTATGCTTGTGTTTGCAATCAGAATTTTTCAAGTCGATCTGAGTTGTTCAATACTATTGATTTGTTGTTGATATTTCCATTTCATGGGAAGACCAAGTTAAGAAATTTTGTATTGAATTGTACAGACAAAGTCTTGGATGCTGTTGAAGCTGCTGAAAAACAAGCTCTCTCTGCTACTTCTAAAACAGCAACCAGAGTGGTCACCAATAGGTAAAAAAAAAATCTCATTAACATTACTTAATTAGTATTTCCGCACATTGATAGCTCAAGCTTTTGAGGAGCATTGCCTGCTTTTCTTTTGATGATGACCAACTAATCAGTTCACCAAATTTTGGGCAACAGGTTTGGAGAGAGTGCAGGGGAAGCAACAGAAGACATATTTGCTACAGCAGGGCATTGTGCTGGCACAGCATGGAACATATTTAAGATTCGAAAGGCTATCAATCCTGCATCATCTCTCCCTTCTGCCATAGTAAAAAATGCTGTGAAGCAGAACATACGTTAGGGACAATTTCACTTGTTGCTTTTCGAGTTGATCACATTTACTGAACATTTTTTCATCTTAGAAGCAAATAGATGATCAATTGATTCATCTGGCTTGATGGATGATGTTCCTACTGAAAAAGTCCATTTGTTTGTAGTTTGTATGTGCTTGGAACTTCAAGCAGACCAAAACTGTGATCAATATATGTACAATTATGATTATAATTTGTTCAGATCCTATCCTCCAACTATTTGGAGAAAAAAAAGGGTACAACTTTGAGAGATAACACAACTACATGATTATGCCAAATCTTAAAATTGTATTGACATTGTCTGGGGTAAATTTTTGTTTGATGTGTGTGGACAAGTACTTAGTGTTATATAGTGATACTTAACAAAGTCGTATGGTTAAGGTAGAGCAAAATGACTGCCTAGTTAAGTAAAGAGGGTGGGAATCAAGCCTATTTGGCGAGATGGAGCAATAGGCAAAGCATCAAAAGTTTACTCTCTTTCATCACTTTAGTATTATATTTTAGGTACATAAGAGGGTCATGGTCTGTCTCTAAGCTGAACCTCCCTAAGAGCATCCACAATATGAGAGGGGTCGGTTAGCCCTCTTTGGATGTCATTACTATTATATCGACCTATTATAGTGAGACATAGGCCAATTTAAATGGGGCGATTAATGTTTTGTTGTGACGCCCAACAAAGTGACATGCGACTCTTCATTTGCATTTGCTACACAAGCCTCGGGCAAAGGTTGTGTCATAGTTGAAAAGTTTTAACTCGGAAAACTGGCGTGAAATTGCTGAAAAGTTTAACTCAGAAAATGGCGCGAAATTTGAATTCAAAACTTTTAGGACTTAAATGTAATTTTTTCTTGTTGTTAGTAAGAGCACATGGAGCGACCACATGTCGACTAGCCGTTGGCTCATATAAATTTATGTTACGATCTTTTCTTTATAGGGGAAAAGAAGAAGAGCAGGAAGAGATAAGTTGTAATTAGGTTTCCTGTTCAAAGAGAACTTGAGAATAAATTGAAGTTTAATTGATTTTCATTTTTCAATTCTAAATAATTTGTCTCTATTTCCCTCTTCGATTGATTATCATCTTGTCACGTTCATGACAATTAGTATCAGAACAATGTTTCGATCAATCTACCTGAGAATCCATGGAAACCAACAAAGGAGATGGAAGTCATTTTAAAGGAGACAAAGAAGAACCAAATCAAGACAACCGGACAAATGGAGCTCATGAAAGCTGAGTCAAAGTGATTAGCTCAGACGAGCGAAGCCCAAGAAAAACGTATGGATGTGCGACTTGAACGACTCTTTCAGTTGTTACAAAGCAACCACAAAAATACTGGATCTACAAAGTCAAGTAACTCGCCATCCTCTCAGTGAACCACCGATCAATCAATGAGGTCTCCCTCTCATCCTTCCTTGGAACTCCAGGGTACGTTTTCTTGCTTTCTAAACTTGATTTTCCCTAAATTTGATGGAACAAACCCCTCGTTCACGGATTAAGAAATGAGAGAGATATTTTTATTTTTACCAAATTGTGGAAGAAAACAAAGTCTTCATCGCCTCCATACATTTTAATGGCAAAACACTGGAACCACCGATATTTTTCTCTGGTTGTTAGATGACCAAGTTGGGAAAAATATCCTTCAATGGACACAATATGTACACGATGTGTGTGAGCTTTGAGGATGATGTGTTAGATAACTATGTTGATTCTTTCAACAAATTAAGACAAGATATATACTTCAGTAGCTGACTATTGTGTTAAGTTTGAAGAGCTTAAATCGCTCAAGCTCACACACAACAAACACTTAGATGAAATCAAATCACTGGTCCAACTTTTCAAACCCATGAGTATCAACCAAGCTTTTTCTCTGGCAAGGATGCATGAAGCCTCGTCGAACCAAAATCTTTATACTACCAAAACTACTATGCAAACTGTTCTCCAACATAGACATTCAAACTATTCTTTAATCATAAAAAAACATAGACATAAAAAAATATACTCCAAATTTCACTATCCATCTACTTCCCATTCCACTACACCACATTCGTTTAATTAGTCCACATCCACTTCCAATTCCAAACCTGCCTACTCTTTCGTATCATCACCAACTGTCCGTTTTGCTTCATCGACACCTCCTATCAGGAGACTAACACCTGCTCAAATGAAAATACGACGCAAAAACAAGTTTATGTTATAAAAGTGAAAACAATACAAACCAGGCCATCTTTGTAAAAACCAACATCTATATATGTTGCTGCCTGATGAGGAACTTCCTATGGAGGAGAGTGGTAGTATATTGAAAATGATATTTACTTCAGGCAATACAAACTGATATGGAAGTTTCTTTACATGTTATACACGATAGTATCTCAGCCAACACCATTTTACTCGAGCTTATTAAAGAAAAAACCAATTTCCATACTCACTGATACAGGGACACTCACTCCTTTGAGACCCTAACGTCATCAAATAGATTAATTGGCCTACTACATTGGCCCCTCAAATGATTGTCAGAGTTGCTAATGGCTAACAATTATATAGTAATGATGTCTGTTAATACCTTAATGGTCTATGCAAGGTCTCCCTTTTGAAGGATGAGTGAGAATGCTTCCTCTTGGTGGTTATGATATGGTTTTGGGGGTGACTAATTAAAACCCTTTGGTGATATCATTATCAACCTTCAAAAACTTCAAATTACTCTAAATGTTAAATGTAGACAGGTGAAACTACAGGTACCACCAATGATGGTTCATTGTGTCTTATTGAGCCAAGGGGCTTATCCAAATTCTTGAAGAAACAATCCCCATGCTTTCTTGGCCATCTTTTTTTTTTTTTTTTTTTTCCATCACCAACATTCACCAAAACTTACTTGTTGAATTTGAAGACATATTTAAAGTGCCAAGTACATTGCCTCTTACTAGACCACTCAATCATAGAATTCCACTCAAACAAGGAGCCTCGCCACCATCTTAGAATCCTTACAAAGTCCCTTATACGCATAAAACTGTAGTAAAACAATTAATTAAGGAGATGTTAGATTCAAGGTTAATCCAACGTTCTCATATTCCCTTTGTTGCACCTATCCTTTTTAGTAAAAAGAAATATGGCTCATGGAGGTTTTGTGTTGATTATAAAAAGCTTAATGATCTAACCATCAAACATAAGTTTCCAATGCCCTTGATTGATGAATTCCTCGATGAGCTTCATGGTGCCACAGTCCTTTCCAAACTTGATTTCAGGTCAGGTTACCACCAAATCTTAGTACACCTTCCTGACATTCATGAAACTGCTTTTAAAACACACCATGACCATTTTGAGTTCAGAGTAATGGCATTTGGCCTCACCAATGCCCCTTCCACCTTTCGAGCATTAATGAATCAAATTTTCGAGAACTATTTTAGAAAGTTTATCCTTGTTTTCTTTGATGATATCCTTGTGTGTAGCTCTTCCTTAGCACAACACCTATCACATTTACAGACTACCTTCTCTACCTTAAGATAACACCAACTCTTTGCAAAACTCTCCAAATGCTCTTTTGTTCAGCCTAGACTAAAACATTTAGGACATATCATTAGTTCAATAGTGTAGAACCAGACCCTCAAAAAATTGAAGTTATGACCACTTAGCTTACTCCCTCCACCATTAAGTAACTAAGGGAATTCTTAGGATTGAAAGGATATTACAGAAAATTCATCAAACACTATGGATAACTTGTCCAACCTTTTACTGATTTACTAAAAAAGAATTCCTTCCAATGGTCCCCTCAAGCCACCCAAGCTTTTCAGTGTCTAAAAGAAGCTATGTGCCATACCACTGTCCTTACTTTACCAGATTTCAACTCCCAATTTGTCCTTTAGGCTGATGGTGTACTGGAGGAGTGGGTGTTGTTCTCTCACAAGGAGGTAGAACAGTTATGTATTTTTGCAGAGCTTTGGGTCCTAAGAATTTGACTCTATCTACTTATGAGAAGGAGTTGTTGGCAATTGTATTAGTTGTTCATAAATGGAGGTCCTATCTACTGGGATCCAAGTTCTACATACTCATTAATCACCAGAGCATTCAACATTTTCTTTCTCAGAAGGTGACTAGTATGCTAGAATAAAGATAATTATCCAAGCTGTTGGGATTTGACTATGAAATTCATTACAAGAAAGGTGTGGAAAACAAAGCTGCAAACGCTTTGTCTAGATATATTGAAATGATTCCCATTGTCTTGTAATAACAACTGTGTCCCTCAATGGCTCCAAGAAGTAGTATCCAGTTATGTTACAAGTTCAGTTGCACAAACACTTATTCAGTAGCTCCTGGTCAATGCTCAATTAGTCCCCCACTACTCCTTCTCTAAAGGGTTATTCAAACACAAAAACTGTATATATATTGGTACCACTGGACCACTCAGAACCCAAATCATGGTAGCCCCTACACTACTCAGCAGTAGACAATCATTATGGTATCACTACCAAAGGCTTCAACAATACTTCTATTGGTCGAGTATGAAGTCCACCTCACTCAATTTTTTACTAGCTGTGACACTAACTAACAAAACAAAGCTAATCAATCTGCTTATGGAGGGTTACTTCAGCCCTTACCACTACCTGAACATGCTTGGCAGCACATTTCTGTGGACTTATTCATTGAAGGCTTACCTCCATCTCAAAATAAAACTGTCATACTAGTCGTAGTGGATCGACTCACCAAATATCACTGTTCTAAAAAGTGCTAGGCGGTGGGCAGGCGGCGAGCAGGTGCTTAGCACCTAGAGGCCTAGGCGGTCTTAGGTTTTGTATTATAACTTTAATAATTTACAAAAGTTAAGCATAATACCTTATCAATTACATCCAATTTAATGCCAAGATACATATGCAAAATTTAAAAACATGAAAAATTAACAATCATGAACAAAATTTATTAAAACTCAAATGACTGAAGTTGGTCATGATGGGTACTTTATACAAAGTTGAATTTGTGGACAAATATCCAAACCTACTCTTTTATTTTTCTTCAAATTGCATGAATAACCTCAGTCGTGTTTGATATAATCTACATTATTAAAATTGGTACCGGCAGATCCTTTAAGAATTCCATTAAGTAATCATCCTTTGCTACATTTAGACATATACTGAATAAAAATAATTAAATTGTTTATTTCTAAAAAAGAGGAAAGAAAAATAAAATAAAAACACAATCAACCTTATTAAAAAAAAAAAAAAATCGCCCAGACCCCGCCTAGGCCGCCCAGACCCGCCCAGCCATTAATCTGGGCATTAGCGCCTAGGCCGATTTTTAGAACACTGCCAAATATAGTCACTTCATAGCTCTCTCCCACCCTTTCAATGCATTTATGGTTGCTGAAATCTTCTTACAACATGTTTATAAGCTTCATGGCCGAGTATGAAGTCCACCTCACTCAATTTGTTACTAGCTGTGACACTAGCTAACGAAACGAAGCTGATCAATCTGCTTATGGAGGGTTATTTCAGCCCTTACCACTACCTGAACATGCTTAGCAACACATTTCTGTGGACTTATTCATTGAAGGCTTACCTCCATCTCAAAATAAAACTGTCATACTAGTCATAGTGGATCGACTCACCAAATATAGTCACTTCATGGCTCTTTCCCACCCTTTCACTGCATTTATGGTTACTGAGATCTTCTTACAACATGTTTATAAGCTTCATGGACTCCCTACATCCATATAGTCACTTCATAGCTCTCTCCCAAATATAGTCACTTCATATCTCTCTCCCACCCTTTCACTACATCTATGGTTGCTGAGAACAGGTTTACAAGCTTCATGGACTCCCTACATCCATAGTATCTGATAGAGACAAGGTCTTCATTAGTGTTTTTGGGCAAGATATGTTCACAACTTTGGGAACCACGTTATCCATGAGCACCGCCTACCACCCTCAATCTAATGGCCAGATTGAATGCACCAATGCTTTCCTAGAAACTTATTTGCGCTGTTGCAGGAGATGCACCCACTCACTTGACTAAATGGATGTACCTTGCAGAGATTGGTTCAAAAGTACTTTCCACTCTAGTTTTCAATCCATCCCATTCCAAGCTCTTTATGGTTACTCACCTCCACTCCTTGCCCTACCCATATCACTTTTATGACCATAACAGATGTGCAACAATACATCACAGATAGAGAACATATGCTCCAGATCATCAAAGAGAAACTTCACAAGGCACAAGAAATGATGAAATCTTATATAGACAATCATCATACAAACAAAGTTTTCAACGTTGGTGATTGAGTTTATCTTAAACTACAACCCTATTGACATACCTTAGTTAACCTGCGCAAGAATCTCAAACTATTAGCTTGCTTTGTGGTCCATTTCAAGTCATCGAATGAGTGGGTATAGTAGCATATCAACTACAATTACCTCAGTCGAAAATACACCCTATTTTCATGTATCACAATTGAAGAAGAAATTGGGTACATCCATTATCCCTGCTCCACACTTACCATTAGTAGATACACATGGCAGAATTCGAGCTAAACAAGTAGCAGTCCTAGCTCGACACATGGTACTGCGCCATAACAAGGCTATCACACAAGTTTTGATTCATTGGTCAAATTCAACTGAGAAGGAGGCTACCTGAGAAGATTGGTCGCACATCGCCTCCATGTTTCCTAATTTCAATCCTTGAGGTCAAGGAGTTGTAGAAGAAGCGGGCAATGTCATAGCTGAAATCTTTTAACTCAGAAAACTGGCGCAAAATTTGAGTTCAAAAGTCTTAGGACTTAAAAGTAATTTTTTTCTTGTTGTTAGTTAAGAGCACATGGAGCGACCACGTGTCGACTAACCATTGACTCATATGAATTTCTGTGAAGAGTTTTTCTTTATAAGGGAATGAAAGGAAGAAGAACACAAAAAGAGAAGTTGTAATTAGGTTTTCTTTTCAAACAAAACTTGAGAAGAAATTGAAGTTCAATTGATTTTCGAACTTTTCTAGAGAGCTAGGCCCGCGCCAGGCTAGGCCAATACCATCCATCATTCTAGAGATGCTCATAATGGTCCAATCGAACACAATCACACGGACACATAACCCCTATTGCTGTCCTGGCTCTAAGGGCCCAGCTCTCTAGATTTTTTGTTGATTTTCAAATAATATTTTTTTCTCTCTTCGATTGATCATCATCTTGTCTTGTTGCATTCATGACAGGTTGTTGAGTATGTAGCTAGTCTTGTGCAAGGCATTCTTGTAACAAGTAGGGTCTGGGTAGAGTCGCGGCAAGTGGCAATTGTCACGTGCCCTAATTTCTTTTTTTAAATATAGGCACTAAAAACACAATGTTATTATTTTTATTTTTATTTTTATTTTTTCATCGTGACCGTTGCACGTACGCACCGTGATAACGAGGAGTCCATTTTTGAACTTGGAAGCTTGGGCGGATCGTCTTCTCGTCTTTTCTTACCAACCATTACGCTTTCCTTGGTTCGACAAACACACTCAACTCAAACTCTTGGATTGAGAGAGAGAAGAGAGAAACAACGAAAATGCCGAAGAACTATAACAACAACAACAACAAAAGCAGAGCGAAATCGGCAAGGAAGCCATTAGGGGACATTTCGAATGGCAGGAGATCTTCTTCCAAACCAAATGGAGATGGAGAAAAGCAGCAGCAGAAGAATATCTCTGTTGAAGAACAACAACAACAAGTAGGTGACGAAGTTGTTCTGGATCGGCTTCTTCTTGCTCATTCAGATCTCTCTAAACTCATTCACCAGGTGAAGTTCGCTTTTTTCCGAAAACCCTAGCTCCAAAATATTTTGAATAATAGGGGATTTCCATCTGTTCCTCTACTACAGTCTACATCGTTAATGCTGAAAACCCTAAAATTTTAGGTTCTAGGTATCTGGATTTGATTTGATTTTTTTTTTTTTTTTTGCATTTCAAATTAGGGTTTATGAATTGCAAAGTCTTTGTCTGTTTATGTGCGTCTTCACATGTTATACTTTTGTCATTGATAGTGCAATTGTTGTTAATTAAAGGAAAGAAAACAATAGTTTTTTTTAATAAGGTTTGGCTTTTTCGATTGGGAAAATGTTGTATTCATCTACTTATTGTTTTAGTCAGGAATTACTTGCGCTAATTTACAAACTCAAATGCTCAAATTATGTTTTACTCTACTAAACTTCACTTTACTGGGTTTTGTTTTGTGCCAAGCATAGTATCGCTTGGCGTTGAAGATTGAGCTAGTTGAGAGAGTGCAAGAATGAATCGAATGGGTTTAGGTTGTTTGATGAATCGATTAGCCACTTGATTGATCGATTGAAGTTCGGTATGTAACCCTAGATGAAGAAGAGAGACACCCATTGGAGGAAGAGGTGGGTAGTGGAGGAGTAGGTTGCACTTGGAGGAGGAGGCAATTGATCCTTGCAGACTCCCCAATGGAGGTTCACTCGAATTTGAGGAGTAAATTTTGATTGGATTCCGGACAGACGGACAGTGGGGGGTTCACGTGGGAAAGACTTTTCTCCCTTTGGTCGCTCAATCTTGATAAACTGAAATCAATCAAATCACTATAACATGATTGTCAATGTAACTCTAGAGTAATGGTGGTTTCTTGTTCTTTTTGTGGGTGTTGTAGTCACGATGCCAACCGTAATCTTTTACATATAGCTAATCACGAGGTGTCATAGATGATAGATGTGGTGAGAAGATGCAACAAATTCATAGTTAGGAAGCTCGTGTGTGTGGTTCTTTGCAACAATGACACTTTTATGACTTTGGAACACCTAAGCTAAGTTATTTCCTTTGATACGGGCTATGTGGACATCATTTTTATTCATCTAGGGATGTTCAGTCTGTCTGTAGAGGAGGCTACCAGAAGGTATAACTTGATGGTAAAGGTGGGGAATAAGACATTCATGGATAGATGTGTTTAGATGTTCAGAAACACGTCTTTAACAGAGTCTAGGGTGATTGCATCCGTGCTTGTTTTGTTAACAGGCTAGTGTCTAGGAGAGTTGGTGGGTAAGCTGGCTACAGGTAAAGAGGCACTGCTTCCATTGGTTGGGTAAGAAGGTGGATGTGGTTGGCTTGACCACCTGCTTCTATCCATTTATGATGGGAACTAGCAGAAGCAAAATCTTACGAAGCTTGACAAAGCTTCAATAACTCCTTTCAATAAATTCTCAAAACTGATGACAAACTTTAGACTCTAGTTTACTTGAACAAAAACAGATCCTAACCCTAACCCTAGTCCTACTTGAGCTTTGCTATGGAACGGACAAATTATTTAAAACATAAAGCTTAATTAAGATAAATAAAATATTATAAATTACTCATATTCCATCCATTTACTCTGAAGTGTATAAAGCAGATTGATTTGATATCATCTCCTATCAGCATTCCCGTCTTACGATGAAGAAGAGATAGTGACTATATATACTGGAAGGAGTGGGTATCTTGATTTGTTATAAATTGGACAAATCATTTAATCATTTTTCTAGCTAAAGAGGAACAGATTCTGCAGTCCCTTTGGCATAATTGTATCATCATGTTACAGCTCTAGCTTTTGAAGCAAAGTAGTAGTTAGGCCTCCAGAGGGCAATAACATATGAAACAGAGGACATAACCCAAGTGAAATTGATGTGCTTTGCTGGAGAAGGTCTAGCATGATGCAGCCATTTCAGTATCATCATAACACTGTGTATCGAATGCACATGATTTTCCAGTGTATGTGGGCGGATATTAGATCTTCTGAGGATCACTGCATAGCTGAACTAGGTGAAGCCCATCAAATGGACTTGAATGCATCAGTGTCAAGTGGTGAGAGCTAGGAGAATCTTTGGGAATTAAGAGAAAGTAGATTTGAGGTAATTTTTTTCAATTTCTTTGGATCCTTTTAGGAAATGGATTCCAATTTCACGAGTAATTGTATAATTTGTGTTTCAAACAGTTGTGTGTAAGACTGTCAAATTCTTCTATCTCTTATTCCTTAAGCTATTGTGACCACCATTGTGATCGAGCAAAAGTGTAGTGGGTGGAAACAATTTCACTTTGTCCCGTCATGTCCAAAGTGTTTGCATATATTGGGTATTTTATATTAGTGGCATTTGAACTTGGGATTTATGTAAGCTATTCTTTGTCTATTGGATAATCCAAGAGTTACTACTTGATTTGCCCATTGCTTCCTTTATCATGGCATAATTTACTTTTCTAGACACTTATAGTCTTAAGAGGCTTGGTCTTGTGGTATCTATGTTGAATTTTCACAACTATATGCCTTTGGGGTGTCTGTTAAGTGCTGATTTTGGTGTCCAAGTTGGATTTGATAAATCTGGATATATAGGGGATTTAACATTGTATTAGACAATTAAGAGCAAAAGCATTGTCTGATTATATAATAAAGTGGAGTAGTGATGGCGTAGCCTATGATATGTGGGCAATAGTTGCTCCCTTGTGCTATGTCTTGGACAGTGTGGAAGGAACATAACAACATAATTTTTGTGAGAAGACATCATCTCTGATGTCGGTGATCATGGAGGTCCTTATAACTCTTTAGTAATGGGTGTCTCACTTGCCATCTTTCCAAGAAATGTTCTTTGAGAATTTGTTTACTAATTTGGAGACTATTGTTTCAGGGACTTAAAGGCTATTAAGGTCACTATTTTTTAATACCACGTAGTATTAATTAAATAAATTTATATAGAATCAATATCATCGGGATGCAATTCATCCCATTGAATTCACATGAGAAAGATTTATAATATCTATGGGATTCGATCCCGAGTTATTGTAAAGTAAAAAAAAATGATGATATTCTGGAAGTAAATATTCTCGCATTTATGGCTACTGCACTGTTATGGAGCCTCCAGGAACAATAAGATTCAATCGGACAACGAATTCTTACGTGGTCCAAGGAAATCAAAGGTCCGCTTCCACAATATCTTCTATATCGAATATTAATATCAGAATAGCTTATATAGTCATGATTCAATTCAGGTCCACTTAAAAAAAAGTTTATAACTTATAAATTGGAGGATACATGTATATGAAGTTCTCTTAGGTGTAAAGAAAATTGTTACACGCTTTTTAATAGATTTGTTTAATATGGTGATGGTGCTTGCCATTTTAATGCTCCTCCAAAGATTTCAGTATCTGTACTAACCTGAGGTCTTGCTCTGCTTCATAGATTGATGAACTGGTTGTGCAAGCATTGAAAGTTAAAGGTACAAGCAAAAAGGGACTGACAGAAATAGAATCTTTCACAAGCGTCTTGGCAGACACACATTCCTCTTTAAAGGTCGACTGACTAGTAATGTTGCTATAGTTATTATTGTGATTTGCATTTCAGATAGCAACTGATATTGGGTATTTCTCAAAATGCAGTCTTGGATTCCAAGGTTCCAAAGATCATTGTCAAGCCCGTCAATGGGGTCTGAAATGCAGTTGGTACCATCTTCACCTATCCAAACATTTTCTACCTTAGATGAAGAAATAAGCAATGTTAATAGCAGTCCACAACAGTTTGAGTCGAGCTTGCGGATATCCCCTTCGCCTCTTGTGTCTTGGTGTGCTGAGCGTAAAATTGAGAGTGGAAAACAATTATTTTTGCTCACACCATTACCGAAATCAAAAGTCTTATCGTCCAAACGTCCAGGTTCATCTAGATCAGTCTTTGGTAAGAAGATGGATGGCCCTTATGATACTACTCTGGTACGATCTTCATTATTGAATATATCTGAAATGACCAATGATGACTTACTGGAAGGTGTAGAGATGAGACCTACACCCACCATATCTTCCAATCCTTATGTTGCCGAGACAGTGTGTAATTTGGAAGATAAATTTGTCTCTCCTCCCAAGTTTTCCAACAGAAACCGTTCTATGTTTCTCATGACCCCATGTTTGAAAAGGTCGCCACCTAAGTCTTGTGTGCTACTGGAACCGATTTCTGAATCCATTCAGCAGGATCGCAGAGAGATTCATAATGGAAACCAAAACTGCAGTTCATCACATAGATTTCAGCATTCCAGTGGATATGATTCTCACAGTTTGGCAATGAAGTATCCAGAGCTCCTTGGTCTGCATCACAAGTGCAGAGTTGGAAATAATGATGTTGTTGCACCACCTGCTTTTTGTTTATCACCTCCCAAATCCTGTGTTCTGATGGAGCTGCCCACCGAAAAGGTATCAAACCTGGCTATTTTTGATGATCAGTCGACATGTCAGGCTGCTGGAACTAACAAGGATGTTCAAAGGGCATATCAATCAAAAAAGAAAACTTACAACCAAGGTAAATACTCATGTTCCGTTGTTTCTGCTCTTCTAAATGAATTTCAGCTAATGTTTGAAAATAGGTCATGTGGGTAAGTATC
The DNA here is from genome assembly GCA_963556465.1 of Berberis vulgaris. Lineage (NCBI taxonomy): Eukaryota > Viridiplantae > Streptophyta > Magnoliopsida > Ranunculales > Berberidaceae > Berberis > Berberis vulgaris. Next base: position 34,301,368 of record OY747125.1, on the reverse strand, counting down.
TTACTAGATTGTTGGACTTCTCAGACTTTAGGAGCACGGGTGTAGCACATCTGGAAAGCACCCCCATGTGGAGGAGATCTGAAAGCATTATGCGCACAGGTAAGCAACCTGGTGAAAACACTCTAAAAAAGGAACTCTGGACTAGATTTGAAGCGGCATCGTCAAATAGTTTGCAATTTGATAATTCCGTCGTGAAAGAGATAGTCAGGTCAGACTTCCTTGATAGACTAGAAGAAGTTTCTTCTGAAGATATCAATTCAATGCCCCAAGGTCTGAGGTAAAGAAACATTGACAATCTTGTGGAATATATAAACAGCACTTTTTTGGTGAATATCCTAGAAATGTAAGAAATTATATCCTTTCTGTTCATCTGATTAATGATCTTTTATACCCTTGTCATATCTGTGACATTGATGTCAATACTTGCTACCTATGTTCTCATTTTGTTGTCCTCCTTGGATTTTCGGCTTGGTATGTAATGAATGTTGTCTAAGTTGTACAATATTGGATCCAGATAAGCAATAAGAAGAAGTTGTCGTTTAATGAGTCTCTGTTTGCCCGTGCATGTGTAATGTTCAATTTTTGTTTCTTATCTGGGAAATTTTATTTTCATGATCACTGCCACCACCGCTACTTATAGCCCTTCTCTCTTTCTTTTCCTCCATCATTGAACACCGGCGTCACTACACAATTGAGTTATTAAAACTAGTGACAGAGGCCAAACCCTCAACATTCAATGTCCAAATCAACTTTGAGATTTAACCATTAGCCTTAAACTGTTGATAATTAACTGAATTATGCTCAGACTATCCATTGTTGAAGTGATTTCTTTGGGTTGACAACTTTTCTTGCAGTGATCTCTGCGTAACTGTATTGTTTAATAAATTTATATTGGTGGTGTTATCAATATTATAATATTAATCTAAAGAGAATTTCCGGGATCTGTCGAAGATTTTCTGAGCTAAGATCTTTAAAGCATGTAAATACTTATTTTTTGGATTTAATCCCTTGAAGTCAACATAAACTATCCTTACAAAATGATGGATTAGTTGTTATTGGTTCTTTGTTTGTTTACCATTATCTTTGATTTGCAAACCTAAATGACCCTACAAGTCTTATGTATCAGAAATCCCATATAATATGATGCAGCATTTTTTTTATTTTTTTTTTAAGTGAAAATGAAAATGGCTCAAAATTAATTGAACCAATATTTGTTCTTGGTCCATGCAAAATAGTTTTTGAGATATGCAATAAACCATGATCGATTGCAATTTATTGGAAAAAAAATCCCAATGTGAATATCTATATGAAACCATCTGAACAACTTGAAAATTTTTGTTTACTTGTATGCCAAGAAGATATTATTTATCATTTTGTAGAGTCAGATTAATGTTATTCTTGTTTTCCTAAATTGCACTTCTGAGTGGTTTTTTCAAGAGTGTGATTATGGGCAATTTTTATTTTATTTTATTTTTACAAAATGATGGAGTAGCATTTTCAATTTCTCACAAGATCCAAGGAGCAAGTAGTTTCTGAAATTTTTTTTACTCCTTGGGCTTTTTATTCCCTGCGTTGTTATTCAGTAAACTCATGATATGCGGTATAATTACTAGGTGATTATTGTACTCATGAAAGCATTGGAAGTCACAGTGACCCAATTGAAAGCATTGGAAGTCACTTGTCATTTCCCATTGAGATCTAAAGAGCGAAAAGTTCTAAGAAACAAAAAAATTTCCCCACGAGTTTCTTTGATCTCCTCTTATTAGCTCGATTGCACACATGTAGTTGGATTCAATGCAAACAAATAGCTACCACAGGATTCTCAACTCTTATGACACAAGTCAGGTAACCCGGAGCCAATCAAGTAATAAGAGAATTCGCGGTTGTCAATGGTAACCTGATTGGATGGTTTAACCCCACGTCTTGAGTTATTCTATACCAACGGACAACACAGGCCAAAGAATGCAATATATATCATAAAGAATGCAATATATATCATTTTATTTCACAATGCAAGGTGGGAATCCTACTCTCATATACAAACCTCAACTAAAATTACTCCCTAATCTTAATTATGTGGTCTAGCTTTCATCATTATGGACCCCATGGCAGATCGTTTTCCATATGATAAAGTAAAGCCGATCTTCATGGATAAATTATATTTGCTATAGCAATTGATAAAAAAAAGTGATAAAATAAATTGGATCGCCATGAATAGTATCACTTGTAGCACCATACTCTTCGTGACGATACAAATATTGTATCACTTTGTTTGTGAAAATGTTTAAAATTATTTGGTGGACTGTTACAACTCAAAAGTGTTATTATTTTTGGAGTTATTACAAAAATGCCGATTTGGTATAGTGGGTATTTGGCTTATGAAGCTACGCCCACATGGAAGTGGCGCCCCATGCATGCACATTTTTTTTTTCAATTTTTTCTTCAGCCATGATTTGGGTTGAAATCTCATACTTAAGCTTTCGGTAATCCATTAGAGCACAAAGATACACTCTCAGAGCTCAATCAAAATACTAATCGAATTTTGAGCATGTCCATCTATCAAAGATCCTGTTAGGCTTTGCAATTACAAAGATGGAGGTTATACTTTTCCTTCCACTTATGTGTTGGATTTCTGATTGCTTGCTATTAAAGCTCTTTGGGGAGCTTCAAGTTCTTGATTCAGAGCACTGGTAATGATGGAGCTTAATTAGTTGCTTGTTGAAGCTTCTGCCGACAATGTGTATCCAAATATGGAAATTCCCTATAGAGTGTGTGTTGATTTTCAAGCATGAAACAATTTGATGATATGGAAACATGAATCGAATACTCTGGAATTACCTGGCAATTGCATGTTTTACATGTGGGACAATAAGGGGAATAAATGCAACAATTAGCGATTGTATGCATACTTTCATGGGATACTACTGTATGTTAACAATCAAAATCACATGTTAAAACCAGATTTTTCTAAGAGAGACGTACAAAATGATATCAGATGAGATCATAAACAAATGATATAGTATTGTTAGGTAGAATTTCACTTTGTTGATTTCACACCAGCACTAACTGATTTTAATATTTTGTAGTTATAGTGTTGAATAACCAACTAGGCAAAAATAGACTCTTTGATTATGTATAATTAATCTAGCCATCCACAATATAAGCATCTCTAAAGGAACTGATGATATATAAAGTTGGTATATTATCATCCATCTATGTGTGTTTGTAAAGATTAAAGGACGCCACTGAACATTTTTCTAATGATCAAATAGACCAAACACCTACAAGTTACAATATTCTTTTAAGTTAAAACATGTGTGCATTAATCTTGAACAATTAGAGTAAAAAATTACAAAGTAAAAAAGGGTTCAGCATCCCAAGCTCACACTAAAGCAAATGATCTGACAACATATACATATTGTAAGCAAAAAAATTTGAAAAGGAAAAATAATTGATGCAAAAGGACGACAAAGAACCAGTGCTAGCTACAAAGTAGTCATCTTTTATTAAACCACCCTATATTTGATAGCAGTGAAGGCCACAATCATATAACATTAAAATACCATCTAACAACCCACATTAGGGATCATGGCCAATAGCTAAATTGATTTATTAATGAGAGAAAAAACCACCTCTGACCCCTGTTGTCTATAAATATATACTACTACTAACATCAAAAAACTAATTAGATGTGTTTTGTATCATCGAAACACAAGAGAAGGAACAATGAGTTCTTGTAAGGGGGGACTGGATAAAGGAGGAGAAGGGATGGAGAGGCAAGAGCAGAAGAAACAGAAGAACTCTATAGCTCTCATATTCAGATATGCTGATTGGACTGATGCTATGTTGATGTTATTGGGTACTTTTGGAGCCATTGGAGATGGGATGTCCACTAACTGGTTACTACTCTTTGTTAGTCAGATTATGAATAGTTTAGGCTATGGTACTATTCAAAGGAAACAAGCTAATTTCATGGATGAGGTTGAGAAGGTTAGATTCAAAACCCCATATTCTACTTATCTTTGCTGTTGTTTTTTTTTTTGCTCCTCATTTCAATTCCCTTTTAAACTCACTTTCTTTGTGTTCTTGTATATCTTTTGATGACCTTTTACAGTGCAGTTTGTACTTTGTGTACTTGGGTTTAGCAGTCTTGGTGGTGGCTTTCATGGGTTAGATTCAAATCCAATTTGTCTTCCTCTATCTTCTTCTCTCAATGTATAGACACAATATGCATGATCTAGGTTTTATACTGATGTTAGTATGAATATATATTTGCAGAAGGTTATTGTTGGAGTCGAACTAGTGAAAGGCAAGTGCTTCGAATTCGTTACAAGTACTTAGAAGCTGTGCTTAGACAAGAAGTGGGTTTTTTCGATTCACAAGAAGCAACAACTTCAGAGATTATTAACAGTATATCCAAGGATACTTCACTCCTACAAGAGGTTCTCAGTGAAAAAGTAATGATGCCAAACTTGAATCATCCTCCTCGCCAGTCTTATTCAGATATAAAATTTATAGTGTGACCTATCAAATAAATATAAAGAGGAGATGAGATACTTAAATCTGAAGTGAATGGTTAATAATTATGGTAGGGTATTGGATAAGAGATTCTTTCTCGAGTATATATGCTTAAAAAGTTCAACATGTCTAACCATAAAATTATAAAATCTATTATGGTGAACATATAGTCAAATTAGTATAATATAATAATATATATATGTAACTTTGTATCATATATTCATCTCTTTAATATTCCGACTAACAGATCATCTTTCATTTGAAGACACTGTTATGGAATATATAGAAACTTCCCTAAACATGTTTGTCATGGGAGTTCACAATACTTTTTTGATCCTCACAAGCATAATAATAATAATAATTCAAATACTAATTCTTCAGTGTCGATTTTCATTTGTTATTCTCCAACAATACAATTTTGCTTGAATTTCAAGCAATCTAATGATTATAAGATGCTTAATTAGAGAGACTGAAAATGTCTGAAACTATATATATGTAGTTTAGAAGAATTTTTTCAGGAAAAAAAACAGCTGAAGATAAACTCTAAACTCTATATCCATGACAAACATTCTTAGCCCCTTCCTAATAACATTTTCCTACAATATTGAGGAAAAACCTGAAGTTGAAGATGAACTTTAAAGTTGTCCCTTCTATTTGTGGTTGTTTTGAATTTTGTTTAAAACCATATTCAACAACTTAGTAATATTCCCCTACCATACTAACTAGCTATTTTAGTCCAGCCTCTAGACCGCCCATCTGATTGTAGAACCTTTGTTAGAGTGCTCGACCTTATTTAATACCAAATGTTAAAAAGTGGCATACTCAGTAGTTTGATCGCAAACTAGAAAACTAATTTATTACACCTCGCCAAAGAATAAAAGGTAATTCATTGTGTGTGATAGTAAGGCGTACTCCCTAAACAAAAATGTTTATAATCTCATCAATCATTTTTTTGTATACTTACCCATAGTATACAAAAAAATGATTGATGAGGTTATAAACATTTTTGTTTAGGGAGTACGCCTTACTATCACACAATGCTATTACCACCACAAACAATATTATTTGTGGTGGTAATAGAATTGTCATTGTAGGAATGACGAGTTTTTGAGTTGTGAGATTAAAAAAAAAAAAAAAAGTAGCTACAATTAGACTTAAAATGTAAGATTAAATAAAAAATCATGAAAAATATTGCTTTCCCACCCATTTGGGTTTCCAATTATTTTGTAATTTTTTTATTGAAACAAGTACTAAGTTTTTCACATGATATAATGCAAGTTTCTCAGTTAACCAATTTCTTGATCTTTTTGTCATGTAGGTCCCCATATTCTTGATGCATACATCAGTTTTTTTCTCTGGTATTGCATTCTCAATATACTTTTCATGGAGACTAGCCTTAGTGGCCCTTCCTCTACTGATTCTACTCATTATCCCGGGAATGATCTATGGAAAATATCTTGTCTTCCTCTCAAAGAAGTCCTACAAAGAATATAGCAAAGCAAACTCAATCGTAGAACAAGCTTTGAGCTCCATCAAGACAATATATTCATTCACTGCAGAGAAGAGGACTGTCGATAGATATTCCACCATATTGGACACAACAGTAAAGTTGGGGGTCAAGCAAGGTATTGCAAAAGGTCTGGCAGTTGGAAGCACTGGTCTTTCATTTGCAATATGGGCATTTCTTGCTTGGTATGGAAGTAGATTGGTCATGTACCAAGGAGAGAGTGGTGGACGGATATATGCATCAGGAATCACCTTTGTGTTGAGTGGACTGTATGTGGTTTCCTTCTTTTCCTCAACTTTGTTTTTTTTTTTTTAAACTTATGTTGTTTATCAAAACATAATTTAGTAGTTTTCTTTGTGTTCACTACACTAAATTGGCATTTTTGTAACAACCCTCATAGCAGTATTATTACTTTTGAGCTATAACAGTCCACTAAACAATTTTACACATTTTCACAAATAAAGTGATATAATAATTATATCACCATGAAGAGTATGATGCTATGTACAAGTGATACTATTTGTAGTGATCCAATTTATACATCACTTTTTTTTGTGAAACTATTTTTCATTTTTTTTACTGAATTTAATTTTGATTTGAAATTATTTGGTGGACTGCTACATCTCAAAGGTGATACTGTTTTTGGAGTTGTCACAAAAATGTCAATTTGGTGTAGTGGTTATTTGTTAATGTGTTTGAATTTTGAATTTTGAATTTAAACTTTACCGACCACTGTTTAGACATAGGCAAATTAAGGTTTATAGATCCAATAACAAAGTTTCCCGATTTTGATATTTAATACCATAATACTGCAAGTTAATTTCTTTTAATGAACATACTCCAAATCAGATTAACAATAGATGATTTTTTAAGAGAAAATTAGTAATTAACCGTACTGATATTGGGGTTTAAGTGTTAGCTAGGTGTTACGTTGGGTGGAACCTTGACATATTGAAAACATACTGATTATCAATCCATGGGAGGGAATGCATGTATTGCACCTCTTATGTTTTTTATTTAAATTTTTTTTTTTTTTTTTTGTAATGTATATTCATGATAGGGGCAAACTAAGCATCAGTTAATGGCCAATGCAGATCTCTTGGAATGGCTCTGCCTGAAATCAAGTACTTCACAGAAGCATCGCTTGCGGTGAAGAGAATCTTCAACAGGATTGATCGAATTCCCTTCATTGATGGGGAGGACGTGAAAGGTCTAGTACTAGACCAAGTCCACGGCGAACTTGAATTCGATCATGTCAACTTCATATACCCTTCTCGGCCTGATACTGTAGTCCTCAAAGATTTCAATCTCAAGGTCCAAGCTGGAAAGACTGTAGCACTCGTGGGTGCAAGCGGGAGTGGAAAGTCTACGGTGATAGCTCTAGTGCAACGCTTTTATGATGCAGACAATGGGGTGGTAAGGATTGATGGTGTAGACATAAAGATGTTACAGTTGAAATGGTTACGAGGGAACATGGGACTTGTCAGTCAAGAACATGCACTCTTCGGGACAACAATAAAGGAGAACATCATGTTTGGGAAGCCTGATGCTACCATGGATGAAATTATTGCAGCAACCATGGCCGCTAATGCCCATAACTTCATCCGGCAGCTCCCACAAGGTTACGAGACCAAGGTACACATATTTATTATCTATCTAGCCATCTATGTTTTTTTTTTTTTTTTTTTTTTGGAAAGTGAACTGGGGTTTTTAGGATCCCCGAACCTTATATTAAAAAAGATAATGATAAAGTTTACAATCACTCATACGTTCACTCATTTCATCATCTACAAAACAATAAACTAGTGAGAATTCTTGTTCATAGGATTCAAACCATGGATTTGTAATAAATCCAACAAATCTTGAGGTCCCCCAACAACTTCTCTTTGTTCTTCATTTGCAAAACTCCTGTATGACAATCAAGATAGTTTCAGTTTTATGATGTGGTAATAAAGGTAGGTGAACATGGAGCATTCTTATCGGGTGGACAGAAACAAAGAATTGCCATTGCGAGAGCCATCATAAAAAATCCAGTGATTCTTCTTCTTGATGAAGCCACCAGTGCACTCGACTCAGAATCTGAAAAGCTAGTCCAAAATGCTCTAGATCAAGCGTCTATGGGAAGAACCACAGTGGTATTTATCATCTTCTTTTATCTACAAGGGCTTGATGCTTCATCTGCCAAGACTGCCATGATCTTTTTTTTTTTTTTTTTTTTTTTTTGTCGTGTATAACTCTGAATCCCTGATCAGGTGGTTGCTCATAAACTCTCAACAATCAAGAATGCAGATGAAATCGCAGTTGTTAGTGGGGGTAGTATCATTGAGATAGGTTCTCACACTGAGCTCATCAACAAAAAAAATGGCCACTATGCAAAATTAGCAAAACTACAAAGGCAATTCAGCACCGGTGATCAAGATCAAATCAATGATTCCCGCAGTTATTCACTCACAAGGAGTAGCAATCGCCCAAGCTTAACAAGATCCAGCCCCATGTCCTTTGCTTCACCATCACCTCTCAATATTTTGGGATCGAATAGCTCAGTTTCTTATCCTCCACCATCATTCACTCGTCTTTTACGTCTAAATTCTCCTGAATGGAAACAAGGTTTGATTGGCAGCCTCTCAGCAATCATTTTTGGTGCTGTCCAACCCATTTACGCCTTAACAATCGGTGGTATGATTGCAGCATTCTTTTTGCCAAGTCATGAAGAGATGCGTGCTCATATTCGAATCTACTCCTTGATATTTTCCTCCCTGGCTCTCATTTCAATCCTTACAAACCTCTCACAACACTACAATTTTGCCTACATGGGTGAGTTTCTAACAAGAAGAATTCGGTTGAGAATGCTCACAAATATTCTAACCTTTGAGACAGCATGGTTTGATGAAGAGGAAAATACAAGTGGTGCATTGTGTTCTAGGTTAAGCAATGAAGCTTCCATGGTGAAATCACTAGTTGCCGATAGGGTCTCCCTACTTGTACAATCATGTTCAGCAGTAATAATCGCAATGGCAACGGGTTTAATTGTGGCATGGAAACTTGCTCTAGTAATGATTGCAGTTCAACCTTTAGCAATCCTTTGTTTCTACGCGCGAAAAGTTTTACTCTCTAGGATATCATTGAACTTCGTCAAAGCACAACAGAATAGTACCCAAATTGCGGCAGAGGCTGTCTATAACCATAGAATTGTAACCTCATTTGGAAGTGTCAGAAAGGTACTAGATATATTTGATGAAGCTCAGGAGGAACCTAGAAGTGCAGCAAGGAAGAAGTCATGGATGGCAGGGATAGGGATGGGATCGGCGCAGTGCCTGACTTTCTTATCATGGGCTTTGGACTTCTGGTACGGTGGGAGATTGGTGGAGTCTGGTCAGATATCAGCTGGAGATGTTTTTAAGACGTTCTTCATACTAGTGAGCACTGGAAAGGTCATTGCAGATGCCGGAAGCATGACCTCTGATCTTGCTAAGGGTGCGACTGCTGTAGCTTCATTGTTTCAGGTGCTTGATAGACAGTCCTTGATCCCAGGAGCTTACCAAGTAAGAAAATATTTTCATCTACATCGATGAATGTTGGTTGTCAAATTATAACTACTGTCCTGGGGACAAATATTAAGTGTGTCATATTTTGCTTTCTATGTGTCAAACAAACAGGGAGGCAAGAGCACTGCCAAAGGAACCAAATTGGGAAGAGTAAGTGGCACGATTGAGATGAAGAAAGTGGACTTTTCATATCCAAAGCGGCCCGACTGTTTAGTGCTGAATCATTTTTGCTTGGCTGTGAAAGCAGGCACCAGCATTGGACTTGTTGGGAAAAGTGGGTGTGGTAAATCAACGGTGATTGGACTGATTCAGAGGTTTTATGATGTTGAGAGAGGAGTAGTAAAGGTGGATGGAGTGGATATAAGGGAACTTGATATTGGGTGGTACAGGGCACAGACTGCAATCGTCAGCCAAGAACCTGTCATCTACTCAGGAAGTATACGTGACAATATTGTGTTTGGGAAGCTTGAAGCATCGGAGAGTGAGGTGGTAGAAGCTGCCAGAGCTGCTAATGCACATGATTTTATTTCGTAAGTATATTTAACTCTTTCATCATTCCAAGAATCCAGTAGTCTTGCTTCTCTTCGATCAGTTTAAGATATCGTTGAATAATTGATGAACTTTGGCGATAACCATACAGTAACATCCTATTCAAACATTGCTTTCTTTTTCATCAATAGAATAGAGTTTTCTTTGCCTACTATCTAGTCAAACACCTTAATGTATGCTATGTTTGTCGATTGTGTTTGTGTTAAACCACTAAACCGACATACTGGATGGGTGGTGTTCAAATTAAGCATCTCGACCCATTTGATGCGTCTAACAGTAAGGTTGGGTTGGCATGGTTACAACCAGTTCATCCTTTTGAAACACATTTAATTTGCTTTTGCCTTTTGATCTGCTGAAAGATGGTATTTTGTTGACAGGATTATGCCCTATTTAGTAACGACTGCGTCTTGTTGCTCGATGAATAGGCTGTGTTGATGTTTAATGGTCTTGATATGATTCATAAATAAGTCATGTTGTTGTTTTAAGGTGATTCTAAATGGCGAGGAAACGAGCGAGGAGGAAACGGGCGAGGGAGGGGGGTGTGACCCTCCATCCCCCTTGAGATGCGCGCCCGTGTGAATCTCAAGGGGATGGGGTCAAACCCCCCCTCCCTCGCTCGTTTCCTCGCCCCCTAGAACGGCTCGTTGTTTTATGTAAAACCTACAAAACACAACCTATTGCCACCAGGGTTGGCTATACACTAGCTGGAAATTCTTTGGTTTCTCCTTTCATGTCACTCAAAATTCCATCTTCGATCAGATCAAATCCTGCTAGTATTGATTCCATTTCAGCACATCTTTGAGCTTATATTACAATTGCATACTGCAATGAAAATAGGACCATAATGTAAACTCTTAATAACTGTTGTCATCCATCCAACCCGGTGCAGGTCTCTAAAAGATGGATACGAGACAGAATGTGGAGAGAGGGGAGTACAACTCTCAGGAGGGCAGAAGCAAAGAATAGCAATAGCCAGAGCCATCATACGCAACCCAACAATTCTCCTACTAGATGAAGCCACGAGTGCCCTTGACGTGCAGTCAGAGCAAATTGTGCAGGAAGCACTGGACCGGATCATGGTTGGAAGAACCACCATTGTGGTGGCACACCGTCTCAATACAATCAAGAAGTTGGATTCAATTGCATTTGTAGCGGAAGGCAAGGTGCTGGAGAGAGGAACCTATACACAGCTCAAGAGCAAGAGAGGTGCCTTCTTCAACCTTGCCAATTTTTGTTCTACAGATGCTGCAGACACAAGTATCGTGACTGCTTGATATAGTCATGGATACATGCCAAAAGCTCAAGTTATTTTTGTTTTTTATCCCAAGGGCAGTATTGGCTTACGAAACCAAGTTGGTTTAGTTGTTCGAAATAAGTGTCGTGTATAGTGTACGTAGTCACTATATTTTACAAGCTCAAAGATATGTATACGCTACACTAAATTGGCATATTTGTAACAACTTACTAAATAGTAACACTTTTGAGCTATAACAATCCACCAAATAATTTCAAGTCAAAACTAGATTTAGTCAAAAAAATGAAAAATAATTACACAAAAAAAATGATACAATAAATTAGATCACCAGTATCACTTGTAGGCTCATACTCTTCATGGTGATACAATTATTTTATCACTTTGTTTGTGAAAATGTGTAAAATTGTTTTGTGAATTGTTACAGCTCAAAAGTGTTACTATTTTTTGGGTTGTTACAAAAATGTCAATTTGGTGTGGTGATAGCTTGAAAAGCTATGGAGTAGAGTCAACCTCATGACGCGTGGTTGGTGATCTATCTGCCTCAATAGGAATCCTGAAAGTAGCTACCTTCACAGGGAGTGCCAACTCTTTATTCCATATTCTCTGACGCCTCTCGAAATTTCATATAAGCACTCAGCTTGGTATACATGGGCGGATCTACTAAGGGGCGGGGGCAACTTCCCCCCCCCCCCCTCAACTTTTAAAATATTTTTAGTATATATACTTTAGTTTTAAAAAAAGTCAATTATATAATGTAAAATACAATATAATATTGTTTACACAAATATTTGAAATTGTCTTTGTTGGTGTAGTAGTTGGAGGTTGATCATTTTTGGTAAAAGACCTGAGTTCGAAACTCTTCGAGTTTATTTTTATTTGATTTTCAATGCAATTTTATTAGTAATTGCAAACATTAAAAAATATTTAGTTTAATAAAAACTTATTAACATTAATAAATGAATTGTTTTTCACAAGTGGTATAAAACCTCCAACAAAAAATATTTAAAATTAATATCTAAAATAAAAACTATAGAATTCAATGAAAATATATACCATTAGCTAATTCGTACAAAATTTGAGCCTCATATAAACTATTTTTCTATGAAATTGTATTATGATCATATTAGGTTTGCAAATTTCAAAAAAAAATTAGCTTCATCTAGATACGTATTCTAATTATTTTGTGATGTTATATATTCTAGTTAATAACTAGTAGTTATTATGTTCGTTTGCTCTTTGCTAAGGTTATCGATAATGACCTTATTTTGGTTTAAAATTGGATTACACTGAATCCAATTTGGTATATGCAATGTATTTTTGATAGTTGTATTTATTTTTTATTAGTTCCTAGCTCAGGTAGAATTTTTTTTTAGCTTTACCAATGATAACTACTATTATCAATTAATAAGTATTTTTCATTTCGCCCCCCTCCCCCGACTAAAATCCTGGGTTCGCCCCTGTTGGTGTACTACACGTGTATTCAAAATAAGACTTTACGATAGCAAAGAAATGGAACATGGTGAAGACATGGGTCCAAACTGGTAAACAGACAGCATCCAACAATAATCTAGTTCAACTGTATTTTTTCACTTAAAATCTGTTGGAGCCTCATTAATATTTTTTAATATGAACATTAAGAATAAAAAATATCTTTTAATGATCAGTGAGTTTTGAAAGTATTTAAAGTGGAATATGTGATGGTTTGTGTAAAATACTTATAAAATCGGGGATATATATCTGAAGTTCCCGCAGCAGGTGTACGTGTAAAAAAATTTGTTACACCTCTTAAGATTTTATATAGGCTTTGTCTCTCTGTGAGGGTGGTCCCGTTAGGGATCATCTTGAAATCAATCTTTGACCAGAAAATGACCTACACAATGTTGCAAATGTGTTTTTTTGGTCGGGTAAGTATTATTGTTGTCAAGTTATCAACAATTCAACATGGTATGGCTATATTTAACCGTACATGAATCATCATCTTCCTAGTCAAATCTTGTTCAGATATAAAACCTATCACGGCAAATCGAATAAATATAGAAAGGTAATGAGATTATAAAGAAGTGAATGGTTAACAATCATGCACTACTACAAAAGAGATCATTTGTGGCAGTTAATAAGTGCCAAATATAATCTGTTTCTGGCGGCGGAACAACGCTTAATCCGCCAGAAACACATTGCAATGGCGGATTAAAAACCGCCACATATGTAAGTGTCAGAAAATGTTATTTTTGGCGGATAAGTTGTTTAATCCGCCAGAAATACCTAAAACTAAAATCTGTATTTCTGGTGGATATAAGCGCCTGATTTGAATCAAATCTGGCGGATATAAACACCAGATTTGACTCAATGGCGGCAGATATATCTGCCACATATGTGTCATAACTGGCACTTATATCCGCCGGTTTTGATTCAACTCTGGCACTTAATACCGCCACTTATGAGGCAAATCTGGCGCTTATATCTGGCACTGTTTATCTGCCACATCTAAATCATTTAATTTTTTGTAATTATCAATTTAAATGATAATTTTTTATCATTTAATAATTATCGCACACAAATTTTAACCACTAATTTTTAATAAAAAAGATAAATTATGTGATTATCCGCCACAAATGACTATTAAAATTATTTTTTATTAATAATAATTATCCGCCACAAATAACTAATAAATGTCGGTACAAATCCGCCAGAAAAGCTACATAACTATTAATTGTCATATACATCCGCAAATCTACTATTCAAGCCCATGACCCGAATTTGAACTTGATGCTGAATGTGACCCTGAACTTGCAGTTGACCTGATGCTCCACAGATACAAAAGCCTCGTCATCTCCCCATCAGGTCCAACACTAAAAAGCAATGCCCCAAATCCACCATACGGGACACCCCCCATAAAATGATGAGAGCTGCCAGAAGAATGATGTGTAGGTACCTCGGGCCGATATCCTGACATCTGAAATGGAGAAGGTGGCATATATGACATCAGATACATATGATACGGATGCAGTGGGTGATAACCTTGTGGGTGAGCTATGGGAGTGTGTCTGGGACTGCATAGCTTGCATCATCATCATTATCTGTTGCTGTTGTTAAGTCCACAACTCGTCAAGCTAAGCTAGCACAGCTTCGTGCTTCCTCTTCAATTCAAGGTTAGCAGCCCCAAAATGGCTTCTCTGGACCCTTATGTTCTCTTATATGAACTAGAAGTAGCAGACTTAGCATAAGGTATCATGTCAGGTGTCACCCCATGTCCATAACCCCGAACTCTGTTTAGTGTCTCAAGACCCGTATTATCGATATAAATCTATGTGCGAAGTTCAGGACAGTCTTCCATTCCAGCCTCGACCTGTGACTGAACAAAATTCTCCATGTACACTTAACAAACAAATATTTCGATAAATTAAATATTATGGTAGTGATGGTAGAGTATCCGATAAGAGATTCTTGAGTATATGCTTTGTATTGAGCTTAATTATGAGAAAACACTGAATGATTTCATGTTGAAAGTAGAATAACCATTCTTTTATTTAAAATAAAAAACGGAAAAGTATGTTTTGGTTTTGATGGGTCACAGCGGCACATAACAACATAATTGGGCACTTTTTAAGATATGCTGATGGATGAGGGGCAATTTGATATGTGATGAGAATTCACATAAGGTAGAGATGTTGTTGAGACTCTCGTCAAAAAAGGGTGCTAAAATAAGTTGGGGAGGACAAAATTAATTTCAAAATATGGACCTGTTAGCTTGCTCAATGGAGTATAGAAAATCATATCAATAATTCATGATTTGGCGTGTGTATAATGAAAACTTCATTCTTGCACTACACCAAAAATACCCATTAGCAACGGTTTTGAACCGTGAGGGTAACCCATTGTCACGGCTTAGAGCCGTGGGCTGTAGAGGCGTCGCTAAATCCCCAGTAACGGCTAAAAACCGTGGCAAACGGTTGATGATTTAGCCACGGTTATAAACCGTTGCAACAATGTTAGCCACGGTTTTAAGCCGTGGCCAGGAATAGCCACGGCTTAAAACCGTGGCAAGTCCTAGCCACGGTTATAAGCCGTTGCAAAAGTTTTAGCCACGGTTATAAGCCGTGGCAAGTCATGGCCACGGTTCTGAGCCGTTGCAATAGTTAGCCACGGTTTTAAGTCGTGGCAATTTTTATTTTTTTTTTTGTTTTTTTTGCTATCAAATGACTTTTTATTACATCTTATAGGTAAGTATAATTCAACACGTGCATCAATTCTTGCATCAGGTAAGTAAAATTTAATATGACTTTTTATTAAATTTAAAAACAACATTTACAACCTCTGATCAGCAAATTCCAGCAATTGCTTTCAAGCAATTCATTACAGCAGCAACATTTACAATTCATTACAGCGGAAATTTAGATCATTCACAATTCATTACAGCACGTGCATTAATTCAGATCATTCACAACCTCTGATCCGCAAATTCCAGCAATTGCTTTTTCAGCAAATTCAATAATGCGCCCTTCTTCGTCAATTTTCATCAGACCAAATGCAATGGCACGTTGTTCATCCATTGGCAGCGCAACAACAATGATGTCAGCATTTGTTTCTCTATGAGCTTGAATAAACTTCACATAGATCATACGGTATAGATGATCTCCAGCAAGAACCAAAAACTCCATCACATTGTGCTTTTCAAAGAGCCATAAATACTGTTTTACAGCATCAATAATAATTGGACTTAATTAGTAAGAGTAAAAATAGTAGTTAGAGCATTATCAGTCAATTAGGATTAGGTTAATTAGCTTGCCAGAGAAGTTAAGAGTATTATAAATAAGGCAAGGGATTGTTCATTGTTCTTATGTTGATGAATGAAAGAATAGTAATTTCTTATTTGTTTTCAATTAGTTTGTAAGTGTCAGGGTGTATTGAGGCGAGGGTTTGGGTTCATTGGTTTAGAATGCAAGCAGTAGCACAGATCATTCTCACCAGTTAATATAATCGGAGAATCATCAATTCAATAGAACTTGATACTTACAGACTAACATTAACACAAACGTCTCTATCTTGGTGCCAATAATAATTACAAGAAAACTGAACATAACAATCATTCATATGCAGATATTACCAAATACAAGGATACATGTTGGTTGACTGACGTACCGATAGTCCATTGGTGAGAAGTGGAATGGGTTGAGACTCGTGTCTAGAAGAAGAAGAAAGATCAACATCTTCTCCTTGCCATGGACACATTGTTTTCCCATTGCTGTAGTTGAACTCATTCTCCAAGTCATCAACATCGTCCTCATCATCATCTCCGTCCACTCTAGGACTCACTAAATTTAGTAGAGCGAAATCAGATTTCAACCAAATGATGGCAAGACAGAATGGAACAGAAATTATCAAATCAAAATTGCATAAAGCCATGCCTTCAGAACTAATAATAAGCATAAATAAAAAACAACAGGGCAACCTTTGTGTCTTTTGTACCTAGTCTTGCACTGAGGGCAAGACTGA
Organism: Berberis vulgaris; assembly: GCA_963556465.1. Classification (NCBI taxonomy): domain Eukaryota; kingdom Viridiplantae; phylum Streptophyta; class Magnoliopsida; order Ranunculales; family Berberidaceae; genus Berberis; species Berberis vulgaris. The sequence goes on along the minus strand of OY747125.1, from coordinate 34,284,501 downwards.
TTCCCATATCTTCTTTCATATTCATAACAGACCCGGCAAACTGGAAAGGCGCACTCGTTGCAAGCAACAAATATGTCCCCTGTGGCAGTGACCCCAACGGTATCTCCACAGATCTGACACACTTGGCCATTCAAAGACTTCAAGGGTTTGGCCTGCATTATCCAAAGAATGAAATCAATAAGAATTCAAGGTAGACCTAATAAAATTGCATTTGGTAAATCAACAACACACATAACTAATCCACATTATAACTTACAAAAGGAACTGATCAAATTCATCCTAAAGACGAGCGCAATCAAGTGCAACTACATTTAGCACACACTGAGGACAGGACACTAGATCTTACCTTAAACCTCCAAGAAGCAACTTAATTCTCTAAAACGAAATAAGAAAATATATAAAATTTTACACTTGGACAGCTGAACTACAAAATCTAGAAAAAAAAAATTTCATTATCTTCTATCCGCAGACAAAACCTTTTGAAAATTCATTATCTTCCAAACTTGTCTCAGTGTTGATGATTCTTTGCACTAATCAGTCGATCTAGCAGTTCGAAAGAAACAAAAATATAAATTATTCAAGTGAAGGAATACCTTGCATAACAACATTATGAAGAAGAGATCATCACGCCAGACAACACCAATTAGTTTACAAGAACTGAAAACATGAAACCTAGGAAGAATGACCACTCAAGCAGCTTACTTACCACATTTATTGCAGTGGATGAAGTTCTCTTCGCCTCCGATTCCGTAACAGCAAAAACATAAGATAAAAAAACTTCAGATTATTCAAATTTTGAATAATTACTACAAAAAACATTGTATGGAACAAGGATAGAGGATTCAACCTGCAAACTCCACATCCATCACAATGAAATTGCTTCTTTGAAACCTGAAACCCAAACCAGATTGTCAGCTATGTAAATTGTTCATTCCTGAAAAACTAATACTGCTTCTAAGTGAATGTCTTAAAACCAAATGTTGCCTAAAGAGTTGCAAGGTGAGTAGAAAGGCAGATTCTACAGTTTTCACAGGAGGAACAAATCTAGACTACAGAAACATAAGAGCAATCATGAGAGAAACTACACACACATTATAGAGACTTGTATAATCAATTATTGACATCTACTAAAAGAGAGGACTTTTGCTTGCTATAAAATTATATGCACTGTCCAAATTTTCATAGTTAAAATGAATTTTAAATCTTAAGAGTAGTCCACTTTTCATATTAAAATCGAAGTCTAAAGCTTAAATTTTCCCAACCCATGGATACAGCATATTGCTATTGAGGCCAATTGAGTATATGTTTCTTTGTTTCATTACCTCTTTTGCAATTAAGCTAAAAAACATTTAAACCAATTAAGCTAGAATACCCAAATGATCATGCTCATAACAATACAAACACACAGACATGGCTAAAGAAGACTATTGAGTAAATCATGTTGATGGTCTATACATAGTAGCAGACTCAAATCCCTCCAATTGAAATGCTCCCTTGTACATAATAAACACTAGTGCTTAACAAAAGTCTCAAAAAATTAAAGAAGACCCAATACTCACCAAGTAGTTCTTCTACCGCTTCTTCAATAGCAAAGGACCAACATTATCTCCAGTGTCTTTGTTGTGCTTCACATGAGTTCCATCACATAGAGGAAATGTACCTGACCTCCAACACCTGCCAAACACACAAACACCCCAACACCCCAATTAGAATCTCACCCATATGTTGTTCACAATCCAATGAGGCAATGAACAAAGACAGGAAATGAGAGAATGTTGAATAGCTTACCTGTTGTTTTGAGTGGTTCTCTTAGTCTTCTTCTTCTCCTCTTCAAAAATCGAGCTGGAAAAAAGAAGAAAGTGAGTTATAGGGTTTGCTTTGCTGAAAGAAGAAAAAAAAATAAGAAGAAGAGATCAACAAAAAAAAATCAAATTGTTTTGCTTTGCTGAAAGAAGAAAAAAAAAATTGAAACAGATCTGAAGAAGAAGAAGAGATCTAAAGAAGAAGAAGGATCTTACTTGGAAGGAGATCTGAACCAATTTCATGTTCTTCTTCAGTTCGGTTCTCTCAAGATCTAAAGAAGAAGAAGGAGAAGAAAAGTTTGAGAAGGAAAAATCTAAATAAGAAGGAGATCTAAAGAATAAGGAGATCTAAAGAAGAAGAAGGAGATCTTACCTTCTCAAACTTTCTTCTTCTTTTTCTTTTTCTTCTTCTTCTTCTTCTTCTTCTTCTTCTTCTTCTTCTTCTTCTTCTATCGTCCTCTCCTTCTTTCGTCCTTCTTCTTCTCTGCTTCGAGAATCAGTAGTGCTTGTGAAGAGGAGGTGTGGAGAGAGTGAGAATCTGTTTTTCCCCAATTTTTTTCGCCAAAGCGCGAAACTGCTCCCTCCAAAGTGCGAAAGTGATTGGTCTTATAGCTACGGTTTTAAACCGTTGGCAGTTTTAGCCACGGTTATAAACCGTTGGCAGTTATAGCCACGGTTTAAAACCGTAGCAACCCTTTTGGTGTAGTGTTTTTTGGCCACGGTTTTATTTTTTAGCCACGGTTTTAAACCGTTGGCCGTTATAGCCACGGTTTTTAGCCGTGGCAAATAAACCAACGGCTTAGAGCCGTGGCCACCTCCCCGTAGCTAAACAAGCCTTTTGGTGTAGTGTTGGTTCTATGATAATTTTTATGAAAGCGTTACATTTGCTTATCTTCTATGGAAGTTTTATTATCCCATAATGTATCCTAATTTTTGGCATATTTCTATAATGATGATCAATTCAACCTCTGATAAAAAATATATACCTTGTTTATATTTCATCTCTTCAACAAGTTCAGTAATGAGCATAGCGACTTTGGCCTTAAGACTCAAGAGCAACGATGGAGCTACGTTGTAATGGTTATACCCTTGTGTAGGGGTAGGCATCCCATCCCGCAATCCCGATCCCGTCCCTTCCCGATCTAGAATGAGATGGGATGAAGATTTTCAATCCCGCCAATCTCGTCCCGTCTCGTACTGATTTTGTAATATTTATTATTAATAATTTTAATATTTATTTTAGAATTGCAATTGTTTGGATGCCCATATAAAGTTTGGAAATAATGTTACAGGTTGTGTATTATGTTTGTGAATGAAGTCATAATGAATCAATGAAGTGTAAATAAAGTCAGAATGAAGTTTATGTTACATATTGTGAATGGAGTCTATGTTTATGTTATAGATTGTGAATGAAGTCTATGTTTTTTTATGTTACAACATGGTAATATGTTACACATTACTATGTTTATTATGCTAGAGATTGTGTTTATTATGTTTTGTTGAAATATGTTATTATATTACAGAAATATGTTATTATATTACATGTTGTAATATGTTACAAATTGTGTTTATTATGTTATAAATTGTCAAAATAATTTATCAACAGATCAGGCATGCTGATCCCGTCTCGTCCCGATCCCATTTGGGATGGGACGAGGTCGGGATGAGGTCTATCCCGTCCCGATCCCGAATGAACGGGATGGGTCCATCCCGTCCCGTGCCCACCCCTACCCTTGTGGCTTCACTCATATAAAATCAAAGGAAATGACATGTGTGCTGGGGCACCACTTTTTTATTTTTATTTTTTGTTTAGAGCATCCCTCCTATACCAATTCCAATTGAGGTAGGGTAAGTATTATTTTATTAAAATATTATACTTATCCCGCCAAATCAATTGACTCCTAAACCTTGTTTTTCCAATAAAGTAATTTTTTGTCTTTTTGAGTCGAAAGTCAAAGTTGAGCGCCACTTGAAATGGCAACATTTCAAGTAGCGCTTTACCCTTATCTCATCTATCCCCCACTTTCTTCTTTGTCATCTCCTTTTAATTGACACATTGCGGGTGATTTGAGGGGGGATAATTTCATTCCACCAAAGTTATCCCCCTCGAATGAGCCTACTATGGATGTTCTTACACAACTAATCTTGTTGGTGTTTCCCTTAGTACCCAAAACTATTAAAATAAGAAGAATAAATTATACATCTAATTACCATGTGTACCGCTGAATTTATTTCATCAAATTTTTTAATAGCACATTTTAATGAGCCAAAACTACTTGATTTACTTTAAAAAATTTGTATTAAATTCTAGTTTCTGTTTCATTAAACTTTATCAGCATGGGTACCACGCCACATGGGCACTAATTACGGATAATTGGAACTAGCTAGACTATATAGCTCCTGCAGCCTTAAATGAACAGTGGATGACAATGCGCGTATAGTCGACTTTAAATTTTATTTTTCATTTTGCCCCTACTCATTACCTAAAATTACATTCTAACTCATAGAAGACAAAAGAAGTAGAGTGAGTAATATGGCGAAGTTAAAAGAAGTGGAGTGGGTCATATGCAAATAATTTAACAACATTTCCTTTTTCATCTTACAGGTGGGGTGTACATGGATCTTCGAGATTTTCTCTTATTTATTCATTAAATTAAATTGTTTTAATTTAATCTCAAAATCCAACAAACATAAATTAAAAAACATTTTATAACAAAACATTTATACATCAACTCCTGACATAATCTATTTGAAGCCCCCAATTATTTATAAACTATAAATATGCCCTTATATCTAAAATTAAGATTTTCCATTCTGCCGTCCACATTTCATACTTTTTTCAATTAAATCCAGCCCCTCTCAAACATTGATTAATTATACCTTAACTCCTAACATAATTTATTTGAAGCTCACGATTATTTTATAAACTATAAATAGACTCTTGCATCTAACTTTGAATTCCCATTTGTCCACCACATTTAATATTTTTTACAGTCAAAACTAGCCATTGTCAAACATTAATTAATTATAACTAATTCCCTAATATAATTTATTTGAAGCCCCAATTTATATATAAATTATAAATATACCCTTACACTAGTGAGAGTGTAATCTTTGGTTACAATATTTAAATACTAAATTTATATTTTTTACTTATTATTAATTTCATAATAGAATAATAAATACTTAATATAAAATCAATGTAAGGTTTTCGAATGAGTCCTACAAGTTGTTTGTGTGGTATCACATAGCTTCGAGTTCCCTCTAAAGAGAAGATGAACATGGTATTACTTTTATAGATCATTTTTATATGAATGATAAAAAAAACATGATGAAAAAATAATTTCACATTTGCAATGGATCTGTAGATATATTTTATGAAAGTCTTTTGTTAATAAATTACTTCGAAACATACGTACATTTTGTTAGTCTATCAATTAACCAGGGGAAAGGTTTTTCAAACAGATTACTTCGTTAATCACCTAAATTTTGGCTTATATATTCTTCTCTTTTGCCATGAATTCAAATTACTTGTTCTATACTGAATTCACATTTAATATTTTATGCATTTTTTTGGGTTAGCTGCTAAGTAGATGAGAATCATCAATTGATTGCAAATTTGGAAAATGCAAGTATGTTAAGTTTAACCTTTTGGTAATTGTTCAATCTAATTCTATTAATCTCCTCTTTTGCTCTGGTGCGTTAGAGGAAATTTATCTGTGTAGAATTTTTTTATATAAAAAACATTTATTTAAATAATAAACATTGGGATGCGACCCTTTCAAACACTTAACACTATCTGAAACAACAAAGAAGATATAATCAATACACAGATGCAAAAAAAAAAAAAAAAAAAAAAAAAACTTAACATTGACACCAATACATAAGACTACCAACAATTGCAAACAATCACTACTTTCCCCCCAAAACAATGTAGATGAGAAGGAAAGATGAATCACCTCACTAGTTTTTCGTATTGTTGACGACAATTTAATATCTCTATCTCCGGAGACAACAATAAAATGGAGCCAACAAGAAGAACTAAACTCCAACTTGAGAAAAACGATGAAAAACACTCAACTACTCGACCTTGAAAGCTTTGGGGCTTCTCCAAACGATGAAAATTGTTTGAACACCAAATTTCTTGCAATAAGCCAAAAGAACACAAGTCACCGACAAAGTTCTCCATTATAATTATTTGAAAGAACAATTTTTTCAAAGTAGTGTGTTTGTCCAACAATTGGTAGTAGAGAAACAAAAACTCACAAAGAAACTCCTCTCAGAAAGCAGAACGTTGATTGAAATAGAACACGATCTTATCAAAATATAGAGAATTTTTTCTAAGAGATAGTGAAAACTTTCCCCAAAGGAGAAGAATCTCACACCACAAATAAATATCCCACTCGAAATGAAAATCAAAATTGTTCTTCAACAACATCTACAAACAGAATAAGTCCACACACCCTCCAAACACAAAGAGGACAACAAAAGAATAAGATGATTAAGGATTGTTCAAGAGGGAGTTGGGAAAGAAGTAGTTATAACCGCAGCAGAGCACTTATCCAAATAGTTTCAAAGGTGTGCCTCTTGAGATTCAAACTTGAATGTAGTCATGCCTCCCAGCACAAACATTCTCCACTTTAATCTTCTCTTACTTTCTAATCTTAGAGGGTGTTTTTTTTTTCCAGCTCTAAGTGCTAAGCACCTCCTTGGTGCTTATTAAATTGTTCTAAATTTAGAACGTACACAGAACTTCTAAATCTGATTAGAATTAAAAACAGACACCCGATCAAAGTAGACCACTTCTTATTTAGAACCAGAGTTCTGATTAGAATAAAAAACAAATGCCACCTTACTTTCCCCACTTCTCCATTGTTTTTAGTCGATTTTTTCTCCTTTTTTCAAAAAAATTTCCTCTATGTTTTCTTCATCATTATTTTATTGTTCCTTTTCATGTTTTTCTTACGGACCGCTCTTTCTTATGGATTCAACTTTTGTTCTTTCTTATGGATTTAACTTTTGATAGGTTTCTCTTGCACTCCCCTTCAAATTTCATTGAAGAAATTAGGTGGCATCTTCAAGTCTCATAATGTTCCAGACCTCCTTTTTGATATCTCTTTTTTCACATTTATATCTAAATAAGAACTAGTGTATTTCCCATGCAGTTGGCACGATAGAAGAAGGTGGGTTGTGGAAATAGGTCAAACTCGGTTGAAATTTTAAACAATTAGGAAAAAATACATTTTAAAAATGTCACAATTAGTCCTCCTCAAACTTCGATTTTCCAAAATATGGAGTTCATGGTCTTTGATTGAATGTATCTTAATATTGAAAATACTTACGACATGAAGTGCATTAGTTTACATTTTTTTTTTTTGGAAAAATGCATACTACGTGAAATGCATATTTAAAACTTCAAGCGTTTGTATTAATGATTGGTTTCATTGGAAATATCTTCAAAAAATGTATTTTAACCATACAAAGTTTACTAAAATCCGACAACTAAATATAGTTATAATGATTTTCATTTTTAACGCAAATTTTCTCTCTCTGCTACATATGCATTCTACAAACTTTTTCTCATTTTTGTTCATTTCCTTTGCTCTTCTACTTGCAACTTATTTACAAACATGCCATTGTTGATAATGAATATCCACCAATCAATATCTTTCGCAATTTTCAATCCTAACTATCTTTTATCTCCAACCCCAAACACCATTTTGATTTATAAGATAGAGAAGTGTGTCCCCCGTACCGTTGGCACGATATGATTTTTTTTTTTGGGTAAACATCATGACATGCCAACTCGTCTGTGCCTATGTCACATTGAACACACTCACTTTGCCTAAGAAATCAATTGGAAAACATATAAATAACAATACAATACAAAGTCATTCATTTCACAATATAAAATAAATTTCATAGTTGCCAAACAGATTTGAAATTGCACACAATGACAAATACTAAAAAAACACTCAACTGTAAATTTATGTCTACAAATCAAAATACATTTAGTAAAAAAATTATACTTTAAAGATGATAAATTGAAATCGGTAGAGATGACAGAATGTAAGTGAGGGTTAAGATAAATTGAAAGAGTGTAAGAGATATTGAAATATAAGAAATTGTTTAGGGTCGCTAGATCTTTATGTTTAGGTAAATCTCAACCGTCTTTTATCTCTCACTTAAAACACCATTATGAATTGTACTATAAACTAGCATATTACCCATGCCATTGACACTCACGTATATTTTTTTTTGTTGCTAATTATCACGCACTGGACACCCTCACCACCATCCCCACCATTTCTCTCATTCAGTTCCATTAAAAAAATCACATTTTAAAATGTAAACTAATATTTTTGAGGTGCAAGCTTATTTTAAATACTAAAATTTTTATAGTCAAACTCGATTAAAATTAGAATCGATAGAATGTTCAAGGTCTTTGTTTAAATGTTCGTCTGTTTCTTTGAAAATTATTATACTTAGGCATGAAAATACTAAAAATAGTTATATATTTTAATAATAAAATATATAATTTTGAAAATTTAAGTGTTTGTATTGATAATTTGTTTTGTTGGAAAAATCTTCAAAATTGCATTTCAACAATTCTAAATTTACTAAAAATCTGACAACTACGTAGATAATTTTATTTAAAAAAAATGAAAACACAATACTTTCTCTCGCCATATGTACATTCCACCAACTTTTTTCACGTTCCTTTCCTTTTTCTTGCCTTTCTACATATTTTATATTTACAAACATGTCATCATAGGAAATGAATCTCAACCCACAATTCATTTTCCAACTTTCAATCATTAGTTTTTCCCAGTTAGCAATCAATAGTAAACACCACTCTGAATTGTAAAATAAACTAGTGTGTCCCCTCCCCCCGGTGTCGTTGGCACGATATGATGTTTTTGGGTAAACTTCATGACATGCCAACCCGTTATGCCTACGTCAATATGAAAGCACTCACTTTGCCCAAGAAATCAACTGGAAAACATAAAAGTTATAATACAAAACCATTCATTTCATAATATAAAAATGTATTTCATAGTTGCCCGACAAATTTGAAATTGCACACAATTGCAAATATTCAAAAACACCCAACTGTAAAATAGATTTAGTAAAAAAAAAGTTATACTTAAAAGATTAGTAATTGAAAGTGGGAGAGATAAAAGAGTGTAAGTGATGATTAAGAGAAATTGAAAGAGTGTAAGAGATATTGAAATATGAGAAATCTTCTAGGATCGTCGGATCTTTATATTTGGGTAAATCTGAGACATTTTCTATCTCCAACTCCAAACACAATTCTGATTTTTAATATAGACTAGTGTGTCCCCCTGTGCCGTTGGTATGATATGATTTTTTTGTGTAAACCTCATGACATGCCAACCCGTTCATGCCTACGTCACCTTGAGCACACTCACTTTGCCTAAGAAATCAATTGGAAAAACATAAAAGTTACAGTAGAAAGCCACTCATTTCACAATATAAAATGTATTTCATAGTTGCCCAACAAATTTAAAATTGCACACAATGTCAAATATTAAAAAACACCCAATTGTAAATTTATGTGTACAAATCAAAATACATTTAGTAAAAAAATATATAAATAAAAATAATCTTATACTTGAAAGATGAGAAATTGAAAGCGGGAGAGATGAAAGAGTGTATGTGAGTGTTAAGAGAAATTGAAAGATGAAAAATCGAAAGTGTAAAAGATATTGAAATATGAGAAATCGTCTAGGATCATTAGATCTTTATGTTTAGGTAATTCTCAGTCGTCTTTTATCTCCAACCCCAACACTATTTTGAATTGTAATATATATTTGCAATGAGAATTCACTGCCTTTGGTTGATTTCTTGTTCCATGTGCCAAGGACACAAGTCATTTTCGACACATTGCAATGTCAAGGGAATCTGGAATCTTGATAAGGAGGATGTTATATGTAATTGTCTGGATAAAGGACTTTTCAAGTTCAATCATATTGGTGCTTTTTACATAATTACTCTATCTGGACCATGGTATACTTTATTGGAAACTATCTTATGTCTATTTCACGATGAAAGGAGAACACTCCTATTAAAAATTATAAATTTCCACTATGTTCCCGTCTGGTTACAAATCTTTAGCCTTCCTATTGAACATTATCTTCCACCCGAAGTTAAGGCAATTGGTGAATTTTTTGGCAAAGTAACTGATCAAGATACTACTGTAAGATTTGAGAAACATGAACCATATTTTCGGGTCCAAGTTCTTATCAATACAAGGAACCCTTTGGCTTCGTCTCTTATCAGAGCCTTCCAAATTGAGTTCAAATGCAAACTTTTCTCAAGTTTGAAGGATTGATGTTGATTTGTTATTAGTGGTCTTTGGACTTAATGGTTGTGATCTACAGCACAAGTTACATTTTCGCTACAAAGATGAGTCCCTATAAATTGGTCCCTTCACCGTACAAATTATCTCTTAAGATGAGGACATCTAAGGGTGTGTTTGATTGCATGGAATCCTATGTCATGGGAATTTATGAGGGGACCCCTACATTTTAGGCTAAATTAATGTATCACTTTACATTCACTATTTGATTTTGTGATCAATGGTGGGAATGGAAGTCCCATTAACATGGGAATCACACTCCTTGGTCCCCCAAAGCACATGATTCACATGTTCATGGGACTTCCATTCTCACCATTGATCACAAAATCAAATGGTGGATGTGGAGTGATACCTCAAATTAGCATAAAATATAGGGATCCCCTCATGGATTCTCATGGCATAGGATTCCATGCAACCAAACACACCCTAAGTTGCAAAAGATAACTCTATCCCAAAAGGCGACCTCGCTGGAATCTAGTTCTTCATCATCCAGTCAATATAGTTAACATTTTCAATCAATTTCAAGGATTTTTAACCACTCCCGCCCTTTGTATTTGAATTTTTCCAATCATCACCCCTATTGGAACTCCATCAATTTTCTATAGTCCGATGTGACACACTCTCATCAACTGCTCTAATCTCTGTGCACTTTCAATCAAACTTTCCTCATCCTGCCCCTATTTTGTTTGTTCCCAATAACTATCATCCTAAATTTGATATGTTCATCTTCTTCTCTATGTTTTTCCTCTCAGTCTTTATCTCCAAAACCCCCTTATCTTACTTTGTCACGCCTTCAAGGAGATATTGAAATAGTTTCCGATGCATCTAAATTTGTCCCTGTTGACACACTTGCAAAAATGAGCATCAGTAAATCAGAGACCACTGTGTTAGCGGCCAAAGACATTCCAATGGTAAAATCAGATTCTTGAACAAGGATTGAATCAGACTAATAAAATTAGGGTTGCATGTGTGTACATTTTTCATCCATTTTGTGCACCTTATATAATGAGAGCATTTTACTCCTTCATTGACTCTACCTCTGAATGCATAATGGATGGAGGAGATCTCGCTTAGGATCTTCGCTTATGAAAGTATGTCCATGTAGGGTTCTTCACCCGTCCACGACCAATCCTCTTTTGTATTTGGCTCTCTTTAGGACTCAGTGCCTAATTGGATCACGAGCGGTCTAAATGGATCTTGGGCCTGTCCTAGTCCAAGGGTCTGTATTCGAGCCTTATTGTTCTGGGCCAAACTCTCAGATTCTTACCGCATTGGGCTCACATAATCTGGGTTTGGGCGCTGACTTACGAGCCGAATAGAAATTGACTTGGACCCGACTCGAACCTGGCATGGGCCTAATATGTTTGGGCCTTATTTCATTAGGGTTGACATGTGCCATGTGTTTGGCTTTAGTTGGGTGACTGTTTTGATGTCTCATCAATTACACCCCCTAGTCAGTGGGGTTGCATACATGACCACTAACTCGCTGTAAGTAGGGGCTTGTGTGATGCCATGATGGCATATTTTGGCGTCCCTTTGGTTTATGTAGAACAGTTAAAGTTGATGCGTCTGTTGGATGATTGTTTTTCCCACACGTGAAGCCTATATGAGCATGGTTTGGGGGGATTTTATCTTTTTACTTCCCAGTGTTTCCAGAGCTTTGAACTGTGTTCTGTTCCAAAATTTTCAAGTCGGAATCCAATGCAAACCTTCATTTATTCCAATCACGTCTAAAAAAGACATCTTTCCACCGAGCGACATATCGCATGCCTTGACTTCTTTAGGGAGTCGCCGATGACGAAAACGGACATGGTCGAACTTCGTCGACAGTATAAGATTCTTGATAATTTGAAATTGTCTATTATTGAGGTAGGTGACTTCACAACTCAACCGAGGGAGGGCTATGTCTGTTTGTACAATGCCATGTTCAAAGTTGGTCTGCGCTTCTATGTTCCTAACGCCATTTGACGCTTTCTATCATACCATGGTATTCCCCCAGCCAACTGACGCCGAATGGTGGAGGACCCAAATCGCAATTTGATTAGGGCGAAGGAGGTTGGGCTCCACTTGTCAATGATGGTACTGCATGTGTTGACCTCAATTAGGATGAATTCGAATGGGTTTGTGCTCTGAGGGAGCCTTCCTGTCTGAGTAAACATAATTGGCAGAAGTACTACTTCTCGCTTTTGTGGACTCTGAGTACTTCTCTTATGAGGGTCAATCAGTTATACGTGGTTTCAGAGCTCTGACTAAGTTCCGTGTTTTCCCTTTTTATAATTTTTGTTGTCGTCTGATTTGTTGGTTGTTCACAATCAGGGTCGTTTCCTCCTATTACTCTCTCTTCTGAAGAGGAAGGGCAAAGGCTTGATTCCTCGTCTGCCAGTGAGGGCTATTCTAGGCGTCCTTAGACCAAAGAACATCAGGCGGAGCGGCTTATTTTCCATTGAAACTGGTAGTACGGAGCTCATCTTCATGGTCCAAGGGTCGAGCTTTTGTGCCAACGAAGAAGAAGGTCCAAATTGTGAAAATGCCTAGCCTTTTGAAGAGAATGGCTCTTGAGGGACTAATTTCTCTAGTCCATTTGTCCAAGATGATAAAAAATGGATCTGCCCAGACTACTCGTCATGTTTCGCTGACCGCCAAAGAAAAGATCTTATGGAGTCTATTGGGGTTGAGGTTCCCAGTTAGACGAATGGAGAGGCGACGATCGTGTTGGATAGTTCTTTTTGAAAGGCTCTGAAATCTTCTGCCGAGCTTGTTCTTCCCGCTCGCTGTGCTCCGCTGACCGCCATTGAGGAGTTGTCTCGTTATACATGGATAAACGAGCTCAGGAAGTTGAGTAAGGAGGAGGCTGATATTGTTTCAAACAAACTCCTTCAGACCACAATCAGAGCTTCCATCAATCTCAAAGCAGAACAACTTGTTTTAGGAGATTTTGCATACACTCCGTGGACTCAGAGGTTGCCGAGCTTGGGTAGAGTTTGACGACCCCAATGTTAAGAACGACTTATCCACGGACTGAGCTGCTGCCCGAGTCCCTGTTCTTCCATCCTGATCCGCAAGACATGTCTTGCCTAACTCCTTCTCTATCTTTTGTGGCAAGGGGAAGGGCGTTGTTGAGTTCCCCCTCTTCAGACATTGTAAGAAAAAGAGTTGATGACCCCAAGGTCCTCCAATTGACGCTTGAGCCTATAATTTTTTTTCAGGCACTCTTCACATTGACTCTGATGGCAAACATGCTTGGTATGGTGAAGTGGATTACAGAGCGAGCTCTATCCAACATATGAATGATTGATTCAACTGGTTGGTCAACCGAGCACCACTGTTGGAGTGGAATGCGAGGGATCATCTTGATCAAGGGCAGAAGCACCCGATGTTGTTAAGTTAAAGACATGTCTTTCGATTTGACTTATGTTATGGTTATTTTGCTATATTTAGTGTTGATAGCTTCATATGTATTTTCTTATCAAGGAATGTTCCACCTGAGACTATGCTGGCATGGTGGGAACTGGGATGGAAGCTTCCCGAAGATAAAGCTCCCATACGTTGTTTTTTAGGTAGACTATCGGAAAGAGCAATTAACTGCCTAGTCTGATCTGGGGACTTGGCTGAAGAAGGCTCATGAAAGCTTGGACAAGGCGTACCTGAGCGAACCACAATAGCCAACCAGATAGAGTCTGCTTTGAATGACGTTGCTGACGCTTAGAGGGCTTTGGAAGTGGAACGTACTGAGGCTAGTCATCAGAAGCATCTTCGTGAGGAGTCTAAGGTGCAATAGTTCCACCTCACCCAAGAGCTGGAATCTAAGCGGTAAAGGCGTGGCAAGACTGACCGTCAACTAGCAAATTATGAAGATAGGCTAGCCAAGGCCAACAAGGAGCTAACCAACTTGAAGGCGCAGTGGGAAACTCGAGAGAATTAGCTCATCGAGTCTGTATATATTGTTTAGTTCAGTCAGGTTGTTGCAGAGAGACAAGAGTTGCTCCATCTAATTGAGAAAGAGACTGGGACATCTCTGCTTACACGACGTCGGCCTAAGGGCACTTCGAGGAAGTAAACGAATTTTCACTTCTTCCCCTTCTTTGGATGGCCATGAAGCTTACTAGGATGTCCCAGAGTCTGCCAATGATCCTGTTTTGTCTGCCCCTACGAAGTTTCGCCCCTTGAGCAGAGTTATTGTAACAAACTTTCTTTTGATCAATGACATTTGTATTTTCTCTGTCTCATATTTGTGTTCACCTTGTGTACTTGCCACCTTGATTTTTATTCAGACTAGGCTGTGTAGATTGATAAGTCACCGAAACTCTTCATTTATGATTGGACTGAGATAATTGATGCCACTTTAATACGGAACAGGACTAGGCTGAACGGAAGTCATCTTGGTCCGAACGGACTAGACTTAGGTAATATGAGTCATCTTAATCTTGAAAAGGATTAGGCTTATAGAACACATCCATGTTCGAACGGACTAGACTTTAGTAATATGAGCTATATTAATCCTAAAAATGACTGGGCTTAGAGAAGTAATCCTGATTTGAATGGACTAGACTTCAGTAATACGAGTTAATCTTAATCCTAAAAAGGGACTAGGCTTAGAGAAGTCATCCTGGTTCGAACGGACTAAACTTCGATAATGTTAGCCATCTTAATCCTAAAAATGACTAGGCTTAGAGAAGTCATCTTGGTCCGAACGGACTAGACTTCGATAATATGAGTAATCTTAAGCCTAAAAAGGCTAGGCTTAGAGAAGTCGTCCTGGTCTGAACGAACTAGAATTTGATAATGTATACAAGTATTAATCATGAAAAGGACTAGACTTAAGCGGACTAGGTCACCTGGATGCGGCAAGTCGTTGTTACCCTGAATAGGACTAGACTCTCGGCCGCTGTGAGCCATTGTGGTCCTTTAGATGAAATAGGTCACTTAGATGCGGCAAGTCATCGTCATCATGAATAGCACTAGACTCGGTCGTTGTGCATTATCTTGGTCCTTTAGACGAACTAGGTCACTTAGATGCGGCAACTCGTCATCATCCTGAATAGGAAACTCGGCCACTATGCGCCATCTTGGTCTTTTAGATGGAGTAGGTTACTTTGATGCGACAAGTTGTCTCATCCTGAATAGGATTAGACTCGGTCATTGTGCACCATCATGGTCCTCACTGGATTAGGCATGCGCCTGCATGTAAAGTTGGATATGAAATGGAACTTTTAAAGAGTGTACCTTAATTGATAATACTGCATTAAGTGTTATAATTCCACGATCTTTTTTTAAGACTCTCTCCACTCGGGCTCTCTGACTAGGAAGCCCTTGACCTGTTGGTTCTTCTCTAGGAGGTTCGGACTGTAATAGTTATTTGTCTGATCACTTCATTAATGCATCATGGCATTCCCTTGCGTCAGCTCAACACTGATATGGCCCATGCGATTCTAAGCCCGCCCAATGCAGTCCACCAAACAGACCTGAATTCTTACAGCCTGCTAGGCTCACATGTCTCACAACTATCCTCAATATCCGTAAGCCCTGTTAAGGCAAGTATCTCGATGATCAGCTTCGGACGGGCAATTACAACAACTCTTTGCTTCCAACTTGGAAGCATATTCTAGAGTACATATCACTTATGGAGACTTCTACCTATAGAATACTTTCGGAACGGGAACTATCTCCCGCGTATCTAGGAGCACGTGGCTAATAGGGAAACTTCCCTCCACAGCACGACTCCTAATTAGAAAAGGATTTCCATGCAGATTTTCTTCCCTAAACTACGTCATCAATGACCTGTTTGAACCATGACTCCTACACTATAAATAAGACATGAAGTTGGTATGCTACAAATTCCATGTTTACATCATTACACCTTCTTCAGATCCCTGTCTGACTTTAGCATCAGAGTGTCATCGACCACCATAACGGTTGTCCATAACTCACGTGTGTTCCTTATGCAAGTCAACAGGTTTGCAGATCAATATCAGAGTAATAAACTCTCAACCCCAATCTAGCATCTTCTTCTTTTTGTCTCAACAAAAAACTTCGTCACATTTGAAACTCCAAAATTTCTCTCAGAAATCAACTTCTATTGTGGAAGATGCTGAAAAGTATTCTTCAAGGTTCTAACATACTTGATCATCACCATATCAAAGTAAACTTGGACTGCCCTTTTTGTCTCATAGAAGTTGAAACCATTCATCACATTTTCTTCACCTACCCTATTTCTCTCCGAATTTGAATCCTTTCTCCTCTTCCTTATTAGATGGGAATATATCCCATCTCTAAATCATTTTGATTGACTTGAATATCTCTGGAAATTAGAATGCTCAGGTACAACTCCTAAAGGTTCTATTTTGGCTCAACAATTTTAGGTCGTCAGGAACACAACCATTTTTTAGTCAGGTTTTGGACTTTTTACACTTCAATCCCTTCTTTAAAAGATGTTTGTAGTTGTGTTTTAAAGAGAATGAGTAAAAATATATAAAAAAAACTCAAACCTAACTAAAAAATAGTTGTATTTCCTAGCTTCCTAGACTTACTCATTTTGGCTAAAACATCTGCAGTAATATACTTAATTTGGATGACAATGAACAAGCTTTTCTTCGAATTCCCTTTCTCACTTCAATATATGGTGAATCATAGCTTTGTTCTTTGGAATAAGTGCAACTATGCCTTCTCCAATCAACATCAGTTGCAGGACATTAACAACATCAAGGGAATTCACTCTTTTAATTCTTCTCTCATATATATATATATACCCCAATTCTAACTGTCAAGGGAATGGGCGAGGAAACCAGCGAGGGAGGGAGGGAGGACCCTCCATCCCCCTCGCAATGTGTGTCTTCCCTCCTCTGCACGCATTGCGAGGGGGATGGAGGGTCCTCCCCCTCCCTCGCTGGTTTCCTCGCCAATTAGACTGACTCATATATATATATATATATGCATCGTGTGTTCTAATTACGTGTGATGCCACTTGTTGATGGAGTTAAGAGGAAGAGGACGTTATGGATGCCTAGCTGTTAGTAGAGAAGGTGTAATTTTGGGCTATACAATTGATGATATTACTGATGCTGTTATGCTGCAGAACTTGAAGCATTTGTTTATGCTGTTGTTTGGGCCTATGAACATTATTAGCAGGTTTGTAGCAGCTGATTTAGATCTTGGATGCCAAGGCCAATTTAAACACCTTAGTTGGGAGCAACTTCTTAACAAACTACTTGAATCTCTTGATCAGTTTTGTGATTGGTCTCTTATTTATATTGGTAGAAGCTACAATCTCTCAGCACATGATCTTGCTAATGGAAATAGTGTTAGCTGCGTAATAGGTTATCATGATGTAGACATTTCTTTCATATTTTAATGGTATTTCAATATTTTCTATAAAAAAAACCCTTTTGGTAATTTTTTTTTGAAAGGCAACCCTTTTGGTAATTGAGCTCTTCTGTATGAATAAATTGAAGATCTTTAAGCAATTGAAATATGGGTTTTTTTTTTTTTACTTTGGCCCTCATTAGTTCATGTCTAATTGAGTCTAATACTTATTTTGAAAACTAATTGAATCTAATCCTCAAACTCACGTTGACTGTCTCAGTCAATGCTAATCAAATAAGTTGACTTTCCTTGATTGTTTAAATTCCTTTAAAATCCATAAATACCCTTTACTTATACTTCACTCACAAGGCACATGCCCGGTCTAAAATAATAACAAAATGCATCTAAGGGTTGAAAATGGTTTCACGGATCAAAAAGAGATCCAATTGTTTTCTATCATCTCATTCACCGTCACCAAACCAACCCACAACCTGTAACACCATCATTGTTAAAAACTACCTAGCAACACCCTTAGCAAGAAACCTAACATAATAATTTGAACTATCATGATTTGATTGATAATATAATTGATTAGAATGAAAAAGCATAACTCAACATTTCAACACCAATTAGTGTTCCAAAAAATTGCAAATCAAATACAACTTAGCCAATCCAAAAACGGGTTCTTAAATTTTTTTTTTTTTTCAATTGAACTTCAATTTAGAAAAAAATTAAATAAAAGGAGACCTTATTGGATATGCACATGATGTGGGGTTGATCGCTTGGATAGATCGGCAGTGAATCGTAATCTATGAATGAGTTCTTCATAAACCCACAAACTTTCTTCTGAAGAGTGATTTACTTTCACCCCACCAAAGCTTTCATCCATACAGCTTTGCATGCTCAACAACTCTAGTTCTTCAGCTCCTTTGGATACTAGGCAAAGTTGATCATCTCGGGTTCGAAGGAAGATTGTTGAAAGTTGAGAGAAATTGAGGAAATGAGAACCTTTAAAGATTTTTCGAGTCACTGACTTTTATATTTGGTCTTTGTCTCTGCAAGTTAAAAAAAAAATTAATTAAAAAGATCTTGGGATCCCTAAGTGAAGGTTACCATAATCATAATCAATTCATGACTTTTTTGTAACGATTCAATTGTTTGGAATGGTGGGAGGGATGCAAATTAGGAATTTTTGCCAAATTGAATCTATGCATAATAGGAGGAGAAGTAATGGTTTGTTACAGCTGTTCGGTTGGTTTGGTGAGAGTGAAGGCGATGATGGAAAACAATTGGATTTCCTTTTCATCCATGAAACCATATGTAACCTTTGGATGTATTTTGTTGGTATTTTAGACTTGGCACGTGCAAGGCACGTGATTTAAAAGTGAAGGGTATTTATGGATTTTAAGGAAAGTCAATTCATTTTACTGGCATTGATTGGGATAGTCAATGTGAGTTTGGGGTTAGACTCAATTAATTTTTAAAATGAGTACCAAACTCAATTAGACATAAACTAATGAGGATCAAACTCAAAAAAACCCATATTTCAATTCCATAAAGATCTTCAATTTGTTCATACAGAAAAGCTCAATTACCAAAAGGGTTTTCTTCGAGAGTTACAATAGTGGCTTATACGTCCAGCCGTGATACACTAGAACTTCCAAACTCAATTTGTTCATACAGAAAAGCTCAATTTTAGGGTTTTCTTGAAAAGCTCAATTTGTTTAGCAGCACTAGAACTTCCAGCCGTGATATACTTGTACAGAGTTACAATAGTCGCTTATACGTCCAGATGGAGAGCAGATATGAGACAAACTTTGAGAGGCCGTTTGACTCAATCAGTGCGTGAATACGGGGAGAGAGAAGAAGATGGTGGAAAAAGGGCCATATGGCCTTTCGTCTGCCCTAAAATTTATACATTTGAGCACAAATATAAGGGGAAGGAGGATGTAACTTGTTGGATGTACGACTTAGCCTTGGGATGCCATAAGGCCTGCTTCATTAGCATAGTTTTGGAAATTTATTTCTTGATTTGTTGTGAAATATAGTAACCGTACAAAACTGCTCCAATCAAAACACAGCAAAATAGAAAATATGATCTGTCCGAAAGATCCAGAAGCATGGTACATCTAACTGGTGTTTCACTCAAATCATTCGGGAAAATGAATCATTATATCATTTACCTAATCCTCCTATCACCTGAGCATCATAAGTACTCAATTATCATATTGCTAATCCTGCTATCTGGCAGCATCATAATTACTCAACAATTCAACCTACACACTCTAGATGTGAGCACTGGCATCAGTGAACACATCTAACCAAATTCAGTTTAAACCATTACCTCTTCAGCAAGCACAGTTCTCTCATTCTCAACTTTAATAGAGTTGCCAATTTGAAGATCTTATTCCAAGATTAGAACATTAAAAATGAGGAATTAGAGAAGAGCAAACCGAACGACATGAATCAGAATTTAAAATGAACAATATATGGTAAACAACTTTGAAAAACTTGACATGTATCCAACGTGAACATGTATCTGCCAAGAGATCGTTGACTTAAGTTTCTCACATTAAGAATGAAATTCAGCCTTTTCATAGTCTGTTCGTGCTTATTTGCAAAGGTCACAAAAGGGCTAACTAAAAAATCCTGGTGAAAAGTTCTTCAGAAAGGGGACATCAGTAACCCCAGTAATCATTCCTAATTTCATCATCAAACTTCTTCTTCAATTCAGGGTGCTTCTCAAAGTACTCATTTGCAGTCATGGTACTGATCTTCTTCTGTTAAAACAAAGAAAGAACTTGTGAGAGATCAAATAAACAACATCACCTGCGGAAAAGACTGCAACAAGAATTCATCTTACCTTCATTTCTTGAACTTCAAGTATTTCTTTTTCCAATCTTTTAGACTCCTCGAAGGATTTCTGCTCTGCTTCTTTCAGTTCCACCAGCTGTGATTCAAAATATTGATATCATTATATGAACTAAGATAATTTTGAATGGTTCACATTATAGCCTTCATAACGTCCTTTTATTTCTAAATTTCGACATGAGATGGATTGGCAAATTATCCGGAAAGAAATTAAGGGTAAGTTTAATGTTAGTACTTACCAATGCATCGAACTTTGGTTTGTACTGTGGAGTCACATTGTCAACATATTTAGGAATCTCTATGCCTGTAAAACAAACAGGTATTGTGGGAAACAGGATATGGTGAGGAAGAAATTACTTTACACCCATGATACAGAAATTTGAAGATTTATAAAACATTAATAATATTAAAAAACAAAAAACAAAAAACAAAAAAACTCAAAATTTTGTTTAACAATGTATTGATAGGGCAACATTAACAACCATGATTAGGGTTGCAGGAAAATATGTTTCCACTCATATCCGGCCTGTCCCGAATGGTGCGGAGATGGTTTTAGCTTAATAGATTTCGGGTTGGATTCAAACATGAAAATTGACTCCACAGATTCGAGGCAGATAAGAATTTGGTCATAACCGCCCCGCGAATATATATATATATATATATATATATAGAGAGAGAGAGAGAGGGGGGGAGAGATGCCTGCAAACTGAGCCATGTGAAAAAATTTAGGTCCAAATGAATTTTGTATAGGCTTGGCTTGTCAAAATGAATCATAGAACATTTTAGACCCAATTCATAGCCCAAAAAACCCCAGACAGGGAATAAACGATTAAATGGAGTGGGGATCCGCCATCCGTGAGAAGCCCGGACGGATAAATGGAGAGGGGCAGGAATCCCCCATATGTGGCGGGGTGGAGACAAATTTTGAAAAAAAAAAAAAAAAAAACTTAACCGGTTAAATAGGGCAGATGGGAGGATCTACCATCCCTGGTAGGGTGGGACAGATTTGAAAAATCCGCCCTGTTGCCATCCTTGGCGGGGTAGGGGCGGATTTGAAAAATCTGACCTAATCCACTCCGTTGCCATCTCTAACCATGATTACAAAAATACAAAGTTTAAGACTCTAGGGAGCGATTAGACAAAAAAATGACACAGAGAAAGCATAAGACATGATGTGAACCTGAAAATAGCCATCCCAGCTTATCATTGCAAGATTTGAATAGCATTATAATATTGAATTGTACATGAAATATTCAAGGGCTTTGATTTGATTTTATTTTATTTTTTGCCATGGAAAACATTGAGAAAATAGTGAAGGAGAGGAAAGAAAGGAGGAGTGACGATAGAATTTGTGACCTACAACCACATATCTTCTTTCAAAATCTTGGAAAAAAAAACTTTCTATAGGGATAAAGAATATTTCTCCATGGAAAACTCAAAAAAAACATAGCTATCTTCAACATTATGAAAAAAATGTGAGGTCAGTATAATTTCTCAGTATAATTTGGTAGTCGTTAACAAATTGATCACTAAAAATTACTTTCTTACGTCTATTACTAGTCAAGAATTTCAACAATTTTCCAAAATGATGATGGCGCAAGCAAAACTATGTAAATAATTCCCAGAAAGTTTCTAGGAAAATCATTTGTACCTTGCATCAGTTTTTCTTGAAACCTTAGCTTTTGAATTGAATAAAGAGTTCCATAAGCATGACATGGGCAATTTAATAAAAGAAATTCAAAATGAAAATGGGACCTTTCAGAAAATCAACATGGGAAAGAACATACTGTCATAAGCTTCCTTGTACATATCGACCAAGCGAGAGCCAATTCCCTTTCTGTAATATTCCCAGTCAATGGGTTCAGGTTCCTGCACAAAGCCAGTAGTTGTAATCGGTAAAATGGAACTTATTAGCATATGAAATAGATCAGTTAGCTCACATAATTTCCTACTTTTAGCAATAACGTGTAAGTTTCTTCCTTTAGAGTTTGACACAAGGCTCTAATGCCAGCAAAATGATAATGAGTAAGAGTAACAATAGCACAAGAGAATGGATCTAAATTTACTTGATACAAATTGTAGAATGAGCTTTTTTCTGAATTTGGTATTATGGATTGTTTAGTTGCAAGGTCGAGGAGCATTGAAAGAAAATAAATTTCAAAAATGAACTATTTCCCTACCCTATAGATGTTAGGAAAACGATTTATAAGCTAGAAAGTTTGATGTTCTTTATAGTGAAGGTGGCATTTTGTACTTAATTCATAAATGAGAAACCTTTGATATACATGTTGTCACAAACTGAAGGAAATAGTCAAATATAATCAGCACAAGTAATTCCATTCCATCAATGCAATGTCTAAAAGTATCCTCCTCTGTGTACTTCAAATGATATCAAACTATTCAATTTTAATTGTGTTTTTACCGTGTATCCACACCCACACCCACACTTTGTGTTACAATCTTTGGCATTGATTCCTCTATTCATCACACGATCATAAGTACAATTTCCTATTAGACCGATCGATCCATCGATCCAATATCCTCCAATCCAAATATAATTATTGAGATAGGGTAGGGTTTCACAAATTGGATACTGCATTTAGCAGATAACCAAGCCTCAATAGTAGATCACTGATAAACAAAAGTCATATATAGAATTTAAATTTGAAGATGAAAAGAGGAGGAACATTTTGCTAAAAACAAAACCCTAACCCTAGATGGAGTACCTGGCTGAATTTGGTCTGGAGGGTGTGGTTGACCTCATCGAAGGCGCGGCGGAGATTGTTGAACTCCTTGCGAGCCTCTTCGGAGACGAGGAGCTTAGCCATCCCGTCCCAATCGATGCCCTTCGATGCCTTCACTGCTACGTCTGCGATCTTCTTCCCTGCTCCGCTCATTATTGCTTCTTTTTTTCTTTTTTTTCAACTTTCGATTGGAACACGCAGATGTTGGTTAGTTTTGAGTGAGTTCGAGAGAGAGAATGCGAGAGACGATTGATGGATGAACCAACCCAACCCAACCTTCCCTCAACTCGATAAACTCTTTTTAATTTTATTGGTGCCTTCGTCTTGGTTCATCTGTTTGTGGAGCGGGTTTTCGATTCCGACCCGATTGGTGTTTTTGCTATGTGCAACGTATGATTAATTTTTGTACCGCCACAACGGAAGGAAGAGCCCATATTTTTTATTCATATACTGCTTGCATTGGTGGTGAAACTACTAAGCTGATGGGAGAGGAGACAGATGACGAGACGAATGGAAAAGAAAAATGAAGAAAGAGAGTGGTTAGGGAAGGAGAGTGGAGGGAGAGCAAGTCTGAGAGAGGGGAAGGGAGGTTGAACATATGGACAGGTCAAGATTTTGTGAAATTTGACATAAAACTCAGGGTGTTCCTCCTTACTAACTTCACATTCTATTTATCAGCCAATAGCAAAAACGCCAATCTGCAACCTGATTAACTTCACGATATATTTTACCTAGACGATGATGGATCCCCTTGAGAAGGATCCAAACTAACTAGATCAGATGAACGAGTCGACAGTCCTTGGTCTCAATTATCGCTATCAGAACAATTGTTAGTCACATTCTATCACCGAGTAATGTTGAGGAAGAGTGCAAGTTTGAGGACATGGGTTAGAGTTAAAGCTTCTTCTTGATTATTTGTAGCAAGGCTAAGATGTAAATTGAATGCCTTGACCATATCACCACAAGCCCCATTTCTACGATGCTTGGTATTTGGTGCCTGGTGTGTGCCTGACGGTACCACAACAAGCGTCTCTAATAACACCACCACACCCATCAGAACCTGGGTTACCCAAACTAGAGACATTTCATACCTGACTGTTTGGTGGGGAGGGGCAGTTGACAATTAAAGGTATTATTTTCGTAATAGGCTTCCTTGGTAATCTGTTTTGGTATCTCTCATTAAGTTAGCTGCAAAATTGGGAGGGGAGCTTTGATCATAAAGGGACCTGTTTTTAAAATTAGCAATCACACTTTGAAACCAGAAATCTTAAAATGAAAAGTGGCAGCTTATTCTGATCCGCGGCTTATTGCAAGGCAGAAGAAGCAGTAGAGGGCAGTGCCAAAGAGCACGTTCAATGTTCTATTAGTTGCAAGTTTGTTTCAAATGCAGTGTCTGTAATGCGAGTCTCAGTTGCAAATTTGTGTTGAAGATAAACCCACAGAACGTCCTTAGCAAGAAGTATTGTAATTGGTTTAAGTCAATCAAAATTTTGTTTCAAAGGCAGTGTCTGTATGCGAATCTCAGTTGCAAATTTGTTTCTAAGACAAAGCCACAGAAAGTGCTTAGCAAGAAGTATTGTAATTGGTTCAAGTCAATACATTTTTTCTTCTCATAGCTTAGAGATTAGGCTACAATAAGAGGAGTGTACGATACTTTACCAAACCTTTAGTTGTTTCTACATCCAATAGTGTGGATGAAAGAGAGAACTAGGATCAAAATCCCAAATGCTAAAAGTAAAGCTTCTCCCAATTCTCTAATTAGTTGCGACAAGCAAAAGGCGAGAAGAATATCTAGCTGTGCAGCTCAAGTTGAGTTGACTGCCCTTTGTTTCTAAGAGTATCTCAATCCATGTACTGACTATGAATTGCTCAATGGCAACTGGCAGGTTGAAATACTAACAGGATTTGTCCAATATGGACATTCTCAGAAAGCATTGACCAAACGAGTCCTACATTTACTGGGTCTCACTTCAGTGGATTCTGCATCTATGCCTTTTAGACAAAAACTCATACACAAGGCCGATTTACTGGGTATTTAAGTTGGGGAAATATCGTGAAAGGAGGGACCTATGCTTTGGGCCTCCCAACAAAAGTAACTTTGAGCTAAATTGGTATCTGCGTTTTAAATAAAAACGACTATAAGATGGTAAAGATTAATAATGAACACAACACGGAATTTATGCAATATCAGGTTGAAGTAATCAGAAGTATTTTACTATAATATACTTGCACGCAATTGCCTTACAAGACGATTCACAAAGCTCAGAACTGCCAAGCTGAGTGCTACTATTTAATGGAAAGTGTATTGTATTTCTTGTTCTTGTTTATTGAATCTTAACAAAAAGGAAAACCAAAGGAGCAATATCCCAAATAAGAAAAATCTAAATGAAGAAGAAAATGAGCTAAAGAAAAGTGTCCCATCACTAAAGAAAATGATCATTATGACCATCTTAAATACGAAAATCTAATAGAGCAAAACAACTATTAAAAGTAAAATTTTATTGACAAGTTGATAGAAATATGGGTTACAGGAAAAGCAAAGTAGGTTGCATCATGATCTACCTGAACTCGAGCAGATCCCTTCCACTACTATTTTGTTTCACTAATTCATCATGTCCTTTCTTCCTTGCAGATTCCAAGATAGTTTTATCAGCAGTAATAAAGTAGGCAGCAATTGTAGCTGATCATTAACAAACAAAAATATAAGTCAGTGAGTTTTCCAAATCTTCAGTGTCCGCACAAAATAGAGAAAATGAAGACGAAATTTAGGCTAGAAAAATTGTAGTGTCAGCATAATTCGGTGTGATTCATTCTGTTTGGAAACAAGTTTTCAGTTCAACACTTTTCCAGTGCTTTTTGGCTTTTCAATCTTTTGTGGTTCAAATCTCAACTAAACGTGTCAGACCAACAAAAATAATTACAACCTAAAAGCTATTGTATAATATGAACATATCCTGTGAAAGTTAAAATTGAGCAATATGATAGATAATACATCAAAGTTCGACTAGTTCTCAGTTTAGAAAATGTGTGCAAACAAATGAAAACAATGCAAGTCAGATTTGCGGGAGAGCTGTTGATTACAGTCTGCAATTCAAAATACGAAACGTATATTCTAGGATAGGAATCCTCTTTTGGTACCTGAAGAGATAATAAGTGCCTGAGCAGTATAATTGAGGTTTCTCTTTGCCCAAGGATTCACTCGAACCGCCATCAACTGAAACAGAAGGATTATAAAAGAGCAAAAGGCATTTAGAAACTTAAAACCACAATTAGGAATGCAACTTAGCTGAAGAAAATGACATCTTATTGAATTAAATCCTATAATAGAAAATTATAATAATTTAGAGTCATCAAAAGATCAATCTGAACAAGTGAGTTAAATTTAGCTTTGAATTTAATTGCTTGCTAGTTTGTTTTTCTTTGTTGTTTTTTGTAGTGAGCTGCTCATTCATGGTCCGCTAGAGGCATCTCCTTGTAATCCCTCTTTTTAATCAATGCAAGTATTTTATTGAGAAAAAAAAAATAAAAATAAAAAAATTGAACAAGAGGGTGCCCACATGCTATGTAGAATAAGATTACCATAATAGGTGTCCAAATAAGTCGAGCACAAAAATTTGGTGGTCTTTTATTAAGGACCTAGTCAGATGAATAATTACGTACATACATTAGTAGTTTCCCCTTGCCTACAAAATTCCTCATCATACTATGTGTGTTAGCATATCTTAAGCATGAAGATCCCAAGCCTCGCATTGCTGAACCCATTGCTCTAGTACATATTCGGCAAAGCATTTTTCAATATGGTGGAAAACTGGAAAAACATTCTTTTAGCAGGGTTGGAAAATGTCTTTGCAAAACATTACCTTAAGCTCTATGCTAGGCAATGTGGCAAGAAATAAATAGTTGTATCTTTAAGAAGATGCTGGAATCTAGGAGATGATAAAGATGAAGATCGTGATGTGGAAGTGGGGTGGGGGGGTGGGTCCATTCCTTACTGAACCTAGCCCTAACAACCCACCCAATTCTATCCTTTTGTCTTAAAGAAATAGGATACTTGGTACATGGAAATAGTGAGACTTCCTTTTGAGGTGATCTGAAGGTTAGTACCAAACTTCATGCAATCCGATGGAGTAGATTGCAAATTGGAACTTTCAAGATGAACAAAGTTAGCACTATTTGGTAAGTGGCTGAGACCTGAGATATTACAAGAAACAAATTGCCCATGGAGGAAGGTTACAAAGGCGAAATATGGGAATGGACGAATGATGACATCCTTTTCTTCCTAATTGTTCCTACAGCACAAGTCTATGGAAAAGCATTTTTAAACTCTATGCATAGTTTCTTGAAAGGGATGGAACTCATTTTCTAGCTTGACGAATGATGAGCTGGGGTGAGCTAAGTTTGTAAAAATCTCTCATGTTGTAGGAAGGATAGGAGTTCTCATCAAAGACTTAACAACAAATGTGGGGTTGGAAGTTTCATCTTAAAAGAGACCTTAACATTAGTGATACCAAGCATAAGGTAGCACAACTGGTGATCCAAGAATAGCATCTTCTCAGTTTCTTCCTTCTACAAGTATTTGGCAGAGGAGAGTAGTAGAAATGCCACAAACCATGTCTTCTTAAATTATGATTATCTTTGATCCTTACGGAAACGCTTCCTCGTCCTTTTGGTGTGTATTGGGAATTCTCCGACTCTCTTGTTGATGTGTTACAGAAATGGAATTGCAAAGCATTGTATGGTCTTGTAATGAATAACTTACTGTATTTCATATTCATACTGTTGGAATTGCAGTAGCAACACATGCAATTGAACCCGCCTTTAGTCCTGCCCAAACCGCATCTGTACGTAATTCAACAAAACCAAAAAAAACACGAAATGAACCAATCATAGAAGCAATTGGGTTTGTTTGTTTGTTTGTTTGTTACCTTGGCTTCGCTGTTTAGCGATGAGAAGTTTTTGTTCTTCAGCAGGTGAGGCGATGAATAGATATCTCCTCTAGTAAGCCCAACCGTCTCTAATTTCTGTTGGAATCCCCATTTTCTTCCTCTTCTCTTCGTGGGTGTCTGTGTGCATAAAATTGACGGCTATAGCATGCTTATTACAGTTGCAAGAAAATTTTCGACAATGAGTGGCGAACTATAAATACTCCCTTGTTGCACGCGGCACACTGGCCAAGCCGACCCAGTCCACCTTGCCTACCCAAATTATTTTTTGAATAAAACATACCGGATGCATGCATAGGAAAATATTGTAAGCAAAAAAAAAGCTAGGGATGGCCACAGGATGAATTTTTTATTAAGCTTCACGGGGGCTGAACTTGGAGTCCATCAAATTTCAAATCCATTCCCACAAGGACACCCTTTGGTAATTTTATGTTTCGAGTTCCTAGCCATCTAAAAAAATTATGTTATCTAATTCATTTGAGCTGTAAAAATTACGGATTTAACACTAAAGACAATGTGTCAAAGTTTTTAACTTGTTTTGAGATCGTTTCTCAATATAAGCATTTTGGTCCACACAATTCAATATTTGGGTAAACGGTCTTTGTAGGTGTTTAAGGACCATCATTTCAGAAGATCTTGGACATTGGGTGTTGGCCAGTTGGCCTGTGTCGTGCTCAAGGTAGGCCCTCGTTGGTTCGCTCGTTTTGTGATTATAATAAAAAATTCACTATTTGATATTTTTAACGGATATCTCGAAGCGTGTATATCGAAACGGGCTTTTAACTTTGACACGTTGTTTCTAATTTGAATCTTTAATTTTTTTTTTTTTTCAAAGTTTCTAACATTATAGTGGAAGGTTATAAAATTGAAAATGTGTTTTGTATAATGCAAAACATGTACAAGACATGTATAGTTTCAAGGACTTGAACTACAAAAATTAGTAGGTTATCCTGTAGATTGCATATTAGTGCAAATTAAGGAATTGAAGTACAATTTCTATAAGTTATATTTAGGTGGCCAAGAGAAACTGAACCAAAAAAGTTAAATAAATTTTGAAGAACATGTGATGTATATGTCTCCGAGATAAAAAGTTGTGTGTTTATTTTTGTTTCTCAAACTTAAAACTGTTACAACTATTTCTTAAAACTATTACAACTATTTTATGTAATTGTCAAATTTCGTTTAATTTGGTATCATTAAAATGCATTTTAAAGATCTTTCAATGAACCCAATGATCAATACAATAAGTTTATTTTAACTTTTAAGCATTCAAATATCAAGCCAAATGGATCCTCTAATCTAAGTGTATACCCTAAAAAATTATTGTACCTGACAATTATCAACACAAACATCGAGAAAATCATATGGATATCGGAACATCAACACAACTAAATACGCGATGAATATCAACGACTTAGATGAAACATATCGTAAGAATATCAAAAGGTCGATAAGTAACAAAGTCACACCACCACTATCTTAGTGAGTTATTTTCTCTACACTGGAGGAAAATATTTGGATGCAATATTCGAGAAATTACGTAAAGAATAACCTACGAGGCAATATCAAGGAATGAAAAGCTTAAATAAGGGAACGACTATTAAAGTAGGGAACTTAAACAGACCGACCACCAACACAGAGGAAGGGAAGCAAAAGCGCCAAGAAGCTAGAAAGTCAAAGATATGGAAGATAAAGAGTTACAAAGAAGAAATAAATAAAATAAATATTCTCAAAAATATGAAATTGCACCATTGTTGTAACCGAGCTTTCCAATAGTTGAAAGTACTCAACGAGCCCAAGGAGTAAGCAATGCATTTATTGGGAACCTTGTCAACAAACCTTTTGTCCTCAATTTTTATTTTATTTTGTTTGCTATTAGTTTTTGTCGACCACTAATTCTTATTTTTTAGAATTAAGTTAGGTTTCAATCTACACTACAAATTCAGTGGCGGACCCAGGATTTTAGTCAAGGAGGGGCGAAATGGTAAGGGATTGTTAGTCGATAATAGGAGTTATCAAGAGGAAAACTATCAAATTTTCCACTCCGGACCAAGGATTGTGAATTCGCAAAATTCCGTAAAATATTTCTTTTTTCGAGGTCTCAAAATTTGAAGTGTCGAAAATTAAATGTATGTTATTTCTAATATTTTATTTTTTCATAAATTTCGATATTTTCGTGTGAAACCAAAAAAGTTACGAAGCAAATTGCATTTTTTTTCAATAAAAATATTTGGTAGATTTCGATATTTTTGTGTAAACCTCAAAAAATTAAGAAGAAAATTACATTTATAGGGATACTTAAGTATTTAGGTTTCCTTTTATGTATTTAATGAATTTATTAGGTTAATTTACTTGTATGTTACTTGTCCACATATTTATATATGTTTGACATACACTCAAAATTTGTACATTTTATCTATATACAACAAAATAATTTCACGAAATTTCTCTTAAAATCAAGAAACCAAAATTACTTCGAAAAATGAAATCACAATCCTTATTCTAGACTGATAATTTAACAACAAATTTCTACTAACATCTATAAGTCAACACTAAAATAAAAATATATAATTATAATTGTATTCTTCGTGAGAATTTAATCTAGTATTGTGCATTTATCTGTACAACTATAAGAAAAATACATTTTATATATCAAACTGATTCAGGGATAATATTTGATGCCAAATTGTGGACAAGTCGTCTACACTTTAATGAAGGCAAACATGCCTAATAACTAGTATACATGATTACATTGCAAAATAATTAATATAAGTATGTAAATTTAATCTGGAAAAACATGAAATGTGCAAGCATAATAAGATCCTAATTACAAGTTTATAGAAAAAAAATTGAGGAGGGGAGAGGTTATGAGTCAATCCAATCCTTAAATTTTATGAGTTGAATAATGATACATATTTTCAATGAGTTCTATAGTTTGTTGTCTTACGTTCCAAGGAAATCGAACTTGGGTCATTAGTGATGAAATTTCAGAAAACAACCAGTATACCAAAGTTTTAGTATGTCTTTTATTAAATAAAGTTTTATAATATCGTGTGATTATACTTATATTAAAAATTTTAGAAATGCTAGGTTTTTTCTAATTGAGGGGAGCAGTTGCCCCCTCTGTAGGTCCCCCTTGACTATAATGAGTGTCGAGGTGATCCAAAAGTGCCTTGACACTAAGCATTAAGCATGGTATTAAAGTCTCCAAATTAAGAATCCATATGAAATATATAAGATCTAGTTTAACATATTTTAACTTTCACACATCATGCTAGACTTGCAAGTCAATAAAAATAGCTTAGGAGTTTTATTCAAGAAAATCATAATCACTTAACACGGGGCTTGCTAGAATGAACATTATTGTTGGAAGTCATAGTTAGATCAAGCAAATCATATTTTGCCTTCGTGAAAGGTTTGTTGCAGTATCTCTTGGAGATTCCAAGTAAGTGGTAAAACTCAGTTGTGTTTGCATCTCGCTTTATAGGAGATCCTAAGCAAATCGGTAAGACTTCCGAAGCACGATCATAAGTTTAGTTGGTATCCATGAGATCATGGCCACACCTACATAAGGCTTGGTGGTGTTGTATCTAGTTGAAGATCACGTCGGTAAGACTCGTGGAGTGCGACGTTTGACCTTGCGAGATCGTGGAATGTTGGTTGATAGGGAAGCTTTCATTTGAGTAAGTAATAATAGCTTCTGGTTGCCCTTTCCGCAGATGAAATAATTGATCGAGCAAATTAAACTCCGATTTAGTTGAACCTCATCATATCGATGCCTTTTGTGGTTTATTTTCTTCTCCCTTTGACTTTGGTTATTTTACCCTGCATGCTTAGATAAGTTATCTTTACTATGCTATTTAATTTCACAACTTCCATGCCTAGGACTTTCATTTGAGGATTTTTCAACAAAATATTTCTTTTAACTAAGAGTTCTCTTTCAAGTGAATCAACTAAACTAGTAAACTTTATGTTGTTTAATCACCTAGATTACAACATTAGTTTACAACATGTTTAGGCGAAGACGATTCAATTCGAATACGTCCACTTGATTCTCCCCCCCCCCCCCCCCAAAAAAAAAATTACAAATTCCAATAGCGCTCCTTTAAGGGTTCGTTGTGAGACGTAGTCACTTTTCTGATGACATTCGTTTCAACCACATGATCCCACTCAACTTCCTTGTCCTCTCCCAGCTTGCAATAGCTTAGCATCGTTTGGTGTTGCCACCTTTTTGCTAGTTCTCTTTCCAACCATTTTTTTTGCTCGGTTTGGAAGTTCCCACAAACAATACCAAATGTTGAAGGTGCTTTAAAATTCGGAAAGTTCGTCTGAGATGTCGGAATAAAAGTTTAAGCTTCTAGGGCATATTTGGTTACTCAATGGAATGGATTTGACAATTATAATGGTAATGACCATTACAATGGTTTAAGTCATTCTTTTGTTTGGTCGGGTATAAAAATGGCATAATGAGAATGACCATTAAAATTTTCATTATATTGGGCATTATTTCTCAAAACCCTATGAATATCCATTGTAATGGTCAACATTCCATTTGTCTTATTTGTCCTTCTTACCTAACGTAGATGCCTCCTTACCCACTATAGATCCAAGTCCATGGTTGATAATTGAAGGCATAATGGTGAAGACACAAATCATGCCCATTCCCATTCCATTGAGCAACCAAACAGAGTAATATTCTCATTCCCATTCCATTGAGTAAACAAACATGGCCCTAGTGTTTGCTACCTGTATAAACTCCAATTCAAGAGTGGGACCTACATAGAGACTCCAACCGTCAAATAAGTCTTGAGATTGCACACAATGTATTGTAAAATGAGATGATTGTATCTCTGTCTTCCTGCTCTGTGCTGGCATTTGTAAAGTAAGATTGAGTAGATGGGTTGATGCACCGAGCCATATACATAGTACCCTAGTGAATGTAAATTATGCATTATCAGATACTTGAGATGCATGTGAATGTATAGAATGACAGTATCCATAGCGTGTGGTATTGAGAAAGATACAAGTAGCTATAATGGTCATTAAAAAATGAATGAATGAGGCATGAGCATCGATTCGATATGAAAATGGTTGTTGTTGGTACTGGTAACTTTCACTATCACAATGCATTTAAAAGATAAAGGAAAAGGTAAAATAAAAGATAGAGAATCCAAACGCAAGAAACCAAGGCAAATGTTTGTCTTTTCTACTGTTGGGTATTAATTAGCGCGCGCGTGTGTGTGTGTATTCAGTAAAGAAGCACAACATAGAGCAGTAGACATCCCTGTCTCTCTCTATTCAGTCTTCATCTCCGGAGTCGAGATCTACTTCCCTCAAATTCAATTTTCAAAACCCCCTCAAGTCCGCTTTCTATTTCCCCAGCTTGCCTAGCTGAAAAGCAAGCCAGTACTGTTGCTACTCCACTGTCCGTACTCTCTCTCTCGAGCATCTCAGTGACCAAAAAAGAAGAGAGGACCAAAGTGAAATCTCAAGATCGGCATTGTGAATTTGTTTTGGACGAGAGAAGAGAAGAAGAGTTCAGCTCAGCAATGGTCGAAAGAGCTAAAATTTCTCTTCTACTTTTACCACTACTGCTGCTCTTCTTCTCAGGTCTGTGTTTCTCTTTCTTTTCTTTTCCTTTCCATCTCTTTTGTTATGTTTGCATTATGACTTTTCACTTGTAATTACTACACACAAGATTAACTTACTTGGATCAATGTTAGGTTTAGTTATAATATGTGATCTGTTTTTTTCCCCATCGTTGGAGGGAGAATGGTGTTGTCTTTGGGGGTGGGGTTTGGTTATTCATCCATTTGGAGGTGGGTGCACATCTTTAAAATGATGCACACCACACCACACACACTATTCTGTGAAAACGTATCTAAAAAACGCTAAAACAAAAGGTATTTCCTTCATCCATATACTGGGTTTTCTAAGTAGAAGAGACTATATACAATAAAATAATTTCATGAAATTTCTTTTAAAATCAAGAAATCGAAATTACTTCAAAAAATGAAATCACAATCCTTGCTCTGGACTGATAGTTTAACAACAAATTTCTATTAACATCTATAAGTCAACACTAAAATAAAATATATAGAATTCTAATTTTATTCATCGTGAGAATTTAATCTAGTATTGTGCATTTATCTGTACAACTATAAGAAAAATACATTTTATATATCAAACTGATTCAGGGATAATATTTTATGCCAAATTGTGGGTAAGTCGTATACACTTTAATGAAGGCAAACAAGCGTAATAACTAGTATACATGATTACATTGCAAAATAATTAATATAAGTATGTAAATTTAATCTGGAAAAACCTGAAATGTGCAAGCATAATAAGATCCTAATTACAAGTTTATAGAAAAAAAAATTGAGGAGGGGAAAGGTTATGAGTCAATCCAATCCTTAAATTTTGAGTTGAATAATGATATATATTATCAATAAGTTCTATAGTTTGTTGTCTTACGCTTCAAGGGAATCGAACTTGGGTCATTAGTGATGAAGTGTTAGAAATCAACCAGTATACCAAAGTGTTAGTATGTCTTTTATTAAATAAAGTTTTATAATATCGTGTGTTTATACTTATATTAAAAATTTTGGAAATGCTAGGTTTTTTCTAATTGAGGAGGGCAGTTGCCCCCTCTGTAGGTCCCCCCTTGACTACAATGAGTGTCGAGGTGATCCAAAAGTGCCTTGACACTAAGCATAAAGCATGTTATTAAAGTCTCCAAATTAAGAATCCATATGAAATATATAAGATCTAGTTTAACATATTTTAACATTCACACATCATGCTAGACTTGCAAGTCAATAAAAGTAGCTTAGGAGTCTTATTCAAGAAAATCATAATCACTTAACACGGGGCTTGTTAGAATGAACATTATTGTTGGAAATCATAGTTAGATCAAGAAAATCATATTTCGCCTTCGTGAAAGGTTTGTTGCAATATCTCTTGGAGATTCTAAGCAAGTGGTAAAACTCAGTTGTGTTTGCATCTCACATTATTGGAGATCCTAAGAAAATCGGTAAGACTCCCGAAGCACGATCATAAGTTTAGTTGGCATTCATGGGATCATGGCCACACCTACATAAGGCTTGGTGGTGTTGTATCTAGTTGAAGATCACGTCGGTAAGACTCGTGGAGTGTGATGTTTGACCTTGCGAGATTGTGGAATGTTGGTTGATAGGGAAACTTTCATTTGAGTAAGTAATAATAGCTTGCGGTTTGCCAGCCCTTTTCGCAGATGAAATAATTAATCGAGCCAATTAAACTCCGATTTCGTTGAACCTCATCATATCGGTGCCTTTTGTGGTTTGTTTTCTTCTCCCTTTGACTCTGGTTATTTTACCTTGCATGCTTAGATAAGTTGTTTTTACTATGCTATTTGATTTCACAACTTTCATGCCAGGACTTTCATTTGAGGATTTTTCAACAAAATATTTCTTTTAACTAAGAGTTCTCCTTCAAGTGAATCAACTAAACTTGTGAACTTTATGTTGTTCACTCACCTAGATTACAACATTAGTTTACAACATGTTTAAGCGAAGAACTTTCAAGTCGAATACTTCCGCTTGATTTTCTAAACTTATTTTGAGTTTAGAAAATTGAATTTGCACCCCCTTCTAGTCGATTTTGCCTAGTGTACGTGGACTTTCAATGAACATTTTCACCATGATTGATTCAATTAAAGAGTTGAAATCTTTACTTAATTAAATCTCCTCATTTTTCAATTGAATCTCCAAGAGTTGGTTGCGCGTTAAATAACAAACCGTAGATCGAAATGGCCAGATTACAACACATGCACAAATTGTTAGGTGTTGGGGTCATGTGTTTTACACACGTTTTTTGTCCATTTCAATCAAGGGGTATTATAGTTAGGTACACACATTTTGTGAATGGGTGGTATATGAAAATGTTATTTGTGAATTAAAGCAAAAATAATTAGTTACGCTTATAAAACCAATATAGGTTGAGTGGAGTATTATTGTAAAAATGTATGATTGAATTATAAAGTCATGCATATTAGGTTGTGAGTGATCAATGAAATTATATCATTTGAATGCGACCATGAAGACCCAACCAATAGTGTCAATGCAAGAAAATGAACTGAAATCATGCGCCAATTAAAATCAAGGCCAGGGTCAACTATGGATGAAGTCAACTCAATAGACAAAAGTCAAAGATATGAAGACAGTCCAAAAAATGTCAAAGCTTCAAGAAGACAAGTCCATGATAGTTAAAGTCCAAAAAGGTGGACCAAGACCAGTGGCACATGAAGACAAGGCAAAAATAGCTTATGGATGACCAAATTTCAAATAAATAGCCAAAAGCTATTTGAAAGCAAAATGTTTGGAAGCCAAAACTTAAAGTTTGAATTTGAGTTATCCTCCCACATGAGAATGAATATTCTCTTCACGATGAATATTCCTTCAAGAGACATGTGCACGTGCTTAAAAGAGATGTCTATGTCAAGTACAATGCATATGTAAAACATAAAAAACTTTTGTTTAAAAAAATTATCTCGGCATGGCAAAGTCAAGTTCACTCTTGACGTGTCGCTATTAGCAGAAAACCATTCAAAAAAGGCAAAAAGACGTTTTGAATCTAGTCGTTCAACAAAGTCGACATCACCACTCCAGGATCAGTCTATAAGTAGTTGTATCCTCATTTGTCTTCATCAACTTTGGGAGTTTAATAGAAACTTGTTACAACATTTCAAGAGCATCAAATCCAGCATGAAGAACAACAAGTTTCTCCCAATTGTTCAACAGGAAATCTCTCAATCTCTTCATACTATCTTTAAGTGAGCTTCAAAATAAAAGAGAAAGCTCTAGGGCTTGAAAATGAACTTAACCTAGACCAAACAACTTATTTGTTTGAAATCTAAAGGCTTTATACAGAATACTTCTTTGTCATCCCAAACCTTCATACTTGTAAGGATGAACCTCATTTATGCATTACAAAATTAGTAAGACATCCGAGCCTAAAAGGACACTACTAGATAAACATCTTTGAGTATTAACTTGCCTAAGCTCAACTTACCATGTGTGAGTTCTTCAATTCGAGGAATGGATTAATACAAGTGTCACCTAGAGATCCCAAACAGGTGATAAGACTTAGTTGTGTCATGGTATGATCATTGACTATCCATTAAATCTCATGGAGTACAAACATAAGACCAAATTGTATCTCCGGAGTCCCAAGCACGCGTCCATCAGACTTGGTTGTGTTGTATCCCATTGTTACCACCAAGGTATTCATAAAAATCGAGAAGCAAGACACTTGGTTCGTGTCGCTAAGCTCGTTGGAGCGTGATGATTTGACCTTGCGAGGTTGTGGAATGTTATTTGAGAGAGTAATTTTTTTTTAATCAAGTAATAAAAGCTTAAGGATTGCAAGCCCATTCCACTAAAGAAGAACTGGTTGGGGTCAATCTAACAATGGCTTAGGTAAACCTTGTTATATCTGTGTGTGACATTGTCTCTTCTCTTCTCTTACTTACTTATTCATGCATGCGTATCTCATTATCCTTTATATTTGATCTTGCATGTTTTAAGTAATGTAAATTTTTTAATGTTTTTACAAATCATAACCTAGATCGCTTGATTTGTGCATCAAGTCTCAAATCTACTTTGCAAAAGTATTTCCTTAGGATTATGTTTTAAATCTCAAGACTTGTGAGACCACTAAGACTTAGAGTTGAATTATTTCATACACTACTGCTATATCTTTGAACGTTTTTATTGATGTTTAGTCTAGGAGATTATTTTGAGCACGAAGTATTTATGAAGTGTTCATACAGTTTCCTTATCTTTGCATTGTTTCCCAAAAGTGTTTCAAAAATATAAGTTTTTCAAAAAAAGACTATTCACACCCCTTTAATCTTGCTCATCATATCTTAGGGCACCCCTTGACTGGTACTTAGGTATACCACTCACTTTTCAGTATGTCTAAAAATCACAAATATAAATTTCTTATAACAAGAATAAAAATAAAATTGAATGGGCCTGGGCAAAGTTTGTTGGGGAAACTTGAAGAGGTTCCAGCATACCCTTGGTGTCGGATCAATTCTTCGACCCTATATCTCATATCTATTTGCTTTACTATCCCCCCCCCCCCCCCCCCCCCCCCCGCCCAAAAAAAAAATAATAATAATAATAATAATATATATATATATATATATATATATATTTCTACGAGCGCTCCTCTAAGGGTTCGTTATGAGACATAGTCGCTTTTCAGATGACATCCGTTTCGACCACATGTTGATCCCTCTCAACTTCCTTGTCCTCTCCCGGCTTGCAATAGATTAGCATCGTTTGGTGTTGCCACCTTCTTGCTAGCTCTCTTTCCAACCATTTTTTTTGCTTGGTTTGAAAGTTCCCACAAACAATACTTAAAGTCAGGTAAAGACACAAATCATGCCCACTCCCATTCCATTGAGTAATCAAACAGAGTAATATTCCCATTCCCATTCCATTGACTAAACAAACATGGCCCTAGTGTTTGCTACCTGTATAAACTCCAATTCAAGAGTGGGACCTACACAGAGACTTCAACCGTCAAATAAGTCTCGAGATTGCACACAATGTATTGTAAAATGAGATGACTGTATCTTTGTCTTCCTGCTCTGCACCGAAATTTGTAAAGTAAGATTGAGCAGGTCCCAGAAGTTGGGTTGATGCGCCGAGCCATATACATATATAGTACCCTAGCGAATGTAAATTATGCATTATCAAATACTCGAGACGCATGTGAATGTATAGAATGACAATATCCATAGTGCGTGTTGTATTGAGAAAGATACAAGTAGCTACAGTGGTCATTAAAAAAATGAATGAATGAATGGGGCATGATCATTGATTCGATACGACAATGGTTGTTGTTGGTACTGGTAACTTCCACTATCATAATGCATTGAAAAGATATAAAGGAAAAGGTAAAATATAAGATAGAGAATCCAAACACAAGAAACCAAGGCAAATGTTGGTCTTTTCTACTGTTTGGGTATTAATTAGCGTGTGTGTGTATTCAGAAAGAAAAGAAGCACAACACAAAACAATAGACATCCCTGTCTCTCTCTATTCAGTCTTCATTTCCGAAATCGAGATCCACTTCCCTCAGAGTAAATTTTCAAAACCCCCTCAAGTCCGTTTTCTATTTCCCCCAGCTTGCCTAGCTGAAAAGCAAGCCAGTACTGCTGCTACTCCACTGTCCGTACTATATCTCTCTCGAGCATCTCAGTGACCAATCAAGAAGAGAGGACCAAAGTTAAATCTCAAGCTCAACATTGTGAATTTGTTTTGGAGGAGAGAAGAGAAGAAGAGTTTAGCTCAGCAATGGTCGAAAGAGTTAAAATTTCTCTTCTACTTTTACCACTGTTGCTGCTCTTCTTCTCAGGTCTGTGTTTCTATTTCTTTTCCTTTCCCTTTCTCTTGTTATGCTTGCATTGTGATTTTTCATTTTCACTTGTAATTACTACACACAAGATTAACTTACTTGGATCAATGTTAGGTTCAGTTATAATTTGTGATCTGTTTTTAGCCCCATCGTTGGAGGAAGAATGGTGTTGTCTTTGGGGGGTGGGGTTTGGTTATTCAGCCATTTGGAAAGTGGGTGCACATCCTTAAAATGATGCACACCACAACACGCCGCACACCACACCACGCCACACACACTAATCTAGGAAAACGTATCTAAAAAATCCCAAAACAAAAGGTATTTCCTTCATCCATATATTGGGTTGTCTAAGTAGAAGAGACTATATATATTATGCAACAATTGTTCTGATTTTGGGTAAGTGTCTCTAGCAAGGATTGTGATTTCGTTTTTCTGAGTTAATTTCGGCCTCCTAATTTTAAAGAAAAAACGTAAAAATTTCGAGGATACTTGAAATATTTAATGAGTTCCTAGGGTATATTAAATATGTAAAAAAAATAATATGAAAGTAACTAAATGTATTAAACACATTAAATGAAACCAAAATACCTATAATTAGAAAATTAATGGGTAGTTTAAAAATCAATATATAAGTAGAAGAAGTGATAATTAGGAAATTAGGGGGTTGTTTCAAAAATCAATAAATATTTAGAATAAATGATAATTAAAAGAAAACTCGAAATCTCGAAAATTTTTGAAAAAATGTAATTTTTAGACGTTTTTGTATTTTTACCGAAAAACAAAATTTACGAAAAAAACTCCAAAATTTACGAAAAAACCTCTAAAATTTTGAAAAACCCTCGAAAAAATGAATTTTTTTCTTTCGCCCTTTTCCTTTTTGTAATTTCAAAGAAAACGAAAATTTCGATGAAATTTAGTATAATTTCGTGAAATCACAATCCTTGGTCTCTAGTCCTAAAGAATAGACAAGTTATCATTGATGTGTGTTAACATTGAGCTGGTAGGTTATGGCACAAAAATATGCATGTCAAAGTGGTATTTACATCACTTAGTTCACATATAAATTGACCTTTGGGTACTATTCCCAACACTCCACTAGCAATAATTGTCGAGAGACTTGAAATTTTTCAACAACTTACGTATAATGTGAATACCAATTCATGTTATAAGCTTGAGCTGTTAAGTATGGCACGACTACCTGAATTATATATGAGAGATGGTAAAGGCTTCAAGACATAAATCGTGCAACAATGCTAACCTTCAGGCATAATTCCCAGTAGAAACTTAAATTCATGGAAAGTTTGTTTCTTTCTCTTCGAGGCTGTTTGACACAAGTTTTCTCCAGAAATGTTGATAAGTTTCCTCTGCTAGCATGCTAAAGATTATGTTATAAAAATAACCCGCATTTTTCTTAGTCACTCTGATGGCATGCTATAGGTTACTGCACAAGTACACAATTTGTGAGGAGTGGTGGTGGAGATCTTAGCATTATTATGGCATTGGTCCTCACCTTATCCATCTTTTAAGGTATTTTCTTTGATTATTTTTTGCCTAAATTGGGATACGATTGTTCTGGTGCCTTAATTTTGAAGGTCGTCTATCTTTTATTATACTAGGATGTCGATGCGCCCTACGTGTGCAGATATTCAGTATTTTATTACAACAATTCAATAAAAAATTATTATTATTGAATATCTAAATAAAATAATTACATATAATTTTAAGGGCTTATGTATAGTTTATAATAATTAAGGGATTTCAAATCATTTATGTTAGGGTATATATATAATTATTCAATGTTTCAGAGATGCTGGTTTTGATTGTAAAAGTATGAAATGTTAAGGGCAAAATGGGATATCCAAAAACTAGATGTAAGGGCATTTTTATAAATTTTTCTAGATAATTTGAGGGCTTCAAATAAATTATATATTGGGCCTAGGTGTAATTAATGAATGTTTACAGGGGCTGATTTTGATAGAAAATAGAAAAATTAGATGTGAATGTCTTTTTATAATTTATAGGTAATTGAATGACATTTAGTAAATTATGTTATGGGCTTAGCTATAATTAACAATATTGAGATGCTGAGTTTGATTGTAAATAATTTGAATTGAGAAGGTAAAAAACTATGTAAATGTGTTTTTATTTAAAATTACAACAATACCCCTGTGACTTTTCACTACCATTTGTGTTTTATTGTAATAAAAAATGAGTTGAGAGGGCATTTTGGGCATTGCAAATATCAGGATGAAATCCACACATGTATTGTTCATGTCAATACTTACGATATGATTTATTAAACAGAATAATAATATATAGTTAACCATGTATAAAGAGAGAACATCTTACTAAACCCTTCTTATTTTTTAAGCGGAAGGAAAACACTTTTATAATTACTATATTAAATCGTTTACAAAATAATAAGTTTCTATAAGTATGGTTACCAAAATGCAAAAGTAAAAAAATCATAATATTAATTAAAAAGACAATGGAAATTTTGATTAATGAAGTGTAGGAGACATAAATGGGGCATGGGGTTGTGTAAGTATCTTGTCACGTATTCTTTATCGAAGAAACTCAAATATGAGAGAATATACAAAATCAAGCCTACCAAAGACTTTGTTTTACTTTACTTATATAAAGGAATCTAAAACATATAATGTCAGTTGTCCTTATGAATAGCATGTGGATTTCGTCTTGATATTTGCAATGTCTAAAATGCCCTCCAAATTTATTTCTTATTGCAATAAAAAACAAATGTTAGGTGAAAAGTCACAGGAGTATTTTTGTAATTTGGAATAAAAACTAATACAAATATGTACATTTTTACCCTCTCAATTCAGATTATTTACAATCAAAATCAATCATTCTCAAATATTGTTAATTATTGATATACTTGAAGCCTCTCAATTATCTATAAATTATAAATAACCCTTACATCTAATATTTGGATTTTCTATTTTGCCCTCCAAATTTCATTATTTTTACAATCCAAATCAAAATTTCTTAAACATTGATAAATTATACCAAACCCCTAACATAATTTATTTAAAGTCTCTGCAAGCATCTATTAATCATAAAAAAAAAAACCCTTACAACTAACATTTTTATTTTCCATTCCATTCCATGCACATTTATATTTCTACGATCAAAATCGCCTCCCTCAAATATTGTTAATATACCTAAGCCCCTCACATAATTTATTCAAAACCCCTAATTATTTGTAAACTATACATAGGCCCTTAACATTATAAATAATTATTTTATTTAGAACTTCAATAATATATTTTTACTTATTATTGGAAGGTTATAATAAAATAAGTATTGAATATTCGCGCACCGTAAAACGCATTGATAAAAATTAAAACTGATTATTGATCCAGTTCACGGATATAGATGGAAACTAAGCACCCAACATGATCGTATATTCTAACATAAACCTTTCTAGGGGACGAAGAGGGTGGACGGTGGAGGGCCTCCCTCGCTCCCTAGAATTTCACAAAAACATTACAAAACACCTCCTGACAAGTATTCATCATAAGTTAAAAGCTCCACAGATTATACACAAAATACGAGCCCTTCTTTACACCGAGGGAAGAAAGCGAGGCATGGGTATACCCTCGAAATTAGCAACGGTGCACATCTCGAAGGGATGGGTAATTGTGCCCTTCTAGGGAGCGAGGAATTGGTGTACCCTTGATATAAGCCAGGGCTCGTATCTCGAGGGGGACACCACCCATCGCTCCATTTTCCTCGCTCCCTAGAATTTTCGTAAGAAGAATGTTCCAAGAACAACTTAGCCGCGCGCCTTGAGCCTGGACAAATCATCCTCGTCGACCTTGTTCTCGGTGGTCTTAGTAGGAATTGCATGAACAGCGGGCTGAGGAAGACCAACAGATTCCTCTAGGCCATAATCATCTGCAACCTGTTGAAGTGTTAACATCCCTCCCCTTCAGGCGTTGAAGTGTTGACATCCCCTCTAGCCATGGAACTCGGACTGAACCTCCATATTGACAAACTGCTTCTCAAATTGATCCATTGCTTCAGACATCTTCTGCAAATTGCCAGTTGTGCGAGAAGATTCGAAG
The DNA here is from genome assembly GCA_963556465.1 of Berberis vulgaris. Taxonomy (NCBI): domain Eukaryota; kingdom Viridiplantae; phylum Streptophyta; class Magnoliopsida; order Ranunculales; family Berberidaceae; genus Berberis; species Berberis vulgaris. The sequence goes on along the minus strand of OY747125.1, from coordinate 34,240,959 downwards.
GACTTGACGATGGATCCCATGGATTTGCTGATGGTGGTCATCTTAGCTTGCGTGTCAAGGCGGGCGACGATGGCGTCGAGGCGAAAATAGTTCATCTGCTCGTTGCACTTCAGGATGGCGTTCTCTGCGTAGATTCGAGCTCCGTCCATGTTGCCTTTCTAGATGGCTTTCTTGACCTTGAGTTTCTCCGACTTCTCTTCCTTTTCGCACCTGCGAGATTGGAATTGGAGGCTCTTTGAGGTGAATTTCAGCTCCATGATCTGCATTAGCTGATTACTTCTTCTTCTGCTAAAAAATTGAATTGTTGAGAAATTGGGGATTAGGGTTTGGGGTTTGGGTGAAGAGTTTGGTTTTGGAGAAATCGATTTGCTTTTCAAGAAAATAGGAATCAATTCCACAGGGTGGGGGTGCAGTGGTGGTCATGGTCGAACAAAGAAAGAAAGAAGAAATGGTGGGGTTAGGCGTTGCGGTGGTGGTCATGGTCATGGTCATGGTCGGGCAGAGAGATGGACAGGAGGGAGGAGGAAATGGATAAAGTTTGGGTTTAGTTCCAGAGAGGAGGAGAGGGAGGGAGGGGGATACGAAGGGGAAATTTTAATTTAGCGAGGGTAAAAGTGGAAAAACAAATATCATGACGAAATCCACCAAATTACTGTTCACAAGCGGAGGGTGCATTATACTGTACAGATTAGAAATCCTATAATACCGAAATCTCAACAAAAACAATAAGTTGCTGGGTAGCGTACTATAGAGTGCTTCTAGGGAGCCTAGATCTGCTGCCTGGGTTTGCAGCTTGAGTGTCATTTATACATTTTTGCCCCTGTTTTTTTAATTACTCTTTAAATATAACAACAACAAAGGAGGGGCAAAAGGATAATTTCGCCCCCCAGGCTCCCTAGAATTATATATATATATATATATATATATATATATATATATATATATATATATATTCTTTTGAACTCTAAAACATGTAAGTTTTTGTGTCAGACAGACCTATGCAATCTAAGCATAATTAGAGTCTGCTATGGAAGGAATGCTGATGATCTCCCAACCCCTGATAAAGTTTCTCAACTAGTTCGATTTTACCACATCAATTAGAAATTACGTAAGTGTATCTATATATTAAGTTTATGACATTTTAATACCCTAGTTTAATTAATTATATTAGATCACAATTCATTGGACTATACTTTAAGATAGCAATACACATTAAATACATATGTGTGCCCACATATGTTAGATTTTTTTCAACAATCTCCCATTTGGGCCACAATGTTACCTTAAAAATGTGTATAACCTAATGAGCTCAAAATTTGCTATATTACATATGAATGTATTTCCAAACAATCTCGTCCATTGACTATACAGGTATAGGACTAAAGGAACTTTAGTCACATTTAGCACAACTAAATCCATCAATAGTCATGTATACCCATACAAACAAACGACATAGATCAATCATGGATGCGTAGCAAGGAAATTACATGTAACGTGATCTAAACATGCATATTTTCAACTGGTCCTACTTTAAACTTTATTGAGATCGAACTTTAACACAGTAAACAAGAGTGTGAATATACTGAATACTTTATTTCTGCAGAAAATACCCAAATACACAAAATGTGTCCAAAATCCAATATAGAGCAATCAAATATACAAACTCCCACTAAACCAAAATATCCTCAAATGATTAACACCCATATGAACAGTGTACTCATGAAAGACCTTGGGTGGTAATCCCTTAGTAAGCGAATCCACAATCATGGAGTTTGTCCCAATGGGCTCTATGGAAATCTGTTTATTCTGTACTCTCTCTTTCACAACCAGAAATTTTATGTCAATATGATCTGACCTAGATAAGCTACTGTTGTTGTTGGCATATAGAACTGCTGAGTTATTGTCATAATATAATTTTAGCGGTCTTTCAATACTCCTCAGAATGCGCAGCCCGGTGACAAAATTTCGCAGCCATAATCCATGATTGGATGCCTCAAAACATGCTACATATTCTGCTTCCATAGTGAAAGAAGTTATGAGCGTCTTTTTGGCACTCCTCCAAGAAATAGCTCCTCCAGCTAACAGATAAATGTAGCCTGATGTGGATTTCCTACTATCTTCGCATCCAGCAAAATCAGAATCAGAATACCCTATGATCTCCAACTGATCTGATTTCTTATATGTGAGCATGTAATCCTTAGTTCTCTGTAAATATCTCATAACCCGCTTGGCTGCTTTCCAGTGATCCATCCCAGGGTTGTCTAAATATCTGCCTAGCATTCCAACAATGAATGTTATATCTGGACGTGTACAAACCAAAGCTTACATTAGACTCTCAACAGCTGATGCATAGGGATATCTTGCATTTCTTTAACTTCAAGTTTATTCTTAGAGCATTGTTTAAGACTGAATTTGTCTTCTTTAGCTACAGGGGTGTCTCATGGTTTACAATTTTGCATGCCAAATCTTTTAAGCACATTTTCTATATAGTTCTTTTGCGATAATCCAAGAATACCCCAAGAGCGATCTCGGTGTATCTAAATCCCTAAAACCAAAGAAGTTTCACCAAAATCTTTCATATCAAATTTCTTTGATAGAAATCTCTTAGTTTCGTGCAATATGTCTTTGTTATTAGTGGCAAACAATATGTCATCAATATACAAAATCAAGAAGATATGCTTATTCCCACTGAACTTATGATACACAGAATTATCAACTGCATTTGTCTCGAAACCAAATGAGACAATTACTTTAGTTTGCAAACCATATTCTTCGAGTCTCCAGACACAGAGTTTTCTGGTTGCACCATATAAATTTTTTCATCAATGTCGTCATTGAGAAATGTTGTCTTAACATCCATCTGATGTAGCTCAATGTCAAAGTGCGCAACAAGTGCCATCATTGTCCTAAATGAGACTTTCTTTGAAATCAGATAGAAAGTCTCTTTATAGTTTATGTCTTCCTTTTGAATGAAGCCTTTAGCTACAAGACGAGTTTTATATTTCTCCACATTACCTTTTGAATCCCTATTGGTTTTGAATATCCATTTACAACCAATGGACTTTGTATTTTTAGGTTATGGGACAAGATCTCAAACTTAATTGTCTTGCATAGACTTGTACTTCTCATTCATAGCATCTATCCACTTTTGAGAGTTAGAATCCTGCATGGCTTGATGGAAGTTGATTGGATCATTTTCCATCAATCCATCATTTTCCTCATGTTCTTGGAGAAAAACTATGTAATCATCCGGAATAGCATTTCTCCTTTCTCTCGTGGATCTCCTTAATGACATTTGTCCTTGAGGTTGTTGAGTTCGTTCCTCTGGAACATTTACTTCAATTTTAACAGGGAGTTGTTCAACATTGTCTTGTTGAGGTTCCAAATCTGCTTCTTGATCAATGACAAGTACAGAAACATGTACATTGTCAAAAACAGTAGTAGGAGTCGAAATCGATTCCTTCTCAAAGACATTGTTTCTTACCTTATTTCTCCCCCCAAACTCAACATCCTAAAAAAAAGTCGCAGTTTCCGTTTCAAAAATAGACCTGATTGTGGGATTATAAAATTTGTAACCCCTAGATCGCTCTGAATAACCAATAAAGTAACTGCTTACTGTCTTGGAGTCCAATTTGTTTTCATTTGGCCTATAAAGCCTAGCCTTAGATGAACATCCCCAAATGTGAAAGTGTTTTAAACTAGGCTTTCGACCTGTCCAAAGTTCATAAGGAGTCTTGGCAGCTGCTTTAGTTGGTACTCTATTTAGGATATAAGCTATTGTTTTTATTGCTTCTCCCCAGAGTGATTCTGGTAAGGTAGAATGACTAATTATACTCCTCACCATATCCTTAAGAGTTCTGTTTCGTCTTTCAGCGACACCATTTATGCTAGGCAAACCTGGCATGGTGTATTGTGGGACGATTTCACATTCCTCTAGGAATTTAGCAAATGGCCCTAGACGTTGTTCTCCTGAACCGTCATATCTGCCGTAGTACTCTCCACCACGATCAAATCTAATGCACTTAATTTTCTTACTGAGTTGGTTTTCAACTTCAGTTTTGAAATACTTGAATACATCCAGTGACACTGATTTCTCGTGAATGAGATAAAGGTACCCATAACATGAGTAGTCGTCTATGAATGATATAAATTATCGTTGACCATTCCAATAAGCCGTAGGGAATAGTCCACAAATATTCGTATCTATCAATTCTAAGAAGTCTGAAGATCTATTAACACCTAATCTATTTTGTTTGGTCTGTTTGCCCTCGATGCACTCAACACAGACATCTAAGTCTGAAAAGTCAAGTGAATCCAAAATGCCTTCTGACCAAGTCGTTCAATTCTAGATTTGGATATATGACCCAAACGCTTGTGCCATAATTTTACTGAATTTTCTTTGTTTAGCTTGCGTTTAGTACCCCGTGAATCCACATGCAAAGTTTCATTATATGATGCAATAGTATCAAGCAAATATAGGTTATCAAACATACTTAATTAACCAGTACCAACAATATTTGAAATCAATGAAAGACTGTACTGATTGTTTTCAAATGAACAATTATAACCAGATTTGTCCAATAAAGAAACAGAAACCAAATTCCGTCTAAAGGACGGTACAACAAAAACGTCTTTCAAATCCAAATAAAAACTTGTTCTAAAAAATAATCTAAAATGCCCTATTGCCTCAATGATATACACGTAATTATTACAAAATATATCCCTTAATTTATATATGTTAGTGCTTCAATTCATATATTTTATTCTAATTATTTCATTTTTATGTTTTTGTAGGAATCTGCGCGTGAACGATAAAATCGCATTAAGGCGACAATTTGAGGAAATGATTAATTTGTTGATTGTAGCGGTGGTGTAAAATAGTTGTTCACATATCTAAACCTAACCCAAATAAGCCTAGGTCCACTTACTTTAATCAAGCCCAAGCCCAGAAAGCTAGAAACCTAAGCCCAGCCTAACAAGGAAATAGGGGAACCCTATTTAGGTTTTTCTCTTCCCTTTTCTTTGGGAGGCTGCTCTTCCACGTTTTCTGCTCCTCTTCTCTTTTCCAGCCGCCATCACCACCTCCATCTGGGCAGAGACATAGAGCCATGTGTCTCTCGCCACTAACCAACCACCATCAGCATCATCTCGCCACCGTCCAAGCCACCGCCGTCCCTGTTTCCTCCACGCACCCTGTTCCGGTCTTTCCTTCACCTCGCCACCGTCCAGCATCCTTCATCACGAACAAAGCTTGCACGCCACCACCGCAAGCAGCAGAAATAGGGAGCACCTCCCTGTTTCGCCGCCCTGTCTCCATCCGCCATTCCCTCTCGTTTTCGCCTTCGGTTTCTCTCCCTGTTCCATCTCGCTCCAGCACCACCGCGACAGAATCGCCACCACCTCGCGAGACAGAGCTCGCAAGCAGAAACAGGGAGCCCCTGTTCCTCGTCCTCCTTCGCGTTTTTGTTGTTATCTCACTGTTTCCTCACCTCTTTCTTCTTGCAGGTACCAGATCCAGGTCGGAGGTGAGGAAGCTCGCAAGGAGCGGAGAACAATGGCCGAGCGGGCGCTGTCGCGCTGGGAACGAAGACGCAGGAGAGTCACGGAATTCAGCGGGAAAAAATTGTTTTTCAAAACTATTTTCTATTGACACCCCCGGTTCTGCTGAGTACCACCACAGTGCAGCTGCAATTGTTTTTTAGAAATAAAATAAAATAAAAATAAAAATTAAACTGGACCTAACACTTAAAAATAGAATAAAATAAAATAAAATGAAAAATAAGCAAGAAAGATAATACCCGAAACCTTCATTGTAGAATGACGCTTGTTCCTCGACAACGGCGCCAAAATTTGATTACGCCCAAACAGTACACACGGTCAATTGCAGTAAAGAATGGGGTGTCGATCCCACGAGGAAAAATGATCTACAAAACAAGGTTAAGGAAGACAAACTATACGAAACTAAAGTTAAGAAATTCTAACAAATTTAAAATATGAAATTGAATTTAATTTAATGAAAATTAAGTTTGGAAGAATCACAAGGTTCCAAGAATCCCTCCTAGACTTCACGCGCCAACTAGTATTGATTCGCTATAATGACTCAACTACGTGTTTCACATCCCAAACGACGTAATCGGAAAAATAATCTTTTATGCATTAATATACCCTAGTGTAAATGAATTTTAGATTTCACTTCTTCTAAAAAAACACAAAGGTCTGTCATATGTGATATCCTAAACTTACGATATATCCGAAGACAATATCGTAATAAATGACGATCACATATAACTAACCTACCGGAATCAATTAATTCTTAAACATTCTACACATAAGAAAAACGTGACTAAACTTATATGGAGAAAAAAAAAAATTTTAAAATTAAAAATTTAAAAAAATTTAAAAAAAAAGGTTGTGGCCACCCTTCACAACAAAGTTGAGGCTGTAGACTTGGTTAGACTAAGGTTTTTTTTCCTTTTTCCTTTAAGGAAAAAGCGAAGAGTTAGCTATACTCTTTGCGACCAAGGTCTATAGGTTCGTGGGAGGAGATGACCCAAGCATTTTTTAATAAATACTTTCCTTACCACAAAACCAACGGTCTAAAGTGACAGATTTCTACCATCACCCAAGAGGAAACATCAGGTGGTTGCTATTTTTGAGTGGACTAATCTTCAACTTTTCAGGTTGTTGGTATACGATTCCTTAACCCTTTTGACTCGTTTATATCATAGACTAGGTTTGGAGGTGAATGTTCCCTATGTTCTTCCTCATCACTTCATGGTATATATCTTTCATGAGGGAGAATATATGTCGGGCTGAAGACATTAAACCAAGTGCTCCTAGGAGGCAACCTAGTCTTAGTTGTGTGTCTTTGCTGTTAGTTTGGATTGATTTTCGAGTACCCTATTTAGTTGTGTTTCACTCATACTCGTTAGCTCCATAACAGTTTTGACTTACAACTTGCCTTTTTTTTTGTTTTCTTTGTTAATGTCGAGTCTGCATTTTATCGATTTCTAATAAAAACTCCATGATTCTTATGTTTCTGAGCGTTCATTGGTGAAAGATTTCATCGAAATTGGTAAAAAGCTTCACCATGGTAATATCACTCTAACCCTCATCTTTTCTTTTGCCTTGATTTGTCATGATTATTATTTTATACATTGAGGACAATGTTTGGTTTAGGTTTGGGGTGTGGTTTATTAGATTTTTTTTATGCAATTTTCAAAAATCTTTGAGTTTAAAACGTATTTTACAATTAAACCGAGTCATTTTTGTGTTCTACTCAATCTCCATTGAATACTTAGATGATTATGGTAATTGTGTAAAATCTTTTTGAAAATGCATTTGAAATCCGAACTCTTGGTGAATAAAAAAAAGTGAAAAAAATGGTTTTGAGTTTTTTAGAGAATATTTTTTGTTGCCTTTAATTTTGAGAAAACACATACTAGCACGTGTCACATAGTTATATTAGTGGAAAACATGGTATTTGATATTATCCTTATGTTAGATGTATTTCGTGAGACTTTTCAACTCGACTATTCATGCACTATAAGCCAAGTCAACATGATTTGAAGTTGATTAGTGAGATATTGAACTAGAAAACCTTAGAATAATAATGGAGACTTAACCCTTGTGAGTTTTAAGCCATTCTTTATTTCTTAAGGGTTATTAATTACACTCTGATTTTTCTCGATTCCGCATTATTTCGTTGATGATCTCATTATTTTTTATTTTTTTATTGATTGCTTTAAGAATGACATAAAAATTGAATCTTGACACTAGAACTTCTTGCTTTATTTAATTGAGATGTTCTAGTACTAACTAGAACTTATGAAGTGATATAGGCATTTCTTTCTTTAAACCATTCTTAGCCTTTTAGCCTACCCAATAATAAATATCCATTTGCAGCTCTTTGAGCCTTTAAATAGCATTTTCTTTGTTATCCCCATTCCCAATACCTACTCCAATCAAGGAGTAATACCTTTATTATTTTATCCTTACCCAATTTTCTGAGAATGTATACGGTGAGATATATTTATGGAATGGGCAAAAAAAAAAAGATATTTCATGCGCCCTCGAAGTAAAAGTGTTGGATTGTATCAATGGGGAAAAACATGTTTAAAAAAAAAATTGCAATTGAAGAAGAAAATAATGAAGAAAAAGTTAATGGTGTACAACATTGATTTGTTCTTCAATGCTCTATGTGTTTATTCAAGGGTGTAGCCATTCTCAGAAAATCTTTGTATCATTTTCGTCCATTATTGTTTGCCATAATCCAAGCCCCATTACAACCTAGTAAAGACCTGATTGATCTTAAGTGAAAGTTAGCTTAATAGATGTGGAGATTGAATAGGCAAGAACTATGGTGTTTGATTCAACATTCTTAAAAGTAATCAATATTCCGGTCCATGAGATCATATTCATTTCACTCTTTGAAAATTTCGTTTTTCATGATAATTATATGTGAGACGTTTGCATTTTCCATAGTATATTCTTTTCCTCACATATAAACTGAGTGCCCAATCTCTGAGTGTTTCATTTCTGAGCGACATGAGAGAATTGCAGTCGAAACGTCTCTTCTAAAGGTTATCTTGTCACATCTTTACTATGAAATGAAAAGTTATGTTGATAAGGCTCCTCACACAAACACTTCGAGTTGAGAATGATTATGAAATTCATTTAACCTTTAGATACTATTAAATTATTGTACTCTATTGATATACTTTTGTGACATTATTGGTTTGTTGTTTTTCTTGAATTGTAAGCAATCAGAAAAATACTCTAAGGGAAATAAAAGGGAATGTTCATATGTTTTGCATTATGTTTTTAGAAAATAGATTTTGTTTTATTGAGTCAGTAATGTTTGGGGGTAGCATTTCTGGAAACCCTCATGAGACTATAACTCGTCCTCTAGAGATAATCTAGAGGTTTAAAGCCTTGTTGCATGTTAAGGTAAGTGCAACCGTGATTCCTACGAAAGTGAGTTAGGATTTTATTCTTTATTTTGTTTTGCTCGAGGACTAGCAAAATATAGGTTTGGGGGTATTTGATATACACGTAATTATTACAAAATATATCCCTTAATTTATATATGTTAGTGCTTCAATTAATATGTTTTATTCTAATTATTTCATTTTTATGTTTTTGTAGGAATATGCGCGTGAACGATAGAGGTTCAAATAGCGGTTCACATATCTAAACCTAACCCAAATAAGTCTAGGTCTACTTACTTTAATCAAGCCCAAGCCCAGAAAGCTAGAAACCTAAGCCCAGCCTAACAAGGAAATAGGGGAACCCTATTTAGGTTTCTCTCTTCCCTTTTCTTTGGGAGGCTGCTCTTCCACGTTTTCTGCTCCTCCTCTCTTTTCCAGCCGCCATCACCACCTCCACCTGGGCAGAGACATAGAGCCATGTGTCTCTCGCCACTAACCAACCACCATCAGCATCATCTCGCCACCGTCCAAGCCACCGCCGTCCATGTTTCCTCCACGCACCCTGTTCCGGTCTTTCCTTCACCTCGCCACCGTCCAGCATCCTTCATCACGAACAAAGCTCGCACGCCACCACCGCAAGCAGCAGAAATAGGGAGCACCTCCCTGTTTCGCCGCCCTGTCTCCATCCGCCATTCCCTCCCGTTTTCGCCTTCGGTCTCTCTCCCTGTTCCATCTCGCTCCAGCACCACCACGACAGAATTGCCACCACCTCGCGAGACAGAGCTCGCAAGCAGAAACAGGGAGCCCCTGTTCCTCGTCCTCCTTCGCGTTTTTGTTGTTATCTCACTGTTTCCTCACCCTCTCTCTGTCTTCTTGCAGGTACCGGATCCAGGTCGGAGGTGAGGAAGCTCGCGAGGAGCGGAGAACAGTGGCGGAGCGAGCGCTGTCGCGCTGGGAACGAAGACGCAGGAGAGTCGCGGAATTCGGCGGGAGAAAACTGTTTTTCAAAACTATTTTCTATTGACACCCCCAGTTCTGCTGAGTACCACCACAGTGCAGCTGCTGAGATTTCTCGGGACTTGCAATTTTCTCGGGATTCATGCGCTTACAGGAAGAGATGACGTCCTCTTGCACTGATGCTGTGACCACCACCACCATGAGTCACTAAACCCCACGCAAGGTGAAGAGGTGAACTCCTAGATGTAACGCACTAAATTAATATTTGATTCGCTTTAAGTTTTCACGATGAATAATGATGTTTAATGATTCTCACTTTTATTTAATATATAAATTTATGTTGTTTTAGTGACAAGGATTTGATAGATTTCTTCGTAGATTATTATTACTCCGGTGATTGTCTTTTTGTTCTCCATATAAGCTTAGTCACGCTTTTCTTATGTGTGGAATGTTTAAGAATTAATTGATTCCGATAGGTTAGTTATATGTGATCATCATTTATTACGATATTGTCTCCGGATATATCGTAAGTTTAGGATATCACATATGACAGACCTTTGTGTTTTTTTAGAAGAAGTGAAATCTAAAATTCATTTACACTAGGGTATATTAATGCATAAAAGATTATTTTTCCGATTACGTCGTTTGGGATGTGAAACACGTAGTTGAGTCATCATAGCGAATCAATACTAGTTGGCGCGTGAAGTCTAGGAGGGATTCTTGGAACCTTGTGATTCTTCCAAACTTAATTTTCATTAAATTAAATTCAATTTCATATTTTAAATTTGTTAGAATTTCTTAACTTTAGTTTCGCATAGTTTGTCTTCCTTAACCTTGTTTTGTAGATCGTTTTTCCTCGTGGGATTGACACCCCATTCTTTACTGCAATTGATCGCGTGTACTATTTGGGCGTAATCACTCCACATCTACCGACTTTCCATCGCCCACAAAGATATATCTTTCAATATCATTTGGCTTTCGGTAGCTCAAACAACTCTGCATAGAAACACTTATGTGAGTGGTAACACCAAAATCTAACCACCAAGTGCTTCTAGATACTGAAGTTAAATTAACTTCAGAACAAACCAAAGTAAAGAATGTACATTTCTTGGCACGCCAAGCATGATACTTACTACATTCTTTATTTCCATGTCCTAGCTTTCAACAAAAGAAACATCCTTGATTTTCCTTAGGTTTCTTTTGCTCTGGACCCTTAGCAGCTTAATATTTCTTTCTTTTCTTGTCCTTATCCTTAGAGGTACTTGCCAGATGAGTACTTTCAAATCTCTCTTGCTTAAACCTTTCCTCTTCTTGCACACAATATGAAATGAGCTCATTAAGAGTGCATTTATCCTTTTGACAGTTATAACTGACCTTAAACTGACTGAAATGTGCAGGAAGAGATATCAATACTAAATGCATGAGCAAGTCGTCAGACAACTCGAGCTTTAGTGCTTTAAGTTTGGAAGCAATGTGAAACATCTCCATGATGTATTCCCTTATGTTTCCCTTGCCTTTGTACTTCATTGAAATCAAGTTAGCTAAAAATGTGTTTGTTTCAGTCTTATCGTTTTTTGCAAAACGTTTTTCAATTTCAACAAGGAAATCACTAACCATTGTTACCCCTTCAGATATTGCGCGTCTAAAGGCTTCCGGAATGTCGCGCTTAATGATCATTAGACTCATGCGATTATAGTGTTCCCACTTCTCAAATTTCCTCATTTCTTCAGAAGAACTTTCAGCCGTAAGAGTAGTGGGTTGCTCTATCCTTAGTGCAAGGTCTAGATCCATGCAGCCAAGAACGATTAAGACGTTCTCTTTCCAATCCTTGAAGTTTGTCCCATTAAGCATGGGAATACTGTTTGCATGAGCAAATATTGAAGTAGCAGACATAATAGCTGTACAGAGAATAAACCTAATGAACATGCATGTTCACATCATAATCTTAATAAACAATCTTTAAATTCAAACAATTATGGAATACATCTCAAGATACCTAGCACAACATTAATATCAAGTCTTTGGACAATAATATTAACTTGTAAGTGATACTCTTGGTGTGGTGATCAAATATTGACAATAACTTCTATCAAACAATAAGTCTATCTTTGGATCGACTTATTATTCACATGAAAACTTTATAATTGTCACATATTTATCACTACAGATGTGTATGCAATTCGGCCAAATATTACCCTTCATTTGGGCCGAGTAATATCCACATGAATTCACAAACATCTTAACATTCTCAATAAATTAATTTACATAAGAGAGGTCACTTTGGTGACACTTTATTTCAATTAGTTCAATCAAATGTTAGACAAACTAAATAAGTCACTAGATGCATCCCAAAAAATATTTAAATTTCAAATTTCAAATAAATTGCCTTAAAAAATAATAATAATAAATAAATAACAGACCTAAGTAATGTACCGAATTTATATATATATATATAAATTCGGTACATTACTTAGGTCTGTTATTGCTGGGTGCAAATAGCCAAAACAGGATGGACCGGTTATCTGAACTAGACCAAAGTGGCCCAGCAGGGTCTGACCCAGTCCCATCAGACCCAGACCCAACAACCCAAATGTCTTTTAATTAAGTTGTGGCCCAATGAAAATTTTCAAATAAAACTTGTTATACACATGGACCTAATTCTGGTCTAACAACCAAACAGATCAAGATCTGATTCAGGCTTTAATAAAACTTGTTATGCACATGGGCCTAATGCAGATCTAAACCTCAACAATTTAACCAAACACATGGGCCGAATGCAGGTATTGATTTAACTAAACCCTAGACAATTTAACCAAACACATAGGCCGAATGCAGATCAAGATCTGAACGAACCAGATCATGCAGATCAAGATCAATATCTAGATTTTACATGCAGATCTGAACGAACCAAATCTGCAATAAGTCGATCTGAACGGACCAGATCAAGAAGCAGATCTGAACGACCCAGATAAGAACGAAAAATCCTTAAACTTTTTTTTCTTTAAAAAAAAACTTGATTTTATGCCAAAAGTTCATTCTAAATTTCATAATCTCTCAAAGAATCAATAATGGAGTAGGCTCTGATCCCACTTATTAGAATATATATAAGAATAATATTCTACAGACACACATGTATATTCCATATTGAATCAATGAGAAGAAAACAATCAAGAATAAAACGAAAGCGCTTGATTCATGATAACACTTCAAGAAAGGGATGAGTCTTGATTTTCCAGTTGATAACGTATGTTTTCTGTATATCTCTCTGTAGAAGGGAATTTCAGAAGAAACAAAACATACGCACAACTGGAACCATAACCCAGTATTTATAATTGATTGAGTTATATTATTCTTACTAATTTCTAATTTGGTCCCTCATCAAATTAGAAGTTGCTTAAGTGTATCTACACATTAAGCCCGTGATATTTTAATACCCTACACATTAAGTGTATCATATTAGATCATAATTCATTGGGCCATACTTTAATATAGCAATACACATTAAATACATGTGTGCCACACATGTTGGATTTTTCCAACCGTTCCTGCTGCGAAAAATATCTACACAGCTCTTAGGAAAGCTGGTTTGCAGAAAAAAGATCAAAATATCCAGCACTCGCTCACTTGGAGTTTTATCTCGATCATTTCCACCATCTGCTGGGGCTTTTAACAGTAGCCATGCATTCTTTCTAAAACCCCTGTTGGAGTTCCTTGCAGAAAATAACTCCCTCTATGATTGATACATATCCTTATTATGCATATAGAGATTCCGCAAATAATGTTTCTCTAGATTATGTTTTGTTCGAGTCCTCATGGAAGTTATTGACCCAAACACTGGCTTGATATACTCAAACATGTTTGATGCACAGATTGATGCTCTTTATTTCGCTTTGACTGCGTTAAATTTCAGAACTATAAAAATCATGGTTACTGAGACTGGGTGGCCTTCCAAAGGATCACCTAAGGAGACTGCTGCAACACCAGATAATGCTCAGACCTATAACACTAATCTGATTCGACATGTTATCAACAACACAGGAACTCCCAGCAAAGCCTGGACAAGAGGTTGATGTATACATTTTTTCCTTGTTTAATGAGAACAGGAAGCCAGGGTTGGCATCTGAGAGAAATTGGGGTTTGTTTTATCCTGATCAAACCAGTATTTACAACCTGGATTTGACTGGAAGGGGCGCTGTGGATGTGACCACGGAAACTAATGTTACAACTAATAATGGAACATGGTGTATTGCTTCATCCACTGCTTCAGAATTGGACTTGCAGAGTGCTCTGGATTGGGCTTGTGGTCCAGGGAATGTGGACTGTTCAGCCATTCAGCCTAGCCAGCCTTGTTATCAGCCGGATACCTTGGTATCTCATGCATCTTTTGCATTCAACAGTTATTACCAGCAAAATGGAGCTACTGACATTGCTTGCAGCTTTGGAGGCACAGGAGTGAAAACTAACAAGAATCCAAGTTAGTATGATACTTGCATTCATCATTTTTTTCAAACAATTGAATATGTTAATGTCCTTTAAGATCTCGAGGCTGCATTTCTGAGTTGCCTCAAAATCACATTTTAAGATCCAGTTTAGTTTGAGTTCCTCATTGCATGATCAATTCGCCTTGAAATGATTAAAATGAACACTTGTCCAATGCATTTAAACTTTGGTTCTTCGTTAAGTCCATATGCTATCTTAGCTTTGATTAAGTTGCAACAGATTAGACCATTCACTTCATAGTAACGCTGGAGATCTAGGCTACAATCCAGTTTCTTGGATGACATGCACCCAAAACCTATACATCTACTTTCATTCAACACTTCATTCCCTTTATAGGTTTAGTTTAGTTTGATCTCTTCCGAGCTTTCATGATATCATGATTCTGAATACTGGCTAATTTTTATATTTTTGCAGGCTATGATAATTGCTTGTATATGACAACCAGGTACGTTTATTATCTGATATAAAACTTTCATTGTCTCGAGTGTCCAAACTGATGATGTTCATTTCTCATGCATAATAGTATCACTAACAAAATTTTCGTGTTTTGTATTACTGTGAGAGGCAATGTCAAAACTGCAAATAATGTCACTGCCATGCATGCAGCCTCATCTACCATCACAAGTGATATTTCAGTGTTGATAGCTGGCTACGTACTTCTGGCATTACTCTCATTCTTCTGATTGCTGGTATTGCAAAACAATATACAACTTCAGAAGGTTTTGTACACAAGTTTTTGCTCCAAAGGTGGAAATGCTGAGTTTGAATTCAGGGGGAAAATGGCAAGGCTAGTTGATTTGGAGTTCATGCCCAAGGTATTGTGTATGCTTAGTTTTGGATAGGTAGATAAGCACAATCGTTATTGCTCGAATGTGTAGCGCATATTGTAGTAGAGTATTCATTTTATGAGCATACGTGCACTCTTGGGTAGCCATTTGATCTCATCAAATGTTGGCTTGTGGAACTGGTGCTTTTTACACTCCTGTTCTTCCTATAATTCAAAATTTTTGCTGTACGTCTGGTAAATTTTTTTTTTTCAATAATGAAAACTTGGCGAAGAATGTTGTTCAATTTGTAAGAACAGTTTTTTTTGCAGTACTTTTGAAATCATTGAAACTTGGCTGTGTGGCTACCTGTCTGGAATACACTCCATTTTTGTAAAAGTCTGGAATATTAGATGGCTGAAACGCAAGTCATATGAACCTTTCGACCAGAGTAGAGCAAACAAGGATTTTTATCTCAAGCTAAGTAGCTTTCTCATTAGCTGATCTTGGCCTGAAATGCAGAATGTAAGTTAATGAGTATGTGCTGTTCAGGATTGATTTTTCATTTGTGATTGACAGTTTGCAGACTTTGAAAATCATACGAGTCAGTCTTGCACTCAGGATAAATTCTTCAATCCGCAAAATCAGAGACAAGGACTGTTGCAGCATGACCACTTGGGTCAACTCTTGTATTACCAGCCATTCAAGAAGGAAACAAGAAGGCTTAATACCTGTGATGGAACTGTAAACTAAACTAGGGGGTCAGATGTGTTTGGTTGGATCTTATTCCATTGAAATAACACTCATCATGGCACTCATCATCCATGATTAGATTTTGTGATCAATGACGAAAATGAAAGCTTCATTAATCAGTCCTTACTTTCATTTTCACACCACTGATCACAAAAATCTAATGGTGTATGATGAGTAAATCTCAAATTAGCTTAAATATAGGTGGTTCCCTCGTGAATTCTCATAAAATAGGATTCTATGCAACCAAAGTATTTTGTGAAGGAAAATTTCCTAGCTATGATTCTCTTATCTTCTGCCATTGACATAAAAAGGTTTTGGCAACGGCTGAGGAATCACTAGGGGAACGAGCTTAAACACAAAGGTGACCATGCGAAAGAGTAGCAAACACAAACAAACATGAGTGAATTGGCCCGGTTAAAGTCAAACTACAATGTTTTGCATCAACTGCCACCAAGGCATAGCAAGCAACAAACCCTGTCTTTGTAGACTGTACATTATCGCCTAATTGCTACAGAAAAATGGACCGCAATTTTTTCAGATTAATAACAGCAACAACAAACAAATCTTCAATACTGTAGCATATCAATGGGATTAAAGTAAAAACAGATGAGCAAATGAATGTCACACATAAAAATCCATCAAAAGACCAAGAACTTGTAAACAGCAGCAAGAAGTATCTTGTTCCCAAATCGTTAAATAATGGTGTCAAATACACAGCATATGTCACCACCCTCCAAGTACTAAAAAACTTTGCACAACTCATGTCATTCTGTATTATTATTCCACTGCAACCAGCAAGCTCATGGACGAATCCAAAATGATTGCGAAGAGTAACAACAAATCCAAAAGTGATTAAAGACCCTGATCAATTAGATAATCACCAAGCCTCTCAACAACCATGTTGCATTGTCCAGGAGTCAGGGGTTCATCATAGACGCCAATGATCAGAGCTTGGCCGGTTTTCTTAACAGTTACACCTCCAGAACCCTGAAAACAGAATAGAAAATGTATGAGCAAGCAACCATCAGAACATGCAAACTAAGTGTGGCACTGCTGAAGAGAATTAAGTTACATTTTATTCATTTTTGAGAAAGACCTGTAAAATGTAGCTAGAGGTTGCTTTTCTACTGCACTCCTCTCCACTTCAAGAAAAGGGATGACAACAAAAGGATAAAAAGAAAAAGTGATTACGTTTTATATCCAAATACTTAAGAATGGGAAAAACTTATTTGCTGGAAAGTGGTTTGTGGAAGTTTCTAAGATAATAGCATCCACCACTGCTGGAAAGCAGTAACCTATCTCTATGCATGCACCACCATAACAGAACACCCAATGGAAAGAAGGCTGACCACCCATCAGTTTCAATGCTTCTCCAGCCACCCTCTCCAACTTCGAAACTCCCATTACTTCACCCTCAGATATGTCAATACACCACTCAACATCCCCTATACCCCCACTGTTACCTTCCCAGAGCACCAATCAACATCTCCTACATACCAATTCTTACCTTCGCACGACAGATCCCTCATCTTGGGAGCAATCCCATCTTTTGTGTACTACCACAGTCGAAAAGACTACCAAATTTGTTCAATGTGCTTCGCTAACTCCATTTAAACAATCTCCTGCATCATTCACTTCTACCTAGCCAAGGATGATGAACTGCCCAAAACCATAATGGTTAGGTAGCGACATGCCAATGATGAGAACTACTCACAATCTCCACCACCAAGTTTATCAGATTGCTTTAACTGTCTCCAACCACTCTAGAATGTAGCTGTGATCTATGTAGTCGAAGTTGTTGTGGTTGTGTTACTGAACTTCACTTGAACATTGAAGCTTCTTTGAATCAATCAAAACAGGCTATTTCTTCCTCGTACCAAATCGATCGAAGCTTTCACGGGTCTGAGTCAACCCTCATTCCCTCACTCTCTCCAATTTGCATTCATCTCAGCCCTCACTCTCTTCAATTCGTTATTGGAATGTAATTATCAATGCTTCAAGTTCACGTTTTAGTTAAATATGTTGTTAAATTGGCATTTGTGACAATGCATACATCAGAGGCCCTAAATATGCCTGAAAAAATACTGCCTGAAGGAATAGTAGACCTAGGTGCCCAAGGTACCCACTTCATCAGCGAAAAGCCTCTAGAGAAACCTTCAATTATCCTCATGGCTCAAGATTTCCACCTTGTGAAACTTCTCAAATAGAAATTGAAGAGTTTTCACACATTCATGGTCATGCACACACGCTCATCGCTAGCTCACATCAATCAAATAAAACCAACCCTCCGAAGCAAGTACTGCAAAGAAAGAGCAAATTGTCCCTCCACCACTTCTCCACTTTAAAAAAACTCCTCAAACACCATAAGTTAAAACAGTAATCGATCTACCACCAAAACGAGAAGGTAACTTGGAAGATAACCCATCTCAAAGCTAGTAGTTTGTGGGAAATCACCTAAAGAAGATCTCTCGAAAGCTGCTCTTCAATGACATTCCTAAATCTTGAAGAACTTAAAGTAAAGAGGAAATGACAAGGAGATTATTCTCTACCAAGCTCTAAATCCTATGTGATTCTACTTCCCTTTCTTTCACTATCATTGTGCAAACTCTTGCTATAGTAATCTCTAAGGCTTGAGGTCTGAAATTGTTTATCTGGTTCCTTGTAATAGGGAAGAGGTCCCAATATCTCGTTTGCAATATGGATGACACCATTTTCTTTTTTTCATCAGGCAAAACTTCAGCAAATTTAGCAAAATATGAGTCTCCTTCTCAGATAACGAGATGCAAAGCAAAACCTAAATCAATAAAGTGTAAGGTCCCTGTCACTTTAACTGCCAAATGATGTACTCAGATTGGAGGCCCAAGCAATCGACTAGTTTTTATTATCTTCAGGCAATCCTTTCTTACCACAAAGTCCACAATAAATAAATAAATAAATACATAAATAAATAAATAATAATTGAATAAAACTGCAGTGGGATGGGGAAAAACCAAGCCACAATGGCTGCCACATAGCAAGCCTTCCACCATTGCTTAACATTTCCTCTGATCAGTGATCACCTTCACCACTCTGTAGTCAGCTAAAACACGTTGCCCACATGCTTTTAGTCACTTCACAATTGGGAAAGAGATGATCAACCGATTCAATAGTATCATTTCACATAACACAATTACTATCAACTGTCAATACCCTCTTCATAAGGTCATATCCATTAAAGCTCTGCCCTTTACGGTGACCCACTAAAGCAACAACTTCCGGGAGGGAGATTGCTTATCCATATTCTACTAATACCTAGGTCCCCATTACCATTGTGTTTACAAAAGAGTTGGTACGGACGCTTAGCTGAGAAGTCTTTGTTTCTTACTTCACCAAACCCAACAGTCTTCATCAGCTAATGGAGCCCTGGATTGAATTATTCAACAAACCTGAGAGCTGCTACACTCCCAATCTCTGATTTCCCTTCTAAGAGGCGTACTCCAGCCGACTTGAATGTTTGACTGAACAATCTAATCTGAGGGTAAACCATGTGTTATCCCAAAGGTATTCAGAAGCTATCTCCTACTCCTAATTTCTTAGTTAAAGATGAGGGAACCTACTTCTATCTTCTTAGTTAAGGATGTGGGCATACTGAGAGCAAATTTTTACTTCGCAAGACCAATTTTGGTAATAAGTTCAAACTTAGGGTCAAGTGGTTAACAATTATGTGAAGGTGCATCAAGCATTACAAGTGCTTGGGTGTAGGATTTACATGCATCACTTCTACTACTTTTAGCTTCTTTGAGGGCTAAAAGTACATTTGAAATCTAGTGGTGGACATAACGAGTAGGAGAACTTGTCTCTCAAAAGAAAAGGCTTCTTAGGAAGGAAGGCTTACTACCACTAAAAGCATTTTATGTGTGTTGGCTGTCATTCAAACCTACCATATGCATAGCTTACCCATGCCTAGGTCCATTGCAAATAGATTATAGCACATTGCAAGGAAATTTTTCAGAATGGAACTAAGGACCCCTTAAAGCATTCTATGCATTGTGATGAGGGTTTGTGTGTTCATCAAAAGCTTATGGTGATTTGGTATACATAAATTTCAATTCTATGAACAGTGTTTTTAGCATGGAAATGGTTTTGGAGACACATCACAGAATCAGAAAGCTTTGGAGAAAGGTTACTGAATCTAAGTACAAGGGCAGTCATGGATGACTAATTGTCTAATTCTCCAAGGCTTTAGAGAGTCTTCAAGTTCTCCCTCAAACCAGTTTTATGGTTTAAGGGAAGGGTTGGAAAGAATCCCCTAAACCCTATCATTTGCAATTTACAGTTTCCTCCTTGGAGATACTCTTATGTGACAAGCCTATATACAAGTATCTCAGATTGTGTTTCTTCCTGTATAAAGATATCCAGCTTCCTATTGGGATGGGAGATGATAAAATTGTCAAGATAGGTAGTGTGAGGGTATATTTTGTATTGGAGCACTTATGCGTGGACATGTCGTGACATTGTAGAAGGTTTCATCATCCTTCGTAGAGGGTTCACTTAGACGAGTTCCTAATCAAGTAGGATGATGTATGTTGTAATGAGTCAATATCTCCTGTTATTGGTGAATTTGGCTCTTTGTATCTCTTGTATGGGCTGCTCTATTGCAATGACTATGGATGCTCTCATAAGCTCTTGACTGGCATTTTAAGATCTTTTTGGGTGATCAAATTTTGTGATCTTAACTTACTCATCCAGGAAAATAAATAGGCTACAATTTTTTTTGTTCTATTTCGATCAATATCCTTTCGTGCATCATACACTTGAGACAACCGTCATAGAATCTATATACATGCGATTATGACCTATGTAGTCCAGGGCGCCTCTCATCTTGGGCAATCTTTGTAGCATTTTTTCAAGCCTCTATATATACATCATTTCACAAATTAAACTAAAAACATGAACTTGAAAGCATTTACAGTCATAATCCATAACAAGAATCGGAAAAAGTAAAAAAAAAAAAAAAAACGGCAACAATCCCCCGAACACACACACACACAAAGAAAGAAAAGAAACTATACTCGAAGGCGAGCCTAGGTGACTGCCCGAGACTAACAATTTTAGGCGTTGCCAGAGACTACATAGATTATGACTATCAAAATATGCATAATGTCTATGAAGTTATGTATGAAATCTTTTGTTTTACAATGTGACGTGAAAAGGGAGCTTGGTCAGGTATAACTCCATTATATATACACGTCAATGGGCCAATTTTACATTCTTTTGTTGTTCCCACCCATTCTAAATCATTGGGATAGTTAAAACTGACGACCATGTGCCTAGTTTAAGCACTAAATACTAACACGATAGTATAACGCTAGAGAAAGACAATTAACAAAAGGCTAAGAAATGAATGTATCACCTTTTTCCCTCGAATGACAGCTCCAGCCTCTCCTTGGATCACCATATACTTTGTACCACCAAGGTGTAGACCAGTTGGTGCAAGCGATCCAGGTTCATTGAAGTCATTGATGATGGCAGTTACTTCTTCTGGTTTAAACTATATCATCACCGAAGTAAAAAAAAAAAACAAAAAACATATATTAAGATCCATGTTAAAACCAAGAAAAAATGAATGGCTCCATATACGGAAAAAAAAAACATGCGCATAGGCAATTATCCATCATCAATACTTACAAAATTAATGCATTTCACTACATGCAGAAGTGAAGCATATTGACCATTGTAAATGCGAAAAGACAGGTGAATTTATCTTCCAAAGATGATCAAATAGGTTCCTAAATAAACACTTTACTTGATAATAACTGGTAAAAATCATCAAAGTGAACAGATGAAGCATACAAATCTGCAAAATCTCAACATTGTTTCATCTCGATCTGAACAAATTAAACAAAGAATCAGATCATTACGCCTCAATTTAAAACACCCCAATCAACTGAAAATGAAAAGCAGCTGGCCATTGGGATCAAACATTAAGATGCGAAAACGCAAACAGAAAAAGAAAAAGAAAAATCAATCACGTCTCCAAATGTAAAGCCAACTGACGATTAAAAACACAGTAATCCAAAGAGATTCAGCATAATAAGAAAACCCCATCATAAATTGAACAATAAATAAAAAAAAAAGGAACGATCTTAGAGAAAGAAACCTGAGGGAAGTTAGTACTCTGAGCCCAAATGCTGCCATCTTGGCCAAGAATTGCTGCAGATGTGAGATGATGGCCTTCAATGTCGCACATCAAGTGATCGTCGACGTAAGTTTGCCAAGACATCTCTTTGATTACTGGGGTCGATTCGAAAGGTGTGTTTCTTTGTGTGACCAAGGAAGAGGAGAAAAGGCTCGCTCTGATGTTGAGCAGTTCTTCGGCGAGAATGAGATGGAAAGGGAAATAAATAGTGGGATCGAAACTCCGCGTCTAAACCGACTTTTTTTTTGTTAAGAGCGTCCAAACCGACTTAATTAGTGCCATTCACGTCCGCTCCTCCCTCTTGTTGTTTTCTTACTTGTCCAATAATAATAGAAAATTAATCAGAAAATTAAGAAATTGCTTTTGGTGTATAAAGTTCGATTTGACCCCAAAAATAGTTGGTCCAAAATGATTTTAGTTAAGGAATAAAGTGATAGAGTTCTGATGGAACATATTAATTAGGGATGGCAACCGGGCGAATTTGAGTAAATCCATCCTCGGATTCGCCCCGTCAATTCGTTTTCAGTTTTTATTAAAAATCGTAATCGCCCCGTGCGGATTGGCGGATATCTACCCCGCCCCGCCAATCCGTTTATTGATATCCATCACAAAACAAAATTACAAACAAAATCACAAAATCATACAGAAATTACAAACAAAATTACAAAATCACAAAATTACAGAAAATCCATACGAAAATTAACAAAAAAAAATAATAACTCGGTCTCTGATAGATCTGATCTTGATCTAAAAATTAACCAAAAAAAAAAAAAAATCAATATCAGATCTGATATCTTGATTTTAGATCTTGATCTTGATCTGAGATCTTGGTTTCAGATCTGAGATCTTGATCAAATCTGAGATCACCAGCACCCTTCGCCTTCACGACTTCACTGTGAGAGAGAAGGGTCCCTTCGCGGCCTTCACTGTGAGAGAGAGGGGTCGTGAGAGAGAAGGGTCGCCTTCGTTCGCGGCCTTCACTGTGAGAGAGAAGGGTGTCCTTCGTTCGCGGCCTTCACTGTGAGTCTGTGAGAGAGAAGGGTCCCTTCGCCTTCGCTGTGAGATAGAAGGGAGGGTCGACCTCCGCCACCCTTCGCTGTTTTGAGAGAGAATAAGGGACAAAGGGGGGACGAAGGGGGGACGAGAAGGCCTTCGCTCCTTTGAGTGAGAGAGACTGGAGACGAGAGCGGGGTGAGGTAGAATGTGAGATGGAGTGATTTAATTCGTTTATATAGGGGAAGGGTATTTTTGTATTTTTATCTGATAAACGGATATCCGTGGGGCGGATATGGCCAAATCAGTATCCGCCCCGAATATTTAATGGATGTTGTTTGGATATCCGTATCCGCCCCAAAATCCGTTTAGGCATATCCAAAACCGCCCCAAACGGATTGGGTGGGGCGGATATCCGTGAAAATTCGCCCCACTACCATCCCTAATATTAATAGGTGGAAGATATTGAATTTAGTGGTACTAAGTCTCGGCAAGAAATGGTTGTGAATTTTCAAGAAAGGTTTATCAACAATTCCAGGCAACCAGGTTTCGTAGCCATTTTTGGGTCAAATCTAGGTTTTTTTTTATTTTTTTTTTATTTTTATACTTCTACCCCTTATATAGATGGTGTTTGTGGTTGTGTTTTAAAGAGAAGGGGTAAAAAAAATGTAAAAACACCAAAACTTGACTAAAAAATGGCAACCAAACATGACAGCCTAGACTTACTCAAGGTTTATATACTGTGAGAAATCTTTGTACGACTTATTTTCAAAAGGCTACAATGCATCACTCAAAGGGTAATCAAGATAATGTCTCAAGGCTACATCACAAAACCACAAGATAACCAAATCATGCTCGAAGACTAATTAATACCAACTAGTTTCCAGGCGCTTTCACTTTGCATGAAAACTTAGTTTCAGTCTCGTCCACTTAAGTATCTACATTCCATGCTCGAAGCCTAATCACCTAGCAATGAGTGATGTCAGGTCAAGTTTGAAAATGTAGTAGTAAACTCTAAACTATCACTCGCGGGTGCCCTAGGATATGATCAACAAGACTAGAGGGGGTGAATAATATCTTTTTGAACAACTTTTGTTGAAAAATGCTAGATTAGTAGGTTATTTGAGAACTTCGTAAACATTTCGTGGTCACTAATAAAAAAGTTCAAAGATAGATGTAGAAAATGAAATGGTTCACCTTTTGGTCAGTTATGTCTCATAAGTCTTGGGATCTAAAACTCAATCTAAAATAAATACTTTTGCAAAGTAGATCCAAGAGTTGATGCACAAATCAAACAAGCTAAACTATGGTTTGTAAAAGCAATACAACTTAAAACATGCAAGATAAGATATCAAAGATAGTAAGATAAGCAGACATGCAAAATATGTAAAAATACGAAAAAGGACAATACTAAGCAAAGTGAGGTTTGATTGGCTCCGACTAGTTACTTCCTTAGTGGAAAGGACTCACAAGCCTCAAACTTCTATTACTTGATTAAAAGACAATCACACTATCAAATGACGTTCCACAACCTCATAAGATCAAATCGTCGTGTTCCAACGAGACTTACCGACACGAACTAAGTGTTCTGCTTTGCGAGTCTTACGAACGCTTTGGCAGTCACATGAGATGCAACCACAACCAAGTCTTCTGGACTTGTGCATGGGATTATGGAGATTCCACCTATTCTTATGTTCTTGCTCTGCAAGACTTATCGAATAGCTAATGATCACACCATCATGGAATGTAACACAACAAAGTTTTACCACCTGTTTGGGATCAACTGTGACATTTCTTGGTACGAATCCACTCCACGGATTTAAGAACCCACACGGGGTTGGTTGAGTTTAGGCAAACTAACACTCAAAAAGGTTTTTCCAGTAACATCTCTCAAATAAATGGATGGGAGAAAGTTTAAGCTCAGATCTTTCACTCCTTTATAAAGTAGAAGTGAGGTTCACCCTTTCAAGTATAAAGGTTTTAGGTAACAAAGGAATTTTTCTCTCTAGAGCCTTTAGGTCTCAAATAAAGAAGTTGTTTGGTCTAGGTTAAGCTCTTAATTTGAACCCTAAAATTTTTATTTTTTGAAGCTCACTCAAAGATGATATGGAGAAATTGAGAGATTTTCTCTAGAACAATAGGGAAAAATTTGCTCTTATTCATGCTGGATCTGTTGCTCTTGATTAGCTCTACCAAGTTTCTCTTAAACTCCCAAAGTTGATGAAGATAAATGGGGATGCAACTATTTATAGACTGATCTTGGAGGAGTGAAGTCAACCCCACTATCTTCAGATATGCTTTTCAAAACGATTAAATTCATAACGTCTTTTTGCCTTATCAGAACGGTCTTCTGCTGGCAGTGACATTTCAAGGGTGAAGTCGACTTTGCTCTGCCAAAACAATTTTTTTAAAAACAAAACTTTCTCTTGGTTACATGTCATTTTACTTGACATGGACATCTTTTTTTAAACATAATGGGCATGTCTAAAGTGAGAATATTCTATTATCATGTGAGAGAATGAACCAAATTCAAACTTTGAATATTAGTTCCCAGACATTTTTATCTCCAAATAGCTTTTGACACTTCATTTAAAATTTGACCATCCATAAGCTATTTTTGTCCTGTCTCCAAATGCCACTTGGCATGGTCCTCCTTCTTGGACTTGTCTTCTTCAAGCTTTAACATTGCTTGAATAGTCTTTATATTTTTGACTTTGTTCTCTTGAATTGACTTAGTCCTTGGTTGACAATGAGTTTGATTGGCGCATGACCTATTTCATCTTATTGCATTGTCGCCTTTGGTTAAGTATTCAGGGTCCCATTTGAATGATTTACTTTCTCGAGCACTCATAACCCAGTATGCACAACTTTATAATTAAGTTAATAAATTTTTACAATAACACTCCACTTAACCTATATTGGTTTTACAAGCCTAACCAACATTGTATTTGCTCCAATTCATACATTTTTAAGGTTTATGTTTAGAACAAAAACTGCTACCATCCAACATAACCCGACTTGAAATGACTGCTAATTTGACACAAACTGACAAGAAACAATATGTTTGACATGACATGCTTGTTTAATCTGACGAGTTGACATGGGTCAAGGTGGTAAACCTACAAAAATATGACCAGAACCTATTTAAATCAAGCCGGTGTCAGATCGTCTTATCGTGTTCAACCCAAATTGCCAGGTCTACTAATCTACGAGCACCGATGCTCCAATTAATCAGCCAAAAACTCACTTAATTCCACTAATGATTCTTAGACCCTCAGTTTCTCATAGGGAAAGTGATTATCTAACCAACTGAGCTACTATTGATGAACTAATTTTGTGCAACTACAGTTAAACAAACTGAACATATCAAGTATTTTGATGCAATACTTACTTTATCTCTTTCCCATATTTCTAAACAAATGGCTCATTTTATGCCATTTTCACCAATTACTTCAATCTCCTTTTCAAAAAATTAATTTGGCTTGACATACCTTACATACTACAGATTGGGGAAAGAAATTAAAAATTGTGTGTGCTTTGGTACGATAACTTAATTTTTTGCTTATAAGTTCTCATTGCTTTTGCAAATATCTGTGGTTGCAAATCAAGGAAATAATAATAATCTTTTAGTTTAAGTGCCTAATAGAGTGTAAACTCTTTTTATATAATCGAAAAACTCTACAAAATAGTAAACATCATCTCCTTTCCTTGTTTTCTCTCAATAATCAATGTCTTAACACCAACATAAATCTATCTCATTTTCTTTTTCAAGCATGTAAAGGACTCTTCATACTCATGAACATTGGCAATTCAAAGTAAGTAGCAATATCAATTTAAGTTTGCAAAGGGAATGCATTAGAATTAATATATGAAGTTAAGTTAGATCTCGTATAGTGCGCCTTGAAGTCTTCACGTGCTTGAATTTATTGGAATATATTATTGTGTCCTTATACAATTGTTCAACAATCACAAAGATCTAGAAAACCAAATTAAGGAGGATTTTCACTAAAGTCCATGTAGGATGGACTTCACGCTTAGGGTTTGTAACCCTAGCTAGAAGGCTAGGCTAGTCGACCAGACTATCAGACAAGGAAACAAAATATCATGGTTGTTGGGACTCAACTAGTTTTTTTGTCTGACAATAGTAATTTCTAGTTGTTGGTTTGTGAATATACCATTATAGGTTAATCGACCAAGCCTATCTAAAATGGAATTTTTCGAACTACTCCATAAATATACGACTCATCTATACTATAAAAGGAATTAATGTTCAATTGGCAAAGCAAAAGAATATGTTTATCTTTACCAAGTTGTTTTGGAGAATTCTTACCCAACCTAATTATCTGGCCCTCTATTTTCAAATCCAGATATTTCCTAATTCCAATGTTTTTAAAGCCAATTTCTCTAAAAAATTCATCCCATTCATGGAAAGCTCTTGGTGCTTGTTTAGAGGTTGTTGAGGGTAAAAAGTATTCTCGAAACATCTTTTTCTAAGATTTTGCTATCGGGCTAGAAGGCGAGTTGTTGTATCTATACAAACTCCAATCTGGGCGGATTGCCTAGCGGAGACTCTGACCATCAACTACAGGCCAGGGAGGTAAGAGGGAAAGTGAGTGAGAGGTTCATAGAGAGACATGTTTGCTTAGGTAGTGTTGCATGTCTGGCTCTTGGGAAATGAACATGTATTTATACTTGTTTGACCATATCTATGCTTTTATGATCTCCGAGATGGTGATATATTTGAATTTGTCCAAATATGCCAACTGGAAGGTATCCCTGACCAGACTCTTGCATATTTGAACAATGTCAGAATATCCAGGTTCAGTATGTGTAAAATATGCATTATCAGTTGCCCCTTTGGGTTTCGATTGTTGGATCAAGGTACCAAGGAAGTTCAGTGTCAAGGAGTTCCAATTTGGTATCCGTTCGCCTACCCCAACACGTGGCGTGTTCGAGTTGGGTGGAAGAGAACCATCACTATGGTTATATATGAAGAATATTTCTAGTTGTAGGGACCAACTATAAATTCAAGGAGCGGCGTCGAGGCTCCAATACAACAGTTTGTTCAAGTGAGTTGTTCCGAGACTCTAGGTAAGTTCCATAACTACTACTTTTTCTTTAGTTGGCTCAGTAGGAAACCAATGATGGTTAGGTATAAGCAGACTACTCATCCAACGGTTAGGAAAGTTGCCCGATTAGATTTTGTCCCGGGCAAACCACACAAGTAGGTAACCGAGGAGGCCACCTATTATAACTAGCCCTTTGAATAGAAGATTAAAAAATTCTTCAAAATTTTGAGAGATATTAGGCTACCCGATGTTGCAGCTTCTAGGTGGGTATTTTAGCTCAATTATAAGGTGGCTTTTCTGTCAGCATTTAACAGTTTGTCTTCTTTTGCAGATTAGTTGGTGGCGCCATAAGAGTTCAAGGACCGACTTCTGGCATTTGTTTGTACTTTGGCTAGCCTCTCAGACAAGTTCTATAGGATGATTGTGGGGGTAACACCCTTTAGGAAGCTAACTCGTGAGCCAATCCCAAGCAGAGAGGACATATGGAAGGAGTTAACCAAGTTCGAGGTGAAGGCATCTATCCAAAGGCATAGAGCGAGTTTTGAGGAGATGGTAGCCCATGCCCATTTCCTTAGCATCATGAATCAGAGGGCATTGAGGCCTGCTGACCCCGAGCTAGCGACTACCCAAAAACATGCTCAGGAAGCTGAGAAAAATAAGAATACCATGGTCTACCAAACCAAAAAGAAGAAGGGTGAGGTCACGATCATTCACAGGTAAAACTCAAGAATTTAGGTAGGTTCTAGTAATCAGGCTGACATCTATGAGTTTGCAGCCGAGCTAGCAGTTGACTTCTTCTGAGGCGAGGAGGATGAGGAAGATGCGTATTTAAGTTTAGGTTTACCGTCTGATTCAAGTTAGTCAGAGTCGACTAAGGCTGGGTCTTCAATATTCGGAAAAGAGGGCACAGACCAAGAGGTGGAGATAGGTGGCACTCCGAAAGGATCCTTTGAACAACTTATTCTTAGTCCGGCTCCTTTCGGATACAAGGTTGATATTAGCACTCCGTCCGGTATGGTACCTCCTCCTGTCCTCACCAAGTTGACTCTTGCATAAGAGCTGAAATGAATGAGGAGTCATCCCAACACCCCTCAGCTGATGACGATGCATGGGTCGGGAATGGCCATGGCCCTAGTCAAGGCACTGGCTAAGCCTTTAGCATCTCATGTTGATAAGCTTAAGGAGGCGGGTAAAAAGAGGAATCAGAAAAGATCCGCTGAAGAATCTCCTAAGCGTTGTGGTCGGGGTTGCTCCTCCCAAGCACTAGAGGGAGTATACCGATGGCAGAACTCCTCTGAGTATGGCTAAGTTGGTCGGCACCAAGGGACAAATGATGTCGAGCGTTCATTTCTGTTTTATCAACAAAGCTCGCACCTCTGGTGAGGTTAGCCGGTGGTGAGGTTGGCCGGAGATCAGGACGGATGACTCGAGGCTGAAGGATCCCAAGGTTGCAACGAGGTTGATCCATCATATCACTCTGGTGAATGACTGGGATCACTTCAAGGTTTGTCCATTGATCAACTATATGAGGCGTGTAGCTAGGGGATTGTTAAGGTAACTTTCTTTTAACTTTTTTTATGAGCAATTTTGTTCTGATATGTTATAGCTTTCTCATGTGTAGATGGTGGCTATCCTTCATCATTTGATCGATCGGGATCAGGAGCAACTCTGATGAAGGACAATGAGGCCCAGCTGACCAGGGAATGAGACCAAGCATGGGAGGAGCTAAAAAATATGAAGGAGTTGCAATTGGAGCTTTGGAATAAGCATCAGGAAGACGACAAAGAGTTGGAACATCTCTAGGCTAATCTTAATGTTTTTAATGATCTTAACAAAGTGATGCAATCATTTTTTGCTCCCTGCTTTGACCTGGTTCCTGCCGACCTGCACAAGTAACACACCTGCTGACCTGGTGGCTGATGGCACTCCGATGCTAAAGTCAGACAGGGATCTAAGGAAGGTGTAATGCTGTAACAGGGAATTTGTAGCATACCTTAGCTTACCAACCTCATGCTTATTTATAGTGCAAGGAGTCCTGATTCTACCAGGCCATCGTAGGCGTAGTTTTTGAAGGAGATATTCGTGGAGATCCTTCTCTAATTAGAAGTTGTGCTGTAAGAGGGAAGTTTCATGTTAGCTCTATGCTCTTGGATGCGTGAGTGATAGTTCCCAATCCAAGAGCAATCAGTGGAAAGGAGTTTCCCTGCGTGGAATGTACTATGGTATTTGCTTCCTAGTTGGAAGCAGAGAGCAGCTGTAGTTGCCCATCCAAAGTTGATCCTCGAGATACTTGCCTTAGTGGGACTTATGGGTATTGAGGATAGTTGTGAGACGCGTGGGCCTAGCATGCTATGAGAGTTCGGGTCCGCCTGGCGGATTGAATTGAGCGGGCATAGAACCGCTTGGGCCCGTATTTCCTCGAGATCATCATGACAAGTGTATGGCTTAGAGGTGTAACCATTTTTATGTATCATCAACTACTCCCCCACCTCGAGTTAGTGGGTCGTCACATCGGTTCGCTAAGTCATCTCTTGACGGGAGGCGCTGCTCATGATGATTGAGTCTGAATCGTTGTTTGAGTCGCACGCCGCATTAATGGAACGTAAGTTGGTTTGGCAAAAAAAGAAGCGAGAACCCAACCTCTATTTAGGTCGTCCGTAGTATAGAGTTTGACTCTTTCACTTTCTTTGATTTCAAGGATATCATTTTGACTAGAAAAGATTTTCTATCTTCTTCATGGCTCAACAAAACCTTCTTGACGACGCAATCTGGCCAAGGGCTTGAAGATTTTCAAAGATAGGTTGATGTCCGAGCTTGGCCTTGCTGAAATCCGTATGAAGTTTGGAGTTCTTGAGGACCTGTCGTTGTATGTCCTGACGGGTGACCAACGCCAATGTCGCCTCCGATCGGTTTCATCTGCTTACATCGTGGGATGCTTTAGATCGGAGTGCGCTTTCCAATTTTGGACGTGATTTGGGAGTTTTCTGGATCTTTTAGGGATTTCTCCGACCCAATTGGGTCCTAACGGATATAGGATTATCTTCATGATTTTGCTCAGTGCCAAGGAGGCCAACGTTACCGTGACTCCTTGGGTAATTTAGTTGTTGACTTCTCCCCGGCTGAAGGGTAATTAACGTTGTCTGTAAGATGACATCGTCTGCTTGCTTCGTTAATCTGCCTGATGACTTCAAATTCTGGCAAAAGTACTGCTTCTTGGCTCATGCGGACTCAAAGTATTTTCGATGCAAGGCTCATCTGCTCGAGCGACAGTTCAGGCCACTTCGTAAGTTCAACCCTTTTCATGTGACTTTGATACGCTTGATAGCGGGTTGACTGACCATTGCTTTTGTTTCCTTGCAGGAAGGTTTCCACTATTCCTCTTACCTTAGCGGATCAAAACGCCATGGAGACGTTCCGCGACTTGCCAAAAAGGAATGTGGTCGATGTAATAAGAGTTTCCAACTTCATTCGTAGTAGGTTGTGGGACAATTGGTATGTTGTCCCCACTTTGTACTGACAAAGTGGAAGATGGGGACCCTTCGAGGAAAAGGAAGGTTGTTGGAGCCAAAGCTCCCATTTTGTCTGACGCTGAGGAGCCGTCTGAAACGCTTGCCTCTATCATGAGAAAGAGGTCATGTGTTAGAACTAGGTCATCTTCGGCACGACCCGCTCCAGTGAGGGAAGAGCGCAAGTATGCTAGGCCTATTAGGGTGGAGACCGACGTTTCCGGCTTGGAGAAAGGTTACTTGCAGTTTGCAAGAGTTGTAGATAGGTCGACCCTTAGTGATGCGCAGGTCGAAGCTCTGAATGACCGCCTGGTGCGGATTCCAATGGCAACTTTCACTGGTGTTGATTCGCATGGGAATGTTCCTGTAGAAGGTGAAGATTTGCCTGAGGCTGTAAAATATGATCACCCCATTACTGTTTTGCCTGAGAGTGGTCGCGGTACTGACCATGTCTCCTGCAGTCCGAATTGTTCACTGTCTTGCTCTAGGCCACAACTAGAAGTGTTGGAGTGCCCTTTGGATAATTTGCTTCCTCCCCTCCCTCCGAATCCCATTAAGCCGTCTCGTACCCAAGGGTCGGTAGTTAGTGACAAGGGGAAAGCCATGGAGGAGAGCCTAAGGACGGTGACAACCGCGAAGGGTGGCACTGGCGTAATCCTTGATCCGGGTGTACAAATATGCCAGTTTGTGCCAAACTTGGTGAAGATGAGTTCACAGGTCTGGCACCAAGAGGTGGGCATAGAGTATGCTTCGAGGAAGCATATAAGCAGCCGTCACAGCTGGCTTATGGACCACGGTCCAAAACTCGAGTTGGATACGTTGGAAGGATGTACGGATAAGGGCTTGACGCACCTTATGCTGGGTATGTCTCATTTGAGCTACGTGGCCATTATTGGGACGGAAGTCGAAGCGACTTGCGAGAGGGTATACACTTTGGAGCGTGTATTCTCGCAAATGCAAGCACTATATTCTGATGCGCTCTATTAAATTGAGCAGCTGAAGAAGCAAGCTGAGGAGAAGAGGTTGGATCAATCAACCGTGGTCGTTGAGACTTAGAGGGCTTGTTTGGAGGACCTTCAGCGTAATCTATTAGAAGTGGCATCCGAGAGGGACGAACTTAAGCAGGAGGTGACCCGGATCCACCAAGAAGTCGAGGTTGCGTAGGAAGCTGTGTCTAAGGCATATTCTAAACTGCGGTTTCTTGCTGATGAAGGTGTTTTGAAGGAAGCCGATTGGGCTGCTGAGAGGCAATAGTTGGAATCTGATGTGGAGTTCTATGCTCGAGAGGCGAGAAAGGCTGAGGACCAGCTCAAATTGAAATGGCAAAAGCTTAGTGCTGTGAAGAGCAGTCTTGGGTCGATGCGCTGACTGGCAAGTTTGAGCTATTGGAGCGTTACTTGTCGGCGTGAAGGTGAGAGGAAGAATTTATTTAGGAGTAGGGCAAGTGTGAGCTCCGCTGGGTTGTACATGGTCGACTAGAGCTGCTGGCACTCTGCATCATCAGACAAGGAAGACAGTTTGGGCCCTGGTGTGCAGGCCGTTGTGCACGTGGACGCTACTCCTACTCCATCTTCCACTAGACTTAGCTATTATGTTTTTGTACATTCTCCTGATAAGGAGTAACTTTGGTGTGATTGTACCCCTTTCCGTTTTGACTGTTAATGAAAACAATTTTATCCGTTTGGTGTTTGTTGTCTCTATTGCATGTTTTTCATTTCGCCTTGTCGTCTTGCTTTGGCATAGGTTGGTTGAATCAATAGGACGTTGATTGGTCTGTCTGCGATAGAAAGCTTGACCGCTTTGTATTGTGAATGTCTCAGAGTCATTGTTGTGTAGTCATGTCCAATGGTGGGCATGTTGCAAATAGTCTAGCTGAGGGTTGATTCGCCCGAGCTGTGTCTTGTCCCCAAGGTAAGCTATTTAAGGCTCACATTGTTGGTCTGACTGATCTGTTGCAACTGCTGCTATGAGTGAGTTGCGATGACCGAGTGTATGTATAAGAGCGTTCGTGCCGAGTCAGACACCGTAAGCTCGGGTTGGTATCCTAAGTAGCTCGTATCTGAGCACTGGTCGTATGATATCTGTATCGGAGCGAATGGCCTTCGCTAATATTAGAATGTCGATTCGTTTGAGTGTGAAGACGTTGACTCAACTAGACTCATGTTTGGCGACCAGGATGAAAAGCAGTGGTCTCGTGGCAAGCAGTCGGAATCAGTTCAGGACTGACTAGGCTCCCACCTTTCGAATCATTTATGATCGAGTAAAGTGGACAGACTCGGGGAATAAGAGTTTGGTGACCAGGCTGAAAAGCAGTGGTCCCGTGGCAAGCCATCGGAATCAGTTCGGGACTGACTAGGCTCCCACCTTCCAAATCATCTACACCTGTGCGCATCAAGCTACAAATTTGGGAGTTTTTGGCAGCCACATTGAAAAGTAGTGGTCCCATAGCAACCTATCAGAATTAGGTTGTGGCTGACTAGGCTTCCACCT
The DNA here is from genome assembly GCA_963556465.1 of Berberis vulgaris. Lineage (NCBI taxonomy): Eukaryota > Viridiplantae > Streptophyta > Magnoliopsida > Ranunculales > Berberidaceae > Berberis > Berberis vulgaris. The sequence continues at coordinate 34,206,819 of OY747125.1, read as the reverse complement.
CTAGACTATCTACACCCTTGCAGTGCGGGCTACAAGTTTAGGTTTGGTGATTTTGTGGCCACGCTGAAAAGCAGTGGTCCCATGGCAAGCTTTCAGAATTAGTTCGGGACTGACTAGGCTTCCACCTTCTAGAATATCTACACCCTCGCAGTGGGGGCTACAAGTCCAGGTTTTGATCATAAGCTTTCATTGGTAGTCGTCACCAGCTAGGCTTACTTGATTAAGTTCGACGATTATTGAGCGCAAAGGGGGCAATGATCCTTGGCAAGTCGTCGTCACCAGGCGTGATAGCGCTGATTAGACTCCCACTTCCTAAATCGTCGATGCCCGCGCTAAGCAAACTAGGTGTCGGGTTGAACTAGAAGCCATTGTCATCAGCTTTGGTCAACTAAGCTTGCCTGGTTTGAAAAGTGGTTCCTCCTGCTAAGGGGCGTGCGAACCTAGTCCATCTGCCTGGTGCATGGGGTGGATGAGGTTAACTTAAATTAGCTAGTGATCTATAGGTGCAATCTGCATGTCAGAGTTGACTAGGATTTCTCATGCTCATGCCAAGCATGTGGCAGAATACTTTTTTGAGTAATAGGCCGAGCCCATGGGCCCACAGAGGAAGAACTAGGGCACAGTGCACTGTGTGTACGACATAAATCGTGTGGTAACACGTGTATGACGCAGACTACGTGACGATTGAGTATCGGTTATTCCCCCTCAATTAATGGGGTTGCGTGCAGTGCCATCAATTTGAATGGCATGGTTTGCACAGTTTCATTGGGAATCGTTGTCTCCTCATTTTCCATACTGTACTCAATGCTTGGTAGTTAATGCTGGAGTACCCGCTTGGTGAACGATCATGTCTATATAATGGTGTTTTCCCATTGTTGTAGGCACTATCTTTCGCAGAGCTTATCTCATGTAATGTTTTTGCTTGAAGAGAACACTTTAGGTTTTTCAAAGGCTGAAGAAAATGTTTTGGGTAATCCAAAGGCTAAAGGTGGATCTTCATATTTGGAGTCTCCGAATGTTATGACATTTGCACTGGTTAAGCACAAAAATAGTTGTTGTTACTCGTGGTCACCTGTTATGGGTTGGCACGTAGTTGACCTGCCGAGGTCTCATAATATCTTCTCATATTTCGGAGAAGTAGCACGGATTTCCTACCAAGGGAGATGCCTTGGTGTTACACCGTACCACTTTTGCCTTCATGTGCTCGAATCCCGCTGCTAACCAATGGCTGATCGAAGTGTTAGTCAATGTGTGATGTCTTCGGGTATGGTAGCTCTTCGTCACAATTGGTATCACACATGTGAAAAGTGGCCTCGCTCGATAGCGCTAAGAGACCGTTACTGCATCACTGCTTGTGGCCAACCTCATCTGCCTTCCTCTAAGCTATTTGAGGAAGTTAGAAGGGGGTGGGATGTCTCTTGAGGAAATCAGCAGCCCGTTGTGAGGTCTACAACACCGTAGGATGAGCGCTTTTCCGGAGTGATTTGACGGCGCAATTTGACTGCTCAGTCTTTTCAATCCCCTCTTACACTTCGTCCTTCTCTTTGGAAGGGGTCGAGCGAATTTCATTCGCTTATCTTTGGTGTCACTTGTAGATTGCTCGCATTCGAGGGTCTACAAGTTTTCCTTGGATTCTTCACATAGTAGAATTGTCTAAGTGAGTCTCTTACTTCAGGTCACATTGTATTCAGACGCTTGCAGCCTTTTGTATCCACCTTAGGGCTACGTAATATGTAGCTTTTGTATCTGCCTCAAGGTGCTTGTTGTTACATCTTTCCAATAATCAATAGAGTTTGTTTTTGTAATTCTTGCTTTATTTCTTAAATGATTGCAAATCACACAAGTCTTTTAAGAACTAAAACTCAATATTGACTATGAAAAGGGAAAGAAATAACTTAAAGCAAACTAACTGTCGACGACGAGAAACTGATATTGGTCTTGAAATGAACTCGGGTTACTTTTGCGAATTATTTAGTGGATTGTCAAGGCGTTACATAGGTTACTGAAAAGTAAACCTTGCAGAAGGGCGGATCTCTGTACCGACGGAATGTCAGGGGGATGTGTTCCCGCTTGGAATAACTTATTACTTCAGTACCGCTCAAGAATGATGTCTCTGTCGTCATCTTGCCTTCCATTGGGTCAGGCTATTCTGCACAATGTAGCTGAATCTGGGAGCATTTTATCTGTTTCAATGTGGCGTAGTGGCAACCTCGTGTGAGACCCTTGTGTGGGCGGACTTGAGGGGGAGGGTGAGGGTGAGGGTTGGAGCCCAATAGGCCCAACAGGCCCGTGGATCCCAAGAGGAGTTGGGCTAGCTACCAAGGGGAAACATAGTCCCATATCGCCTGGGTAGGGAAGGATGATGATCTTTATATGTGCAGGGTCATCTCCCCATTGTATAGAGGCCTTTTAAAGCCGTGAGGGCCGGATGGTAGCCCAAAGCGGACAGTATCTGTACAGTGCGGGAGGGGGGTCGTCACAGTTTGGTATCAGAGCCTGACCCAGCCGGAAGTGTGCCACATGGAGGTGGGCCCTCGGGCAACGTGGACGTTGTGCCTGTGTGGCCAACGAGGACGTTGGGCCTTAAGGGGGGTGGACTGTGAGACCCTTGTGTGGGCGGACTTGAGGGGGAGGGTGAGGGTGAGGGTTGGAGCCCAATAGGCCCAACAGGCCCGTGGATCCCAAGAGGAGTTGGGCTAGCTACCAAGGGGAAACATAGTCCCATATCGCCTGGGTAGGGAAGGATGATGATCTTTATATGTGCAGGGTCATCTCCCCATTGTATAGAGGCCTTTTAAAGCCGTGAGGGCCGGATGGTAGCCCAAAGCGGACAGTATCTGTACAGTGCGGGAGGGGGGTCGTCACACCTCGTGTCATAAGTTTGTCTCCACGTATTGTTCATTCGAAGTGGTTAGCAGTATACTTAACACATTGGTGAAGGGTGGAGACCATTGTTTCCATCTGGTAGAGCCATGGTCTTCCCAGGATAAGATTGTAGGATGATGGTGTGTTTACCACCATGAAGTCCAGAAATATGACCTTTCTAAGCTGCGGTTCTCCTGCTACCGTAGCTAACCTTATCTTTCCAATGGGGAAACACTTCTCCTAGCTGAATCTGATCAGAGGATGCTCTGAAGATGTCAAGTTTTCTTCCTTAAGGTCCATCCTGCGGAACGCGTTATAGAACAGAACGTTAAGAAAACCCTATGTCAACCAGGGCTCTCTTTACTTCCCACCTTGTTATGGAGACCGAGATGACTAAGGCGTTGTTATGTGGCGCTTGGACTCCTTTGAGGTCCATGTCCGTAAAGGTCAAGGTGGGGATGGGGCTCTGAATCCTTAAGTGGCATATGTGTTTGTCCTCATCTGAGGGTTGTGTCTGCATATCCAATAGAGTTCGTTTGCAAGACCTGTATGAGTGGCTTTCATTTGGTCCAACTCCATGAAGGACATATATTATCCCTGGAGTCTCCTTCTTTATTTCTTTAACTGACTCCCCCTGTCCTTTGTTTTTCCGTTTGCTCCTCAGACTTCAGGAACTCTTTCAGTTTGCCTTTGTGAATCCAGTGCTCAACCTCATACCTTAGACTCTTGCAATCATTGGTGTCGTGGTCGCCTTCCTTGTGGTACGCGCAGTACTTGCCATTGTCACGCTTGGCTGGGTCTTCGTGTGTCGTTGGGGGCCAGTTCAGTTCCTCCCACCTTTTCATTGAGTTTAGTACGTTCGACAGGTTAGCATTTAGGGGTGTCATTGCTTTGGATTCAACATAGTTGGACGATTTCTCCGACCTGAACCGACCAGCCGGCATGTTGTCGCTGCGCTTCCTTTTGCTCCGTTTCTCATCTCCGCGTCTCTTTCCCTCATTTTTGTCCGTGGGAGCGGAGGGCTTCTTCTCGCATTCGGCTTCCCTTTTAATGGTCTTTGACTCTTCTAGGGTGATGTCTCTGGACGATCTTGAGGAGCTCTGCCATGTCCACGGGAGGCTCCAGAGTGAGGTCCTTGTAGAGCTTTCCCTATTTGAATCCCGCAGTGAAGAGCGTCACGGTTGTATCGTCGATGAGGGTCAGCTCGTTGTTGAAGCGTGTGACATACTCTCGGAGTGTCTCGCTGAACCTCTGCTTCAGAGAGAATATGTAGTGTGAGCCTTTTCGGAAACGTTGGCTCCCGACAAAACTTGTCAAGAATTCCTTTGCCAGTGTTTTGAAGGAGTCGATGGAGCGACGGAAGGTTGTGTAACCATGTCATTGTTGAGCTTTTCAGACTAGTGGGAAAGGTCTTGCACATGACGGATTCAAATCCTTTTTTAAGGGCCATTACGTGCTGGTAATGGCTCAAGTGGTTGAAAGGATCGGTGGTTCCGTCGTAAGAGTCGAGCTTCGGGGGTGTGAACTTCCTTGGAAGGGCCTCATTCATGATCTAATCTACAAATGGTGGGACGGAGAGTTGGTACAGCACGTTCGGATCATGCACCCCTTATGCGGAGGGGATTCCCTGGGCCAAGCCTCTTTGTCCTGGCGGCGAGCTCAGTGTTAGCCGCACAGCCTCCCATAGTCCTGGAGCTTGGCTCTTCTGCGTTTGCTCCCTATCATCTTCTGGATGTGGAGGTTTGTGCTGCTCTTGGTCTCTATTAGCGGGTGGTGGATTTTGTCGCGTGAGATCCTCCACCGCCTTGGTAATTCGCTGTATTTTAGATGCAAGCGTATCAATTTTGGGTCAATCGTTGCTGTCGTCGGTGTGGGAGCGTTAGTCGGCTGCCAGTGCAAGACAAGAGCCACTTAAGGAGGTGGTATAGGGACAACCTGAGTGTTCGACGTGTCCCCCGGTTATCCGTTGTTGCGTGACCTAGTAGTACCATCTCTCTGTGTTTTGAAAGGAGATGACGCGTAGTGTAAACTTAAGAACTTTGTCGTCCCCACGGTCGGCGCCAAACTGATGTAGTCATTTCCCCTCCCTGCTTTGACACGGTTCTTGCTGGCCTGCACAAGTAACACATGTGAGCCATGGACCACCGTTGTGGTGGCCAATGGCATTCCAATGCTAAAGTCAGACAGGGATCTAAAGAAGGTGTAATGCTGTAACAGGGAATTCGTAGCAAACCTTAGCTTACCAACCTCATGTCTTATTTATAGTGCAAGGAGTCTTGGTTCTACCAGACCATCGTAGGCGTATTTTAGGAAGGAGATTTTCCTTTAATTAGGAGTCGTGCTATAAGAAGGAAGTTCCCTATTAGCCCTGTGCTTCTAGATAAGTGGAAGACAGTTCCCAATCCAAGAGCAATCCGTGGAAGGGAGTTTCTTTGTGTGGAATGTACTCTGGTAGTTTCCTGGTTGGAAACAGAGAGCAGTTGTAGTTGCCCGTTCGAAGCTGATCCTCGAGATACTTGCCTTAGTGGGACTTATGGGTATTGAGGATAGTTGTGATATGCATTGGCCTAGCATGTTGTGAAAGTTCGGGTCCGCCTAACGGATTGAATTGAGCGGGCATAGAACCTCTTGGGCCTGTTCAGTGTTGGGCTGATGTTGGGCCTGTATTTCCTCGAGATCATCATGACAGTGTATGGCTTAGATGTGTGACCATTTTTATGTATCATCACAAGGCCAATCGAAAAAATGAGGAAGCGTACAAGACTTCTTGGGAATGAGTGGATGCCCACAGACAGAAGAGTTGTAGACTGACATGTTCCTGGCTGAGCTGGCACAGTACAGAGCTGGAGCCGATGAGGAGGTGCAAGAGGCTAATCCGAGCAAGAGGCGATCATTGTTTCCATCGAGGACTTCATTGTCCCCCTAGCCCCAATGACCATAACTTGAGTTTGGAGCTTTTATTTAGGTTTAGAGTAAAACCTGGTAGTGTTAGGCTTGCACGAAACAATTGCTCGGGTTTTGTCCCAGGCTCTTGTTATTTTCATTTCATTTTATTTCACCATTTGGAAATTGACACTCGTGGTGGGTGTTTTGGATATTTGTGTCCCTTACAAGGGGTGCCCGAACCTGCTTATTGATGGTTTCCTCTTGGAGCATGCTTTAGACTATATATGTAGATATTTGTCTTTTTGCACTTGTACTCCTTGTTTGTTTTCAAGGTTGGTTGCAGTGGTGCAAAAGTTCATGCTCCAAAGATATTTTGAAGTACGGCTGGGCATTTCAGACTGAAAAATCTGAATGATGGGACTGGTATTTTTAAAATTATTTGAATCTCTGTTCTTAAAAATCAGACCGGACCAAAATTCTCAATTCGATCCTCGGTTCCCATTCCTAGAACCCGCCAGTTAACCGGCCAGGCCTGGATATTTTTAAGAAAACCGAACTCACACACAACATTGGTCAAAATTTGGACTCGAATAGTTAGGTGACCTTTAATCCACAAAAGTCGAACTAACAACACTGTCATCTTATTTTTCATCATCATCTCTCTAACATACCCAACAAACTTCGAATTGACAGAAGCTACAACCAATCGAGAGTTGGCTCTCGTCCTATGGTTATGGCTCGAACTTGGGTTCACAGGGCTTGAATCAGGATTTTCCTTGAACTCTCTTTGGGTTGTTTTTTGGTCTCATTAAATGAAATCCCAAGAGGTTGTTTTTTGAGTCTTCCATTTCAAAGCTGGAAATATGAAGAACCCAAATTGGTAGTTGTTGTTGTGGTGTCTGCTGTTGCTATTGAGTTCTGGAGTCTCTATAAAGCTAAGGTTTTTGTTCTTGATCGAACCACCTAAAGATGACTGAGCGAGCTCCATTATTGCAACTTCACTTGTGATCTTGATTTTCCTAATGTACTTCCCCATGATGTCTCTCTATCTCAGTTTCCATATTTTTATAACCTAACCTTTCGTAGGGTTTTAGAGAAAGAGAATAACAAATGGCAGAGAGATAAAATGATTTGGTATTGGAAAAATAGATAGAAGGGGAGGGAGGGCATCATTATCCACAAAGAATGAAAATGAAACTATTTGGGTCTTTTCTATTTTGCATTTCCTTTTGGGCTAAAATGGGGATTGGGCCGAGACCAACCCGACCTGAAATTTTGGTTACTCGAGACCCTGGTTAACGAGTCTCACCAGGTTCACGCTCAATACCTAAAAATCCATTTTTAAAAAATTGGTCTGGTTATCGGGCTTGGGTACTCGTGTCGATTATCCAGACCAAGCCCAACTCTACTTTGAAGGCATCTACAGATTGGACGACATGGTTGAAGGATTCCATCATTACCTCTATTTTATGGCAGATGCAGACATACTTAATGTCCTAACTGAAGGAGCTTGGAGGTTGGCATGGTACCACGTGAAACTGTCCATTAAAGAAGACAACCCCCCTGAAAATTCACAAGTATTTCGGGGATTGCTGGGAGAATTATGTTTTTTTGTGAACTATTGATTCGATGAGAATGTTTACTGTGTACTGGATCTAGTAGATTTAGGCTTATAAAATTTCCAACAATTAGTTCACATTGTAATTGGCATGTTTATTCAAACGGATTCAGAGGTGTTTTAATGCTAGGAGTACTTTTAAAAACACTTTGTATCAGATTTTCCGATTGAATAAAATCATTTTCAAAACCGGCCTTTTATGTTAGAATACCATTGCATTGCGTTTTAGTATTCCTTTAGCTGTTTGGGGGCTTTGTGTCTTAGGAACTTTAGACGGTTAAATTGCATTAGTTCCTTCGGATTTTCGTGTCTTAGGAACTTTGGCTAACGGCTAGAGCCTTGGAGACCTTGGTCAATTAATAAGGAATTCCCTAAGTCGAGCTTATGTTGTAGTCGCCAATGAGGATTGTTGGTCGATATAACAAGGGCTTCTTGATTCTAGCTTTGGGAATAAGAACAACATAGGCTAATGGGATGATAGATGAGGAACTTTCCTGACTAGGCCTTGGCGTAGCCGCATAGGAACCACAAAAACTGGTTGTTTGGGTTAGGAGGAATTTCTTAAACCTAGCAATGGGTGGAGGAGCCATTGAAGCCAATAGGACGATCAATGAGGAACTTCTCCGACTAGACCTTGGGTGTAAGAGCCACGAAGGTCGGTTGTTTGGTTCAAGAGAAACTTATGGAACCTAATCTTGAGCATAAGAGTCACGAAAACCAATTGGATGGTCGAAGAAAAACTTCCCCAACCAAACCTTGGGCGTAGGAGCCACGCTAGTTGATTTTTTGGTTCAATATGAACTTCTTGAACCTGGCCTTGGGTGTAAGAGCCATGAAATCCAATTGGATGGTTGAGGAAGAACTTCTTAATTAGACCTTGGGGAACCTTGAGAGTTGAGATACACATAGTCCCCTAGGTCATTCATTGAAGATGCCCCGTCGGATTTGCCAAAGCAAGTGATGGTTCATCTTATGCATTTGATGTTGTAACCGCCTCAATAATGGCGAAGGTTGGTACAATTATCAAAATTTTCCTATAAATAGAGACCTCTGATGTCATTTGGACCCACAACTTATATCACACCTACTCGATGGGAGTTATGGATGAGTGTTTTGTTGGAATGTGTGGGTTGGCCAAAGTGTTGAAGGAGTTCTTCGATTCATGGAGCCGAAACCTTGTTTTTATAAATGTTTTGGTGGCTCTTGGGAATTTTTCTTGGTGGAACAACAGGAACACTTAGGAGTGTGGTTCGTATTGGATAATGGTCGGACGACCACCATCCAACAAATTTTTTGTCCATTCTGGATGGACTTCCTTCGTTTCGTTGCGAAAGCTATGGAGGAAAAGTAGTTGGGTTTCATCCTACGAACCGCTATGATCATATGTAAGGCTGATTATAGGCCACAAGTTGTTGGTGGCACATGTTTTGTCTTAAAAAAAGGCATATAAATTTCCTTCCTCTCATGACATATCATCGTGTCCGCATTGCCTGCCTGATGAGTGCATAAAGTGCACTTTTAAACATCGTTTTTCTAAATGTAATTGTTAGATTATGTGGTTATTCAAGTATTTTTATAATAATTTTCTACTTATCTACATGATGTCAGGTATTTTAATGGTATGCTAAGGAGAAAAAAACTAATATCACGTGCAAGGTTGGGTCGTTAAAGAAGGAAGCCTAGTCAAAGATGGAACCCCAATTTCACAAGGGTTTTTTTTTTAAACCCATTAGGAAAGACAGAGGAATTAAAAAAGAAAGAAGACTACTATAGGAAAGGGCTTTTGGCTTGAAAAAATGTCTCATTTTTTGTTGTAATTTTGCTATCTCTGGTGCCGCGTTTGAATATGAGGAGGTGTTGACATTGTCGTGTGTCACTGAATCCACTGTTCATTGTTACCGAATCTGTTGTTTTGTGTTGTTGAATCTACTGTCTGTCACGTAGCTGCTTTTCAGTGTCGTCGTGCTACTGTTTTATATCATAGTGTTGTTGTTGTTGTGTTGATTTGTGTGTTGTTGTTAATGTATTACTGGAAATTGAGTTGCTTTTTGGCTACAATTGATCTGTTTGGCTACGAATCCTTTTGGTTGCTTTCAACCAGTTTGGCTATTTCTTTACTCTCCAATGTTTTTTTTTTTTGAATAATTATCATTATGTGTAACTGAACAATTTAGTTAGGGGTAGGTTGAAACACTAGTTATGACTCAAGAATTTTGACATGCTTTGATACACTACTTTTATGATGCTCAATTGATGAATTCCGGATTTTATTTCACCCTTCCTATGGATTTTGTTTATGTTTGATTACCATATGGATGTTTTTTATGGAGATAGTTATATGGGTATATTTAGATGACTGGGTCTTATGCCTATGCTAAGTGGCGAAAAGAACTAAGTAAGATTGGTTCTTGAAATTAATCAACATGAATGACCGAAATAGATATCTTGTTTTGGGTTTTGGGTTTTGGGTTTTGAGTTTTGTGTTATTGTCGATTTCAATTGATTCATGCATTTTTAAGGTGCAACTTAGTAGATGCCATGTTAAATACCTTGAGAATAAAAAGAGTTAGAGTAGACACTCATGTCTTATTCGTTTTTAGGGAAATCCATTGCTTAAGAAGTAAATATCTATACCCTTAGGTTGGCAAAATTTGAGCATTGAAATTTAGTTTGTATCATTGTGCATATTGTTATTCAAAGGAAGATGACTAGTAGTGGATATCGAATCCTTAACTTATTTTCTCATTATTTGAAATCTAGTACTATATTTAGTTTCGTTTTAACATCATCTTTATACATTTTCTTTGTTTTCAGTCTAATAATTATCCTTTTCATATTCTATTAAATAGATTTCATTGAAGTAGTAGTGTTAGGAAAGATATTTTAAACACAATTAATCTAATTCTCGTGGGAATGATTTCGTTCTTGCTATGTATACTATTTGTTTGATCTTGTACATTTGTAAATTAAAACATACATTTATAAGCTTATTAATTAGGTTAATAATTATACAACAAGTTTTTGGCGCCATTGCCGGAGACTCCGCTAAATTGTGTTTTATTATTTTTCTTTTATTTTAGTTGTTTTTATTTTAAAAAAAGACATTTGCTCAACAATTGTATTTTTATTTCTTTAGTACCTATTCGTCCCGAAACACTTACTCGTAAGTGTTGTCTTGCAGGATTGAATCTCGTTTATGCATGATCGTCATTCCCAAGTCGTAAATATCAGTGCATACGATTCAGAGATTGAACAAACCTTTAGATGACTTCAAAGGTAAGCCAAAAGGGTAGAATCTGAGGAAGAAATTGATCAAGAGTGAGTAGAAAATCCCCCAACTCGGAAGCCAATGAAAAACTCATTTATTTCACAAAATCTTAATCATCCATCATGCATTGCATTCCAACCAACAACGAAATACAACTTAAATTTATCTCCTCACTTGCTTAACATGGTGCTACATTACAGAGGCACACCTTCTGATGATCCATATTTACACATTAGGGATTTCTTTGATCTTTGCAAGACTCGGAATATCCAGGACTTAAATTCAGAAAGAATCATGCTAAGTTGTGGTTAAACTCTTTGGCTGCAGATTCCATTAATAATTGAGAGGAGTTGGCTGCTAAATTTTAAAGAAATTATTTCCAGCCTAAAAGGCGAGGTACTTCAAAAGGGAAATTCAAAATTTCCAACAGAAAGATAAGGATTTTTCTTTGAAGCATGAGAACCTTTCAGTGAGTTGCTTTTCAAATGTCCACACCATAATCTATCTCAAGATGATCAAGTATAAGATTTTTACAAACGTACTAATAAAAGTCTTGATGATTCTGCTTGTAGAGGTGTGCTTATAGAAAATAACAGTGAGGAAGCTATTGAGCTGTTTGAGACCCTAAGTGAGATTTCTTAACAATTCTCATCAAAAGGGAGACAATGAGTGAAAGGTAAGGGTGTTTATGAAGTAAGCACTAGTTGTGGAATCCAAGCTCAGATGAAGGTAATGGAGAGGAAGCTAGATATGTTATTGAAAGTAATGTCAACCCATAACATCTCCCCAGTTCAACAAGTCGCTCAAGTTGAGGTATGTGCTATATGTTCTCATTCCAATCACACTACTGAGACTTGTCCTATAGTTTCTCTTATAGAGCGAGAATATGCAAACTATATGGGACAAAACAACTATCCTCCCAAGAACAAGCCAAATTCTACTACTTAAAATCCAGGGTGGAGAAATTACCCCATTTTTTGTGGAGTGAAACTTAGAACAGTCTAAATCCACAAGAGCAACATAGAAATTTCCAGCTGAGAAATCATTTTCAACCTCCAGCACAAGGGGTACAACAAAATTCTGAGCAGAAGAAGGATGGTCTTGAAGGTGCCATACTCCAGTTCTTAACTACACAACATCATACCAATGCTCAAACCAGTCAAGTCATTTAGAGATTTAAAGCACAAGTAGGGAAAATGGCCAAGGAGTTGAGTGAGAGAAAGAATGGAGAGTTTCCAACACAAACCATACTAAACCTAAGAGGAAATGAGTAGCTTAAATCCATGAAAGTCCTTAGGAGTAGTAAAGTTATTGACAACAAGGTGGGAATGAATGAGAATGAGGAAGAAAAAGTGAAAGCACATCCAACAGAAACCATGAACTCCACCAAGGTACATGAGAAGGAGAAAGTGATATTGCCACCATTCCCTCAAAGGTTAGTCAAGCAAACGAAAGATAAACAATTTCTTGATATTTTTGAAATTTTAAGGAAATTAGAAATTAATATTCATTTACTTGATGTAATTCAAAAAATTTCATCTTATGCCAAGTTTTTAAAGGATTGTTGTACTCACAAAAGTTAGTTTTAGGAATATGAGAAAGTTGCATTGACTGAAGAGGTAAGTGCGGTTTTGTTGAGAAAATTACTACCCAAACTAAAAGATTCAGGTAGTCTTGCTAATCCTTGTAAATTTGGTAATCAATTATTTGAATGCGCTCTACTTGATTTAGGAGCTACTATCAATTTGTTGCCATATATTGTTTATGAGAAATTAAAGTTTGGGGAACTTAAACCAACTTCAGCTACATTGCAATTGGAAGACAGAAACATCAAAAGACTTAGAGGTATTTTAGAGGATGTTTTGGTTCAGGTAAATCAATTTACTTTACCTGTGGATTTTATTTTTTAGATATGAAAGAAACTTCTATGCTATCATTTTTAGCTATTATTTTAGGAAGACCCTTTATGCATATTGCTGATGTGAAATTTTGTGTTAAAAAGGGTACTATAAGCATGAAAGTAAATGGTGAAAACATAGAATTTAAGGTATTTGATGCATTAAAATTACCACATGATTGTTTTAATATTGATGTGGTTCAAAGTGTTGGATGAGGAAGTTTTTCATGATTGTTTAAGTCTCATTCCAGTAGATATGTACCTCCTTTTGAAACTCTTCTGCCTAATAATACGATTCTTATTCCTTCCATTGTCAAGGCATTGAATATTAAACATGCAGGTGACAAGAGGAAGCTGGAACTGAATGAGTTAGAGAAATTGAGGCATGATGCCTATGAGAATGCCAAGCTATACAAGGAAAGAACCAAAGCATATCATGATAAGAACCTTATCCGAAAAGATTTTCAAGTGTAACAGAAGGTGTTGATCTACTATTCAAAATTGAAACTTTTTCCTGGAAAGCTCAAGTCTAGGTGATATGGTCCTTATGTTATAATCAATGGTTTCCCTCATGGAGCTGTGGAGGTTCATAGCAAATAGAAAATTTTAACATTTAAGGTGAATGGACGTAGTGTGAAACCCTACATTGAGATGAGCTTTTAGCCTAGAAATGAGGACTTGACTTTTTACTCTGTTCAATACATGGCATGAAAGTCACACAGTTTGGTTGAAGACTATAAACTTAGCACAACTTGGGAGGTAACCCAATGAGTAGAGGAGAACTTTATGCTAAGGCGCTTAGAGAACTTTATGCTAAGGCGCTCATGTGTTATAGAAATTCAACTAAGTCCCTCCCTTGCTTACTTTTTATTAATTTTTGTATTCAGTTTTCTAGGTTTTTTGATCATTTTCCCTCATCATGACAACAGATTGATTTAACATTGAGGACAATATCAGATTTAGGTGGGGTGTAGAAAGGTTTTTTTTTTAAAAATTTTTATGCTATGATTATAGGTTGGTAGAAATAAAAAAAAAGATAAAATAAAAAATTGCAATGATGTCTTGGCATGGTTTTGTTAAACTCACAGATTAAGTTGTTTTTTAAGAGTGCTGTTGAACTTTAGTTTTGATTCAAAATTCCTAGCGAGTTTAAAATGGTGAACACATGATCATATGTCTAGGAAATACTACTTATTTTTTAATAGTGAATATTACTTGTTTCACTTTGAATTTAGCACATGTTAACGTCGAGTTGTGGTTAAATTTATTTTGAAGTCTTTTTTACTTGAGTTAGTAAACTCGTAGGGGTGGTTTTACACCTAATGCCCTAAAGTCATCTGAATTGGGAGTCATTGGCCTAAAGCTCAATAAATGGGTCAATTAGAAAACTTAAAGGAGTTAAACATTGCATAGTCCACACATATATATTTGCTTTAAAAAAAAATCTTAATTTGTGTGTTAGTATCCAATGCCTTGGTCGTTTCATAAAATGAAAATTCTAATGAATTTTGAAGTAGCAAGTTATGTAAATAGGAATTACATTGAAGCTCCATGGTTATATGCTGGTTTACTTTACACCAAAGTGAACTTTTGACTTCTCATTAGTCATTTATAAGTGATGTAACCTATTTTGGAGTTCCTAAAACTTGTGAAGATGAAGTTCATTATTTTAAATTTGCTAATGATTGAGAACCATATATATATATTTTTTTTGTGATAATTTACTCTCATTGACAATTTGTGGTATTTGTTGAATTGGAAGTCAAGACTGAGCAATTTGTTGAATATAATATAGTAGTTGCGGGTACCACTCTAGTAAACCATCACGAGACTATAACTCGTCTACTAGGAACACTTTGGGTTTTAAAGGCTTGTTGCATTCACTAGATACAATCGAAAAAGCCAGCGAAAGTGGTATAGATAGGAGTGCTATTTCAGTTGTTTTCTTGTCTTGAGTCTTTGTTTTTTCTAGTTAGGTTTAAGTCGCTTGAATTGCTAGAGACTAGCAATAAGTTGGTCGGAGGTGTGATGAGTGCATAAAGTGCACTTTTAAACATTGTTTTTTAAGTGTAATTGTTAAATTATATGGTTAGTTCAAGTATTTTTATAATAATTTCTACTTAGCTACATGATGTGCATTGGATATTTGGCAGGTATTTTAATGGTATGCTAAGGACAAAAAATAACTAATGTCACGTGCAAGGCCGAGTTGTTAAAGATGGAAGCCTAGTCAAAGATGGAAGCTCAATTTCACTAGGAATTTTAGGTTGAACCCCATTAGGAAAGATAAGGGAATTAAAAGGCAAAAAAGACTACTATAATAAAGGGGTTTTAGCTTGAAGAAAATGTATCATTCTTTGCAGTGATTTTGCTCTATTTGGTGCTACGTTTGAAGAGAAGGAGGTGCTACAGTTGTGTTGTGTCACTGATTCTGTTGTTATGTGTTACTAAATCAACTATTCTGTGTTGCTGAATTTGTCGTCTGGCGTAGAGTTGTTGTTCAGTGTTGTTGTGCTGTTGTTTTGTGTCACAGTGCTATTGTTGCGGTGCTGATTTGTGTGTTGTTGTTGTCGTTGCTTTCTGCTGAGTTGTTGCAGTTTGAGTTGTTTTGTGGCTGCAATTGATCTCTTTGACAGCGAGTGTTTCAACTTCGAATCCTTTTGGTTGCTTTCAACCAGTTTGGCTATTTCTTTACTCTCTAATGTTTTATTTGAATAATTATTTTTATTATATTGAGTAAGTAAACAATTTAGTTAGGGGTAGATTGATCACTAGTTATGACTCCTTAAGAATTTTGTCATGCCTTGATACACTACTTTTATGATACTCAATTGATTAATTTCTAATTTTATTTCACCCTTCATATAGATTTTGTTTATGCTTGATCACCATATGCATGATTTTTATAGAAATAGTTACATGGGTAAATTTAGATGACCGAGTCTTGTGCCTATGCTAAGTGACAAAAAACTAAGTAAGATTGGTTCTTGAAATTAAACAACATGAATGACCAAAATAGGTACCATGTTTTGGGTTTTGTGTTTTTATCGATAGGTAAAACCCAGTCAATGTTGGTGGTAGAACTCTTTGAGAGTATTCTGCCCTAATAAATCAGGGTCAACCCTCTAGCATTATTTTGCCACCCACCGCCGCAACTCATTTTGAGTTGAAGCCACATGTGATCTCGTTATTACCTACATTTTATGGCTTCGGGTTAGAGAGAGAGAGAGAGAATCCCTACTTTCACATCAACGAACTTTTGACAATTTGTAACACCTTCAAGTTTCAAAACTTCAATGAAGATTATGTGCCTGTTTTCTTTTTCTCTTAAGGAAAAGGCTAAGACATGGTTAAACTCGCTACCCTCTAGATCCACCACCCAATGGGAACAATTGAAATTAAAGTTCATCTATAAATACTTTCCAATGTCCAAAACCATTTCCTTTCTGAAGGAATGGGGGAAGCTTTTTGAGCTTGGGTGATGAAGAGGCTTATCAATTCTTTGAGAAGTCTGAAAACTCTCAATAATGGTATTTTGCTAGGTGGGATCATACTACTAAAATTAAAGACCTTTAAGAGGTGAATGAAGAGTTAGACGTCCAAATCTGACTAGAAATATGTAGAAACAAATCCTAGCTCTGTCTATGGCTCAAGCAAAAACAATTGAGGTTATTCAACCAGTCATGAAGGCCTCAAATAGTGAACCTAACACCTTTCCTTGCACCATTTGCACAAACCCAACACATATGGCCCATTCATGTCCCATCTTTTATCCCAAAAAGTCAACTAGGGAAGAACACGCCCAAGCCATCAATGCCTTTAAAATAACAAACCCGTTCAATGAGACATTCAATTATGGTTGGAGAAACCATCCAAATTTTGCATGGAGGCAAGATCAACCTCAAGTTCATGGAAAAGATCAATTCTATGGGGCTTCAAACCAATTCTACTCTCAGAGACAACAACCTTCTGGTATCCCTCACCAAAGCAATAAATTTATTGCTCCACGACCAAGTCAATCTTCTATACAAGAAATGTTGGAACAAATGATCCAAGCCCAAAACATGGCTACTCAAGCCATAGCCAAACTGGGGAATGATTGAGTTGGCAAATATTGTGGGTGATAGAGAGGAAAACTTCCTAGCCAACCAGTACTCAATCCTAGGGGACAATGTGTGTCACAACCACCTCAACAATAATATCCCAAAGGTCAATTTTAAATAGGAACTTGTTCAAACCAAGATATCCACCATGAGGAAGTCAAGTCCATTGCCACGTTGAAAAGTGGTAAGAAAGTCGACAACGAGGTCGACTTACCAGAGGAGACTTAACCAGATTAGTCTCGACAAAGGAAAAAGATATCCAAGGGTCCAAGAATCAACTTGGGAACACATTTCACAAGAAAAAAAAAAGCTACAACTAATAAAATCCTTCATCCCAAAAGCTCCATACCCTGAGAGACTCGTGCCACCAAAAAGAGCCATTTGAATGTTTACATCTTAGAAGTGTTTAAGAAAGTGAATATCAACATCCTTTTTAGAGGACATTAAGCAAATACATTCTTACGTAATTTTCTCAAAGACCTTTGCACTATGAAAAGGAAAACCAATGTTCTTTGGCAAACATTCTTAGCTGATCAATCAACCTTTAATATCCAACAGAAAACCATTGTCAAATACAAAAACCCCAGTTGTTTTACAATTGCCTTAAGGATAGGAGATAATGAAATCAAATAAGCTTTGTTAGATCTAGAAGCCAGTGTCAACTTGTTTTTCTTTTCAATATACAAATCCTTAGGTTTGGGGTTGTTAAAACCTACCTCCATCACTCTCCAGTTGGTTGATAGATCGATCAAAATTCCAAGGGGAATTGTTTAAGATGTTCTTGTTCATGTTGATAAGTTCTACTTGTCAGCTGACTTTGTTGTGTTGGACATTGAATTAGTGGAGAATGCCAAAAACTAAATCCCTGTCATTTTAGGTCGCCATTTTAGCAACATCAAATGCAATCGTTCATTGCAGAAATGGTATCATGAAGCTGTCCTTTGGCAATATGACATTTAAGCTTAATGTATTCCATATTATCCAACACCCAATTGAGGAAGAATGTCGGAGGAAGTGAACATGATAGAAAACCTCAGTGAAATTTTTTTTGAGACAATGCCATCGTGACCCGTTAGAGGAATGTTTGACCCACTTTGGTTTGGACCTTGATGAGAAAAATACCATTAGAGGAGTCTATTCATTGCTTGACTCTCTACATTTACTTGACACCAATACTTGAAAACCAAAGGTTGAACCGTTACCCATTAGGAGCAAGCCACGAATTCCTTCATTAGTTGAGCCACCAAAGGTAAAACTCAAACCATTGCCCAACCATTTGAAATAAACTTGCTTTGGATACACTAATACCTTGCATATCATCATTTCCACTCACTTAGATAAATAACGGGAAGGTAAGTTAATGGAAGTGCTCCAAAAGCACAAAGAGGCAATTGGTTGGTCCATTGCAGACATCAAGATAATAAGTCCATCAATATGATGCATAAAATTCATCTTGAGGGTAATGCAAAAACATCTAGAGAGCCACAAAGAAGATTAAACCCTGTGATGAAGAAAATTGTGTGAGCAGGGGTCATAACTTCTAGATGCATGTATCATATACCCCATTTTAGATAATCAATGGGTTAGGTATGTTCAAGTTGTTCTTAAGAAATCAGGTATCACTATTGTGAAGAACCATGTTGACCATGTTGATGAGTTTGTGCCAACTCGAATCCAAACCGGCTGAAGGTACGTATGTAGTGATTACTGAAAGCTAAACTCTATGACTAGGAAATACCACTTCCCCTTCCCATTCATTGATCAAATGTTAGAGTGGTTGGTTGGTCTTGAGTATTATTATTTCCTTTTCCTCGATGGTTACTCTAGCTATAACCAAATCCCAATTGCCCTAGAAGATCGAGAGAAAAGCATGCTTACTTGTCCGTTTGACACTTTTGCCTATAGGTAGATGCCCTTTGGTTTATGCAATGCACCAACAACATTTTGGTGATGTATGTTGAGTATTTTCTCAGACATGGTAAAGAGGTTTCTAGAAATCTTCATGGATGATTTCTCTGTTTTTTGTTCCAGCTTTGATCAATGTAATCTAACCCTTGTGCTAGAAAGATGTAAGGAGAAAAACCTCATTTTTCTCAATTAGGAAAAGTTTCATTTTAAATGAGGGAATTGTATTAGGCAACATTGTTTTTTAGAGATGTATTGTTGTAGAAAAGGAAAAAATTGATACTATAGCTAGTCTTCCACCTCCAAAAAATGTCAAGGAGTTCGATCATTCCTAGGACATGTTGGCTTTTACCATCATTTCATCCAAGACTTCAGCAAAATCGTGAGGCCCTTGTGCACACTTTTAAGCAAAGATGTCTCATTTGAGTTAAATGAAGAATGTTTGAAGGCATTTGAGCCTGTTAAAGTTACAACTTACATCAACACCCATTGATTACGCCCAAACAATACACGCGGTCAATTGCAGTAAAGAATGGGGTGTCGATCCCACGAGGAAAAACGATCTACAAAACAAGGTTAAGGAAAACAAACTATGCGAAACTAAAGTTAAGAAATTCTAATAAATTTAAAATACGAAATTGAATTTAATTTAATGAAAATTAAGTTTGGAAAAAAATCACAAGGTTCCAAGAATCCCTCCTAGACTTCACACGCCAACTAGTATTGATTCGCTATGATAACTCAACTACGTGTTTCACATCCCAAACGACGTAATCGGAAAAATAATCTTTTAATCATTAATATACCCTAATGTAAATGAATTTAAGATTTCACTTCTTCTAAGAAAACACAAAGGTTTGTCATATGTAATATCTTAAAGTTACGATATATCCGGAGACAATACCGTAATAAATGACGATCACATATAACTAACCTACCGGAATCAATTAATCCTTAAACATTCCACACATAAGAAAAGCGTGACTAAGCTTATATGGAGAAGAAAAGATAATCACCGGAGTAAAAACAATCTACAAAGAAATCTATGATATCCTTCTCACTGAAATAACATAAATTTCTATATTAAATAAAAGTGAAAATCATTAAACATCATTATTCATCGTGAAAACTTAAAGCGAATCAATTACTAGTTTAGTTCGTTACATCTAGGAGTTCACCTCTTCACCTTGCGTGGGGTTTAGTGACTCATGGTGGTGGTGGTCACAGCATCACTAGAGGGAGAATCCATCACTTCCTGTACGCGCACGAATCCCGAGAAAAAGAGCTAAATAGGCTCTGTGGTGGCTCTTACAGGTTCTCGGGTGTAAATAGCCTTAACTGTTTTTTCAAAACTGAAAAACAGTTTCTTTCTCCCGCGCGAATTCGCCGCAGAGCAGCTCCTTCGTCTTCTCCAGCGCGACGCGTCTGCTCCGCCGCTTCTGCTTCGCTCCTCGCGAGTGTCTTCTCCTCTCGACCGAGTCCTGTACCTGCAAGAACAGAGAGAGAGAGTGAACAGTGGGATAACAACCAAAAACCCGAAGGGGGACGAGGAACAGGGGGCGAACTCCCTGTTTCGCGGTGGTGTTGATTCTGTCACTGTGGTGGTGGTGGTTTGTGTGGTCTGTTTCGGCGGTGGTCGAGAGAGAGAGGATTGGAGGAGGGAGAAACCGTGGAGAAGAGAGAAAGCGGCAAGAGGGCGAGGAACAGGGAGCGAAACAGGGAGGTGCCCTGTTTCGCGGCAGTGTTGTGCGCGCGCGGTGGCGATGGTATTCGAGTGATGGTGGCGATGAGAGCGATGGAGGGAGATGGTGGTGGCGGCTGTGTTCTGAACAGAGAGAACGGTGGCCTGTTTCGGTGGCGAGGTGGTGGTTTGTAGCGTGAAACAGGGTGGTTAGTGACGGTGGTGACGACGGTGGCTGGTTAGTGGCGAGAGACACAGGGCTCTGCCTTGGTGGAGGTGGTGATGGTGGCTGTGAGAGAGAGGCAGAAAAACGTGGTAGCGAAGAGAGAGTGGAGGAGAAGGCAACAGAGAAACCTAAATAGGGTTTCCCTATTTCCTTGTTAGGCTGGGTTTAGGATTATAGCTTTCTGGGCTTGGGCTTGAGCTTGGGTTTGAGCTCGGTTAAAGTAAGCTGGGTTAGGCTTAGATGTGTGAACCACTCTTTTGTACCACCGCTAGAATCGACGAATCAATCATTTTCTCAAATTTGTCGCCTTAATGCACTTTTATCGTTCACACGCGCAGATTCCTACAAAAACATAAAAATTGAAATAATTAGAATAAAATATATTAATTGAAGCACTAACATATATAAATTAAGGGTTATATTTTGTAATAATTACGTGTATATCACCCATCATTCGACCTCTGGACTGAAGTGCCCCCTTGAGATAATGTGTGATGCCTTTTTGATTATGCCATAGGCGTTGTCCTAGGGCCGAAGATAGATAAATGTCCCCATGTGATCCATTATGCTAATAAGACTTTTGATGGTGCACAACTCAACTACTTCACGGAAAAATAGTTGTTAGTAGTCATCTTTGCCCTTGATAAGTTCCGATCATACCTTATAGGATCCAAAATCATTATGTACTCTGATCATGTAGCTCTTAAGTATCTTTTATCTAAGAAGGATGCCAAACCACATTTGATTCGATAGATCTTGTTACTTCAAGAGTTTGATTTGGAAATCCAAGATAAGAAAGACATGGACAATGTGGTCGTGGATCACCTATCTAGGATAATTGTAGAATCTGATAGAGAGTCACTACCCATAACCGAAACATTTCTTAATGAACAATTAATGATGATGTCCCACTCACTTTTGATGCCTCCTTGGTCTGCAGACCTAGTAAACTATCTTATTGCCTGACCATTGGTCAAAACACGACAAATTCAAATTTTTAGCCAATGCCAAATATTACTTCTGGGAAGATCCATATCCTTTCAAGTGTTGTTCTGACTAAGTCATTTGGAAATGTGTTTCCGAGAGTGATCAACAAAAAATTCTCTCATTTTGTCATGACCACGCATGTGGTGGCCATTTTAGTTAAAAAAAACCATAGCAAAGATCTTGCAGTGTGGTTTTTATTGGCTGACCTTGTTTAGTGATGCCCATCTTATTGTAAGTCACGTGATCGTTGCCAATGCTTACGAAGTGTAGGTCATAGAACATGATGCCTCTAAACCCATCCTTATAGTTGAGATCTTTGATGTATGGGGTATAGATTTCATGGGTCTTTTTACAAATTCCTATGACAATGAGTATATTCGTGTGGTAGTAGATTATGTGCCTAAATTGGTGGAAGCGAAATCATGTAAAACGAATGATCGTGAGGATGTGATAGTTTTTTTTGGAGAGTTTTGCTCGTTTTGGGTCACCTCGTGCTATTATTAGCGACAGAATGACACACTTTTGTAATCATGTCTTTGAGAGAGTAATGAAACACTATTACATCACTCATAAAGTGGCTACACCTTATCACCGGCAAACTAGTGGCCAAGTGGATGTTTCAAATAGGGAAATTAAACGTATCCTAGAGACAACAATCAACTCTTTGAGGAAGGTTGGTCTCTCAGATTGACTGATGCTCTATGGGAATACCGCACAACATTCATCACCCCTATTGGAATATCTCCATATCGCTTAGTTTATGGCAAAGTCAGTCATATTCCAGTTGAGCTTGAACACAAAGATTATTGGGCAATAAGAAGTTGAATTTTGAACCTGGCAAGGTTGGAACCATAGAAAACTCCAACTCGTTGAGTTGGAGGAGATTAGAAATGATGCATATAAGTGTGCTAAAATGTACAAAGATCGAATGAAGACAATCCATGAAAAAACGATTTTAAGAAAAGAATTTACTCCTGGCCAACATGTCTTGTTGTATAACTCTCGTTTTGAATCTCTTCCTTGTAGTAAGATCTCGATGGTCCAGACCGTTTAAAATTCGAATAGTTTTCCCCATGGAGCCATCGAAATCGATAACATGGAAGATGATAGTGTTTTCAAAGTAAATGGTAAACGATTAAAACCATTCTTCAAGTACGAGAGTAAAAAAGTGGAGGAGATCCTTCTTGCAGATCTGTGTATCAGGACTAGGTTACATTCACTTGAGCACCAAGGAGATTATGGTAATCCCTTTCCTTTCCTTATTGTTTCTCATCATTTCTCATCAGCTCTTAATTGACCCATAGTGTCTTACTTTAAAACACTGAGGACAATGCTCGGTTCAAAGTTTGGGGGTATTTCAAATTCATTAGTGTCGTTTGACATTGGTCATTTAAAAAAACGTTTCCTTCATAGTCCAATTATTTATCTATGATGAGGTTAAGTTCCTTAAACCTCAATGCATAGGAATGAAATCATAGGACCTTGGCCTAGAAGTTTAGCAGTTAGTTCATTATAGACAAGAGTGAGTAGTACACATTGGCTAGAAATTTCGTGATAGTACGCATGTAGAATTGTGCCCTATTTTTGTGTTCTTGTTAAAATTGAAAAGTAGACTGATTCTTTAGAGAACTTGTAGAATATTAGTGGAGACTTGATCTGTGAGCTTTCTAGTCTTTCTTCTTTTTGAGGGTTAAATGCTAAATTCTAAATTTCTTGAGTTCATCATTTTCTCATTGCATGATTCTATATTTTCTTATTTTTGTCGAATATTGAGAACAAAATCAATGTTGAATCAATTCACCACAATTATTTCTAAAGTTTACCCAAGGCAAATAACCCATATTAATTTAGGGAAACGAAGATATGTTTTTCTTGTCTAGTTTGAGCCTTGTACCCTACTCTATTTATTGTTTACCCTTGAAACCAATTTGAAGCCTGTTATGTTGGCCTTTTGTTGTTTAGCCTACTAACCACCAATGTCAACTCACTAATTACCCAAATGTGTTTACCATATCCTTTGTGCTTTTGAGAAGAGTTCTGGATGAGTTGTCAAACAAAAGGTATATCATAGTCGATTTGTACTCTACAATACCAAAAGTCTAGAAAAAGCTTCAATATCAAATACCATCTTGCACATTACTACGATAAAAATTTTAAAAATAAATAAATAAAGGGTTATTTGCATTTTGCCCCTATTATAAATGCCTTATTGAGCTTTACCCCCAATTTTTAATCGTATTGCATTTAATCCCTAATACTAGCAGTCAACGTGCCTCAACCTTATGCTTTTAAAGCAGATTACCAAAATACCCTTGAGAAATCAAAGCCTGAGATTGAATCTTTTGTATCTTGGACATCTCATCTCGAGGAAAATCCTAAGGCCCAACTGAAATTGTAATCGTATCTCGAGGAAAATCCAACAGTAGATTTAAAAAATATATATCTTAAACAACTCATATCGAGGAAAATCTAACAATCCAAATGTAATCGTACACACATTTTTAGGTAAATCTAACGGTCCAAATTTAATTGTGTGCATATCTCGAGGTAAATCTAACAATCTAGCTTTCATTTTGAGGAAAATCTAACGATTTAACACGCACCTCGAGAAAAATTTGATGGTTCAAATTTATTTGTGCACACATCTCGACAAAAATATGACAGTCTAAATAAATTGCCCCATATAATAAATTACTGGCAGTAGCTTAACCCCATAAAATAAATTTGAATTTAATTTTGCCCCTGAAACAAAACAGACCTGAGAGATGATAAAGATGACCTGCAACTCAAGTTTAACTTGAGGAAGATAAGGGAGGAGGGATGAGGATGAAGGGTTGTGAAACAGAGGAGGAAGGAGGAAGGAGAAAATGGAGGAATGAAGAAGAGGAGGGAGGATGAAACATTGATTTTCATTGAAGGTATTGACCTTTTTAATCTCTTACATTATGCAGTGTTAATATTCAATTGTAGTTTCCATTGAAGCACTAATTTCCATTGAACCACCTCCCCCTTCATACTTCCTATTCTATTTCACAACCCTTCCTCCTCCCTCATCTCCTCTTTCCTCCTCCTCCATTTCACAGCCCCTCCTCATTCCTCATTTTCTTCCTCCTCTGACGATGATGGTGGAGATGTGAAACAGATAAGGAAGAAGAGGTGGAATTTTTTTTTGGTAATTTGCAATATGCCTCCTATAATAAATATCTAATACAAGGTCACCAGAAATTTTCTTGAGATGTGTGCATGATTAAATTTAGGCCATCAGATGTTCCTCAAGATGCGTGTATGAATAAATCTGAACCATCAAATTTTCCTCAAGATGCATGTTGGATCATTAGATTTACCTCGAAATGCGCACACAATTAAATTTGGATCGTTAGATTTACCTAGAAATGTGTGTACGATTACATTTGGACCGTCAGATTTTCCTCGAGAGGAATTGTTTAAGATGCAAAATTTTTAAAAATCAATTGTTGAATTTTTCTCGAGATACGATCACAGTTTCAGTTGGACCTTAGGATTTTCCTAGAGATGAGATGTTCGAGATACAAAATATTCAATCTCAGCCTTTGATTTCTCAGGGGTATTTTGGTAATCTGCTTTAAAAACAGACGATTAATAATGCAATACGATTGACTACTAGTCTTAGGGGTAAATGCAATACGATTAATAATTAGGGGTAAAGCTCAATAAGGCATTTATAATAGGGAGCAAAATGCAATTAAAGCAGTTAAAGCTCAAAAATATTTTACCATCAACAAGGAAGCTAAAAAACAATTAAAACAGAAGGTGTAGAGTCAAGCATTAGAATTTAAACCTTATGTTTAGCATAAAAGACTTCTAACTTTCTCAAAAGCACCTACATTATATATCTTTATCCTTCCTTGTTTACCCTTGTCCTAAGCCTCATTACAACCTAGTCAAAATCCTACTATGGTCTTTATACAGGTGATGGTGCCAGTTTTCGTTATCCTTGACCTTGACTTGCACAAAGAACACAGGTGAGCCAAAGACCATCGGTGTGGCAGCCGATGACACTCTGATGCTTAAGTCAAATAAGGCTTGAGAAAGATGTAATGTTGTAAACTGGGTTCTGTAGCATCCCTTTGTTCCTCAACCTTGTGCCCTATTTATCATGCGAGAATCCTTGTTTGGCTATAACTTTAGTGGCATAGTTTAGGGAAAGATAGATATTTAGAGATCATTTCCTTCTTGAGAGTCGTCCATGTAGGATAATTTTCATACACGACTTGTACTCTGATATCTGTTGGAGATTCTTCCATTGCGGAGTATTGTCCATGCAGGAGAGTTTCCATGCACGACTTATACTGTGGTATTTGTTTTCTAGTAGGAATCAATGTGTTGTTGGCCTACCTGTCTTAGGTCAAATCCCTAGATACTTGCCTTATTAGATCTTACGAGATTAGGCTTGACCATATGACTTATGGGCTCAATAGGCAGCGTTGATTGGGTCCAACCCCTTGGACCTTGCCTCAGTGGCTTTGTGTTATCTGGGCTTTGCCAGATTGGGCGCTCATCTAGGCTCATTTTACTCTGTTGACGAGATCATCATGACACCTGTATTGTGCGGATTACTGGACGGTTTGGTGTATCATCAACAAGTATGGGCGTAATGTGGAGGCTAAATTATGAAAAGTTTTTGTGAATGAAGTCAACATTCTCAATGGATGATAATCTTTCTTGAGATCATATCTTCTCAACATTTGATTTTTTTTAGTATGTTCATGGTCCACGCAAACTCTTCGTAGATTTAGTGCATATTGTTTATGGTCCAGGCAAACACGTCTAAATTATCCAACAATTAGTTCATAAGTTTTGCTTTAGACTCTGGTTTAAGGTCGACACTGATTATGTGTGCCTCTCTGGGCCCGTCTCTCCTACATTCACCTGGATAAATTTTAGGCGGCTCGGAAATGGTAGGCAAGGACAAAGTTGATTGCTATATGTGGGCATCCTCGGCTGCTTCCATAATCCTCGGGAGGTAAGTTGGTCGCCTCAGATTTCGTAGAGACCAAAGTCAGTCTGGAATCTGACTGCTTACTAGAATATTGATGGTACTGCTTTCAGATAGTGGATCCATCCTCGATCAAATATGGCATTATAAGAGGATGGTACGTCCACAACAACAAAATTGACAATTCATCTCGATGGGTCAAACTTTAACAGGTAGGTCCATTTATCCTTTCGAAATGATGTTAGCACTATTGAACCCATAGATGGGTCCCCTGGCGGGCTGGAACATCTCAAGGTCTAGGTTCATTTTTGTCATAAACCGAAATGAAACATCATTTCCAAAGACTTCCACAGTCCACTAGAACCCTCTTTAACAATGAGTCCCCTATCATGATGGAGATGACCAACGCGTCCATATGTGGGGCGGCTACAATGTCTAAGTCCTTGCTTGAAAACCAAGTAAGGGAATCCGAAAATTCTGGGGGTCGAGGGAGGGAACGAGGGAAAGAGGCGAGGGATGGGTGGAAGCCACCCATCTGCCTCGAGATGAGAAACATCGCGCATCTCGAATCTGATGTGCTCATCTCGAGGCGGATGGGTGGTTACCACCCATCCCTCGCCCCTTTCCCTCGCTCCCTCCCTCGACCCCTAGCAAAGGTCCAGGGAATCATCTCCCTTTTCGAGAGGTCCCACCAATCGAGGATCGATGTAGTACTAGTCACGTGTCGGAAATGCAATGTCCTCTGCCTCTTCGCTCACTTCTCCTAAGGCAACTCAGTATCACATGTAAAAAACATTTATTATCTGTCTGGATCGAGGTGCCTATGGAACTAGCAGCGACCACAAATTTTTGTAGGCGACCCTGTTCTACCATGTGTTGGAGGAAGTTCTCAGTGCTATGAATGAGTTTGTGTCTTGGTCTCTCAGCTTGTGGTACTAACAATAAGGTCTCCCAGGTCGATCGGCAAGCTTTAGTTCAGGCTCAAAAAGTAAGGTTCTCTCTTAATCACTTTCAGAATCTCCGACGACTAGTCTTTTGGCCCGAACTTCTAGTCCTTTGGATCGTCACAGGCCGATGCAACCTTTTGGGTGGTCTTTGGCTAGGATTCCGTCCCTAGACGGATCTCATCTTTCACTTTCACTACTACCTCGACTATGTCAAAGGCTGCCTCGAGGATTCAGCTCATTTGAGACCAATTTGGTATGAGCTCGGGTTCTTGCAACAACTCCGAGTCTGAGGGTGAGGTGGCCTAGCTTTTGGTCAAGGTCGGGAATCTTCATGGCTTCTTTCTTAATCAGGATGGTTAGTCTCTGAGGAATTCATTTTCCTTCTACTTTACTGATGGCAAATTGATGAAAATTGAAGCTCTCCTCCTTAGGTGCGTGTAATGCCCAATGAAATTGGACTGCAGAATATTGAAGTCCGCGTTGGACCTTTCATTGAAGTTGTAGAACTATGTCACGGGATGGTACTTGAGGTTGTTTGGGAAGATCTTGCAACACTTACAGTCGTGTTTTGGAGCTTCCCACTGAATTATCACCTGTTTGAAGTGCAACATGTGCTCATATGGGTTTGAGTCTGCATCGCACTTGTCAAAGGTAGGAATGGTAAACTAGGGTTGAACAATAAACCGAACAAACCGAAAACCGACCGAACCGATCAAAACCAAATCGATCGGTTCGATTTCGATTTTAAAAAATCCAAAACCAAAGTGGTCGGTTCGGTTTACGGATTCTATGTGATTTTAATCAACAAAATCGAACTAACCAAATATATATAATAAAGGATATATATTTTATATAAAAGAAATATAATATGTTTAAAATATTCGGTTCAATTTTATTTTGGTTTTAGTCGGTTCGGTTCTGATACGGTTTGCATAAATTAGAATCGATTTGATTTTGGTTCGGTTTTGTTAATGGTCGGTTCAGTTTCGGTTTGAAAATTTTGAAACTGACCAAAGTCGGTTCGGTTCACGGTTTAGGTGAAAAACCAAACCGATGGTTCGGAGTTCAACCCTATGGTAAACTTGAGAAATCCATGTTCTGGATCTCGATCAAAAGAGGGGATCGACTGAGTCAGGCAAGGGCATCCTTGGAACCATTTCCCTTTGTTCGCTTCTTGTCGTGTTCAACAAGCAAGTCATTGATATTCATGTAATTTATACATAAATTACCTTTTAATTTATGTTTTGTTAGTGTTCAAGCATTTTATTTTATTCTAATTATTTCGTTTTCATGTTTTTTTAGTATTTAGAGCTTTAAATGATGAAATTACAGTAGTGCGTCAATTTGCTAGAATAATTGTTTCGGCGGATTCAAAGATCAATTTAAAAAAATGACACAGCGCGAAAGAGTTTTAGTTTTCTATGTCGGCAATGCAAAAAATAAGTGAAAGTGAAGTTATTGAAGTATGCAATACAAAAATTGTGACGCGGTCGAAGGAAAAAACTGAACCCACCATATCGCTCAGGGCCCACGGTCTAGTCCCACTTCAACCCAAGGTTTTGAGCAATAAGAGGTGAAAGGAAGTATTTTCGAAAGAAAAAATAGTAAAATGGCATGTGATAGTCTAGGATATACGTGTGCCAAACACGAACTGCAATTACCATTTTGGGTGAAGGTCAAAGAAGGAAAAAATGATAAAGCTACCAAATATTAATACCTAAAGTCAAAAAACATATTTTGAAGATCTCTTTTGGGCATTTAGGCAAACCTTCAATTTTGATAATTTTAGAAACTTTTTATCATGTTATCCTCTGAATAGATCTCAGTATTTTGAGCATATCGTGACCTACAGATGTCAAACTCACACAATTCTTGTTGCTATAAAAATCTAACAGATAAGGCTAAAATCCATATGTTTACCACTTTGTCCATTTCCACCAAATTCATAAAGAAAATAACGCCACAAGTTGACTGCCAGACATAATCCGAATCCTAAAAAGAGACAATTTCTTTTTTGAATTTCCTCTTCTTCAAGTGAGGGTGAAAGAGATTTGAGGTTATGAATAAGAGCTTGAAGGCTTGAAACAAGGAGGAGGAGGAGGAGATGGAGTTGACCAACGCCACCGCCGCGATCACCTTCACCATGAGTTTCTAAATCCCGCGCTGTGGCGAAGATGAAACCATGGGTTTCTAGATTTTGTTTGATTTAATATACCATTTTGTTATACTTGATTGTTAAATACAGTCAGTTTCTAAATATTCATTAATTTCTTTCACCAATTAGATTGGACTTCAAATCTAGACGAGTTGGTAGTTAGAGTACTCTTTGTTAATATTTGAAGCATGTTTTAATTGATTATGTTAAACCTGTGATTGTGTGTGTCGTAGCAAGAAACTCAATGCTAGGGGTTTACACTTTTGCTTAAATTGATTGTGCATTTAGGTTAGTCCTAAAGTTATTAACAATCACATCAACGATGCAAATAATTGATTCTTCATCCCTAGTACTTCTCGCTTTATGAAAATAGTAAATTAGGTTTCACCAATTCTCGAAGAACTTGTGGTGGATTCAATGCCTTCAATAACTTCCCAATTACATTTAATAATTCAAGTTTTTAGTTGTTTAATTTTATTCCATTGGTTTACAAGTTATTAATCGTTGTAACCCCCTTTAAATAAGTCTAAATAGATTTTAGTTTTCGATTGTGTCTTCAATCCTTGTGGGATCGACCCGTATTTTTTATTGTTACTAGTTTTGATAACCGTGCACTTACAATACAACAATTAGGTTATTAGCCTATTAATTTAGGTTAGTAAAATTTGTATCAAGTTTTTGGTGTCGTTACCAGATATTGTAACAGTGCAATCGAAGTCAAAGGTTTATTTTCACTAGTTTGTAGTTTAGATTTAATTTTCTTTGTTTAGGAACAGTGGAATTTCTTGATTATTGGTTTTGTTTGTTATTAGCTTTTGTTAGTTTAAAATTTTATGGTAGGAATAAATTTGTTTTGTTCTTTATTAGTTAGTGTTTGATTTATTGAATTGGTTTGGCATACGATCATACATAGGTATTCATAGGAGTTCTCGTGGGAACGAAGTGGAAAACAAAGGTCGTGAAAAAAACAAAAAACAAAAAAACAAAGCAAACAAATAAAAAAAGATATGGATTGCACTGTTAGGTGGACAGTGCTTCTGATTGATGACAACTCGACTTCTAGCGGCGTCGCAAGTAACCCAAAAGAAGTTCACGCCGGAAGTAACTTCTTCCCACCAGATGTGCACGCGGTTTCTGTCACGATTACTTGATGTTTTGGTTATTTGTTTTAGTTAATATTGCAAGGAAATTTGAACAGTGGAATGATTGATTTGCAAATTTTGTCCTTCTCGCACGGATGGGTTAACCATCATCTATTTTAACCTAAGCCTTCAGTATTTAAAATTTGTAGCAAAATAATTGTCTATGATAGGTTTCACACTCATAGGACCCCTCTTTGGAAGTTTAAAATCTTAAAATAGTCAAGTAAATGAATATATTCTATGTTGGAATAGTTCTGAAACTGACATTACACTTTGGACTGAAAACTGGAAAAAGTGCTTAGAGCAATTTTGTAGTGGCGGATTGATAGGAAGTTATCGCGCCTCTCCCACGGTTAGGTAAATTGGATCTTAACCCTTCATTAATTGTAAAACTCTGGGTAAAACTGAGTTGTTGTTAGGTCTTTGTCTATGGTTGTTTGTCATTCATCCTTTTTACGCATCATTTAGGTTTCATTTGGGGTTCCTTAGTTTTTCAAATGATTCTATCCATCAGGGGTTATTTCCTTTTTCTCTGAAAGATAAGGCGATGTCGTGGTTAAATTATGTAGAGACAGAAACCATCACAACTTGGGATGTTTGGTCTAGAAAGTTTTTGTCAAAATATTTTCCCATTCACAAAATGAATGCCCTCCGAAGAAATATGTCTAATTTTCTACAAAAAGATAGCGAACATTTTTATGAACTTTGGGAAAGATTCAACTCATTGTTAAGTGTCCCCATCACGGTTTTGAGAAGTGGTGTCTAGTTCAATACTTCCAAAAAGCGTTAACCCCTCAAAACCATTGTATTATTGATGCCAGTAATGGTGGACCGCTTATGAAGATGATGTTAATGAGATTTGGGATTTCTTTGAAACTCTTTCCGAAATTCTCAACAATGGGTAGTATATATGAAGTTAAGGATACATTCGTTCACTCCCCTTCTGCCTAGAAGCAGCTGTAATGACTATAACTCAGAAAATTGATGCAATTTTGAATCTAACTCAATCCTCATCTCCAACGAATGTTTCATCGGAGGTTTATGATGCATGTTCGAGTTCGAGACATTCTACAGCTGGTTGTGATTTGCAAAATGATTATCCTGCATACTTTGCTAAGCAAGTCAATTCTTTTAATGATTTTTGGCGACTTGATAATAATCCACAGTCCAACTATTACCCCAGGTTTAGCCAAGCAACAAATCTCTCCTTGGCCTATGGCCCACACCAAAGAGGACATGTTGTCTCCCAGGCACCTCAAGCCCCTAGCCTTGTAGGCCTCAATTTAACCAATTTCCTCCATCCAACACATCCAGTTTAAAGGAAATAGTTAATAGTTTTATGCAGAGCAAAGAAAGTATGTTTGAGCATAATTCTCGGGCAATATAAGAGTTAAAATTCCACAATGGTGCCAAATGTTGAGGGTAAAAAATTGTCTTAGATGGCGCCACATAGTTCTAAACTTTGAAAGTTCCCCACAGATGGCACCAAATGTTGAGGGTAAAATTTGTCTCAGAACTTCTCCTGCTAAGGTCTTACTGTCGGGCTAGAAGAGGACATCTTGTACCTTTACAAACTCCAATCTGGATGGGTTGCCTGGTGTCACGGGCTTTCTTTTCACAAGTACTTCCCGTGCGGCACTAGCAAACTTTGCCCTGACTTATCAAAGAAAGCTAGTCAGCCTTGCCTACAAAAGACTTACTTAGACTTTGGAAAACTAAGCAAGCTAAGAACACACAAGAGAGCTAAAGAGAACTAGAACTTGTATTGCTTGAATTCTCTGAGGTGATTACAACAAATGAGGCCTTAGCCTATTTATACAACTCCACCTCCTCAATGGACGGTGGTGATCGTTTTAATCTAACGGTCTATATTGAGTTTCTACACACTTCCTAAGAAATATCTAAGGTCTAGAATCTTATGGAACTTTATGGGAGGTTCTAGAGAACTCTCTAGAACAATGTGGAAAACTCTACATTATGTACACTTGCCAACCTCACTTGGCTAGGCAAGAAAATAGTTGTGACATTCTCCCCCACCTAATCAGGCGACGTCCTCGTTGCCTTCAAATCCTCGTACGCTTTGATTTGTTCCTTGAATTGCCACAAATGTTGGATTGGCTCCCAGCTAGCTTCACTTTCTGGCAATCCCTTCCACTTGACGAGTAACTCATGTGTGGGAGGTTGGTTGGAATGACGCACCACACGATCCGACAAGATAATCTCTGGTTCCTTGTCATGTTGGATCCTCATGCCCATTGGTGCTCTTTGTGAAATTCCTCTGTTTGGATCATCCAAATCTTCCTTATACGGTTTCAGTAGGCTTACATGGAAGACTGGATGAAACTTGATCCTAGGCGGCAACTCGACCTTGTAGGCTTGCTTTCCCACTTTCTTGACTATGGGGAAAGGACCTTCATATCTCCTGATAAGGCCACGATGCAGTCCAGAAAGTCTGGCATGAGCGTGCATCTTGACCAGCACAAGATCTCCAACCTGGAACTCTCGAGGCCGTCTCTTCTTGTCGACCCACTTCTTCATCCTCTTGGAGGCCTTTTCCAGGTAAGTTCGAGCCTCATCAGCTTGATCATTCCATCCTTTGGCAAACTTATAGGCTGACGGACTCACTCCAGTGTAGCCAGTGGCAATAGAACTCGGGGTCATAGGTTGTTGTCCCATGACAATCTCAAATGGGCTACGACCCGTTGCTTCACTCTTCTGCAAGTTGAAAGAGAATTGGGCAACATCTAGCAACTTAGCCCAATCTCGTTGGTTGGCACTCACATAGTGCCTAAGATATAACTCCAACAAAGCATTCATCCTTTCTGTTTGACCATCCGTTTGAGGATGAAAGCTAGTAGATAAATTAAGGTCGGTACCCAATAACTTGAATAACTCGGTCCAAAATTTCCCCGTGAACCGAGTATCCCGATCACTGATGATAGATTTGGGCACACCCCAATACTTCACCACATGTTTGAGGAATAAATGTGCGGCTTGCTCGGCTGTGCACTCCTTGGGTGTGGGAATGAAGGTGGCATACTTCAAAAATCTGTCCACGACCACAAGGATCCAATTGCAACCCTCTGATGCAGGCAACCCAACTATGAAATCTAAAGAAACACTCTCCCAAGGTCTCTCTGGGATGGGGAGGGGTTCAAGTAAGCCGGCAAGTGATTGTTGCTCCACTTTGTCTTGTTGGCATACAAGACAAGTCTTCACATATGCTTCGATATCATCCCTCATATGTGGCCAGTAATAGGAATCTTCAACAAGAGCAAGAGTCCGATGTATACCTGGATGTCCCGCCCACTTGCTATCATGGCATTCTTTCAAGACTTCCTTCCTTAGGTTGTCATGAGGTGGAACATAGATTCGCCTTCCCTTAGAGTATATCAAGCCATTCTCCACCCAAAACCGCCTTGTCTTCCCTTCTTTGACAAGAGCTATGATGGTTTGAGCCATGGAATCATGTGCCAATCCTTCCTTTATGCGTTCCTTCAAGTTGCTTTGAGGTTGACTTATGTCAGCAAGTTCTCCTTTTCTACTCAAAGCATCTGCAACAAGATTAGCTTTGCCAGGCTTGTACTCCAAAGTGTAATCGAACTCTGCCAAGAAATCTTGCCACCTAGCTTGTTTTGGTGTGAGCTTCTTCTGTGTCTGGAAGTAGCTAGTGGCAACATTATCAGTCTTGACCACAAATTTGCTCCCAAGCAAGTAGTGTCGCCATGTTCGTAGGCAATGTACAACCGCAGTCATTTCCTTCTCTTGTACTGTGTACCGCCTCTCAGTGTCATTGAGCTTCCTACTTTTAAAGGCGATATGATGCCCTTCTTGCATCAATACCCCACCAATAGCAAAGTCGGAAGCATCCGTGTGTACCTCAAAAGACATAGAATGGTTGGGAAGTGCCAACACCGGTTCTTCCACAATTGCCTTCTTCAATCCTTCGAAAGCTTGTTGGCATTTTGAACTCCAATCCCAACTTTGTCCCTTCTTGAGCAAGTTCGTCAATGGAGCGGCTATGGAAGAGTAGCCTTGGATGAACCTTCTGTAATAGTTCACCAAGCCAAGAAAA
This sequence comes from Berberis vulgaris, assembly GCA_963556465.1. Classification (NCBI taxonomy): domain Eukaryota; kingdom Viridiplantae; phylum Streptophyta; class Magnoliopsida; order Ranunculales; family Berberidaceae; genus Berberis; species Berberis vulgaris. The sequence goes on along the minus strand of OY747125.1, from coordinate 34,172,089 downwards.
GATCTTAACTCGGCGACTTTGGTCGGTGGCTCCCATTCTTGGATGGCTTGTACCTTGGACTTGTCCATACGAAGTTTGCCTTTGCCGATGATATGACCCAAGAATGTCACTTCCTCTTGGGCAAATGAACACTTCTCCTTTTTGACATAGAGCTCGTTCTCCTTCAAGGTTTGGAACACTTGCCTCAAGTGATCCACATGTTCCTCCAATGTCTTACTATAGATCACAATGTCATCAAGGTACACAACTACGAACCGATCAAGGTAAGGAGCTAGTACCTTATTCATTAGAGTGCAAAATGTGGCCGGCGCATTAGTTAAACCAAATGGCATGACTAGGAACTCGTAAGACCCGTACCTTGTGACACATGCCGTCTTTGGTTCATCTCCTTCGGCTATGCGGACTTGATAATATCCCGAGCGCAAGTCAAGCTTGGTAAAGTACCTTGCATCACCAAGTTGATCAAAAAGATCCGCAATAAGAGGAATCGGATACTTGTTCTTGATAGTGACCTTGTTGAGTGCCCGATAGTCAATACAAAGCCGTAGGGATCCATCATGTTTCTTTTGAAATAAGACCGGCGCACCATATGGAGCTTTGGAGGGTCGGATATAACCAGCATCTAGTAAATCCTTCAATTGTCTTCTTAACTCCTCGAGCTCAGGAGGTGCCATACGATAAGGAGCAAATGCGGGTGGCTTTGCTCCAACTTCTAACTCAATAGCATGGTCCACCTCTCTCCTTGGTGGAAGCTTCTTAGGCAATTCGGCAGGCATAACGTCTTTGTACTCGTTGAGAACATCTTGGACGATCTTAGGTGCATTCACCTCTCCATCCATGGGACCTTCGTCTTCCTTGAGAGTAGCCAAATAAGTAGGCTCATTCCTCTTTACTCCTTTAGAAAGTTGGAGAGCAGACACCATTCTCTCCTTACTTATCTCCCGTACCACGGGCACAACACAAGGTTGTCCCTTCTCCATGATGCACATGGTGTTGGCATATGGGACCAGGAATGCTTTCACCATGTCAAAGAAATCTATACCCAGATAGAACTTGTGATCATCAATTGGGGCAATAGTTATGTCGACTTTACCTTGCCATTGTCCAAGCCGAATATCGGTGCCACGAGCTACTCCTTCAATTGGGAGACTTTTAGCATTGACTCCCTTGATATATCCTTTCTCCTTTGTGTATGGTAGGCCAATTTCTTCAGCAAGATCTTTGGCCATGTAGACTGTGTCGGCTCCGGTATCCACCATGGCTTTCAAAGTCTTGTCCCCGATCTCGGTCTCCACGTACATCCTTCCACGTGGTTGTTCTTCGACCTTAGCTTGAATGGCACTTAGGAGATTCATTGAGGCGATCCTCCTTTCCTCCTTTGCTTCTTCCTCCATGACAAGCGCGGCAAGTTTCCCCCGGTTGGGACACTCAAATGCCCGATGGGGTCCACTACATAAGAAGCAAGACATCTTCTTGGGTGATCCATCTCTTTTCTCCTTCCCCTTGTCTTTGGAGTACTTGTGTTCCTTGGAGGACTTCTCTTTGTCTCCCCCACCTTTGCCATCATTACTCGACCTTTTCCCTTGTCCCTTGGATGAGTCCTTTCTTTTGAACTCAATCAAGGATTCGGCTGCAGCCATAGCCGTTGCAAGGTCTTGCACACCTCGCCTCTTCAATTCCAACTTGGCCCAACCCGTTAGGCCATCAAGGAAGCTAAACAATGCATCCTTTTCTCCCATGTCAGGAATCTCCAAGAGCAACTCTGAGAACTCCTTCACATACTCCCTTATGTGGCCTTCCTTATGTTGAAGGCGACGAAGCTTGGCCCTAGCTTCGTTCTCGGCATCCTCTGGGTAGAATTGTCTCTTGAGTTCCTTCGTGAACTCTTCCTAAGTGTCGATGGTGCATAATCCTTTCTTGACATCATCGGACCTTCTGCGCCACCAAACTGTAGCAACATCGTTTAAATATAAGGAGACACTACGTACCTTTGATGCTTCATCTATTATGCCAACTGCATCAAAGTAGCGCTCCATGTTCCACAAGAAGTTGTCGATCTCCCTTGCACTCCTTGCCCCACCATAGGCCTTAGGTTTTGGAGCTTCGACTCTGTGGGTGATTGTTCCTGGTGTACTCCCACCATTGGCTACCGCAGCCATGCACACCCTGAGTTGAGTTTCAAGTTTCTCAACTCTTTCTTTATAAGCTTCCATCTCCTCATCCTTAGCAACAACTTTGGCTTCTAGGGACTCGATCTTTTTGGACACCATGTCCACTACTGCGTTTAAGGCTCCTTGCATCTCTTCCCGGAGCTCTTGGTCCTCCCCGTTGGACGCTTGCCCCTCAATGCGTAGGTCCATGTCTTCAACTTTCTCCCTTAAGTCGGACATGGTGGCACACAACTTGGCCAACCTTTCATCCATCGCAGTGATCAAGTCCTTAGACTTGTCCTTGCGGACTTTCCCACCTTTGTCAGTGTTGCCAATTGCTGGGTTGTTGACCTCTGACGCCATTCTCTTGTGTAGAATGATTTCACCAACCTTGCCAAACCTTGGCTCTGATACCAACTGTCACGGGCTTTCTTTTCACAAGTATTTCCCGTGCGGCACTAGCAAACTTTGCCCTGACTTATCAAAGAAAGCTAGTCAGCCTTGCCTACAAAAGACTTACTTAGACTTTGGAAAACTAAGCAAGCTAAGAACACACAAGAGAGCTAAAGAGAACTAGAACTTGTATTGCTTGAATTCTCTGAGGTGATTATAACAAATGAGGCCTTAGCCTATTTATACAACTCCACCTCCTCAATGGACGGTGGTGATCGTTTTAATCTAACGGTCTATATTGAGTTTCTACACACTTCCTAAGAAATATCTAAGGTCTAGAATCTTATGGAACTTTATGGGAGGTTCTAGAGAACTCTCTAGAACAATGTGGAAAACTCTACATTATGTACACTTGCCAACCTCACTTGGCTAGGCAAGAAAATAGTTGTGACACTGGGCAGAGACTCTGAAGGGCAAGTTTGTAACAGGCTAGGGATGTTAGAGAAAGAAAGTAAGTGAGAGGTTCAGAGCGAGCCTTGCTAGCTCGGTTGGTGTTGTGTGTCTGGTTCTGGGGAAATGAGCATATATTATACTTGTTTGACTGTATCTCTGCTTTCATGAGCTCCGAGGTGATGATAGATTTGAATCTGTCCAAATTTGCTAGCTGGAAAGTAGCCTCAACCAGACTCTTGCACGTCTCTAACAATGTCAGAATATCTAGGCCAAGAATGTGTAAAAAAATATGTATTATCAGAGATATTTAAGAATGGGGTTGTCTGGACGATCGGGAATGGCTCTGTTATTGATGTGGAATGACAAATGGGTTGAGGAGTACTACCCCCTTCATGAGTTTGTTCATAGTAACTCAATTGAGCTCTTTTACCATGTTTCTAATTTGATTATTGAAGAGGATAACACAAGGTATTGGGATGTTGATACTATGAGCATGTTCTTCCCTCCTAATGGGTCCAAGCTATTAGCAATACTCATTTGAAACCAACAGGCCAACCTCATTGTATATACTGGAAACATACTAAGAATGCTCAATTCTCTACCAAATCTGCCTACGAATCCTTTCCTTCCTCCTCTTCATCCTGTAATATCCCTATTCTCACCGAGAGTTCTTAACTTGATTTGGAAATTTGGCCTTTCCCATAGAACCCAATTTCTTTGGAAACTTTATAAAGCTATATACTCCCAGTCGGAGGAAACCTTGTTGACCACCACGTTGCAGTGGACAAGACCTGCCCACTCTTCAACATTGAAGAAGAGAGTATATCGCATCTTTTCTTTAAGTACAACTTGTCTTATCAAGTTTGGTGCCACCCGAGTATCCCCATTAGATGGAGAGATTTTCCCCATACCAGGTGAGCAAACAACAATGGAATTCGTAGGTAATGTATATAGATAGAGAAGGAGATGCTCCATCGTCCTCCATCTTTGTCAGATGTGCAACAATGTTGAGTTGTATATGGAGGGCGAGAAACGATTTTGAAAGCAATTTCAGGTTCAAAGAATTGCAACCGGTGCATCATGTTTGGCCAACCAATGGGAACAGGGCTATGTTAAACTGTTAGGTGATCCATTTAAACCTACTGCATCTCAATGGAACACCTTCACTGATTCAGATTAAACTATTGCACTCACTGATGCCTCTTATGACAAGATCAGACACAGGGGAGTACACGTACCCTTCTTTATGATGCAGCAGGAAAATTAGAAGGTGGCAGTAAAGGCAGAATCGAAAAACATGTTTTTTCAAGCTTTGAAGCTGAGGGTATGGCAGCAATGGAGGCAATGAGATGGTGCAAATTGCAAGGGAAGAACGAAATAGTAATCCTTACTGATTCTCTGCAAGTAGTGAAGGCATCAAAAGGGGAATTCGATCACCTGGATTGGAGACAACTATTCTGATGAGGAAGTGATATGTAGATCACCTGGATTGGAGACAATTATTCTGATGGTGAAGGGATATGTAGAATGATGATGGAAAACTTGCAGATTCAGAGCTTTCATCTTGATCGGGAGCATAATTTTCTGGCACTTGTTGTCGCACAATCAGCCTCTCCAGCCTACTCTACTGTTTTTCCTTTTAAAGTCCCTAGTTGCTATGGGAGACAATTTGAGAACTTGTTTATTTCGGATCCTGCTAGTAGTAGTATTTGAGTATGCAGCAGCAGTAGTAGTGGCTCTGCCATATCGTTAAATGTGGGCTTTTTTTTATTGACTTTCGCAAGCTTTTTTTTTTAATGAACGAATTTCTATGTCGTATTAAAAAAAAAATTCGGTGATTTTGGATTGTGAGTTGTGTTTCAGCCGAAAGAGTGCGAGTAGAAAGACAAACTTTCATCTCAACCATTAGATATCAGTTCGACAGTTGAGATTAAAAGTCTAAAATGAGGCTCGTAATCCAAGGGTTGTGTAAAAAACCATGACATTCAAGTGAAGTTGCTAATGGTTCGACTCGAGTCAGCATGTCGAATTCTAGATAATTCTACATGATTCTGGAAAAAGTATTAGATAATTTTGGTATGATAAAATCATGTCAGTCGAGTGAACGGCTAATGGTTTGATTTGAGTGGTTATCATGACTGTCCAATTCTGGTATGTAGAAATCATGACTGTCGAGTGAACAACTAATGGTTCAACTCGAGTCAACATGACTCTCTCTCAGCGTGAAGGCTGAAAAAATTTCACAACACAAATGCTAGTATTGCTCAGCATTGTCGCTGGATTGCTCAACATTGGTGTTGGAATTGCTCAGAATGAGGTTGATGTTGGTGGCAATGATTATGGCAATCATATTTGCATCCAATGCATGGGCTTCGCCATATCCAACCTATATTGTCGTTATATGGGATGACATGTGGGACTAACCATCCTACAATTATTTTTTAAATGCATTTAAAAGATGTATTGTGCATATTCTTTTGAAGTAGTGCAACAAAACATGTGTAATTTCTCTTATTGCACTTATTAAAATATTTTATTACATTGGAGGGTCAATACACATGAAGAAGAACTTTTGCTTCATATTATCTTGAAATGAGAAAACAACATATATTAAACATAATTATCGCTTGAAGATGACCTCTCCGCCAAGAAGGTTACCTAACAAAACATATTTTAGCATTCAACATGATTAATTCTATAAAATATTATTCATGTTGAGCAAGGGCTTCTCTTCACAAGTGAGCGAGGGCAAGATCTACTCCGAGGGACTCAAAGGGCGAGATCTACTCAGAGGGTGAGTGAGTGACTTGAGGGCAAGATCTACTCCAAGGAACTCAGAGAGCGAGATCTATTTCGAGGGCGAGATCTACTCAGAAAGGCTTCCAAGTTGAGAGGGTAGATCTACTCCGACTCAGAGGGCAGATCGGTGTTCTTGCTGGATAATAGATAAGATATGCTCTTCTTTCCCCAAGTACCTCCTATTGCCACTTCTCTACAACTCAAACAACACACAGATTTGCATAGACGGCGGGTCATGCTCCAACTCGGAGGGCGAGATCTACTAACTTCACAATGGTTGTCAGAGGGATGTTCGGGTGCTTGTGTTACATGGGCTAGTGAAATAGGCAACTTTGAGGTGGATTGATCTAAATATGGAATATGATGATGATGATTAATCAGTGGTTAAAATCGAAGGGAGGGAGTTTGGAACTCTAAAGACCATAAATGGTTTTTTCCTCTTTGAATCAAGTACGAGGTTTTGGGTTAAGGTTTTCTTGGATTCTAATATGGGAATTTGGTTAGGTTCTCAGCTCGAGAAAGTTGTGACAGCAAGCAAACAACTTCTCTACAAGTTGGAAGGAAAGGAATCGGTGGATGATAGTGGTGAAGGAGTCAAACAGAGGTGGTGTTTTTCTCTCAATCATGGTTGGTTGGTGCGCTGGATCCAAGACTTTGAGAGTTCCAGCCGATCAAGATGGCAAAAGTTGGTTAACTCTTGCCTAGCTAGTGACATGGGCAACTTTGATGCATCAGAAGCAGCGTATGCCCAGGCCTCAAACTTCCAAAGCCAGGACTTCCCTCTCCCATCACAGTGTGCCTCCCCCTCCTTGACCGAGGTCTCATGCTCAGGCGGTTTCATACAACAATTTCAGTCATCCCAATTCTTCAGCTGTCAGGAAGGAACCGGAGAAATCGACTAATATTAGGCAAGAATCTCCTTTTGATTTCCTCTCCAGAGTTCTTGGGGTACCTCTTCATCAGGTAGAACATCTTGTTGGAGCTAATGGGGCCTTTTTGGCGAGGTCAACGATTGACTCCAAGATCTGTTGGTCACCGGTGGCGTTGTCGGGTAGGCGATCCGCAATGTTGGTGTTTGTTAATACCTAACAGAGCGTTTTCAGATAGCAACATCAAGTCTGGAAACGCAAATCTCAAGTTTGTCCGACCCTTCTCTCCCACAGGCCATAGAGCCTGTGCTACCGCCCCCTGTGCAACCGAGTTTTGTTCCGTGTAGTGCATCTTTGTCGGCCAAGTACTCACGACCTTATATGTTGGATAAGGGGAAAGGCCTTCCAAGTATCTCTCTGACCTCAGTAGCTAACTCGGAATGATGTGTTGACTCACTGGGAGTTGGAGTTCAATTGGATGGGCAGAAGAGTCGAGTTGAGGAAAGTGTCTAGGAACATAGAGATGATATTGATCAGATTTCATATATCAAGACAGTGGAGAAAGACATTTTTAATTTGGACACTCTCATTCACAAGTTTGCAAAACAAGATAACAGGGCCCGTAAACAAGCCAAAAAGGCGAAAAAAGTATCATCTGGGCCAATTCTCAGTCTTCCCAATCAGGTCCACTCTCATGTTAAAACAAAGGCAAGTGAAATCGGGTGTTTTGTAAGAAATTGGAGCGGGTGGACCAATTGGATAATAATAATACCACCGCAGATTTGGTGCGGAACAAAAATTCAAACTCGATCCAAGATAAAAGTCTTCATCTCCCACCCAATTTTGATCCTCATGCTGATCACCTTCAGGAAAGATCGTCCATGCATGTTCACTTGGGAGCTCTACTTGGTTTTGAAGCTCCTTTGAATGAACAACATCCCACCGGAGCCGCCTCTAATAAGCCCATTGGGATTATTTCAGGCGAGTGTTCAAGGACCAAGCAGGGATGTGATTGTAATTTTTCAGGGCATCATCCAATCCAATCAGAGCTTAGCAGTGATGAGGACGAAGTTCATTCAACATTCAGATATATTGGAAATATTGTTGGGGTGGATCTCAGTCAAGATGAAGATCGGGCCTTGGGCATGGTGCAAGCTCTGTTTTCAGGATGAGTTTCTTTCTCGCCATTTTTGTGGTGAGCGGTGGCTCTTGGATTTTTCTGGTCTGGATTTTTCGTAGTGGCCTTGGACTTGGTGCAAGCTATGTTTTCATAATGAGTTTCTTTCTCGCCTTTTGTGGTTTGTTTGTGCTTTTGGTGGAGGTTTGTCTTGCTCAAGTGTTTAGGTTTTCCTTCGTGGTGCTTTAGTTTTCGTTGCTATTTTTTCAGGGATGTTGGGTGACACTTGATCAAGCCTATTTTGGTTATTCTTTATTCTTTAGGGAGTTGGTGTAATGGGTTTTTTGTCGTGGATTTCCTTGCTTTAGGATTGTACCTTTTTTTTGTAGTTCTTTTTCCCCTTTCAATAAAAATCTTCTTTTTTGACAAAAAAAAAAGGCATCTTGAACACCAAGACTATATGTGCTAGCCAAATGTCATAGTGACATAGTCCACTATACTCCATTTAGCTAAAAACTTTCTACTCGTTTGCATTTATACAAGCTTATACAAGTTTGCTAAAATGGGACTCATCAAGAGTTGAATTTGGAAAGGGTACCCAAAGTTTAGGCACTTTCTCAAAGGGCTCACAAGTTCTAATTATTGATATGGGCATTAAAGAACGTTTAAGGCTTCAATGCACAAAAAAAAAAGCCCACATGCCTAAGAAACAATTTTACATTGTTGTTGTTGTTGTTATTATTAATGATACATTAAAATAGACCGATCTTCACAATCATACATGTGGCACAAGGACCCATCACGAGGACACAACAAACAACCCACTGGGCCAACTTATGAAGCTCGATAGAAATAAAGTTAAATCCATAGACCCAGACAAGGCCCACCTCTATCTAAGGAGACATAAGCAGGATCCAAATCCAGGCCCAGACGAATCAAAGCCCACCACGCATTCTCTCATTAAGAAGAAGAATGTTGCAGCAAGAAAGAGCGTGGACGGACTTACGCCTCCACGAGCGCATCTCCATTAAGGAGGAGATTGTTACAGAAACATCTCCATTAATTAGTTAGAGTTTGATTTATTGCATTGGTTTGGCATACGATCATACACAGGTATTCATAGAAGTTCTCTTGCGAACGAAGTGGAAAACAAAGGTCGTGAAAAAAAGCAAAAAAGAAAATAACAAAGCAAACAAATAAAAAAAAGATATAGATTGCATTGTCATTTTTATTTTCAAGTTGAGATTCGCATGGACACAGTCAGAAATCGGCGAGCTGTCAGGTGGACAGTGCTTCTAACTGACAGCAACTCGGCTAAAACTCGACTTTTAGCCGGCATCGCAAGTAACCCAAAAGAGGTTCACGCTGGAAGTAACTTCTCCCCACCACATGTGCACGCAGTTTCTATCGTGATTACTTGATGTTTTGGTTATTTGTTTTAGTTAATATTGCATGGAAATTTGAACAGTGGAAGGATTGATTTGCAAATTCCGTCCTTCTCCCGCGGATAGGTTAACCACCATCTATTTTAACCGAAGCCTTCAATATTTAAAATTTGTAGCAAAATAATTGTCTATGATAGGTTTCACGGTCATAGGACCCCTCTTTGGAAGTTTGAAAGCTTAAAATAGTCAAGTAAATGAATATATCCTATGTTGGAATAATTCTGAAACTGACATTACACTTTGAACTAAAAAAGTGGTCAGAGCAATTTTGTAGTGGCGGATTGATAGGAAGTTACTGTGCCTCTCCCACGGTTAGGTAAATTGGATTTTAGCCCTTCAATAATTGTAAAACTCTGGGTAAAACTGAGTTGTTGTTAGGTCCTTGTCTATGGTTTTTTGTCATTCATCCTTTGCGCGCATCATTTAGGTTTCATTTGGGTTCCTTTATTTTTCAAATGATTCGATCCGTCTGGGGTTATTTCCTTTTTTTCTGAAAGATAAGGCAAAGTCGTGGTTAAATTCTGTAGAGACAGAAACCATCACAACTTGGGATGTTTGGTCTAGAAAGTTTTTGTCAAAATATTTTCCCACTCACAAAATGAATGCCCTCCAAAGAGATATGTCTAATTTTCTACAAAAATATAGCGAACATTTTTATGAAATTTGGGAAAGATTAAACTCATTGTTAAGTGTCCCCATCACGGATTTGAGAAGTGGCGTCTAGTTTAATACTTCCAAGAAGCGTCAACTCCTCAAAACCATCGTATTATTGATGCCATTAATGGTGGACCGCTTATGAAGATGATGTTAATGAGATTTGAGATTTCTTTGAAACTCTTTCCGAAATTCTCAACAATGGGTGGTATATATGAAGTTAGGGATACATCCGTTGACTCCCCTTCTACCTAGAAGCAGTTGTAATGACTATAGCTCAAAAAACTGATGCAATTTTGAATCTAACTCAATCCTCACCTCCGACGAATGTTTCATCTGAGGTTTATGATGCGTGTTCGAGTTCGAGACATTCTACAGCTGATTGTGATTTGCAAAATGATTATCATGCATACTTTGCTAAGCAAGTCAATTCTTTTAATGATTTTCGATGACCTGATAATAATCCACAGTCCAACTATTACCCTGGGTTTAGCCAAGCAACAAATCTCTTCTGGGCCTATGGCCCACACCAAGGGGGACCTGTTGTCTCCCAGGCACCTCAAGCCCCTAGCCTTGTAGGCCTCAATTTACCAATTTCTTCCATCCAACACATCTAGTTTAAAGGAAATAGTTAATTGTTTTATGCAAAGCAAAGATGGTGCCAAATAGTTCTTAACTTTGAAAGTTCCCCACAGATGGCGCCAAATGTTGAGGGTAAAAAAATTGTCTCAGAACTTCTCCTGCTAAGGTCCTACTGTCGAGCTAGAAGACGAGATTTTGTACCTTTACAAACTCCAATCTGGGTGGGTTGCCTGGGCGGAGACTCTGAAGGGCAAGTCCGTAACAGGCTAGGGAGGTTAGAGAGAGAAAATGAGTGAGGTTCAGAGCGAGCCTTGCTTGCTCGGGTGGTGTTGCGTGTCTGGTTTTGGGGAAATGAGCATATATTACACTTGTTTGACCGTATCTCTGCTTTCATAAGCTCCGAGGTGGTGATAGATTTGAATTATCAAAATTTGCCAGCTGGAAGGTAGCCTCGACCGGACTCTTGCGCGTCTCTTACAATGTTTGAATATCCAGGCCAAGAATGTTTAAAATATGTATTATCAGAGATGTTTAAGAATAGGGTTGTCTGGACAATCGGGGATGGCTCTGGTATTGACCTGTGGAATGACAAATGGGCTGAAAAGTACTACCCCCTTCATGAGTTTGTTCATAGTAACTCAGTTGAGCTCTTTTACCATGTTTCTGATTTGATTATTTAAGAGGATAACACAAGGTATTGGGATGTTGATACTATGAGCATGTTCTTCCCTCCTAATTGGTCCAAGCTACTAGCAATGCTCATTTGAAACCAACTGGCCAACCTCATTGTGTATTCTGGAAACATACTAAGAATGCTCAATTCTCTACCAAATATGCCTACGAATCCTTTCTTTCCTCCTCTTCATCCTGTAATGATCCTATTCTCACCAAGAATTTTCAACTTGATTTGGAAATCTGGCCTTCCCCATAGAACTCAATTTCTTTGGAAACTTTATAAAGCTATACTCCCAGTCGGAGGAAACCTTGTTGACCACCACGTTGCAGTGGACAAGACCTGCCCACTCTGCAATATTGAAGAAGAGAGTATATCACATATTTTCTTAAGTACAACTTGTCTAATCAAGTTTGGTGCCACTCGAGTATCCACATTAGACGGAGAGATTTTTCCCATTTCAGGTGAGCAAACTACACTGGAATTCATAGGTAATATATATAGACAAAGAAGGAGATGCTCCATCGTACTCCATCTTTGTCAGATGTGCAACAATGTTGAGTTGTATATGGAGGGCGAGAAACGATTTGATTTTCAACAAGAAAGCAATTCCAGGTTCAAAGAATTGCTACCTGTGCATCATGTTTGGCCAACCAATGGGAACAGGACTATGTTAAACTGTTAGGTGATCCATTTAAAACAACTGCATCTCAATGGAACACCTTCACTGATTCAGATTATACTATTGCACTCACTAATGCCTCTTATGACAAGATCAGACACAGGGGAGTACTTGTACCCTTCTTTATGATGCAGCAGGAAAACTAGAAGGTGGCAGTAAAGGCAGGATCGAAAAACATGTTTTTTCAAGCTTTGAAGTTGAGGGTATGGCAGCAATGGAAGCAAGGAGATGGTGCAAATTGCAAGGGAAGAACGAAATAGCTTTCCTTACTGATTTTCTGCAACTAGTGAAGGCATCAAAAGGGGAATTCGTTCACCTGGATTGGAGACAACTATTTTGATGAGGAAGTGATATGTAGATCGCCTGGATAGGAGACAACTATTCTGATGGTGAAGGGATATGTAGAATGATGATGGAAAACTTGCAGATTCAGAGCTTTCATCTTGACCGGGAGCATAATTTTCTGGCACTTGTTGTCGCACAATCAGCCTCTCCAGCCTACTCTACTGTTTTTCCTCTTAAAGTCCCTAGTTGCTATGGTAGACAATTTGAGAACTTGTTTATTTCGGATCCTGCTAGTAGTAATATGTGAGTATGCAGCAGCAGTAGTAGTGGCTCTGCCATATCGTTAGATGTGGGCTTTTTTATTGACTTTCGCAAGCTTGTTTTTTTTAATGAATGAATTTCTATTTCATATTAAAAAAAAAAAAAATCAATGATTTTGGATTGTGAGTTGTGTTTCACCCGAAAGAGTGCGAGTAGAAAGACAAACTTTCATCTCAACCATTAGATATCAGTTTGACGGTTGAGATTAAAAGTCTAAAATGAGGCTCGTAATCCAAGGGCTGTGTAACAAAACCACTAGTTCAATTTAATAGAAAATAGAAGAAAGAAAAGTCAAGTAAGAATTTAAGAAAAAACCTACAGCGATTCATTGGCTTGAGCAATTGAAATTCCCTCATATCATTTATTTATGACCTTTTCACTTATGTGTTTTCTCTTTTTGTCGCAAATGCAACATGATTTTTAAAGCAAAGGAACAAAACAATTTGCACACTTGGTTGAGGTACTAGTTTTAGACAACAAATGCTTCATTGTTTGGACTCAGAAAATCTTAATCCAAACAAATGAATGATGTGAGAAGATTGGCTCAATATTCTCCACGTTCCAAAGTACTGATCATACAACTGATGCACTTCACAAGTAATTAATCACAATCTTTCGTCCTTCCTTTCTTTAATTTGATTCCCCCTCTCAAAAAAGTTTTGATGTTATTGTGTTTTACTAACCTGTCTACTCTTGATGGATAGGTTGATGATCACTGACTTATTCGCAAGGTTGATGACACTTCTATCCCTTGATATATGATTACAAGATTTCAGAATTCAAAGTCTCGGGGCTCAACCTCAAGGCAAAAGCTGAAATGAAGTTTTAAGGTCAGTTACATACATGGCCATTAATGTATTTTGCTTGATCATTATAAACCTTGTTTCAAGGACTCAAGTAGGTATGTGGATTCCTCTCTTTATTGTGAGCGAAGCAAAATGAAAACATGAACTTTGAGGTGAGATATTGAATTAGTCTTTATTCAATCTATTATGTCGTTTCTAGCTTTGTTGGGAGGATTTTAATATACTTCACAATTTGTGATTTGTTAATGTGGATTTCTCTTTTATTGTGAATGCAGCAAGATTTTAACGCCAATCAACTTAGAAATCCCCTACTTCTTGAGTTTCTGCTCAACACACCAAATTTGCATTTTTGTAACAACCCCCAAAACAATAACACTTTTAAACTATAACAATCTACAAAACAATTTTACACATTTTCACAAACAAAGTGATATAATAATTGTATCACCATGAATAGTATGGTCCTACAAGTGATATTATTCATGGTGATCCAATTTATTGTATCGTTTTTTTTGTGTAACTATTTTTCATTTTTTTGACTAAATTTAGTTTTGACTTTAAATTGTTTGGTGAATTGTAACAGTTCAAAAGTGTTGTTGTTTTGAGATTTGTTACAAATATGCTAATTTGGTGTAGTGCTAAGTTGATAACGGCTTGGATGCGACTCTATCCTACAATGGTCATCGTCTGCACCGGATTTCCATGTTCTTATATGTGCATTCAGTTCCATCAATTGGAAATTCAACTACAATGATGTTGCAACTTCAAAGCTACTTTCATATATCAAGCAGCCCAAGATAGATCCAAAAAAATCAATGTTCAGTCTTAAGGTTCATGCTTCATGCCACTCAATGGACATACTCGTGACTTAATTCAGATCATATCTTATGTGCGCGTACAAAGATGCCACATAAACTCTTACAATCGTCCTACCTACATCTGGAATCATGCGATTCAGGTTCAAGTTTCCCTTGGCAACCAAAAGGAATGCCATTATGTTGAGTTTGTGGAATCTGACTAAATTTCTACCTGCACCCTAAAAAATTGTGGTCATATGGCGAAGCGAAGAGACTAGTTGTACTTTTCTGATGCGGGCAACTTTCCCAAACTAAAACTTGTATAATGTTTTCTTTATTGGGAAACCTTAGTGAGAAAACTAAGGCTTTCGGTTCCACTTTGTACTTTCTCTTTTGTCGTGAAGCATGGTGGATTTGTTTGGTGTGCAATTCAGTGGATGTAGGCATACTGCCGAACCACGTAAGTCTTTGTGATTATTTATTTATTTGTTATTTGCTTGATTATGTGATCCTAGGTGTAACACATATATGGAAGTTTAAAATGTGCAAGATCTGCCAGACATGTTCCTAGACAATTTTAAATAAAGATTTATAATTTTCAATATCTTAAAATTATAAGAACTTTGTTCAAGCCACGCATGCTCATGATTAAACTGAAAGTTTGCTTATTTAACATGATAACATTTTATACAGTCTACTAGTAATTAAGTATAAATATGAAATATGCAACATACTACAAAGTAGAATATCTAAGTCCCACATGCCTGAAATTCACAACTTGACGTTTTGGTTGTAGAATCAGTTTGAGGCGAAAAATAATCTGGTGGGTCTTTAATCAAACACATGTAAGTGTGCATCGGATGCACCAAACATTGATTAATTCTTTCACATACATGAAAAGTCAATGAAGGGTCAACGATGAATGCTTGATCTTCAAGTCGGTCAAACCAATGGCAGTTGAAGACTGGCCTTAACTGAGAATACAACAATATATGTTCCACTAATTGGCAAGCAAACAATATTTGTTCCATGTAGTGCATTTTCATCGGCCAAGTCCTCACGACCTTATCTGTTGGATAAGGGGAAAGACCTTCCAAGTATCTCTCTGACCTCAGTAGTTAACTCGGAACGATGTGTTGACTCACTAGGAGTTGGAGTTCAATTGGAAGGGAAGAAGAGCTGAGTTGAGGAAAGTGTCCAGGAACATATAGAGATACTATTGATCAGATCTCATATCTCAAGGCAGTGGAGAAGAACATTTTTAATTTGGACACTCTCATTCACAAGTTTGCAAAATAAAAGAACAGAGCTCGTAAACAAGCCAAAAAGGCGCAAAAAGACCGATCTCTCATCTGGGACAATTTCTTAGTCTTCCCAACCAGGTCCACTCTCATGTTAAAACAAAGGCAAGTGAAATCGGGTGTTTTGTAAGAAATTGGGGGGGTGGACCAATTGGATAATAGTACCACCACTGATTTGGCGCAGAGCAAGATAACCTCTCTGCCATGAAGGTTACCTAACAAAACATATTTTAGCATTCAACATGATTAATTCTAAAATTCATGTTGAGCGAGGGCAAGATCTACTCCGAGTGACTCAAAAGAGAAACTCAGAGGGCGAGTGACTGGAGAGCGAGATCTACTCAGAGGGTGAGTGAGTGACTGGAGGTTGAGATCTACTCTGAGGGACTCAGAGAGCGAGATTTATTCTGAGGGCGAGATCTACTCCGGAAGGCTTCCAAGTTGAAAGGGCAATATCTACTCCGACTCAGAGGGCAGATCGATGTTCTTGCTGGGCAATAAATCATATCTGTTCTTCTTTCCCTAAGTACCTCCTATTGCTACTTCTCTGCAACTCAAACAACACACAGATCTGCATTGACAGCGGGTCATGCTTCGACTCAGAGGGCGAGATCTACTAACTTCACAATGGTTGTCAGAGGGATGTTCAGGTGCTTCTGTTACATGGGCTAGTGAAAAGAGCAACTTTGAGGTGGATCAATCTGAAGATGGAATATGATGATGATAGTCAATCAGTGGTTAAAATTGAAGGGAAGGAGTTTGGAACTCTAAAGACCATAGATGGTTTTTTCCTCTTTGAATCAAGTACGAGGTTTTGGGTTAAGGTTTTCTTGGATTCGAATATGGGAATTTGGTTAGGTTCTTAGTTCGAGAAAGTTGTGACAACAGGCAAATACAACTTCTCTGCAAGCTGGAAGGAAAGGAATCGGTGGATGATAGTGGTGAAGGAGTCAAACAAAGGTGGTGTTTTTCTCTCAATCATGTTCGACTGGCACTTTGGATCCAAGACTTTGAGGGTTCCAGCCGATCAAGATGGCAAAGGTTGGTTAACTCTTGCCAAGCTAGTGACATGGGCAACTTTGATGCATCAGAAGCAGCGTATGCCCAGGCCTCAAACTTCCAAAACCGGGACTTCACTCACCCATCACAGTGCGCCTCCCCCTCCCTGTCCTAGGTCTCATGCCCAGACAATTTCAAACAACAATTTCAGTCATCCCAATTTTTCAACTATCAGGAAGGAGCCAAAGAAATCAACTAATATTAGGCAAAAATCTCCTTTTGATTTCCTCTTCAGAGTTCTTGGGGTACCTCTTCATCAGGTGGAGCATCTTGTTGGAGCTAATGGGTCCTTTTTGGCGAGGTTGACGATTGACTCCAAGATCCGGTGGTCACTGGTGGCGTTGCCGAGTGGGCAATCCTCAATGTTGGTTTTGTTGATACCCAATAGAGCGTGTGCAGATAGAAACACCAAGTCTATAAACCCAAATCTCAGGTTTTTTCCTACCCTTATCTCCTACAGACCGTAGAGCCTGTGCTACCACCACCTGTACAACCGAGTTTTGTTCCGTGTGCATCTTAGTCGGCCGAGTCCTCACGACCTTATCTGTTGGATAAGGGGAAATGCCTTCCAAGTATCTCTCCGACCTCGGTAGCTAATTCGAAACGATGTGTTGACTCACTTGGAGTTGGAGTTCAATTGGAATGGCAGAATAGCTGAATTGAGGAAAGTGTCCAGGAACATAGAGATGCTATTGATCAAATATCTTATCTCTAGGCAGTAGAGAAATACATTTTTAATTTGGACACTCTCGTTCACAAGTTTGCAAACACAAGATAATGGGGCCCGTAAACAAGCCAAAAAGGCGCAAAGAGACCGATCTCTCATCCAGGCCAATTTCTCAATCTTCCCAACCAAGTCCACTCTCATGTTAAAACAAAGGCAAGTGAAATCGGGTGTTTTGTTAGTAACTGGGGCGGGTGGACCAATTGGATAATAGTACCATCACTGATTTGGCGCGGAGCAAGAATTCAGACTCAATCCAAGAACAAAGTCTTCATTTCCCACCCAGTTTTGATCCTCATGCTGAGCACCTTTAGGAAAGATCGTCCACACTTGTTCACTTGGGAGCTCCACTTGGTTTTGAAGCTCATTTGAATGAACAACATCACACCGAACACTACAACACAAATGCTCATTAATAGCGTTTCAAAAATGCTATTGTAGGCTATCATAGCGTTTTAAAAAATGTTGTGTCTGCTGGAGCTATAATAGATACATGATTATTTATAGCGTTTAAGAAACGCTATTGTAAGTAGACCATTTATAGCGTTTCAGAAACGCTATTGTATACTATATAATAGCGTTTTAAAAGTGTTATTGTTTAGCTTGTGATGGCACTGAAAAAACACTATTGTATAGTTACCAATAGCGTTTCTGAAACGCTATTGTATAGTTATCAATAGTGTTTCAGAAATGTTATTATCTTCCCTCACGTAGCATTTAACAAATGTTATTGTATTAGTTTCTATAGCGTTTCTCAATGCCTTTTTTTTATAGCATTCATCAAGTGCTATCAAATGACTTTTTATAACATCTTATAAGTTTTATTTCTAGAAAATAAAAACTAAATGTGCCAAACACTTGAACATTTCCATGAACGGCGAGACACAGTAATGTAATTAATAAGATAATGTATTTCATCGAGTCACAAAATCTATCAAATAATAAAGATAGACTACATTTATTTCAGTTGAAGAATGGTAAACAACCAAACATCGACCCAAAAGCTTGTACAAACTCTGCCCAAGACACCATACCAATCAGCGCTCAGCGACAATTTCAGCACTACGCCCTCAGCACAGCAGCCAACGCCTATTTGTCCATCCAAATTATACAACATAGACTAGTCCCTTGAAGAAGAAAATCGAAGGCTTTGTTGATGTCGTGAAATCCAATTTCATGTGTTATAAAGCTGTCCAAATGAAGTTCCTACAAGGGAATGGAGACAATGGCACAATTTTAACAAATTATAATTTGATTCTAAAATATACTATTTCAGTAATAAACATAATTAGTGAGTTGATTACCATGTCAAGATAATTTTTCACTAGAATTGGAATATCAGTCTTGGCTTTAATTCCTCCAAACAAGGATCCCATTATGATTTTGCCCCTCAACATCTCCCTAGGGTTGATGCTTAATGGTGCTCCATGCATCTCCACAACCAATATCATTATTTTTCCCCAACCCTATTATAAAGTAAACAAACTATGTTTAACATTAAGCTGAAGTTGAATTTGATGACAATGAAATTTCATTGTTGCCTATATTAGTTTTATCAGTTTGGTCTAACATATTGAGGAGATTACCTTGACAAAATTTCAAGTGAAAGAAAAAATAGTATAAGAGAGGATAGAGGGAGAGACCAGTCTGCAACTAGAGAAGGCGTCGTTCATGAGAGAAGCGAGTCCAATACATTCAAAGCAATAATCTGCGCCTCCTTCTGTCATTTCCTTAATAACCTGTAGATGAACTGTTGAACATTGTTAAATTCAGCTCATGCTCTGATGATTGAGGAACCCAAAAGTAAAATGCAACCAACAAGCTTCAAGTTATTAAACCTTTATGTGAAGAAATAAAAAATGATTAAGACAACTAATTACCTCACTAACTGGCCTTCCCCCACATTCATTTAGGTTAATAAAATCAGTCAATCCAAATTTATTCCCTGTAAAAAAAAATTACTCAGATAAACACACAAGTACTGAAGTGCGCAGAGCAACAAGTGAACAGAGATGCACTCGCAGATACCAGTCTCAAACTTTTCAGGACTTACATCCACACCGATGATTTTGGAAGCACCACGTAGTCTTGCACCTTCTGCAACCTGTGCATCGAAACAAAATGACCCAATTATGATTCAAATTCATCAAATCACATTATAACCCTATGTTTTGTGTGAAAGAAAAGCAATACGCTAATCCCACGGATCCCAGACCAAATATAGCTACGCTAGATCCTTTGTGCACATCTCCCACTTTCCATGCTACACCCACACCTGAATTTCCATGCATTTAATTTCTTAATAATTTCAGCACTTTATCGAGTGTGCAGTAGTAGTACAACAAGTGATAATTAGTTACCAGTTGAGACCCCGCAACTAAGCAAGCAAGCCTTGTCAACGGGAATGTCAGTGGTGATCTTGGCTATATGGCTGATATCCACCACTGTGAACACAACAAAGCTTGATACACCCAAGAAATTGTGTATGATTTGTCCATTTGAGTCTGTGAACCTGCTCTTTGACCCATCTCTAGGCATCCCTGCATCAACCTTGAAAGGAAACTTGCTGCAGATGTTTTTTTTTTTTTTTGATTTGCAATCCACACATTCTTGGCAATTGGCTAGGAACACTGGAACAACTATATCTCCCTCTTTTACTTCCTCCACATAATCTCTGACGCTCTCCACCACACTGCAAGAGTTATGTTGTTCATGCAACATGACATATATGCAGACATTTGAATATACCAAGATGCAGAGACAGACTGTGATTCCACAACTTAAACAATGATCAAAATCAAATTACCCGACTGCTTCGTGTCCAAATATCCTTGGAAATGGCATATGAGGCACCTAAGAATGAAATCAGAAACTGATAATCAAACAAAAAACAACTCAAAAAAAAATATGCAGATTTGAAATCATGTAATTGGATGATAGAAGTGGTTCTTACATCCATTTTCCAGAAGGTGATATCACTGTGGCAAAGAGAAGTACATAGTATTTTGATCCTAACTTCCCAAGCTTAAGGTGGAGCTACTTCAATCTCCTCTATCACTAGACTCTCCCATGCCTTTCTGCAAATTGCACCTGTTTTTTTTTTTTTTTGGCATTTTCATTCGAAAATAAACCATTCAAGAACAATAAAAGATTAGAACGATCAAGAAGAGAAATTTTAAGTTAGAACCTTTGCATAGGATGGGCTTTCCTGAAGTCTTCTCCATAGTTTACGAGACTTAAAGAACATAAGGTACACTAGTAGTGTTAATTAGAACAGATGCAAATAACCATAAGACCCAAACTAATAAACCATACCATGTGACCATGAAAAAGAGCAGTGGTGAAAGAAATTTAAATAAAATTTGGCCGAGAGGGAGAGAAAAGGATCGCGCTAAGTAAAAAATTTGAGAGAGCGCCAACAAGCCTGCCATGTTTTTACAACGTTTTTTATTTTTGAAGTCAATTAAAATTGACTTTTGATAGGACATTTGGCAAAAACGCTATTAGCAAATGCTATTAATGAAGATGTGTGGTGTAGTGAATCCAGGCATGAGCTGATCTAGTGCTTCAACAAAAGTGACATGTGCCACAACCCATGGTTAGCTAGTTTCACAAAGGTCGCGAAAATGTTACTGCGTTGAACTGTATTAAGTGACAGAAAGGTTTACTACAACGAGGACCATCTGACTTGCATGTAATGTTAAAAAATGCGAAGGAAAAATAAATCTTCAAACTCATGTAAACTTAACGATATGTACAAAATCATAAGTATCCTTACCTCACTTCCAAGTGCTGTATAGACATCACTGAACTCAAGGCCAATGTAACCACTGCCTACAATAGCTATCCAATCAGGAACTGTCTCCAATTTGAGTCATGATCACTGGTGATTACAGTCCTCCCTGAAAGTCACAAAAATTGCCAAGTTTGGATCATAAATATCAGCAAATGGACTTTGAACTTAGAAGCTATATGACAAAAATTTAGTCAACTGTTGTTCTCAATTCATAATATCCTACATTAATAGTTTAGTACATAACTCTATACCAGGAACTGTCTCCAATTTGAGTCATGATCATTGGTGATTACAGTCCTCCCTGAAAGTCACAAAAATTGCCAAGTTTGGATCATAAATATCAGCAAATGGACTTTGAACTTAGAAGCTATATGACAAAAATTTAGTCAACTGTTGTTCTCAATTCATAATATCCTACATTAATAGTTTAGTACATAACTCTATATCTTAGAAATATGTGGATACATAGTTACTTGAACTAGTCATGTATCTTGATCTACAAAGAATTTAATGTCAATATTCAGGACATTAAGCAGGTAAGCATATGCTTCTCCATCCTGAAAGTGAATATTTAATGTCATCGTAGGGAAGCTGCTAATTAAGAACTATTCAAGAAGCGTGTTTAGCTAAAATGCCAAGGTAAACATATCCCTTGATGAACTACGTATGTCCTCGTGTAGGGATGACAATGCATGTCGCCATCAGAAGCATTTGACACAGAATGATTTTTTCACAAAAAGCGAGCGTGAAAGAGACTATAATTTAAAATGGAGAAAGGCATGTTGTGTCTATAAATGTTGGAATTACAACACCATATGTAAGGTTCTGATAAATTAAGCTCAACTCCGCCTGGTTCTGCATATTAGGTAAATGCTATCCTACCTTTGACTAACACAAATCAGCTGCCAATATATCCTAATTCATGACTCAGAAGTGGAATAAGCATGCTTACCAGAAATACAATGAAATAGTTCTTGCAAACTATTCATAAAAAAATGGACATACTCTAATTGATCAACTTTTTACTTCCTCCTGTTTTTGGGTGTGTTAGTTTGCACATGACAAGCAGGGGTTTGAAGATACACTACCATCTTACCTTTACATCTTTAGAAAAATTTGTAATGGGTTTCTTGTAGCCTACTTTGTTTAGATGAAAATTCATCCATTTGAGCAGTAACTTTTCTGGGGCTAAACCCATGAGCTCCTCCACATCCTGCAAATTCCATGTGAGCATGGAAGACACACACAATAAGCTATTTTTAAGATAGTAACCGCTTAATTTGTCTATTCACAAAAGTAAGGTTTCATCCTTGCTATCCTCTACCAATTCGACCAATTGAGGTGTCTTCTTTAAGTTGAGATCCGCTAACAGTTGGATCTAACATTGTGTTCACATGTAAATATCAGCACAAATAGATGAAACATAAAAAAAAAATATGTCAATGTTCAATCTCTTTAATATGCTTTTTATCATATTCTCATTTTCTCTCTCTAGATCATTTACTATATAACAACAGTGAGATAATTTCTATAGTCAATATAGTCAGTCACAGAAATGATATCAATAACTCGGTCATCTTAGGAAGCCTACATTTGTATAAATCCATCCTGTATGGAGGGAGATGTTGGGTTAATAACTAAGGAAGATTGAAGAAAACTACTCCAATGGGTAAAGATGATGAAGTGAAAATACTTGGGTTTAGGCGAGGCCTTTTTTCTCTTATACCGGAATGGGCTCTCAAACTGAAGGGGATAGAATATGTGTACATCGAACAAGATCTCGCCAACAAAGACCCCATGTTGCTGCAATATAATCCTGTTTATAACAAGGTTCCGGTGCTACTGCACAATGGCAAACCATTGGCAGAGTCCATCGTGATTCTTGAATTCATTGATGAGGCATGGAAACAAAATCCACTCTTACCGGAAGATCCATACGAACGAGCCACTGCTCGTTTCTGGGCTAAATTCGCTCACGACAAGGTATGCAACTTGTAGTTCACCTTTGTCTTATAATTTTATTTATTTAGGTACATACTTCTTCAAGTGTCCTTAATCACCTTGAGTCATGTATCTTTGCAGTTGAGGGAAGCTACGTTTAGTGTATTTTCAAAGGCAGGGGATGACCAAGAGAAATCAGTGAAAGAAGCTAGAGAATGTCTGAAATGTTTTGAGAAAGTCCTTACGGCAGGTAAGTTCTTTGGAGGTGATAACATCGGGTTTGTGGACATCGCTGCAGGGTGGATTCCGTACTGGGTTTACATGATTGAAGAAATTGTTGGCATCAAGCTGTTAGATGAAGAAAACATGCCCCTAATAGCTGCATGGTCCCATAATTTTCTTGAGGAAGAAATCATAAAAGAAAGGTTGCCACCTCGAGCTGAAGTACTAGAAATGCTAAAGGGCTATCGAGAGCTATTGCTAGCTGCATCCACTTAAAATTTCTCAAGCACTCCCATCACCAGTTCGCCACCACTGTGTCATATCTTTCATCTATAGTGTTTGATAATTGAAGTGGTCTTCCCCTGGAGTGATACTTGGATGTATGCTTTTCATACATTTGAGATGTAGTCATTGTGTCCTAGAAACGTATGTTAATAAGTTTGCTTTTTCCAGTGTTAAAATTCATGCATGCTCAAGATTAATTCTTACCATTTCGGCAAGATCCAATCTGAATTAAGTTACAGATTGGGTTGTGCCCTAAAATCCTACATGGCATTGCTTTTACGGTGACGACACCATATATTTGTCTTTTTTACATTTGCACACTTGTCAGATATTCAATTGCATCACCACTTTTTTTACCAGACTTCTTACCAAGATCTGTGTCCTTGAACAAACAGTCAAAGAATCTAATTTTCCCTCAAAGGATAATTATAATATGCTGCACCCCAAATTTACATCTAAACTCTTGGAACCCAAAGAGCAAAAATCCTACATTTAACTTCGGCAATTATAGGAGTTATTTGTTGGTAAGAGTTTCCAAAGATTTCCGTATAGTTTCCTAGAAAGTGTCACCCCTTTGGTGAACAGAATGTGCTTACAAACACTATACGTAATTGGCATAGAACGGTATAAATAGCTTGTTCTAGATGTGTTTCAAGTTCAACTACAAAATAGTAGGCATTCGAGATTTTTTCATGAAGTTCAAAACTGCAATTTGCATCCTTGCGAGACTATCGATCATCATAATGAAAAAAATGAACTTGGAGGTATTCATTAACTCCACCAATCACGAACAAATACAGTTTATGTAAGTTTTGGTCAGTAGTTTAAGTTTAAGCTTTATGAAACAAACACAATTTATTTATTTTTCAAATTACATAAACTAGCTGGATTATCACAATGGGTGAAACGAGGTAAACCTAACACTACAAAGACAAGTGCAAAGTGAAGTTGGCGTTGAATGGGGGTTCTGATGAAAACAAGAACAGTACCTCTATCAATATTCATGCTCTTAAGATGCAATGTATGCATTAGACAACTGAGAAAGTTTTGAACTCACTCTTATCAAGCTGAATATTGGACTCTATATATAATCCATTGGCAAGGGACAGATATGTTAATTAGAGGTTTTCAAGTCAGTTTAAGTGCTTAAAAGTCCATAAATTTTATCCATTCAAAGAAATTTGACAAAAACGAAAAAGGGGAAAGAAACAAAGAATCATTTTTTTATTTTTTTTTCTATCATACATTTATGTATGCTTGTACAGTGTGAAGCACTAGTTACCTTAATGACATGTGGAAACTTCATGTTGAAAAAATCATCTTGAGACTAATTCTAGATAAGCATATTGCGGAAAAAAGCAGGTATCCTCCTTGTGAAAAAGAAGACAAAATAGAAGCGAATGAGGGATCATTATTATTATAGACTACCAACAGGGAAACAACATGAAAGGTTCTAGATCCAACTAGAAGTTTACAACTCAGTGTGCGAGTAAAGAATGCATTTACCACCTGACCCACTGCAATGTTTGAATACTAAACATTGCCATTTTTTTTATTTTTTTTAAAGATATTAGATATCTGATGAATTATTGTTAATTTTATAAGTTTGTATCTTCAAAGTCTTGTGCTTATTGTTGATTACACACTCTAGTCTTTATATTGTCTTCACAATCAAACACACACGTTAACGGAGAAAAATACATATAATATGACTAAAACTTCTCCGCCAAAGGGATTACATAACTTTCTGATAAGTTATGATTGCAGGCATGGACATCAGCTAATGACTTTCCCCTTTTGCCTAATTTCTTCTATCCCCTACATTCCATTCACTATTTTTAAGCTAAGTAGATAAGCCGAATACATGAGTCCATGGAGGGACTTACCTCAATATCAGAACCATGTCATGTGCATGATGTGTGTGCACCCTTTTCCCTTTTTCGTTTTCATCTTGAACCAAATAAAAATCACTACCACACTCACATTGCTGATACCAAGTTTGCAGCACCTATATTTTACCATATGGTAATCAGTGAGCAAATACAATGTCCAGATCATCTAAAATTGAGCCAAAGAGGCTTATAATATATTCAATAAACTATGCGGTCATTGATAAAATTTAACATAATAGCTATCCATGGATGGTGATTCGTCAAGTGTGATGCATCAAGCTTGCAGTGTCTACATTTCAACCCCTTCCTCCACGGAATAATGCATGCACACTTCCTCCAACTGCATAAAGGATAAAATTTTCTAATTTTCAAGTGTTTCAGCCACACATCTCAGCTTTACATCTCTAACAAAAATGGCTTAATCACGAACTTGACAGGACCAATCCCAACTAGCACGAAGCCTTGACTGTGGCAGATGAGATTTGTGTTTCACAAGGCTCTCAATTTGAAACAGCCTGCCTTGTCCTAGCAACTAAAACTAGTAATTCAAAACATTAATCATATATACAAGAGTTAACTTCAGAAAGTTTTTCCTATGGTTGTACCCACAATATTCCGTCAATTCATTTGTGTCTCAAATTCTTACAGCTAAAAATTTAAGTACCAAATGTTATCCTGCCACAACAGGGAACACCAATGTACGAAGAGTCAGAATTCACCATTAAAAATGTGTATCTGATAATCACATAATTATAACATTATTACCTCTTATTATATTTTTGTTAATCCTTATTTTTATCTTATTTTAGATTAATTATTAATTTTTTGTGTTTTGTAGAATGTGGCGCTGTAATGAAGAAATCAGAGAAAAATGCAATGAACAATCTCAGACGATGACTTCAGAGGAAGTGGAGGTGAGAATAGCCTAAGGCCATACCCTTAAACCCAAAACCAAACCTATAAACCCAAACCCAATGCCAAGCCCAAGCAAACCCAAAGAATATTCTCCCAACTATCCCATATCAAGATTTGATTTTACCTTGATTCACTCCATGAATCATCCCTTCATCTCATCTCTATTTATTTTGTTCATTCTCTATAAATACAAGAGAAATGGATGAGAAAGGGGAGGAAGAGAAGGGAAAAAGAAAAATTACAGAAAATCAAAACCTCTTTCTCATACAGTGATTCTCATCACCATCACCACCTCCATCCACCATCAACCACCATCTGTCTCTCCGCCATCATCCAACAACCACAGCCGCCACCACCATCACCCGAGCACCACCGCCACCGTGAAACAGGGGCGTGACAACCCTGTTTCACATCAAATTTCCACCTCGCGACAGAGCCAGACATACCGTCCACACCACCGAGCTTCGCCATTATCGGCATCTCTTGGCCCTCCTTCCTGTCTCCCTCTCTCACGACCACCATCGCAAGCGGTGCACCAGCTCGCAACCACCGCGACAGGAGTAGAAACAGGGAGCATCGCCTGTTTCAGTCACCCGTTCTCATCCTCTCTCCCATCTCGCTCTCTGTCTGTTCTTCTTCTTCAGCAACACAACCACCTCAGAGCAACGCGAGCCGCCAACACAACCACCACGATACAAAGGAGCAGAAACAGGGCAGTGTTCGCATCCCTCTTTCTGGTTTTTTTTTGTATTTTCATTGCATCTCTCTCTGTTCTTCCATCCCTCTCTCTCTCTTTTGCAGGTTCCGGAGCCGGTCGGGAGAAGAGGAAGCTCGCGAGGAGCGAAGCAGCAGCGGCCGAGCAGAGCGCGTCGCGCTGGAGACGAAGCTCAGTGGCGCACGACTGTTCTGGCGGGAGAATGATTCAAAAATCAGTTTTGGTTATTGGCACCCCCGATTTCTCTATGAGCAGCCATAGTGCATTTGTAGTTTTTTCTCGGGATTTGTGTTCGGACCACCTGCCGATCTGCTAAGAACCGCCACATCGAGTTTGCGACAAACCAAAAGGGTTGCATAATTCATTTTAATTTAATTTATTGACTTAAATGCTTAATTGATAAACAATTTATTTCTGAAAATTGATAAATTGCTTTCACCTTTCATGTTCGATTAAAAAATTGATATGTTTGGTAGTTAGATTAACATTTTATCAATATTCAAAGCATGTGCTAAAAAATATTAAGCTTAGACTTTGATTAAGTGTGCCTTAAAAAGACACTTAATGCTTTGTAAGAGTGTATTTGCTTGAGATAAATTGTTAATGTTTGACAGAAACCTAATATGATTAGAATTGGATTTTAATGATCACATCTTCGGTATAAGCAAGGGATCCTCATCCCTAAAGCTTCTCGTTTATAATTTCAGTAATTTAGATTTAAATATTTTTGCTAACTCATTGGTGAGTCCAAACCCCACAAAATCCATCTTTTCATTTTATTTTATTTTTCTTATTTTTAATTTATTTTTAGTTTAGTTTTAAAAACACTGTAACCCCATTTTCCTCCAAATTAGTTTAATTAAATTATTAAATTCAATTTAATTCACCTTCCTCGTGGGATCTACCCGTACTTGTCGTTGTCTACCAGTTAGACATCGTGCACTTGCGATTATTACAAGTGGGTCAAGTTGGCCTATTTATTTAGGCCAGTTAAGCCCGCAACTGTATCACCCTTTTATTTTTTTAAATGTAGCAGCCCACTCAATTTTTCTATGAAGATATTTTTTCCACTTAAATCAGAGAATTTTTTAAGAAATAATCACCGTTTGTCTACCCGCATTAACTAATTTCCAAAAAAAAACGACAGATATCAAACAAAGCTATAGATTTCAATTGAAATCAGCACTATGAACAACAAGATTCATTCAGCAGAGATCACATAACACAGAATAAACCTAAAATAAAACTGATCAATCAAGAATGTAACCAACATGAAGAAGAAATTTACTCGGAACAGAAGAGTTTAACAATCCCAATCATTCAAACAAGCAAGAATTCCAAAAATCCAAAACACAACATTAACATAAACAATTATTCAAACAAAGAGAGGGCAAAAGGGGTTACCGAAATTGCGACCAACGATGCAATGCAGACAATATGTAATGTGTCTATGGAGTTGCCTCTAGAGCTTGCAACCGACTTGGCTCACAACTTGCTCAAGAGTACAAAACATGGCGAGCTGCAAAGAGCAGAGGGAGAGGAAGAAAGGCGAACAAGAGGAGAAGGAGAGGAAGAGAGGCGAGCAAGAGCAGAGGGAGAGGACGAGAGGTTGAGAAATTGGAGCCCCAAATTTCACTGTTGCTAACCTAAACCTAGCAATTTCTCAACCTCTCGTCCCCTCCTCCAATTAGATAGTGAGCATAAGTAGAAGAAACATAGCAGAGGGAGAGAAGAGGAAACATAGCATAGCAGAGGAGATGAAACATAACATAGTAGAGGGAAAGGAGAGGAAGCAGAAGGGAGGAGTGGAAACATAGCAGAGGTAGAGGAAACATAAAACTAAATTGAATTTAATAATTTAATTAAACCATTTATAGTTTTATATTTTTCAACCCATTGAAATTTGGGTTTTCATAGCATAATGGTAGAAAATGCTATTGAAAAAGGCTATAAATGGAGATCTTTGGTGTAGTGGAAGTCGCCTCTAATAAGCTCATTGGGATTATTTTAGGCGAGTGTTCAAGGACCAAGCGGATATGTGATCTTAGTGTTTCCTGGCGTTATCCAGTCCAATCAGAGCTTAGTAGTGATGAAGAAGAAGTTCATTCAGCATTAAGAGATATTGGCAATATTGTTGGGGTGGATCTCAGTCAAGATGAAGATCAAGCCTTGAGCATGGTGCAAGCTCTGTTTTTAGGATGAGTTTTTTTCTCGCCATTTTCATGGTGAGAAGTGGTTCTCGAATTTTTCTGGTCTGGATTTTTCGTGGTAGCCTTGGACTTGGTGCAAGCTCTGTTTTCAGGATGAGTTTCTTTCTCGCCTTTTGCAGTTTGTTTGTGCTTTTGGTGGAGGTTTGTCTTGCTTGAGTGTTTTGGTTTTCCTTCGTGGTGCTTTAGTTTTCGCCGCACTTTTTTCAGGATTGTTGGGTGGCGATTGATCAAGCCTGTTTTGGTTGTTGTTTCTTCTTTAGGGAGTTGGTGTGTTTGGTTTTTTGTCGTGGCTTTCCTTGCTTTAGGATTGTACCTTTCTTTTTGTTGTTCTCTTTCCCCTTTCAATAAAAATTTTCTTGTTTGACCCCCCCAAAAAAGGCATCTTGAATACCAAGACTGTATGTGCTAGCCAAACGTCGTAGTGTCGTTGTCTTTGGCACCACTATACTCCATTCAGCTAAAAACTTTCTACTCGTTTGCATTTATACAAGCTTGTACAAGTTTGCTAAAATGGGACTCAACAAGAGTTGAATTTGGAAAGAGTGCCCAAATTTTAGGCACTTTCTCAAAGGGCTCACAAGTTCTAATTATTGATATGGGTATTAAACAACGTTTAAGGCTTCAATGCACAAAAAAAAAGCCCACTTGCTTGACAAACAATTTTTACATTGTTGTTGTTGTTGTTGTTGTTTTTATTATTGATGATACATTAAAATAGATATCTACATGACCGTACACGTGGCACAAGGATCCATCACGATGACACAACAAACAACCCACTGGGCCAACTGTCACGCCCCGATTTTCGAAGAAAACAAAAATCCCAAAAATCCACGTAGGATTAACCGTTTCCCCCAAAACTCGGGACGTGAAAATTCAATAACAACAGAAACAAATAGCAGCAACTACTAAACATGATTAAATTACTGAAACAAATAAAACTCTAACCCGGAGAAGACTGGCATGGCTAGCTCACTAGCGGAACTTTAGTAATGCAGCTCAAAATCTCTAAACCTAAAAGACTACTCGGCTACATTCCAAAAGGAATGTACCCAAGAAGCAAAAGCTCACTTGGGTCAGCAATAAAGCTGGTGTGAGAAATCTTCATCTAAAAATCAATAAATCCACACGTGATAACATCAAACTAAAAAAAAAAAAACCAACCACACCAACAGGTAGTTCCTCAATGAGGTAAAGGTGTTATCATCCTAATAAATAAATATGCATTATTTATTACTACTAAATAAAATTTATGAGTTATCAATCCTCATAAATACAACAACTATACAATTCATAATCATATTAGACTATTATTGAAATATTAACAAAACACATTTTTTTACCTTTAGGAAGACATGTAGTTCTCATTCAATGGTTGAATGAGCATTTAGTTTATTCCTTTAAGGTAATCATGCACATACACAAAAAAAAAAAAAAAAAAAAAACAAATCTCGCTTCTTTTCCACAATCGCACCATCCTCCTTGTGCCGAACACACCTCACCCAAGTGTGCCTCCCTTGCCTTCGAAACCACTCGAAGCGTACATGTTCCAAGTGGGGTGCCACCTCGAGGAACATGTCATCTCACCCGAAGTTCGATCCATGGCAAGTATTCATCCTAAATCTACATGTACAACCGAACTCACATGGAACGGTGCACCAATATGCAAGCAAGTCTGCATACCCATAATAATATCACCCGTATACAAGCAAGTCTGTATACAAAAATTTCTTTTCTTTTCACATTTTTTTTCGGAGTTGTGGAAAAGAGCATAAAAAAAACTAAAATTCAAAACTCTTTTATGGTGACACTTTGTCAACCATAAGTAAATCAACCACAGTATCCACCGTTCTTTCGGGGAACAAGTAATATTTGACACATTGCCAATTCACACATCTCATCTCTTGCATCATATGAAAAACAATATGCATACCAATTCGCATAAAAATACAAATACTCAACCTAAAACAAGTGCTCAGTTAAATTCCAGTACAGCACACATAACTTAAGTTGTTTGAAAACATTCACAAATTCCTAGTTAGAACCAAATAACTCCTTTGAGTATTTCCATACAATAAAGAGATATGGGATTTCCAATACCATTCACCAAAATTTCATGTTTGCCATTTACAAACTAAGGTCCCCGCCGTGACAAATCCACATGCACTTATGTGCATAATGCAAGTAACACATTGGTTTAGAAAACATTATACAAACTACTCCCAATAGCCTTAATTACATATTAGCGACATTTATATTTGAACTTCTCTTGTTCTACTTAATGCTTTATTATAAAAACATTTGGGCCCTCTGTGCGAGTGTCAACTTAGAAAATCTATTCAAAGTTCTCAATGAGGATCCTCTTCTTTATTTGTCATCTACACCAGTATGAAACACTCTCTTGTCGCAATTGGTACTTAGGTCATTAATCCTAAAATGGCCCTGCTCTTATGCTAGACTCAGTTTTGCCACACTTGAAATGGAAGACATCCATTAACCCTATTGCTCATTATCTATTGAGTCAATTTTTCCTTCCTTGGCTCTCTTTTCATTGCTCAACATAAGGGTTATTCAAGTGAAGATAGCATGTCAGGCAATCATTTCTACAATGATGGTAAATCACAAAATAAATTTTTTTTTGTAGCTTGCAAATTTCTTACCCTAGATAAGAGGACTGCAACTAAACCTAACCTCTTCAATTAACAATATTTGACAAATTATTGAAAACCCTACTTTTCATCATTCATACACTACATCCGGGTTTCACATATGTCACCATAATTCTACTGCTTTGGTTGCATACGCATACTTTGTAATTTCATAATTTTATCAGCCTCTCAATTATGTCACCTCACGTGTTTAGCAGTTCTCACACAATGTCCCTCAAGCATATCTTAGATAACCAGCGCAACGTCCTAGATTGCGTTGACTACTATCGCACTAGTCGTACACTAATTATTTGACTGAACACAAATTTAGAAAGCAATCAATCATAGACTTCAATGCTCGTTCTTAATTACAAGTGGAATCTATCTGATTCCTTTGCACACAATTACTGAAAATGAATTAGCAATTGCTGAAAATTGAAAGAACCTAACAGATCCCATAAATGTATAGATAGCATGCAGTAGAACATAATAAGAAGTTGAAAGCTTACTAACTCAATTACCCAATCAATCATTGAAAAGGAAACCCTGCTACTGATTCAACAGAGTTCCCATCAGTAAATAGAATCAACCCCAAGATCAAAACTCCCCAAACACACGGATCTTTAATTGGAAAAATCCCAAATTTCAAACAGCATTTTCAAATGAACCCAGAGAAGAAACAAAACAGCATTTTCAAATGAACCCAAAAACCCCAATTTTAATCCATCCAAACCTCCCTAAGATGACAATACCAATCACAACATCAAACCCCTAAACACACTAAATCGCCAGTAAGCCATCAAACACACCAAAATCAACAAACAAATATATGGGTATTTCAAAAAAAAAAAGGAACTCATATAGAGAATGAAAGAAGACTCACCATCTCAACCTCTCGACAATAGCATGACATCCTCAACTGTGGATGCAAAAGATCCATTTTCACAATTGCTAAAGCAACAGAGCCAATCAGAACCTTGTCTGCTTTGATTCTAGACATTGAAGGGTGCACTGCAAACTCATCAAAAGATTTGTGCCCCATTGTCTGTGCGAGCTCGTGACGAGCTTCTTCTGTTTGCATAAGACCGTCATTCTCAGCCCTTACCACCGCATTCATCTCCGTCTCACTCAACCTTCTCTTCCACCCTCGCTGAGCAAACCCTCAAACACATCCACGTTCTTCTCTTCCTTCTTCCTCCCCTGATTCACATCGTAACCACCACCATAGCCACAGAATCCTCTCCACTTTGCCCTGTGTCTGCCTATCGCCTGCAAGCTCATCGCCACAGCCCCTTCCTTCATCTTCATCACGCCATTCCCCATCGCCGCCATCGAAATGCAACAAAAAAAAAAAAAAAAAAAAAAAAAAGGAAATGAAGAAAGAAAAAGGAGGAAGAAAAAGTTTTGTTTCTTCGCTTTTTTTTATTTATATATATGGTGGGTGGCTATTCGCCCCCACTGAACTCTGAGGACACCCGCCCTTTAACTTCACAAAATAAAACCCTAATCATTATTTTAATGAAAGCCCAAAACCAAGCCCAAATCCAAATAGGTAACAACTCATCAACATTAGGGTTTACAAAATTTTTGGCTAAATACACACACACACTTTATTTTATTTAGTAATGACAAACCAAAATCTTTTTCCCAATAAATGAGATTACAATATACGCCACAATTAATAAATAAGAAATTTTTTTATATTTATTTAATTAGGCGGGTATTACACCAGCTTATGAAGCCCGATAGAAATAAAGCTAATTCCACAGGCCCAGACAAGGCTTACCTCAAAGGAGGCGTAAGTAGGATCCAAATCCAGGCCGAGACGAATCAAAGCTCAAATCTAGAGCCCACCGCGCGTTCTCTTATTAAGAAGACAAATGTTGCACCAAGAAATAGCGTGGAGGGACCTACCCCTCAACGAGCGCATCTCCATTAAGGAAGAGACTGTTACAGAAACATCTCTATCTGTTGCGCCTCACATGCTTAAGTCACACAGAGAGTTAACTACGACCATTATAAAATGTAAATGGAACTTTCGACAAAGGTATGCAACTTTAACTGAGTTTTGTCCATATTTACTTTCTTCTTCTAATAGAGTTACTGACTTAAGCATTGGAGTGCCTTCGGCCACCAAAAAGGTGATCTTTTGCAGTCTAACAGTGGTTTTGCAGGTCAAACTCACAGGAGGACAATTTTTGGACGCATCAGTTTGGCACTGTCCATAGGGAACGACGAGTTTCCTCTTTCCAAATCTAAAACAAACAAGTAACAAAGCTCACCACAGCCTAACGAAATATCAACGAGACCATAAGGAATGATGCAGTCCACATATCCACAATCCAGTAATGATCACAACAACTCTCCCGCCGACGCATCACTGACGGCTCGAGGAGAAGATGCGGCCCAAATTGCCAGACCAATAGCGTCCGAGAATGAGGATCTGCTGCACACAATAGTCCAAACAGCCCAGACAATTGTCAATGCTACTACGGATCCTGGGGTAGATATGCTTATAACCCTGATGGAGCATGTAACAATGATATTGGAGAAGATCGCGCAGAAGCACATTCAACTATTTAACTCGGTTCAAACACAGCCACTGCAAAATTCTGCCAATCGAACTCAAGAAAGTGGTGAAATCCTAGCAGAACTGCAACAAGGAAACTTTGAAAGCACTGAGCTTCCACAAGGCAAGAATCCATTCTATGAAGGGACACTTACGAAAATCTCATTCAGAATAGGGTTCATAGATCTTGATGTGTTATACGAATTGGCAAAACTGTCATTTTCTGACGCCCTCAAGAAAACAACAATGCCGAAAAAGTGCATTTCGACAAAGTTCAAGGTGTATGATGGTACTTCTGACCCGACCAATCATTTAAGACATTTCCACCACATGATGGCC
This sequence comes from Berberis vulgaris, assembly GCA_963556465.1. Lineage (NCBI taxonomy): Eukaryota > Viridiplantae > Streptophyta > Magnoliopsida > Ranunculales > Berberidaceae > Berberis > Berberis vulgaris. Next base: position 34,137,447 of record OY747125.1, on the reverse strand, counting down.
CTGAAGGAGACCACATAATCAATTTCATACGAAACGTTCCCGATCAGCCTTACTTGAACAACAATGAACTGGTTTAATAGTCTACCACCAATATCGATAGATTCCTTTCAAGCCCTAGCCACCGCTTTCATCACTAGATTTGTCGAAAGCCAACGGATGAGGAAAATGCCACACTACTTATTGTATATCAGACAGAAACCTAAAGAAATGATACGGGAGTATGTCACTCGCTTTACCAATGAACTTAAAATGATCGACGGATGTAGCAATGACACAGTCGCAGCAACCTTCATGGCTGGATTAAAAAGAGGTCCTTTCTTTGACGCTTTTAACTTGGGGCCACCAAAGGGCATGGTAATCTTGCTAAAAGTAGCACATAAGCATATCTCCCTAGAAGATATGAAAGAAAACATGAAGAAAAATGATCAAGAAAGAGAATTTCTCAAGAAAACGAGAAAGAAATGAAGACAACAAACAACAGAATGGCAGCAACCCATCGAAGAAACATCGAAGTAGCGGCAAAAACAATTCGCGGTGACTGGAATTCGGGAAGTCACAACCAACACGACCCAGACACAAATGGGTAACAATTGTAATGAAAACCGCATACAAATCATACACAACTCTGAAGACAAATCGAGCAAACATACTAAAACACATAGCAAAGTGGGATAACATTAACTGGCCGCTTCGGATGAGAGGAGACCTAGAAGGAAGAGACAAAAGAAAATATTGCACATTCCAAAAGGATCATGGGCACGATACTGAAGAATGTTACAACCCAAAAGACAAAATCGAACACTGAGCTCAGAAAAGACTACTAGACAAATTCATCGGGATGCCAGAAAAATAGACCGAGTGGAAAGATAAAGCAAACAACGTTGCGAGATCATAAGAACAATTCGGATAACTGGTATACATCACACGTTGCACAGCCAAGGAAAACAAAGCACACAAAGAAGCAAGGCAAACCACTCACTCATCCATATCGAAACAAGGGTGCCAATGAAACACTTCATAAAACATGGAAAAGCTTGCATCATCCAATCCGTACAAATAAAAAGACTTCATTAGCAATTGCAAGATCGAGTCAGACCACTAAACAACATGAGAGGAAAAAGCAAAGAGAAACGAAGTACCAGGCCTCAACGCAAAGACTAACAACGAGCAACAAAGCAAACAATATTCTGAATCGGTATAAAATCCTTAATGGCCAAAACTGATGAAATATTCAAGAAGACATCAATAAAGACTACGGATTTAGGAGCTCCAAATTCTTGCACGGGTAGCAAATCGGTCATACAAGATTGTCAAGCTGTAAAAGTCGGACACACAAAACTTCTAGTCTGATCAACCACGAAGTAAAGGTTGGACACCCGAGTCACCTAAACACAAAAAAAAACTTCAAATCGATCGAGGTGTTGAATTAAAAAAGTAAAGGTTGGACACCTGAGTCACCTAAACTCAAAAAACTTTGAATCGACCAATGTGTCAAATTAACGAAGTAAAGGTTGGACACTCGAGTCACCTAAACACAAAAAACTTCAAATCGACCGAGGTGTCGAATTAATGAAGTAAAGGTTGGACACTTGAGTCATCTAAACACAAACAACTTCGAATCGATCAAGGTGTCGGATTAATGAAATAAAGGTTGAACACCCGAGTCACCTAAAAGGCAAACAAAAGTCCGAGCTAAGGAAACAAATCAATACGGTCTGAAAAAAATACAGGAAAAAAGAAACCACTTGCAAACAAATAAAAAAGAACGACAATGACCAGCATATAAACAAGCATGAAAGCAGTTATAAAAGAGTTTGGTACAAAAGCTACGATGGCTACAAAAAACAAAAAAGTTAATCTTTATCGATAAACACTATTTTGTTACAATTGGAGAAGGCAATAAAGAAGTAGGAGAGGAAACAAGAGCAATGGCATGATCATCATATGTCAAAATAGGAGAAGAAATCATTTCAGGAGAAGGGAGCATCAATGGCTTTGGAATGCTTAAAAAAGGCATTGACTCCTCTGCTGCTGAAGCAGGTTCCTTGACATCATCATCCTCAAACGCTTCACTAACCAAATGACGATACCTAGATAAATCATCCTTGAGCCCTTCGATATAATCAAAAAGCTCAACCGGCCCGTTAACAACTCGCTTCCAATCCTCAACTTTGACCACACGAAGCTTATCCTTAGTAGCACCGAGTTCAGTTTTGGATGCGGTAAGCCACTCTTCGGTAGTGGAAAGCATACCGGAAGCATCTGCCTTGACATCATGAAGCGCAATAGTTATTTGTTTCACCCGCCTCTCAGCAACATTACACATAACAGATTGCTCCAATCCAGAACAAGAAGATTCATCGAAAGTCGTTCTCTCAACAGATAACTCCTTTTCCACATCGTGAAAACAAAAACAAACATCATCTAGCTTAGCTCTCAAGGAATCAAGATCAGCAACAAACTTATCACGCAAATTCTTCGCCTCCGTCAGAGATTCTTGAGCGGCCACATCAACTTTCTCCAAGTCCGCGCACTGCATCTTCAGCACATCAAATTGAGAAACGACATGAGAAAATACCAGCAATAGCGCTGCCAACCTCCTCTCCAAAAGAGCCACTTGATCACGACCAGTTCGATAAACTGAACCCATTTCCCCTGCGTAAGCGAGATGATTCATCCCGTCCATTAACAGCTCAAGACCATGGTTGATATGATCAAATAGTTCAAGCACGGACATCCAGGGCCTCTCTACCAACCGCCTGTACCATTCATTTACCAATCTACGTGCATTGTCCTGCACGTCGAACTGGGTAAACCAACAAAACTTGCCATCAGTTTTAATACGGATGTCCTTTGGCCCAAGCTCAAACCAACTAATCCGTGGGTGGAGGACGCAAGGATCCGGAAGCACCAAAAAACCACCTCCGATAGCAGGGAGAAGAGATGGAATAGCAGTAACATTGGAAAACCACGTTTTCCCTCCCATCGAGAACCATCCGTGGCAAAGGAAGGACTGGCGGTAGTGGCAAGAGTGGGAAAAATCTTTCAAATAAGAGAAGAAACTAGAAACCCGACTGCCTCGCTGACATCAATAGAATGAGAGGGAGAATGATCCCCAAGACTTCGACCGCCAACATTGCCTTTAGACTGTTCCATTGCATTTCTCATTAATGGCTCGAGAATTGTCATTAGACAACTCGGCAGTGTCTGAAATGCCATAAGCAGAAAAAAATTTCATTTCATCATCGTCCAGCATACGAATAGTCTCATTCTCACTCCTTTCCAATGCAAGTCTTAACTCCTTAGCCTCCTCAAGAGATTCACAATCTCCTTTTACAACATCATCGTGAGAATAACCTGGGCGAAAAACAATATTTCGAACAGAACCCTGACGAGTCACAAATCGAGCATAACTACGATTTGAAAGTTATTTCTTCCTTGGAACTCGAACAGAATCTATGGGCAATTACCTTGAGGTACTAGTGGACCTCGCAAGCTTTCATTTTGGCGAAACAGAAGCAGAAACATTGATGGGAGCATTGAGATCCGTAACATCTCGGATGGAGCTCACTTTCCAATCAATGCTAGCATCACTAACACAAGAACGAGCAATACGAGCAGCATAAACCTTAGCACGAGCCTCAATAAATAAAGCCTATTCCACTTCATTCATAGTGTATAGACCACTATGCTCCAGGATGCCATCGAAAAAAAACACATCAACAGGAAAACAGGAAAGCTTCAAGAATTCTTCACTTATCTTCTGTTCCTTACCTGATAAAAGAAGATTCTTCCCCCTGTTAGGAACCCAAAATGATTGGAAGATCAATCGACCTCTTAACCGGAAGTGGCCAGAATTCACAAAAGCATAGAACCAAGACCATGACCAATCACGGATGTCATCACTAAGGTTCTTGAAACAATCAGGAAAATGAAGGAAACATATCTCCATGTTCAATAACAGACCAACCACCGAATGCAGAATCCTAGTAGTTAAAGGAATACCAGCAAGAGTAGTTCTCGCGTAGGAAGAGACCATCACCTTTTTACCATTAGGGCCCATTTGGGCAGGAGGAATACCCAAGATATTCAAATACTCCCATCACCTTTCTTTTTTTAATTTGTAACAATCCTCGGTATCATGCCCGTGATCCTTGTGGAAAAAACAATACCTATTTTAATCTCGTCCTTCCGGGTCTCCTTTCATTCTTTTGGCAAGTTGACATTCTCCCAATCTGATATGTGTTTTAAGATGTCGATTTGGTTTGCTTTTAGGGCTATGTATGGTTTATACTCCTTCCTCATTATGCTGGTTATTCGCTTATGATTGGGTCATGTCGACTGCGATTTCCTGGATTGTTGGTTAGATTATGTGCGTTCGTCGCCTAGATGTTTCTTTAAATGATTGTTGTCCTCCTACGATCCACTATCTCGTCTTATTTCATCTTTTCTTTCTCATTTTCTTGAATGGTCCTCCTTCTCATGGTTGTGCTTTCTCCTCGCAGCTTTCATTTCCTGGATGGGAATATGTTTATGTGTTATTTTCAACAAGACCGCCATGCCTTTTGGAGGTTCCAAGTTAAAGGCATCGAAAAAGGTACCTCTATTCAATCCTGCGATGAAAGTTCATCAACCATTGTTAGTTCGTTGATGAAACGAGTAACATATTCTCGTATTGTTTCATCCGGCTTTCGACGGATATACTTAAGGTAATGGGATCATTTCCTCATCCATTGGCTCTCGATGAATCTGGTAATGAAAGCAGTGACTAAGGCCTGAAAAGAATCTAGTGACCTTGGCAGTAAGTTTTTGAACCAGTTCATTGTTGTGGAGGTGAGGTTGGTTGGGAACGATATGCATAAGATCGACTCAGTAGTTTCCTTTATAGTCATCATAGTGTGAAATTGTCTTAGGTGATCAGTCGGGTCGGTGGTGCCATCATACACTTCGAACTTTGGCGGAGTGAACTTATTTGGCGTTGCCTTCTTCATGAGTTAGTCAGATGATGTAGGCTTGGCAAATTTGTATAGTATGTTGGGATTCGTGACTCCAATCTTTAACAGTATCTCTAGAATTGTTCCGCCCCACTACAGAGTTTTGTCTTGGTTGAGTTCGTTGCTCTCAAGATTTCCTTGTTGGGGTTCCGCTAAAACTTTGTCGCTCCCTTGAGTTCAGATAGTGGAGTTTTGTTGAGGCAGTGCAGGAGTATGGTCGGCTGGATGACCGCGTTCTTGGGTGATTTTCTCCAACATATCTGTCATGTATTTCATTTGGACCATTAGCGAGTCTACCCGAGGGTCCGCAGCAGCGCCGACGGCCGTCTGGGCTGTTTGAACTATTGCATGTAGTGGATCAACATTTTTGGGTGCTAATGGTTTGGTGATCCAGATTGTGTCTTCTTCTCCAGCTGTTAGTGGTGCACTGGAAAGATAGCTGCTATGATCTGGGGTCTGCATCATTTTATCTGATGGTTTGCTGACCCTTTGTCGTTCCCCACGGACGACGCCAAACTGATGCGTCCAAAAATCATCATCTTGTGAGTTTGACATGCAAAACCACTGTTAGACTGCCGAAGACCACCTTTTTGGTGGTCGAAGGCACTTCGATGCTTAAGTCAGTAACTCTGTTGGAAGAATGGACAAAACTCAGTTAAAGTTGTATACCTTTGTTGAAAGTTCCCTTTATATTTTATAATAGTCGTAGTTAACTCTCTGCGTGACTTAAGCATGTAAGGCGCAACAAAATGAGATTTTTTGTAACATTTTCCTCAATGGAGACGCGCACGTGGAGGCGTAGGTCCCTCCACGACTCTTTCTTAGTGCAACATTCTTCTTCTTAATGAGAGAACACGTGATGGGCTTGGAATTGGGCCTTGATTTGTCTGGGCCTGGATTCGAATCTCGCCTACGCTTCTTTAGAGATGGGCCTATTCCGAGCCTCTATAATTGTCCTCAATTCTTTCGAGTTTTATGAACTGGCCCTATGGATCGGGCATTGTGTTCTCGTGATGGAGCTTTATGCCACGTGTACGGTCGTGGTAATCAGTCCATTTTGATGTGTCGTCACCATGCATATCATATAAACCCATGCATACCATAGATTAGGATGATATGCATTAACTTTTCATTGTTTTGACGTTGAAACTGGTAAAATCATAAAGTGAAGCTTTAATAGTGATTGCATACCATAGATTGTATGGTATGCACAGGTGTAAATTTTATTGCATGCTCATTGATTTTTGCCCAATACATAGTATCAAAGTGCATGCAGTGCTATTTTTAAATAGAACTTAGCATACAAAATAAATAAATAAAATTAATAATAAAAAACTTCTCTCCAATGGATTGATTATGGATGCATTTTCGACACATGGTAAATTTTGAAATTATGCTATTTAATTTATGAAAAATTATATTTGTAGAAATAACAATAATTTACAGTACTCACATATTGTTATTCGTTTATAAAATGTTTTTTTAAGGTCTACAAATTGTATAAGGTAATCACCCCTCTAAGCTTTTTATTATATGAATGTTTACTATATTTCTATTTTGGGATAAGCACAAAATCCCAATGCTTTTGCTACGTTTAATTGATTAAGTGTAAAAAATTCTCCCCAATATATTCAATACTTTGAACCATGCTAACCTTAGGGTGTATCTATCTTTGCATTTTTTTTACTGAAGCGTAGTGATATTTAATTTGAAAATTAGTATGTGATATTACTGGTAGGTGAATACAAATATTTAATAATATAGGCTTCAATAACTATAGTTCAAAATGCAAAATAATAATAATAATAATAATAATAATAATAATAATAATAATAATAATAATAATAATTGATGTAGTCGAATCATTCTCTTCTTCCTCGCTGCCTACCTAGACATGCACAGGTAGCAAACGTGAGCCAAGAACCACCGTGTGGTGGCCGATGACACTCCGATGTTTAAGTTAGATAAGGCTTAGGAGAGGCTTAAAACTGTAAACTGAGATTATGTAGCGTACCACTAGTTCATCGATCTTATCTCCCTTTTCAAGTGAAGGAGTCATTGTTCGGCTAGGCCTTTGGTGGCGTAGTTTAGGGAAAGTGATCTTTTTGTGGAGATCCTTTCCTAATTGGGAGTTGTCCATGTGGGATAGTTTCCCTACACGACTCATGTTCCTAGATCTGCGGGAGAGGTTTCCCTCTCTGAGTGTTGTCCATATAAGGAAGTTTTTTTGCTCGACTTATACTCTGATATATGTTTCCTAGTCGGATCCAATGTGTTGCTGGCCTTCCTGTCTTAGGTAGATCTCTCAGATACTTGCCTTAGAGGTCTTATAAGTATTGGGCCTGACCACGTGACATGTGGGCTTACTGACTCAATGCAACTTAGACCTGGCTATCTGGATTCTGCCAATGATGGGTTTAGTTTTGTTTGGGCCTCAATGGATTGAGCGTGCAATCGTATCTATTTCATTATATTGACGAAATTATCTTAACACGTGTACGGTGCTGACCACAGGACGGTTTGATGTATCATCAGCTACTCCCCCCGAGTTAGTGGACCGTCTTATCGGTCCACTAGGTCATTTCATGAAGTAGTTGTGCAGTCATGATGATTGAGTCTGAGTGATTTCCTCGAGTGACGAGTCGCGTTAATTGAAAGTTCACCAACTTGAAAGTAGGAAAGGCGGGAGTTCAGTTTTCTATATAGATATCTTGCCTGTGAAGTATAGTTCTTTTACTCTTTCGATCTCAGAGATTCTGTTTTGTCATGTTGTTTGTTGTGTTTTTTACTTTGCTCAACCTTTGTATTCGAAAGCTTGTACTTTCTTTCATGGCGGGCCAGGATCAACTTTCTGATGAAGTGCTCACCAAGGGCCATAAATTTTTTTAGGAGAGGTTGCTCCTTGAATCTGATCTGGAAGTCCTCCGTAAGACGTACGAGATTCTCGACGATCTGGTGCTCTGCATTTTTGCCATTGATCTGACACCATCGTACCCTCCTGATGGGTTTATTTTTCTTCACAAGGTATGCTTCAATCGGGTGTCCACTTTCCTATTATCAAGGAGATCTAGGAGTTCCTAGCGTACCTCGGCATCGCACCCACTAATCTTGTGTTGAACGGGTATAGGACTTTGATTGCAATTGATCACTTCTCCTCGGATAAATGAGCACGACGTGTGTGTGCTAACGTCGCCAGACTGCTTTGGCTAACAACCTAATGATTTTAAATCATGGCAGAAGTTATGTTTCATGGCTTCTGCAGACTCCACGTATTTTGAGCTTGTTGGTTGTCCGGTCGAGCGTGAATTTAGACCACTGAGTAAGTTGACTCCTTCTCCGATCTTGCTTGTGTTAACTGCATATTAGATTGACCTGTTGTGATTTTTGCAGGGAGATTCTCTACTTCGCCTCTTTCTGTTGAAGATAAAGCAACTTTGATGCGTTCCACGACATAGCTTCTCTAGAGGTAGAAGATGTTGTTAAGCCTTCTAATGTTGAGCGCAGTGGTCTATGGGCTCATTGACACGTGGCTTCCATTGTGTATCGGGTGAAGAAGCCAAAGCCTGAAGGTGCATTTGTTTCGTGGAAGAGGAAGTTACCCAAGATCAAGGTTCCAAGTCCTTCGAGGAGTGCAGAAATAGATGAGGCGCTTCCTTCTCCTGTACATTCGAAGAGATCTCATGATTTGTCCAGGGTCGTCCGCAGGCGTCTGACCTCGTCCAAGGGACGTGACGCTGTCGGGGCAAAAGCCTGATGATATTGTTGTTTTTGAGGAGCGAGATGCTTAGGTTGTGGCCCCCATCTCCCTTCTTGACTTGGAGAAAGAATATCTACAAATGATGAACGTGGAGGATGTTACCGAACTGAGCACCAAACAGGCGGAGTTTATGAATAAGATGTTGCTGCAAGCGAGCACGAAAGCTTCGAATGGTCGTCCTTTCTCAATAAAAGACTTTTATCTTCGCCTCTCTCTGGGTCATGAACCTATTGAAGAGTCATCTGATCATTGGTGTCATGGTGAAGGTTATCCTTCTTATCGCCTATACTGTGCTCCATCTCGTTCCCATCCTCATATTCAACTGACGGCGAGTCCAAGAAATAACTCGTTTCCCTCTTCTCCATCAACTGTTGCTAAATCGGCACGTGAAAGAGAGCCAGTTGTTGCAAGAAAAAAAAAAGTTGCTGATGAAGGCCCTGATGTAGTGAAGACGACTAAGAACTGTGCTGGGGTGATTCCGGTTCTGAATGATCTTCATCTAGATGCTCAGATCAGTCTGTTTGCTCCAGATGTAATAAAGATGAGCAACCAAGCTTGGCATCAGGAGGTTGACATATCTTATGCTACGAGGAAGCATATCAGCAGGTGGAATGATTAGCTGGCGAATTGCACTCCGGATCCAGTGAGAGAAACGCTAGGAGGATGTTTTGATAAAGGGCAGAAACATCTTGTGTTGGGGATGTTATATCTGAATCAAGTAGCCGCATCTGGAATTGAAGTCGAGGCCACTCGTGAGAGGGTGTTTACCATGGAACGAGTTTTCACAAACTTACAGAAGTCATACACTGACGCTTTCTACTAGATTGAAACAACATGAAGCTTTTTCAGATACTGAAGCGGAGCCCAGGTCTATTAGGTCGGAGGCTCAGAAGGCTTGCTTGGAGGCGCTTGAATCCAACTTGGCGGGGGCATTGTGCGCGAGGGATCGGTTTGAGAAAGAATTGAACCTTGTCCGTCATGACTTGCAGCTTACTCGTGAGGTTGTGGTTGGAGTGCAGGCTTTGCATGCTGAGAGGGTAGAAAAGGAGTTTGAATGGACTGTCTAATGTCAGTAGTTGAAGGTCGACGCTGAGTTTCATGCCAAGAGTGCACGGACCACTAGAGAGCAGTTCCTTCTGGCGCAGAGTGAGTTGAATATCGCCAATGATAAGCTGGATGTTGAGCAGTCCAAGACTAAAATCCTATCGGGCGAGTTGGAACAATTGAAGCAGGAGCTCGTTGAATCAAGAGAGCGTGGAAAGAAGCTTTTCAAGGCCCAGGAAACGTTTGAATTCAGCAAAGTCATGCATGGAAGACTGGAGTTGTTGCATCTAATGAAGTAGGAACATCCCGACTGGGATCTCTCCTATTATAAAGAGTTTGCATATGCAGAATTTGGAACGACCTCCGATTCATCTAAAGAAGAAGGTGGCCCTGATGAGGGGGGTCGAGAGGCGGTACCTACAGATGTGTTTCCTGCTTCTACCTCTGATATGTCTAGTTCTGTTGTATCTGACTTTCTTCCTGATGAGGGTGAATCTTGTATTCAAGTTTGCAAATGAATAGTACTTCGCACTTGTTTGTCTTCCTTTATTTTTCTTGCTAGCTTTTACCTACTTAGTCTTATTTCGACATTAATTGTCAGATGAAGAATTTTGCAGGGCTAGGAAGCTTTATTTTGATTCGTTGTTGAGAGCTATGACTTCTTGTGCTGCAATAGTTTATGCAGTTTTGGTCAAACTTATTTTTAGAGATCGAGAAGTGTAGTACACCTTCTGTTTGGGGACTTAGCTGTCTGTTTGACCAACAATTGTTGTTGTTGTTTTTGCTGTTATAAGCGTATTAGTCAGACTGTGGTCCCAGCACTTGCACCATTGTAGATGATCGGACAATAGTCCATGCAAGTCGTCTGGGTCGAGTTTTCATAAACTCTGACCGAACTTTTGACTCATTTTTGTTTTCTATTCATAGAATATGCTTAATTAAATGGGGGGTTGTTATTGCTAGTTATTACTGACTAAACCGGGGTTAGGTTTCGACGACCATGGTGGTCCCTAGCAAGCCATCTTGATCAGGCGTCGAGGGCACTGACTAGACTCTCACTTTCCAACCCATCTTGATTCTTTCGCAGCGGACTAAGAATTGGAGCGAGCCAGCATTTATCATCGTCAGTCATTCTGACTAAACTTTTGGCGGGGGTTCAGCGATCATTGTCTGTAGTTGGCCAATGATCCTGACAAGCCATCTTCACCAGGCTACAAAAGCACTGACTAAGCTCCCACTTTCTAAGCCATCGAAATTCGTGTGCAGTGAACTAGGCTTCGAGCAGACCAAAACCATTGTCATCAGCGGCCATTGACTAAGCTTTGGTCGAGGTTCAACGATCACTGTCTGGGTACGAGTAGTGACCCTCAACAAGCCATCTTAATCAGGCGTCGAGAGCATTGACTAGACTCCCATTTTATAGGCCATCAAAATCCGTTATTTGCGGACTAGGCTTTAAGAAAAGCAGAAGCTATCATCGTCGGTCGTCATCGACTAAGCTTTGGTCGAATTTGGTCTCAGTTGCCCATGTTTGGACAATGATCCCTTGCAATCCATCTCGATCAGGCATCAGAGTGCTGACAAAGTTGTCACTCTCAAAATCATTGACACCCGTTTAATTTAAAGGACTGGGCATTAGAGCGTACCAGAATCTATTGTCATAAGTCGAAACCGACTAAACTTTGGTTAGGTTCGGTGACCATTATTTGTAGTTTCACAATGGTCCCTAGCGAGCCATCGTGGTCAGGTATTATAACCATTGACTAAGCTCCAACTTTGTAACTCATTATTGTCCACTTTTGGCGGGCTAGGTGTCAGAGCGGACCAAAAGCTATTGTAATCAATCGAGCTGACTAAGCTTTGATCAAAATAAGATTTTGGGCGTATAAGTCTGACTTGGGTGTCCTGACTTACTTAACTCGCATGTAAGATTCTAGACGTGTAAGTCTGACTTGGGTGTTCTGACTTACTTAGCTCGCATATGGGCGAGTAAGTCTGACTTGGGTGTCCTGACTTGCTTAGCTCGCATATAAAATTTTGGAAGTGTAAATCTGACATGGGTGTCTTGACTTAACTTGTCTGGCTGTCTGATTCCAACGTCAGATTGATTAATCAGACTAATAATAGATCGATCGGCTTTAATGAATAACAACAGAATAATAGTGAAGTTGATGTCTTGGGTTTAATGATAACACTCTATAGGCTTGCTCTTTATTCTGTGGGCGCTCAGGGCCTTTGTTGTTAGCTCATTTGTGTGTGCTAGGCCGGATCTGGCAGGGCATAGGCTTGGGCCTAATTAGAAAAAATCTTTATAGATCAGCGTGCTAGGGATGCGGCGCATTCTGCGAGACGGTTTAGTATCGATTACTCTCCCCAGTGAATGGGCTGCTTGCAGGATCATTAACTCAAAGGATGTGGACTTGTGTAGTTGCAATTGGAACAGTCGTTTTCTTAAATTTCTGCACGACATTTAATGTTGAAGTAACAGCTTGTTGACGCCTCTTCATGAACCATTTCGCCTATATATTGGCTGGCTATTCTGCATTCAACTACTGCAATGAGAATAGTAGATCATGTTAATCAAATGCACTTTTACCAAAGAGTTTGTTTTGGGTTTTCCAAAGGCTAAAGGAAAATCTTCCTTACTAGAGACTTCAAATGTTCTGACATTTGCATCGATGAGTCTTGATAAGACTTGCTATTATGCGGTGCCGCTTGATCTGAGCGAGCATCTCATTAATCTCATGAGATCTTGTAATGTCTTCTTACATTGCGAAGAGGAGTTACGGACTACCTCTCGGGGGTCAGGTCTGGCTTCCATCCTCTGGTGCTCAAGGACTCTCTCATCTATTTACTGTTATGGAGGGATTTTCCTCGCAACTAGTTTATGGTTGATGGGAGCATTGGAGGTCGTGACTCTCGTTCCTGGGGTAGTATCCCAACGTCACCCCAAGCATTACACATTTGAAAGGCATCCCCATTTGGCAGCATTGTGAGACCTCGACGATCTCGTTGTTCCGGGATGTTTCGTCAACTTTCTATCGCTTCCTTTTTTCCTCTTTATGAGGCAGATTGGCGGAGAAAAGAAGTGTGGGAGTTCTCGTAGCCCTCTTCATGTACTTTGCTTGCCACATCAGAATCGCCTTTCTGGGTGATTCGATGGAGCAATGAATTGAGCACGCTCTTTCGTCATCTATCGCGGACGTTTTACTTTAACCACCTTTTTTCTGGAGGCGGATTAGCAGATTGGAGTCTCTACCATTGTTTCAGTGGATAGATGCTTGCATTGGACTTAGATACTTGCAGTGTATAAACTGATGTACTAGTTGGTCGACAAGCTCTGTAATAACACTCATTGCGATCAATAAAATTTGTTTTATTTCTCAAATGTCTTGTACGAACAACTCTTTTAAACTGAAATGAAAAACAGAAAACAAGAAACGAAATCAAAGTAACAAATAATTTAACTTCGAGCAGAAACTGAGCTAATTCGGCCTTAAAGGGGCCGCAAATAGTTTTGGCTCGAATTGTGTGGCCCCTCTAGCAAAGTTTTAAAAAAAAAAAAAAAAAAGCTAACGAAGTTACTGAATAGTGGACTTCATGTTGGCCGGCAGTTCTTTGTTGATTAACAGCTCTTAGAGTTGGTGACCATTTGCTGAAGTTTCATTATGTAGCTCTTTATTAGTCTAGGTCGCGTTGCTAGCTTTGACTTCTAGATCTCTACATAGTTGTGCCTTGGTTATCCGAGCTTCTCCGCCCTCATAGAGTGATTTTCCTTTTTTGTGTAAGCCTGATGACTGACATGTTGGTTATGTGGGCAACAATTTCGTTGCTTCAGGGCTGCATAATAGTAGTTTCTTGCTGCTGGCTGATCTCCTCGGATAGTCCCTTGGGCATGGTTGGATGAATATTTTATGCATTGGTGTGATGCGTTATTTTAGTAGCACACAACTTAATACCCTGTTTTGTAATTGTAGTATAGAATAAGTAGGGATCGTTCTAGATCGGGGATTAGAGGGCTTGTCAATTAACAATAATAATAACTAAAAGACAACTAACAACCTAATTAATTAAATAATGGGGGATTGGATTTTCTAAATTAAACTATGAAAATAACTACGAAAATTACTATAAAGATAATAAAACTAAAGGGATGGCAAAGATGATAAATTAGCTAAGGGTTTATCTCCTCACACCAAACATATGCTTATAAATCAATCTTCAATAATCACTTGCTAACTTGTGAGAGACAATGCTCAAGACTAACCGTGACCGTACTGCATTAATCTTATTATTTTCCCTAGTTCGTTGAATTAAACTAAGCGTCACTTTCAAACTATTCTTATCATGCTATCTAAACATGAATCGCAAGTTAAATAACAATCTAAGATCATTAAGTTTTGTGGAAAATATGAACACTGACTAGGCAATTACAAGTATGATCAGCATCTTGTTCTTACCTAGGTTTTGACTTAACATTACCAACGTTCCTTGGTATTTACTACTTGTGAGTACAAGATTATAACAATTAGGTGAAACTCTCATATACTCTAGCCCCAGATCCTAGCATGCTTACTAAGTTGGCCACCTTAACAAACATACAAATAAAAGTTCTCTATAAAATAGTTAAGCAAAACACAATCACCAATAGCAAGGAAGATTAAATTCAATTAATTTATAAAGCACATGTTCAGGGCTTCGAATCCACCCCTAACTAAGATGAGTTTAGCTAGATATATTAATTATGTTCGAATAGCAATACATAATTAAATATCAAACTAAAACTAAGAGAAAGAGTTAAGAGATGAGGCAAAACAATGTAGACTGATCCGTGGTAGTACTGAGTAGAAGATGGGGTATGAATAGCGCGATCTCTTCTTTCTCCTTCCTCACTTCGCGATCTGCTTCACTTCTGTTTCCTTTTGATCTCTGCTTGGGAAACAGAGTGAGAGAGATAAGGGGATGACGAGGGACAACAAGAAAGAGAGGGACTAAGACGGTGGCGTTGTGGAAAGGTTTGGCGAGGTTGTTATTTCGAGAGAGAGGGGTTATGGTCTGATGAGGTGTATGGCGATGGTTGGATGATGACTGAGACAGAGATGGGGGTTTATTGATTGGGTTTAGGGTTGATGATGAAGGTTATGGATGTGTTGGGTGTTAGGAAGGAAAAGGAGATGATGGAGGTGGCTCGGGTTCCCTAATTTTCAACAAACAGATAGATGAAGGCGATGAAGGTTTGATGGGCTGTTGCGAGGATGGAGGCTGTGGATGGATGGGTTTCGATTGGGTTTGATGGAGGCGAGGTGGATGGCTTGCGTAGGCGATGGAAGCTGTGGATGCTCTCTGCTGCGATGGATGAAGGCTAGATGACTAGATCGTGAATGCGAGGGTTATTGCTGGATAGATGCGTGGCTGTGGATTGGTGATGATGTGTGACGGCATGCTGTGGTTGCAAGCGTGATTGCTCCAGGGCAGGTATCATCCCTTTTATAATTGTTTTGTTTCCTTATTTGCTTGGTTTCCTTGTTTGTGTAGTTTCCTTGATTGTATAGTTTCCTTGTTTGTGTGATTTCCTTGTGCGACTAGTTGCCAATTTGCTTGACTTAGCTTCTATTTTAGAATCTTGTAATTGGAAACCTACACAAACACGAAAATAACAATTACTATCATAATTAACAAGTAATAGTTAAAATATATATATAGAAATCACTACACCAAAAGGCCTGTTTAGCTATGGGGAGGTGGCCACAGCTCTAGGCCGTTGGTTTATTTGCCATGGCTAAAAACCGTGGCTATAACGGCCAACGGTTTAAAATCGTGGCTAAAAAATAAAATCGTGGCCAAAAAACACTACACCAAAAGGATTGCCACGGTTTTAAACCGTGGCTATAACTGCCAACGGTTTATAACCGTAGCTAAAACTGCCAACGGTTTAAAACCGTAGCTATAAGATTTTCACTTTCGCGCTTTGGGGAAAATAGCACTACACCAAAAGGCTTGTTTAGCTACGGGGAGGTGGCCACAGCTCTAAGCAGTTGGTTTATTTGCCACGGCTAATAACCGTGGCTATAACGGCCAACGGTTTAAAACCGTGGCTAAAAAATAAAACCGTGGCAAAAAAACACTACACCAAAAGCGTTGCTACGGTTTTAAACCGTGACTATAATTGCCAACGGTTTATAACCGTGGCTAAACATGCCAACGGTTTGAAACCGTAGCTAAAATTTTTTTAACTTTTGCGCTTTGGAGGGAGCATTTTCGCGCTTTTGCGAAAAAAATTGATGAAAAACAGATTCTCACAAGGGAAGAAGAAGGACGAAAGAAGGAGAGGACGATAGAAGAAGAAGCAGGGACGAAACAGACTCTCGAAGCAGGGAAGAAGAAGGACGAATGAAGGAGAGGACGATAGAAGAAGAAGAAGAAGAAGAAGAAGAAGAAGAAGAAGAAGAGAAGGTAAGATCTCCTTATTCTTCTTTAGATCTCTTTATTCTTTAGATCTCTTCTTCTTATTTTTTTTCTTCTTTCAGCAAAGCAAACCCTAGAACTCACTTTCTTCTTTTCTCCAGTTCGATTTCTGAAGAGGAGAAGAAAAAGATTTCTCCGAATGGATCAATTTCCCCCGAATGGATCAATTTCTCCGCTCCCGAAAAAGATTGTTGATGATGAAGCCTGGTTTTGCAAGCCTGGTTTTACACCCACATTGAAGGTTTTATTTTGAATCTCAATCGATTAGGGAGAAAGTTTAAATTGGGTTTTTTGCTTGATAAAAATCGGATTGTTATTGTTTGGTTTTGTCATCAGTGAAGAAACTTCACTATTGTCTATAAGTTATTTAGATGTTAAAATTGATAAGGAATGATCTGTGTTTTGTATTCCAGGTTAGGTTTTCTCTGCACATACAAAACTTTCCATGTGAATCATCATCCAAAGTGTGCTTCAACACCTGACATGCTTTCAGTATTTCTCTACCACGTATGTCAGGTATTCACTTTTTAGTGTCATAACCTTCTTGTTTAGTGCTTATATCCTTGATATATTTAGATAACAATGACTACCAAGCATCAATCTGCTAGTGCAATTGTACTCTAGCACTTCTGTGCGCCATGTTTGGGTACTAGATTTAATTATTTGAGTTTCTACTGTACCATAATTGCAATTGTTTATATGCTTTAAAATGTGTTTGACATCTCACTTTTCTTATGCCTTATGTTGAGCTTACGTTTCTATGCTTTAAACTGTGTTTGACATCTCCTTTTTTATATGCCTCATGTTGAACCAATGTGAAACCTTAGGAAGAAGGGAGTATGGAGAAGTTTTTGTATGTGCAATTGAATACCTTGCCCTTTTACCAGTGGATAGGACAATGGAGAAGTTTTTGCATGTAAGTATTCTAGGCAGCAACTGCGCGCACATGGTTTGTTTCCACTTAACAATTAGAATCACTCATCAGTTTAAGGCTTTAAGCAAATGCATGCATTAGACAATTATGCCATATTTTAAAGTCAATCCATCAACCCACTCCTTCATTTGTTGTTTGGGAATTTTTTTTGATTTATCCCTATATTTATGATTTATGTTTTTTACTTTGTTAAAGTTTGCTTCTTCAACTCCACTGATTTTTTTGGGTACTTTGCAATATGTTTGATTCACTAAAAATCTTAACTTAACTCTTTGTTTTTCCTGCAAAAGGTTTGATTTAATGGGGGTTCGATTGAGGAATAAATATTTCTCAGAGTTGACTACTTTATGCAGGCTTTTTGGCCTTCAATAGTAATGAAGAAATGGCTAAACATTAAGCCCAAGGTGAACGAATTTAGTGAAAATGAAACCGACACAGAAACTGAGAGTGAGGATGATGGTATGTTGTTTAAATATCTCTACCAAGATTAGAGTAATGGAAATATTATGTATGTTTGATATTATCTTCTCCGACTTTTGTCCAGCATGCTCCCTTAACGATGAAAAAACAGTTATCTGCAAGGATCAAGTTCCAACAACTGGAGGGAGTTGGTTCACAACTCCATATCAAACTTCAGGCAATAAGAATTCTCATCAAACTCAGATATTTAATTCATCAAACTTCTATGAGTTTTCTTGCTGGCATGGATCTTTGAATAATTAAAATGTCTTCTTGACCTTCTTGATGATATATGAACTGACATGATTTCTTTCTTTCTTCTTCTTCTTATTTTTTTTTTCATTGTACACGTATATTATAACTTGAGTAGTTCAAGACTGTTTGGAGTAATACTCGTACTTGGTCTGTCCAGGAATACCAAAACATAGAAGACGAAAATCAGAAACCATACGTGCTCAGTATATAAACACAAAGGAAGTGAGGTCTGGGTGCTAAGTATTGTTATTATACTTCCTTTTTTCTTTTTTTGGAATATTAGAATTTGGTTTTGATTTAGCTCATCGCCCTTATTATGCTGTTCTGTAAATTTGGTTTTCAAGAAGCCAAAGTCTGTTCAATCGAAATCCACAAATTTTCCAAAGAAGGGATTGACGAGACCCTTTAATAAGTCCCCCTCCAAGCATAAAGATCAATCAGAGAAGGCGAATGAGCCGAAATCTAAGCGAGAAGCTCGTCTTCAAAGCAAGGTCAGTCACTTTTCAGATTGTTGTTGTTATCATTAAATATTTTGGAAATGGAAGTTTGTTTCATTTTTATCGCCAACATCCATATTTTATAATAATTATCATTTTTGGAATTAGTGTTGGTGTGTTTTCATTGATGGTCTTCAGTCTGAAAATAGCCCGTACTTCTCATTTACCAGATTGTCAGTGGTTTCTTTCGCAATTATATCTTTAACTCCTGCACAAGCTACAAAGCATAAATATTATCTATGAAGGGAAATATCTCTCTGTTCATGGGAGTTCATGTGGTATTTTATTTCAGTTTTTTCGTGGATCAGCATCCTAGTCTTCATAAAAATATCCTATAGGAGATTATGATATTTCTTGGTAATGTAGATTCGTGTAATGTCAGTGCTACATCAAGTCAAAGATGCATCATCTTTTTGGTTTTAACTTATTGTAGGCAGAAACAGAGGCAAAGAAGAAGAAGAGGAAGAAAAACTATGATCTTCAACATGTAAGCACCAAGTTCTTTTAGGGGTTATGGATTTTTTTGATTGGTCAAAGGATTATTTTTAAAAAATAAAATTCTTTGTTACATTTCATATTTGATTTGTATAGGAGCTTGCAGCCCTATGGGAGAAAATGAGGCGGCGCAATATTGCTAAAGAAGACAGATCGAAGTAAGAAGTTCATTTTTAATAATGGGGTTCTTTTGTAGAAATATTTAGTAATATGGCTAACTTTGTTCATTTTAATAATTTAAGAATGGTGAGTGAAGCTGTACAGAAGATGAAGGGGAAGATAACTGAAATTGACATGTCCCATGTATCTTCTCGGGTTTTGCAGGTAAATATTATTCTCTTGCTGACTTCTCTTCCATTTTCATTTGATTTACTATTAACTGCAGTAAGGCTTTGCTTGTTTCATATTAGACTTGTGTCAAGTACTGTACCCAACCTGAACGAGATGCCATATTTAAGGAGCTCCAGCCAGATCTTCTTACGTTTGCACGTAACGCATATTCAGTTCATCTAGTGAAAAAGATGTTAGACAATGGTATGTTTTTGCCGAGAAAGTGGAAAATTGAAAGTTACGACAATGTTGATTGGAGATTTAGAGCATTGAAAATCTGATTTTCTTCTTTCTGATTATTTTTTTTTCTTCATGATGTTGCAGCCTCTAAAAACAGTTGGAAGGTTTCATCTCTGCCCTCCATGGGCATGTTGCCTCTCTTCTCCGTCATATGGTTGGATCTGTTGGTATGTTATAACCGATTCAGTTTACAGCAATAGAAGTTTTCTTGTATTTTTATTCTTTGTGAAGTCTGTTGCTTTATTTGTTAAATACATCCAAGGATTGTTAAAGTCAAAGTTTGAGTAATCTTGGGTATGGTGGATCATTATTTTGCTTGGACTTGTTTGACTTAGTTGAGTGATATCAGACTTTACTGATGTCTTTAACATTGGTTGCTTTTGAAAATGGACTTTAGTTGCTCCCAGGCTAAGAAGTAGGGGAAAAAGGGGCACAAAGTTTCTTATAGAAACATGTTTTCTTGTGAAAACATTCTATATTTCTTTATTACATATTCGTGCATATTTGGTCGAACTCTGCAGACCTGATGTTTTTAATATTGCCTAATGGTTCTTATTTGGCAGTTGTTGAACATGCCTACCAATTGGGAAATGCATCTCAGAGACAAAATCTATTGTTCGAGTTGTATTCAACAAAGTTTCAGCTGTTCAAGGATTTGGCTTCATCTAAAGAAAAAAGGTTTGCTTCAAGCATTAAGCATATCCATATCTCCCCTTTACATCTGTGCAATCAGCTTAGGTATTTTTCTAAGAACACTGCCAAGATTTAGGCAAAGCTAAGACTCGGTCACTGCTTGGTCCAGTCCTCCTTGCACATGATGGTTCAATCGAAAACAAAAAGGAACCCCAGTACCACAAAGTTGTGATATATTCTCCGCTAATATAAGCTGATCTTTTTGAATGCTTGTTTCTTCTTGTGTATAAGTGATAATAACTGATATATTATCAAATAGAGTGTCATCAATTTCTCTGAATTGCATCATAGTATGCATGGCCATTGCTCAGCTATCACTCTATAGATTGCTCAGTATGTGTCATGTTATCATCTAGACCTTAGAAAAAAAATCTAAACCTCGGATCTGGAACACCGATTCTTTTCTCCTTAAGTCAGTGGATATATTACTTTATATCAAAAAAAGAACAACAAATAATCATACCCCACATTGACCTTTCCTAACATAGAATGTAAATAATAGAAACATTTCTCAACTTGATACGTCATCATTAAACTTTTGCACCTAAATAACATTTAAAGAATGATTACTCATTGATCAGAGTTGAACTATTTTCTAACCCAAAATTCTTGCTCTGCTACTGGTAGCTTCTGGTTTTTTATAGTTCACTTGTTTGGATTTTATTTGTCTTGTTTTTTCAGGTTGGTGGATGTAATTTCTAAATTGGGTCTAAGTAAAGCTTCAGTTCTTAGGCACATGTATTCAGTAATTCAACCAATTTTAGAAAAAGGAATAGTGGACCATTCTATCATACACACTGCATTGTTGGAGTACCTGCAATTGCTGACAAGGTAAGCAGAATATATATATAAATTTTTTTTCTCTTTTTTTCATATGCATTTCTATTTAGTTCAAACTTCTAAACCGAGTAAGTTGAAAGTCCTCTGCCACAGATGTGATTGAGCAGCTGTCAGGCCCGCTGCTTGTTCGAATGATCCATACCAGAGATGGTTCAAAGCTTGGTATTCTCTGTATAAAAAACGGAGGCGCTAAGGTTTGTTGCAAATGACTTAAGGGGGATCCTTTGCAATTTTAGATTTATTCGATATGGTTATTTCTGAATTTTTTTGTTGGTTTCAGGCAAGGAAGAAAATTGTCAAAGGCATGAAGGGTCATATAGGAAAGATAACTCAAGATCAATATGGGAACATGGTAATGATGGCCTTCAGATTTTTCCTGTTCAGATTTGCATGGTTGTCATTTCTTCTTTAGGAAGCACACATTGACATTTGTTTTTTTTAGCCTCCTAATGAGAGTTTCCTGTACTTCATTTGTGGCATCTTTAATTGAATTAGAGCTTAGTATTTTATTTGATTTTAAACCTAAGGTTGCTTTCGATTGTTGGGTCCTACTTTAGTTCTGTTCTTTTATCTTTAGTAGGATTTTTTTTAGCCTCCTAATATACAGTGCAGGATTGCATTTGTATTCAGGTTTTTGAAGAGCAATCAGTTGACAGGTCCCATTCCTTCGACATTGTCACAAATTCCTAACCTTAAGACACTGTATGTATATTCACTATTCCATTGCATAACTTTTAGATGTTATGCACTTCTATTTATTGAAGCTTTAGCCTATCTTCTCAAATATGTCCAATTAGATGTGGGAAACAAATTTTCAATTTTATGTCTGTATTTACTGCAGTAACCTTGATCTTTAGTAGTCTTTTTATGCTAAAAGATAACGTATTTGCATTCTTATACACTACACCAAAAGCCTTATTTAGCTACTAATACTACCAAGGCATTCATTGGCCTTTAATATTACTGTTTTTGGTTTTCTGTATGGGGAAGCCAAGGCATTCACTAGACTGAGATAATGAGGTCTAAGTATTGTAATCTCTTCTTGTTGAATGATGTTATCTTTTTGCTCCAATTATAACAGTTTTCAGGTATCTATCTGCCTTGCAGGAAGAATATGGTAAGACTTAACTTTGATCTTAACATTTTTAAAGGAACGTATTCCAAGAGAAACAATGTGAATCGAATTGTGATTAAGTGTGAAAATACTATGCAATTAGATGAGGGTATTTTTTTTTTGCTTAAAAAACACAAAGACAACTACAATAATCTTGCAGGAAGAATATGGTAAGACTTAACTTTGATCTTAACATTTTTAAAGGAACGTATTCCAAGAGAAACAATGTGAATCGAATTGTGATTAAGTGTGAAAATACTATGCAATTAGATGAGACAACTACAATAATCTTGAAAACTAAAGTAGCTAGGAGCTTTTAATAGTTTAAATTGACCAATCTCATTTATGAAGTTGCATGGGTCTTGTTAATGCTTTAGTTTAAACTTGTTACCCAATATAGAATATTGTGTGTTCTAGTCAACATTTGTGTGCATATGCTTGGTATTTCATTATATTTGTGCATAGGTTGAAAGAGTAACACTGTTGATCAAATATTGTGTATGAGTTGTAGTTATTTGAGAGACAAGTCTGCAATCAACGACTACCCATTGAAAATAAACAAAAAAATAGAGAAGAAGATAAGTAAATGAACAGCAAGACACTGAAACTTTAGAGAGGGTTGGTGGGAGTATTGAAAGAAGGTTGGGGGACAAAAGGGAAGAATGGTAATTTGAAAACAATAAATAAATAAATAAATAAATAAATAAATAAATAAATAAATAAATAAAGATCTCCTAACTATATTCTGTCTTCTCACATCCTTTCATTTGTTTGTTTAGGAAAAGAGGAACTAGAGAGGTGTGTTTGGCAAAGTTCAAGAAAGGAATAAGAAGGAATAGTCAAGAATGAAATGAAGAGAGACAAGAGAAGTAAAGAAGTGACTTTGTTAATTTTTTCTAACAAAAAAAATGGTTATGATAATTTATTATGTTCTTTCTTGTTGTTTCAGAGTGACAGAGATGACAGGAGGGGGCCTCAATTGTTCTCATGGTCTTGGCACTGTCGAATAAATACAAGCATTGAATGGGGGATGGACATAGGGGTCGGCCATAACAAACAGGATGCAAATGAGCCCTTTGAATCATTTTCACTTGGTGTGTTAGGTTTGTGTAAATTACATAATGTTATTGTTTTGTGTGGAAGGGATTTGAGCCTGTGATGTCAGAAGGGACACCCCGAAATAAATGCTAAAGTGTTAGGCATCGGCCTCCTATCAAGTACACGTATGCAAGGAAGAAATATCAAATATCCAACGTAGAACTGGTAAACTACCAGTCCAGAAGGAGGTCAGTCCTTGTTGCTCATTTTGCCTACTTCCTGTCCGTGTATGTGTTTTGATACTCTCAGTTATGCAGTAAATAAAATAAAAATTAAATGTATACAGGGTGAGGAGGTGGATTATAGAGGAGTCCTGCACCGAGATGGCTCTGTTCTTATGTCTGTGTTCTTGGATCAGTTGAAGGTATATTTTTAGTACATACTATTTTGTTTTACGAATTCTACTTTCGAAAACCATGCATTGGAAGCAATGATTTTTCATTCTCTAATTTTTAC
Organism: Berberis vulgaris; assembly: GCA_963556465.1. NCBI lineage: Eukaryota > Viridiplantae > Streptophyta > Magnoliopsida > Ranunculales > Berberidaceae > Berberis > Berberis vulgaris. Next base: position 34,113,776 of record OY747125.1, on the reverse strand, counting down.
GATATTTCGTTGATAATTTGTTCATCATTGTGATTTTTTTTACCAGAAACCAGAATTCCTGTACAGATCGCTCGCAACAAAGCTTGTGCTCGGCATGCCATTTAAGGTTTATTTGGGTTACCTTTTTCTACAATAGTAACTTGAACGTACTTATTCAATTGTTTTATTGACAACCTGGTTGGTCACAGGATCTAGCAACAGTGGATTCTATCCTTCTCAGGGAGCTTCCACCCCTTGAAGATAGTGATGTGGTACAACCATAATCCTCTCCTGTTTTTTTTTTCACTTTATGGGGACGTGGCTGTTTGTTTTGGCAGGATGGTTGCCAGCATTGCAAGTTATCTGGAATGTCTTGATCACCGTATTTTTTTGTGTTGATCTAGTAGTCTTTGATAGTTTGAGTGCCAAGTGGCTTTTAACTTTGCTGTGGTCCGTGATAGGTCCATCTGCTGCATTTACCTAATGTAGATTTCAAAAATTGTTTTTTACTCTGGGATTGGTTGATTTTTCTATGCAATTGGAAATCCTTAACCCTGTGATCCAGATTCAATATCTTCCACAATGGGTTTAGTAACACTTAAAGAACACATCTTTCACTTGTTTCAGTTCAGGCCCTGATATTGCTTCCTCTTCATCTAAATATAGAGTTTTCTAAAGTACCTGATACTATTCCTCCAAGAGCATAGGTGAAGATCATTACGAATTACCTAAATGTCGTTTTATGTCATTGCAATGGTACTGCTTCTTATCTTTTCTTCCAATCTCCTGTATTTGTAGGCGCAATGCCCACTTGAGGTTGCAAATCTTCGTCCAAGCAGGGATGTAGCTGTTCTAGATTTCTCTTATAAGTTTGGAACTACATTGGTACTGTGCTCAGCTTGAAATTTATCTGATCGCTCCTCTCTTAGCTAGGGTCTCCTAGTTCTATTTTTCATTGTTTGTTGCTTCTACACAGGACAATCCCAAGCTCCGGCTTCCAGCTGTCTTAAATAAATTTATGCAGCATATATCATTAACTGCTGAAGAATTCTTGCCACAGTGGAGGTCACTTTCTGGACCACCTTTGAAGCTACAAGAAGTGGTATGATTCTCCTGCTATTATTGTTTTAGGAATAGTAATTCTCTGTTACCTAAAGCTTTCATCTTCATTTTATCTTCTTTATGCTTCACGGGTGCATCTGCAGCATAGAATCTTAGTTATAATTAGGATTATAGTTTTTTTTCCTCCCCCCACTTATTTTTGTTGAGGACCATGTCTCAAAGTTTATATTTGACTGCCTAAGAACAGGAAATCTCACCTCCAAAAGAGCATGAGTTGATTAAGCAATCGTGACTTCCTTGAGCTGCTATGATTTGCCATGCAGACTCATAGGAGTGGTGCAAACACGTCCTACTATTATTTAATTATTTCACTTGATAATGCACAATTTTTTCAAGGTGTATTAAACTACAGCTACTCAATAACTTTATTCTTTTCACTGTGTGTTGGTAACTACTTACATGGATCTAATGTTCTTTGATCATCTGAAATCGTGATTTGATGGTGCCTAAAATATTTGGGCATAAGACCAAATCTCTGTTAATTATGAACTATGATAGTCACCACAGAGATCTATTTTGTTTGACAATATTATTTACTTGTAACCTCAGCTACCATTAAGCTGGCTAGGCGTGATCAAGGTACTTTCTTCATCAATTGCTGGTATGACTAATCACGTGAGTGTTATTCAAGATGCTATTGGGGAGAAGGTATTGTTTATTGCATACTGTTAGCTTTCGAGTGCTCATTATACTTCCTTGTGTTACATTTGTTTTCAACAATTGGGCTTTGATAGCATAACAAGCCTTTAACATGGCGATGAAAACTTTTTTTTATATGCTTTTACCTGCATCCATTTATATTCAAGTTATGTCATTAACTGAATTATATGCCACTTTTTGTTGACTTAATTATCTTATCTTTGATTCTTATTGTTTTGTTTATTCTTTGAGTTTTCATGTATCTCCAGTTTTTCATGTAATCAAGTTCTTCCCTTACAGAGTGAAAAGCAATCAAGCTGGTGTGGACTTGAAGAGAACAAGGACCCGTGTAGTGATCAATGCTATCTCCGGGGAACTTTTGTCATGTCTAAGTTTAAAATGCATACTTCCATGTTATCACTGTTGAAAATGAAGCTTAAGATCAACAAAATGGTTATGATATACTCTTCAGCGTGTTATAACACCTCCAATTCTAGAGGGTACATCACAAGGAAGGCTAACAAGTAATTTAAGAAGTAGTTTATGTGTCAGTGAACTCCATTATGGTTATGGTTTCCGTAGTCTTCACAGGCACACACATACACACTAATATGCCTGACATAGTGACAATGGCAAAGGTAATTCATACGACTTTCCATGCAGTTTTTTTAAGAGAGTACCGTAAGTTTATCTTATTGTAGCATCTTTGTTAAGTTTTTCTACGGACATTTTGTGTTGTAAATGTTACTTTCAGTCTGCTGATATGTTTGTTGCTGTGATATGTTCAGGGTATTGGAAATGGCATTCCGCTTGGTGCTGTTGTTACAACCCCTGAGATTGCACAGGTCTTGACGCATCGTAGTTACTTCAACACCTTTGGTGGAAATCTCGTATGTACAGCTGCTGGCCATGCAGTTCTGAAAGTAATTGAGAAAAGAAAAGCTCCAGGAGGATGCAATGGACTACACAATGTCGAATTGTAAATGCTGTTGTTTCTGCTGTAATGAATTGTGAATGATCTAAATTTTTGCTGTAATGAATTGTAAATGTTGCTGCTGTAATGAATTGCTTGAAAGTAATTGCTGGAATTTGCTAATCAGAGGTTGTAAATGCTGTTTTTAAATTTAATAAAAAGTCATATTAAATTTTATTTACGTGATGCACGTGCTGAATTATACTTACCTATAAGATGTAATCAAAAGTCATTTGATAGCAAAAAAAAAAAAAAAAAAAAAAATTTGCAACGGTTTAGAACCGTGGCTAAATATTGCAACGGCTCAGAACCGTGGCTATGACTTGCCACCGCTTAGAACCGTGGCTAGGACTGGCCACGGCTTAAAACCGTGGCTAAAAATTTTGCAACGGCTTAGAACCGTGGCTAGGACTTGCCACGGTTTTAAGCCGTGGCTATTACTGGCCACGGCTTAAAACTGTGGCTAACATGTTTGCAACGGTTTATAACCGTGGCTAAATCATCAACCATTCTCGAGCATAAAACCGTTGCTAATATTTTTGCCACGGTTTTTAGCCATTACTGAGGATTTAGCGACGCCTCTACAGCCCACAGTTTTAAGCCGTGCCAATGGGTTACCCCCACGGTTTAAAACCGTTGCTAATGGGCATTTTTGGTGTAGTGTAGTTTCGCGCTTTGGAGGGAGCAGTTTCGCGCTTTGGCGAAAAAAATTGGGGAAAAATAGATTCTCACTCTCTCCACACCTCCTCTTTACAAGCACTGATTCTCGAAGCAGAGAAGAAGAAGAAGGACGAAAGAAGGAGAGGACGATAGAAGAAGAAAAAGAAGAAAGTTTGAGAAGGTAAAAACTCCTTCTTCTTTTTTAGATCTCCTTATTCTTTAGATCTCCTTCTTATTTAGAATTTTCCTTCTCAAACTTTTCTTCTCCTTCTTCTTCTTTAGATCTTGAGAGAACCGAACTGAAGAAGAACATGAAATTGGTTCAGATCTCCTTCCAGGTAAGATCCTTCTTCTTCTTTAGATCTCTTCTTCTTCTTCTTCAGATCTATTTCAAATTTTTTTTTTTCTTTCAGCAAAGCAAAACAGTTTGATTTTTTTTTTGTTGATCTCTTCTTCTTATTTTTTTTTTCTTCTTTCAGCAAAGTAAACCCTAGAACTCACTTTCTTCTTTTCTCCAACTCGATTTCTGAAGAGGAGAAGAAGAAGACTAAGAGAACCACTCAAAACAACAGGTAAGCTATTCAACATTCTCTCATTTCCTGTCTTTGTTCATTGCCTCATTGGATTGTGAACAACATATGGGTGAGATTCTAATTGGGGTGTTGGGGTGTTTGTGTGTTTGGCAGGTGTTGGAGGTCAGGTACATTTCCTCTATGTGATGGAACTCATGTGAAGCACAACAAAGACACTGGAGATAATGTTGGTCCTTTGCTATTGAAGAAGCGGTAGAAGAACTACTTGGTGAGTATTGGGTTTTCTTTAATTTTTTGAGACTTTTGTTAAGCACTAGTGTTTATTATGTACAAGGGAGCATTTCAATTGGAGGGATTTGAGTCTGCTACTATGTATAGACCATCAACATGATTTACTCAATAGTCTTCTTTAGCCATGTCTGTGTGTTTGTATTGTTATGAGCATGATCATTTGGGTATTCTAGCTTAATTAGTTTAAATGTTTTTTAGCTTAATTGCAAAAGAGGTAATGAAACAAAGAAACATATACTCAATTGGCCTCAATAGCAATATGCTGTATCCATGGGTTGGTAAAATTTAAGCTTTAGACTTCGATTTTAATATGAAAAGTGGACTACTCTTAAGATTTAAAATTCATTTTAACTATGAAAATTTGAACAGTGCATATAATTTTATAGCAAGCAAAAGTCATATCTTTTAGTAGATGTCAATAATTGATTATACAAGTCTCTATAATGTGTGTGTAGTTTCTCTCATGATTGCTCTTATGTTTCTGTAGTCTAGATTTGTTCCTCCTGTGAAAACTGTAGAATCAGCCTTTCTACTCACCTTGCAACTCTTTAGGCAACATTTGGTTTTAAGACATTCACTTAGAAGCAGTATTAGTTTTTCAGGAATGAACAATTTACATAGCTGACAATCTGGTTTGGGTTTCAGGTTTCAAAGAAGCAATTTCACTATGATGGATGTGGAGTTTGCAGGTTGAATCCTCTATCCTTGTTCCATACAATGTTTTTTGTAGTAATTATTCAAAATTTGAATAATTTGAAGTTTTTTATCTTATGTTTTTGCTGTTATAGAATCGGAGGCGAAGAGAACTTCATCCACTGCAATAAATGTGGTAAGTAAGCTACTTGAGTGGTCATTCTTCCTAGGTTTCATGTTTTCAGTTCTTGTAAACTAATTGGTGTTGTCTGGCGTGATGATCTCTTCTTCAGAATGTTGTTACGCAAGGTATTCCTTCACTTGAATAATTTATATTTTTGTTTCTTTCGAACTGCTAGATCGACTGATTAGTGCAAAGAATCATCAACACTGAGACAAGTTTGGAAGATAATGAATTTTTAAAAGGTTTTGTCTGCGGATAGAAGATAATGAATTTTTTTTTTCTTCTAGATTTTGTAGTTCAGCTGTCCAAGTGTAAAATTTTATATATTTTCTTATTTTGTTTTAGAGAATTAAGTTGCTTCTTGGATGTTTAAGGTAAGATCTAGTGTCATGTCCTCAGTGTGTGCTAAATTTAGTTGCACTTGATTGTGCTCGTCTTTAGGATGAATTTGATCAGTTCCTTTTGTAAGCTATAATGTGGATTAGTTATGTGTGTTGTTGATTTACCAAATGCAATTTTATTAGGTCTACCTTGAATTCTTATTGATTTCATTCTTTGGATAATGCAGGCCAAACCCTTGAAGTCTTTGAATGGCCAAGTGTGTCAGATCTGTGGAGATACCGTTGGGGTCACTGCCACAGGGGACATATTTGTTGCTTGCAACGAGTGCGCCTTTCCAATTTGCCGGGCCTGTTATGAATATGAAAGAAGAGATGGGAAGCAGTCTTGCCCTCAGTGCAAGACTAGGTACAAAAGACACAAAGGTTGCCCTGTTGTTTTTTACTTATGCCTATTATTAGTTTTGAAGGCATGGCTTTATGCAATTTTGATTTGATAATTTCTGTTCCATTCTGTCTTGCCATCATTTGGTTGAAATCTGATTTCGCTCTACTAAATTTAGTGAGTCCTAGAGTGGACGGAGATGATGATGAGGACGATGTTGATGACTTGGAGAATGAGTTCAACTACAACAATGGGAAAACAATGCGTCCATGGCAAGGAGAAGATGTTGATCTTTCTTTTTCTTCTAGACACGAGTCTCAACCCATTCCACTTCTCACCAATGGACTATCGGTACGTCAGTCAACCAACATGTATCCTTGTATTTGGTAATATCTGCATATGAATGATTGTTATGTTCAGTTTTCTCGTAATTATTATTGGAACCAAGATAGAGACGTTTGTGTTAATGTTAGTCTGTAAGTATCAACTTCTATTGAATTGATGATTTTCCGATTATATTAACTGGTGAGAATTATCTGTGCTACTGCTTGCATTCTAAACCAATGAACCCAAACCCTCGCCTCAATACACCCTGACACTACAGACAAGGGAACTTTATTTTTCATGGTTCTTGCATTTTTCTGCAATCAGTGTTCAAGATTTGAATCTTGATACCAAACTTCAGAATTTTTTTTGTAACTACATGAGCAACTAATTAGTTGGTTTTAAGTAGGTTAATTACATCATCAGTTTTAATTTTTTGAGGTAAGGTAAAAAGTTTTCTGAAAGGAGAGAAAACAGATACGATAAAGACCCAACATCTTGAAGGAGAATACTTGGGCGAGCTTGGAGTCATAGAACTCTGGTTCATTTTTACCAATCACAGTTAGACAATGTGATTGATTTGGTACTGAACATGCAAATACATGGATGTGCATCAGGCATCAACTCTGTTTTGCATGATATTGCAAATTATGTATGTTACTAATAGATTTTCCAATCTTCAGTTTTAGCTTATTTAGCATCCCATACGTCTTAGTACTTTTCTGTTATTATTTATTAATTAATTAATTAATTTTAATTTTCTTTTTTAAATTTTCATGAAAAGTCCAAATAATTGAAGAAGTTGGAATAAGGTTAGTTACTTATCCACACATTCAATTGTATTCAGGTCTCACTATCTGGGGAAATACCTGGGACACCTGACAACCAATCTGTGCGAACTACAAACTCAGGTCCTTTGGGTAATGATGAAAAGCGCGGGCATTCACTTTCTTATATTGATCCAAGCACACTAGGTATTTTGTAAATTTTATGCTCTCAGAACAAGTTTGAAACAAACTTTCTCTGAAACCCATTTACTTATTTGAACATTCTTTTAATAGCGTTTTATGTTAATATGATAACAGTTCCTGTTAGGATTGTGGATCCATCAAAGGATTTGAATTCTTATGGACTTGGAAATGTTGACTGGAAAGAAAGAGTCGAAGGGTGGAAACTTAAACAGGAGAAAAATATGATGCAAGTGAGCAGCAAATACACTGATGGGAAAGGTGACATGGAAGGCACTGGTTCAAATGGGGAAGACCTGCAAATGTAAGAGCTTCACTGTGATATAGTTCAGCTGACGCAGATTTGAGCCTGTGTTGTGTTTTAGAATTTTTTCGTTTCATGAGATCAGTGTGTTTAATATGATCATCTGCTGCAGGCCTGATGATGCTCGTCAACCTTTGAGTTGCATAGTGCCTATTTCTTCTTCCCACCTCACACCTTACCGCATTGCAATCATACTTCGGCTTATCATCTTGGGGTTTTTCTTACAATATTGTGTGACCCACCCAGTTAAGGATGCTTACCCTCTGTGGCTGACATCTGTTATTTGCGAAATTTGGTTCGCTCTGTATTGGCTTCTGGATCAGTTTCCAAAATGGATGCCCATCAACCGTGAAACCTACCTTGATAGACTTGCACTGAGGTTGGTTGACTTGAATTTTCATACTGATGTTTACCATTATTATTATAAGGCTATATATAGTTCCTCTCTTAATATTGATTTTTAATTTGACAGATTTGATAGGGAAGGCGAGCCTTCTCAGTTGGCTCCAGTCGATATTTTTGTTAGTACAGTGGATCCTCTCAAAGAGCCTCCCCTTGTGACAGCTAACACTGTGTTGTCCATACTTTCTGTGGATTATCCTGTTGACAAAGTAATTTATGTGTGCCTGCAATTAATTTATGTTTTATACTTAAAATGCGTGAACTGTGTGCAGAGGCTCTGTATGTGGCTTGTTCAACTGCTAATGGCACTTGATTACTTGCACGTGAGACATATTCTACACCGTAATGTCAAGGTAACTTTTTGTGCTGGAGGCACAACCTATGGTGTTAGTTGTGAAATATTTGAACCTATATGTACTGACAGTGTTCCATGATTCCTCAGTGTTCAAATATTTTCTTGACAAAAGATCAAGACCTACGTCTAGGTAAAAGACTCTTTTATTTTTAAAATGTTCTATCCACTGATTATAATCTATAAGTTTGTTAAACCACCTATTGTGAATGCTTTTTCTCTATGTCGCATGATTGAAGTTTTATTAGATTACTATTTGACTTGCAGGTGATTTTGAACTTGCGAAGATGTTGACTTCAGATGAACTTGCTTGCTCTGTGAGTAATTTCAATGATAAAACTAGTCCTCAAACTAAGACATTTGCATGAATGACTGCGTAAGTAACAAGGACTGTCACTGAAATGCAGGTGGTGGGAACTCCAACCTATATGTGCCCTGAACTTCTCTCTGATATTCCTTATGGTACTAAATTAGATATCTGGTCCTTAGGTACATTACCTTCACTCTACATATGTTTTGCAATGACCTTTTAAGTTGTTTATATGTGGATTTTTTTGCATTCTGCAAGATGTTGTATATATGAAATGACTGCTCTAAAACCTGCATTTAAAGCCTTTGTAAGTTGCTGAAACTCTTTCTTGAAATTCAATAAGTTTGATTGATGACCCAACTTTGTTATTATTGATTATAATAAGCACTTTTTTTTGGTTCAAGGTGTCTCTCCCTAGTTTTGTTGTTGTTGATGTTTGGTTTAGGCTTTTTTATTAAGCAATAAATGAAAGTGATCAAACCCTTAAACCCCATTTTTAATTTCTCTCTCTCACTCACTAAAACCAAGCTCTTCTCTTTTTCTTTACTTCCCTTGTTTGAAACATTTTTGGTACATTTGTGAGAAAAGAGATTAATATATTTGTATTATAAAGAGCTGACGCTTTTGTTGGAAGGAAAATGGGTTTGTTGGATTTGGTGTTTGAAAAAGATGGTAGGAGGAGGTTCATCAAACGCAAAGATAGTGATGCAGGAGGAGGTTCATTGCTGATAACAAAAACTTGATTGATTTCTAGCCTGGCTCGGAATATTCTGTCAAGCAGGAAGCGGTCAAAAGTTCATTCAGGAAGTTTCTAAAGCAAATCAAAGCCAGCAGATATCTCATTCTATGTGGGGACAGGTACAAATAATTGCTTCCTTATTGTCAAAAAAAAAAAAAAAAAAATTGTCCAAAATTTTAGTTGTCGGTTCCCGGAGTGATGGTCATGCATATATCAGTTGCTCCACAGTATTCTATATGGCAGTTTCCAGGTCGTCCATTGGGTATGCATTCAGCAGTTTGGCTTGCTAGTTTAATACCTTCTTATAATTTTCTGCATTGTTGTTTATGCTCTAATTAGCTGTCAACTGTGTATGTTAGACAACCTATCTTTACCATTATTTACTGTCTTTATATTTTAGGGAAGGATCCAGGCAGCTATTATTGGCATGAGAGAGTCAAGGCAACAAAGCGTGAGTTGAACCCAAAGGTTGCTTCTTTACTGCCAAAGATCTATAAGTCCTATGAGTTGTTTATTTCATAGAGACGGTGATCTTCCTCTCATTGTCGCCATTGATTTGCAGCCCATGGCTCCTATTGAGGGTGTTATTCAAGTGCAGGATGATATTACAAATGCTCGGACTGCTGAAGTGGTAATGTGAAATGCTTTTGTACTTCTCACTTTTCTTGCACAGTAAACTATGCAATCATAATATGTTTATGGATTGATGTTATGTCTAGAATCAGTTCTTTGATATCAATTCTGAAATATAAAAGGCTGGCTAATATAATGTAGGGAACTCACAAGCTTCTGCTGGAAGTTCACAAAATAGGTTCATCTTTTTATTTTATTTTTTTAAAATCAATGGACTCCATTTTAAAACTAAGGTAATATAGAAAATTTGAGGCTTCTGATGAGTTCAAATGAGCTTTAGCCACTTTAGAAAAGATGACTCTTATTGGTGCCTTATGTAATGGTAGCACAAGACCAACATGGATATGTCCTTTGATTCCAAATCTAGACAAGGGGTTGTTTCTGTTAAGTAAGTTTTCATGAATATATATATATATTTGAAACAATGTAATATATATATTATGTTACTTAAATGGAATCTCCGAATGTAATATACTTTGGCACTGCATGAAAAGTTGTAAGGAGGATGTTTCAAAAGGCATACCTTGGAGATTTAACATACAAGTGTTTTTGTTTCACAGATTCCTCAGTTTGTTCTTGAAACTGGAGAATCAGAGACTCCAGATAGACGCAAGAAGTTGGTTGCTTGCACTCAACCACGTCGAGTGGCTGCAATGTCTGTTTCCCATCGTGTTGCTGAAGAGATGGATGTAACTATTGGTGAAGAAGTTGGTTATAGCATCCATTTTGAAGATCGCAGCAGTGCTAAGACGGTTCTCAAGTAAGATATTTCTCCTTTCTATTAACTTCATTTCCCCCTCAACTTATTCTTTCTTCTGAAATATTCGTTGCTTCCTTTTCTGCCTATGTTTATACTTATTCTGTATGTGATATGCGTGGCAGGTATTTAACTGATGGTATGCTTTTAAGAGAAGCTATGAATGATCCACTCTTGGAACAATATAAGGTTATAATTCTGGATGAAGCTCATGAAAGGACTTTAGCAACGGATGTTTTGTTTGGACTTTTAAAGGAAGTATTAAGGAACATGCCAGATTTGAAACTGGTGGTTATGAGTGCCACACTTGAGGCTGAGAAGTTCCAGGGTTATTTCAGTGGTGCCCCGCTAATGAAAGTTCCAGGAAGGCTTTTCCCAGTGGAAATTTTCTATACTCAGGAGCCCGAAAGGGATTACCTCGAAGCTGCTATTCGAACAGTTGTCCAGATAGACATGTGTGAACCTGCAGGTGACATACTTGTTTTCCTTACAGGAGAGGAAGAGATTGAAGACGAGTGTAAAAAAATTGCAAAAGAGGTAGGGAACTTGCTTTTAGGGCATCACAACCTTCATGAAAGCATGATTTTTTTGGGCATGTGTTGTTATATGTTACTGTTATATTCTTTTTTTTTTTTGAGTGCATGGCCTTAGAAGGAAATTTGCCTAGTCCTGTCTCTGTGACAGTGCTTGTGCATCTACATGTGCATGCGTGCAGAGTTTATTTTAGGCAATTAGGTTATCATCAGCAGTAGCTTGTCTAGGTCCCATGCCACTGGTTGGAGTGTACCGAAGGAACTTTTGAGTAAAGTGCTGGTGCATTTAGTTGCAGTTTCTCAGTATTCTCTCATGAAGCAAATGGTGTCATCTCGCCTCTATGTCTGCTGACCACCCTGGGCCTCCTCTGTGATAACCATTTCTTTCTTTAGTACCCAATTGCTTTGTCCGGCCTAGGGAGGCTAAAAAAGAAACGGATGAAGTTAAAGCTCAGTTCGGCCACATCGACGGGGATCACTTGACGCTTTTAAATGTATATCACGCGTACAAGCAAAATAGTAAGTCCCAAAATCTGCTATTGTTTACTTCTTCTTTTTTGAGTCTGCATGGTCTAGTGTTCTTCGTTGAAATTGTTCTTCGTCTGATGGACTTTGTTCCACAGGTGTTCGATTGTCGTCTGCATGGTTGTTCTCAAGGCCTAATTACTTCAGTAAGCTGCAGTTGTTATTCTGTTGTTTATCGACTTGAAGTGCTCTGATTCTTTATCATGTAATCAAGTTCTTCTCTTACAGAGTGAAAAGCAATCAAGCTGGTGTGGACTTGAAGAAACAAGGACTAGTGTAGTGATCAATGCTATCTCCGGGTAACTTTTGTCATGTCTAAGTTTAAAATGCATACTTCCATGTTATCACGGTTGAAAATGAAGCTTAAGATCAACAAAATGGTTATGATATACTCTTCAGCATGTTATAACACCTCCAATTCTAGAGGGTACATCACAAAGAAGGCTTACAAGTAATTTAAGAAGTAGTTTTTATGTGTCAGTGAACTCCATTATGGTTATGGTTTCCGCAGTCTTCACAAGCACACACATACACACTAATATGCCTGACATAGTGACAATGGCAAAGGTAATTCATACGACTTTCCATGCAGTTTTTTTAAGAGAGTACCGTAAGTTTATCTTATTGTAGCATATTTGTTAAGTTTTTATACGGACATTTTGTGTTGTAAATGTTACTTTCAGTCTGCTGATATGTTTGTTGCTGTGATATGTTCAGGGTATTGGAAATGGCATTCCGCTTGGTGCTGTTGTTACAACCCCTGAGATTGCACAGTTCTTGACGCATCGTAATTACGTCAACACCTTTGGTGGAAATCCCGTATGTACAGCTGCTGGCCATGCAGTTCTGAAAGTAATTGAGAAAAGAAAAGCTCCAGGAGGATGCAATGGACTACACAATGTCGAATTGTAAATGTTGTTGTTTCTGCTGTAATGAATTGTGAATGATCTAAATTTCTGCTGTAATGAATTGTAAATGTTGCTGCTGTAATGAATTGCTTGAAAGCAATTGCTGAAATTTGCTTATCAGAGGTTGTAAATGTTGTTTTTAAATTTAATAAAAAGTCATTAAATTTTATTTACTTGATGCACGTGCTGAATTATACTTGCCTATAAGATGTAATCAAAAGTCATTTGATAGCAAAAAAAAAATAAAACTGCAATGGCTTAGAACCGTGGCCATAAGTCGCCACGGTTTTAAACCGTGGCCAGTACTCGCCACAGCTTAAAACCCTGGCTAAAATTATTGCCACGGCTTAGAACCGTGGCCATAGGTCGCCACGATTTAAAACCGTGATCAGTACTTGCCACGGCTTAAAACCGTGGCTAGAACTATTGCAACGGCTTATAACCGTGGCCATAACTCGCAACGGTTTTAAGCCGTGGCTATTCCTGGCCACGGCTTAAAATCGTGGCTAACATTTTTGCAATGGTTTAGAACCGTGGCTAAATCATGAACCGTCCTCGAGTATAAAACCGTTGCTAATATGTTTTGCCACGGTTTGTAGCCGTTAATGGGGATTTAGCGACGCCTCTACAGCCCACGGCTCTAAGCCGTGACAATGGGTTACCCCCACGGTTCAAAACCGTTGTCGATGGGTATTTTTGGTGTAGTGAATATGGTACTAAAAATAGCCTAATTATGCGCCTATCAAATTCCCCCACACTTATCTTTTGCTAGTCCTCGAGCAAATCCAAGAAACAATAAATGACTCAATCTTTACTTTCCAACATTTGTCTCAGAGATTTTCAATGGATCATGACATGTTAAAATTCTTTGTAAACACAAGATTAAATCCACACCATTCGAAAATTAATACATGTTCATAGCAATGATATAAAATTTCACAATTAAATCAATCTAAGTGATTGTGAAACTCAAGCGCGTGTCAAGAAGAATTAACCCAAAAATCTCACTGGATGCATTTTTTTTCTTTTTCACTGATTGTTTGGTAAAATCACTCTTCATATTCTAGTTATATGTGAGAGGATTGATGTAAAAGGGAAAAAAATAGCTCACATATGATATAACAAGAAAGAAATGCATTTTCTGACATTTTTTTTTTCAGATATATGATCTCATTGAAGGAATGCTACTACTTGAATGCAAGAACTAGTGACACCATATGCTCATACCTCATTCGAATCTCCACATCGTGACATTGCAAGATACACTCAATCAAAAGGTCTTAATTCAGGTTGTAATGGGGCTAGGGGTCAAGGGAAGAGAAAGAACGAATATGAAATTTTCAAAGGGCTTGAAGAAATGGTGAAAACATGCAATAAGATTATAGACATTAACCTAACATTGTCCTCAATGTTAATAGATTATATCACATGTAATGAAAGATTTAAACGCGGAAAAACAAACTACTAACGAACAAAAGCAAAAAATAACGAAAAGAAAATAAAGGGATAAAGAAAGCAAATCTGATTGGGTTGCCTCCCAAGAAGTGCTTGTTTTAAAGTCGTGCAGTCTGACAAAAAGAAAAAAAATTAATAAAAAGAAAAATTTTAATTAATAAAAAAAACTATTAAGTAATTAACAATTTTACTAATCCCCGGCAACGGCGCCAAAAATTGATGCGCTATTTTAGTAGCACACAACTTAATACCCTACTTTGTGATTGTAGTATAGAATAAGTAGAGATTGTTCTAGACCGGGGATTAGAGGCTTTGTCAATTAACACTAATAATAACTAAAAGACAACTAACAACCTAATTAATTAAATAATGGGGGATTGGATTTTCTAAATTAAACTATGAAAATAACTACGAAAATTACTATAAAGATAATAAAACTAAAGGGATGGCAAAGATGAGAAATTAGCTAAGGGTTTATCACCACACACCAAACATATGCTTATAAATCAATTTTCAATAATCACTTGCTAACTTGTGATTGACAATGCTCAAGACTAACCGTGACCGCACTGCATTATTCTTATTATTTTCCCAAGTTCGTTGAATTAAACTAAGCGTCGTTTTCAAACTATTCTTATCATGCTATCTAAACATGAATCGCAAGTTAAATAACAATCTAAGATCATTAAGTTTTGTGAAAAATATGAACACTGATTAGGCAATTACAAGTATGGTCGACATCATGTTCTTTCCTAGGTTTTGACTTAACCTTACCAACGTTCATTGGTATTTACTACTTGTGAGTACAAGATTATAACTATTAGGTGAAACTCTCCTATACTCTAGCCCCAGATCCTAGCATGCTTACTAAGTTGGCCACCTTAACAAACATACAAAGAAAAATTCTCTATAAAGCAGTTAAGCAAAACACAATCACCAATAGCAAGGAAGATTAAATTCAATTAATTTATAAAGCACATGTTCGGGGCTTCGAATCCACCCCTAACTAAGAGGAGTTTAGCTAGACATATTAATTATGTTCGAATAGCAATACATAATTAAATATCAAACTAAAACTAAGAAAAATAGTTAAGAGATGAGACAAAACACTGTAGACTGATCCGTGGTAGTATTGAGTAGAAGATGGGGTGTGAATAGCGTGATCTCTTCTTTCTCCTTCCTCACTTCGCGATCTGCTTCACTTCTGTTTCCTTTCGATCTCTGTTTGTGAAACAGAGTGAGAGAGATAAGGGGATGACGAGGGACAGCGAGAAAGAGAGGGACTAAGATGGTGGCGTTGTGGAAAGGTTTGGCGAGGTTGCTATTTCGAGATAGAGGGGTTACGGTTTGATGAGGTGTATGGCAATGGTTGGATGATGACTGAGACAGAGATGGGGGTTTATCGATTGGGTTTAGGGTTGATGATGAAGGTTATGGATGTGTTGGGTGTTAGGAAGGAAAAGGAGATGATGGAAGTGTCTAGGGTTCTCTGATTTTCAACAAACAGAGAGATGAAGGCGATGAAGGCTTGATGGACTGTTGCAAGGATGGAGACTGTGGATGGATGGGTTTTGATTGGGTTTGATGGAGGCGAGGTGGATGGCTTGCGTAGGCGATAGAAGCTGTGGATGCTCTCTGCTGCGATGGATGAAGGCTAGATGGCTGGATCGTGAATGTGAGGATTATTGCTGGATGGATGCATGGCTGTGGATTGGTGATGATGGGTGACAGCTTGCTGTGGTTGCAAGCTTGATTGCTCCAGGGCAGGTATCATCCCTTTATAATTGTTTTGTTTCCTTCTTTGCTTGGTTTCCTTGTTTGTGTAGTTTCCTTGTTTGTGCGATTTCCTTGTGCAACTAGTTGCCAATTTGCTTCACTTAGCTTCTATTTTAGAATCTTGTAATTGGAAACCTACACAAACACGAAAATAGCAATTAGTATCATAATTAACAAGTAATTGTTAAAAATATATATTGAAATATGGTACTAAAAATAACCTAATTATGCCCCTATCATGGTGTAGGGTGGATACCACTGCTTCCATATGATGAAGCCACGGCCTTCCCATAATGATGTTGTTGGTGGACGGGGCATCAACTACCATGAACTCTTGGACAAAGTACTTTCATAGTTGTGGCTCTCCTTCCACCACCATTTGATTGATCTTCCCGATGGGGAAGCATTTTTCTTTATTGAATCCAATCATGAGATGGTTGGCGGGTGTTAGATATTTTTCCTATAACTGCATGTTTTAGAATGCACTGAGGAACAAGACATATAGTGAGCTTCTAGTGTCCACCAAGGCTCTCTTTGCCTCACACTTAGCGATAAGGATGGAGATGACCAGAGCGACATTGTGAGGAGATCGAATGTACCCCCTAGAGATCACTCTCCGTGAATGTCAGTAATGGGATCGGGTTGTGAACTCGCACGTGCACCACTTGTCGGTCCTCATATTGAGATCGTTTCCGCATCTCGTTTAGTGTCCTCTTGCGGGACCTGTTTGATTGTTCTCCTTCGGAACCGACCCCGTGGAGGATGTAAATGATGCCATGAGCTTCATTTTAATCTCTTTGACAGCATCCCCTTTTTCTTTGATCGACCATGCCTCCTGTCCCAGCCTAAAAACCCATTTAGCTTTCCTTTCCTAATCCAATACTCGACTTTCTCATCTGAGGTTTCTGCGATGCTCAGTATCATGTCCGCCTTCCTTATGGTAGGCACAATATTTATTGCTGTCGCGCCGAGCAGGGTCTCCTTGCTGCTTAGGCGACCACTTCACCTCTTCCCAATCCTTGATGGAATCTAGGATGCTGGACTGGTATTGAGAGGGGTGACAGACCTGGACTCGATGTAATTCGAGGCCTTCTCCATGAACGGAGGGACCGTGATATTAAACAGCATGTCTGGGTTTGTGGCCCCATTGCGGATGGGGTTGTGTGAGACGTGCCTGTCGGCTCTGAGCATTAGTTCTCTATTGGTCGTGTTTTCGCCTCTTATCCATTGAGAAGTTGTTGGGGAAGCGCAGCTCTCCTGAACATGCTCTCTAGAACTTTCTGGGAAACAGGCCCTTCGCTACTAACGGTCTCCCTCTGCAGGTGGAGGATTCCACTGTTTGAGAGCCTCCGGCGTTTCTGCGATTTGTTGAAGAATCTATGGGTATGTTGCGACCGCTACCGGCGCTAAGCTCTGAGGAGGTTCCTCCCGTGGCGGTGGTGGAATGGGTGGCGCTCTGCCGGATTGAGCGTTCGAATGCTCAACAACATCTCCATTGTTGTGAGACCTTGTTGTCACCATCTCGCTAATTCTCTGGAAAAGGTGGAACTACAATTTTTTCAGGAACTTTGTCATTCCAAACGTCCGGAGCCAAACTGATGTAGTTGATTCTTGCTTTCCTTACTTGCTGCTTACCTAGACCTGCATAGGTAGCAAACGTGAGCCAAAGACCACCAGGTGGTAGCCGATAGCACTCCGATGCTTAAGTTAAATAAGGCTTAGGAGAGGCTTAAAATTGTAAAATGGGATTATGTAGCGTACCTCTAGTTCATCGACCTTATCTCCTTTTTATAGTGAAGGAGTCCTTGTTCGGCTAGGCCTTTGGTGGTGTAGTTTAGGGAAAGTGATCTTAATGTGAAGATCATTTTCTAATTGGGAGTTGTCCAAGTGGGATAGTTTTCCTACACGACATGTGTTCCAAGATCTGCGGGAGAGGTTTCCCTTTCTGAGTGTTTTCCAAGCAAGGAAGTTTCCTTGCTCGACTTAACCTCTGATATATGTTTCCTAATCGGATCCAATGTGTTGTTGGCTTGCCTGTCTTGGGTAGATCTCTCAGATACTTGCCTTAGAGGTCTTACGAGTATTGGGCCTGACCGCGTGACGTGTGGGCTTACTGACTCATTGCAACTCAGAACCGACTGACTAGATTCTGCCAATGATGGGCTTAGTGTTGTCTGGGCCTCGCTGCATTGAGTGTGCAATCGGGCTTGCTTCGTTCTGTTGACGAGATTATCATGACACGTGTACGGTGCTGATTAGAAAACGATTTGATGTATCATCAATGATAATAATAATAATAATAAACAGTGGTTTTGTAGGACCCATCACGAGGACACAACAAACAACCCACTGGGCTAGCTTATGAAGCCTGATAGAAATAAAGCTAATTCCAAAGGCCCAGACAAGGCCCACCTTTAAGGAGGCGTAAGCAGGATCCAAATCTAGGCCCAGACGAATCAAAGCCCACCACATGTTCTCCCATTAAGAAGAAGAACGTTGCACCAAGAAAGAGCCATAGAGGGACCTACACCTCCACGAGCGCATATCCATTAAGAAGGAGACTGTTACAGAAACATCTCCTTCCATTGTGCCTCACATGCTTAAGTCACGCAAAGAGTTAACTACGACCATTATAAAAGGTAAAGGGAACTTTCGACAAAGGTATGCAACTTTAACTGAGTTTTGTCTAGATTTACTTCCTTATTCCAACAGAGTTATTGAATTAAGCATCGGAGTGCCTTCGGCCACCAAAAAGGTGGTCTTTGGCAGTCTAACAGTGGTTTTGCAGGTCAAACTCACAGAAGGACGATTTTTGGACGCATAAGTTTGGCGTCGTCCATGGGAAACAACGAGTTTCCTCTTTCCAAATACAAAACACGCAGGTGACAAAACTCACCACAACCTAACGAAAGATCAACGAGACCATTATAAGGAATGATGCAGTCTACAGATCCACAATCCAGTAATGATCACAACAACTCTCATGCCGACGCATCACTGACCAATGACATAACATCTTGTACCATCTCCATGATGATGCAGGTTGAGACAGACATGGATAAACCTCCACTACTTGAACCAGTTTGCTCTACACCTTCACCCCATCTGCTAGTGATGTACACCCAACTACCAATCTAACTGGCTGGAAGGGGTTTTAAAGAGATTTAATAGAAATGGGAGAGCAAGATGAAGCAAGGGTGCACGAGATGCACCAAGAGATGAACCAACAGTTAACCAAGTTATATTTCGACAAGAACGAACTACTCTAGGCACTATTGGATGAAGATGACCTTGCTGAGATGCACAACGACCCGGATGAACCCTGCTATTTGTTAGCGTCCATCCAAGATTTTGAGGAAGTTAAGCGCACCGTCACATGCACTCGATTTTCAACTTGTGAGCCATTTGACTTATGCGACTTCTTTCTCATTTTTTAGCAAACAGATGATGTTCCTACAAGACATGCACAGTGAGTGACAATGATTTTTTGATCTGTATTGAGACATTTTTGTGGCATGAGCTTATGCACAGGCGTCTTTTCAGGTTTATTGCAACTTTTGGTTCTTTAAGTCACCTTGGTTTGTTTCTGAGTTGGTTCCTCTGTTTTTTGCAAGTTTGTATCATGGCAGGTTTCAAGGTCGATTAATTCAAGTGCACTTCGCCTTATGTTCAGTGACCGGTTCTTGTGTTCATCAGACTATTTTGACTTCAAGCTCGAGGACTGGCTTCTTGAAGTCGGGGAGGTTGATGTAAGCAGATTCTTTTAGTAATACTAGTATTAGTATTATTGTAAATGTGCCTATTAGTAACAACCCATAATAGTTAGGGCATTACTTTCCAATTAGGGTTAGGTTTTTTTTCTTGCAAAAGAAGTTAGAACAATTATAAATAAGGCGTAATTTGTTCATTGTTAAATAGTTTATTGTAAAAAGAGAGTTTATTTTAAAACCTACCCATACTTATTAGTTAACAGACGCTTTTATCGTAGATTTATTTCTATCAATTTTTGTTTTGTCTTTCAATTCTTGTTTAATTGCAATTTTAATTCTATCGCATCTACGTAAATAAGAGCATCTATTATAAGCTAATTTTGATGTCTCCTAAATCTTATAGGATCTCAAGACCCTAGATCTTGACCCAATGTAAGCTATTAAAGTGAGATCTTAAGACCCCCGAGAGCCAAAAGGGGTTAAATGTATTACCTCTGCAAACCTTGTGAAGACAAGCTGGCACTCTTTCAAAAAGTCTAGTGGCTGAGTGGTTGTTATGCAACCACGTCACCAACAACCCTGAATTCTATTCTCTCTTTCTACTTTTTTTTTCACTTTTACACCTTTGGGACTTTTGAGGGTCAACATAATTTATGTGTATACCCTGTTTATGAAAGTAATACAGCCAAGCTTATATGAAACTCCTTATTTATTTATAAGTTTTTTTTTATCACTTAACCCCTCACACCCCAGATGTTGCTGGCTGTGACCTAGTGATACCATCCGCCACTGCTCAACCACTGAGCCATCACACCTTTGGCATTTATAAACTATACATAGACCCTTATATATATATATATATATAAATTGATGCATCCAAAAATCGTCTTTTTGTGAGTTTGACCTGCAAAACCACTGTTAAACTGCCAAAGACCACATTTTTTATGGCCGAAGGCACTCCGATGCTTAAGTCTGTAACTCTGTAACTCTGTTGGAAGAAGGAAATAAATTTGGACAAAACTCAGTTAAAGTTGCATACCTTTGTCGAAAGTTCCCTTTACCTTTTATAATGGTCGTAGTAAACACTCTGCGTGACTTAAGCATGTGAGGCGCAACAGAAGGAGATCATTCTGTAACAGTCTCCTCCTTAATGGAGATGCGCTCGTGGAGGCGTAGGTCCCTCCACGGCTCTTTCTTGCTACAACGTTCTTCTTTTTAATGAGAGAACGCGTGACGAGCTTGGATTTGGGCTTTGATTCGTCTGGGCCTGGATTCGAATCTCGCCTACTCTTCTTTAGAGATTGGCCTATTCCGGGCATCTATAATTATCCTCAAACCTTTTGGATTTTAGGAGCTGGCCTAATGGATCAGACATTGTATTCTCGTGATGGAGCTTTATGCCATGTGTATGGTCGTGATAATCGATCCATTTTGATGTATCACCAGCTACTAGCCCTTTAGTTAGTGGCTATGGTGACATGTCCACTAACTGTGTGACGGTTGGTATGTCGATTGTGTTTATGCGCTGGCCTTGATAACTTTTATTTGCTTGATCGTCTCGGTTACGTCGTTGTCTATTCATTTTCACGCATATTTTTAATGCGCCATTATGTTCCGTATGTCGCTCCATGAGCTGTCTCTTCGTTTCCCAATCCTTAAAAGGTGTTGTGGCTATTTTTATTCTTTATTTACACCATCTGTAGTGTTATTTCTTTTCTTTTACTACCATTTTTTTCTCATTCATTTTCCCCTGCTTATGATGCTTGCTGGCGATATTTTAGTTGGTGATCAGCTTTATGCTTTTGAAGCTCACTTTTCTCCAAACAAAGCCTCTCAGTCTACTTTTGATAGTGTTCGTTCCAACTATTCTTTGTCCGAGAACCTTGAAATCGTTCTTCTTTGCAAAAACGACAGTCTTTGTTGCCCGGGGAAAGGATATATCGCATTGTATCCTCGCATGTTCTATGCCGGCATCTGGTTCCCTATTCTGGTCATATCTAAACTCTTTGGGTATTCCTCCTGCTCAAATGGTGTCGAACGGCTGGAGGGTCATGGTTGTTACGTATTTTAGGGTCATTCTTTTTGGTATTTCCTTAACACCTCGAATCTAGCATTCCTTGGTTGGGTTAACGGAAGAAAATATTGCAGGTATATTCCATTCATAGATGTTTCCAGTAATACCCGCAATACTTTGGTCAGATTTATGCTCACTACGACGAGCAGATGCCATCATGACCATGTTTTGCGTTACTTCGATAATATTTTCTTTCGTTAATCCATTTATATTCCATTCATAGATGTTTCCAGTAGAAAATGAACCGAATGTATGAAGGTGTTTTTCGTCATATTGCATATCAGGAAGGGTCGGCCTAGGATAGAAATTACTAGTTGTTGGCAAAGGATTTTTATTCTGATTAGTTCTAGAATATTAATACTGATTGGATTTGCTTCGAATCTATCAAAAGATTGAATTCTATCCAATTCAGACATAATATCTGGTTCATCAGGATAATCAGAATCTTCTGATCCAGCAGGATGAGAAAGTGTGTTGATTTGTTTTTTTGATGATGAAGGGTCTTTTAGGACCGGTGTAGCTTGAAGCTTTAAAGCAGCAAGCTTACGGTTGATTTCATCAACAATTTGGGGTGGAGTAGAAAGAACATCATGCTCAATCATTGTAGGATTAAAATATGTAATTGGTTTAGAATTTGTAACTGGAGGAGGTTCTTGAATAGAAGAACTATTCAATTGTTGACCAATTTCATTTAACAAAACATTTGTGTAATTGTTTTGTTCAATGATCTTGATAATTCCCTTTGAATCCGTAAGGGAAATAGGATATTTGAAAGGAGAGGCTATAATAGTCTGTCCTTGAGTTTGTATATGAATTTCTTATAAAGGATGCAAGACTGATTCAACAACAGAGTTGTTTTTCAGATGCCAAGGTTTAGAAGAGTTTCTGACAACATTGATTTTGGGAAGATAAACAGATTCATACCATTCAAGGAATGACATGTTTTCTCTTATTTCTTCACAAAATTGATAGAACATTTTTCCCAAAAGTACCCGTTGATCCGGAGTGGTTTGGGCATAAAATGTTGCTCTTTTGTCAGAATTGGAATTTTTTAAAAATTCTTGTTTGATTTTTTGTTTGTCTAAACTAAATTCTGATGACAGAACATTCAACTGTGCAGGGTTTCCCATCTCAGATTGAGTTGGAAATCTTTCAGAAGGATGATCTATAGGATGATTGTAAATTGGTTGAAGAATCTATGGATGGTAAGGGTTAGATCTTAGATTTGCAAGATCTAAGTGCGGGAGAACTTTTGGAGTTGGAGTTCTTGGGATGTGAGTAGGAGCAGTTCTGAAAGATGATTCAAATCTTCTCTTGATTGGAAATCTAGAGGTTGTAATCTAATTTTTCGAGACTCAGAGAACTGTAATTCTACAATTCCATCTTCAAGTGTAAGAACTTGACTGAGTTGACAAGGAAGAGGTCGTCTAGGGGTTGATTGTACTTGCCAAGTTACTAGAAGAGTAACTTGATTCCAGTGAATTATTTTTGGGACAATCACACTAGTTTTATCTTTGTTTGCCTGAAACAGGATGGTGTATCCTTTTTTAGACTCGAGCAAAGCTTTAGGACTCAGTTGAGTCTTCATTGTTTTGTACGTGATTTTCTAAATGAGCGCCAAAGGTTCAGATCCTGGCATCATATCGAAACCAGAGGTCTGAATATTCAGTGTGAGTGTTTCAAGGAGGTCCTTGAGTGACACCGAGAAATTGGGGTAACAATCAAAATAGACTATACCCATGGCTAAGGTGGATTCTGCAATTCCAAGCAGAGAATCCTCATATATATTGTGTCTGCAATCGCGAAGAGCGATAAGAGCACATGTATCTAATCATGTTCTAGTAAGAGGTTTAATTCCTACTTGGATTAGACCAATATGGATATACTTGTAATCTTGTTTTTGTAAAAACTGAAGAGTGTTTGTAGAAAACAATTGTTTGGATTCTAAAGATCCATTGAGATATGCCGTTTGCTCAACGATATCGATCAGATCTTCAGATTTTTTAGAAAAGATTTATTTGGAAATCTCATAAATATGTTTGTAAGGAACTTCTGGTATTGACCATTTTTTAAAATTGTGTTCAACTTCTGGAATTCTACATTCCATTCTATGTTGTAAATCCGAGTTTCTTTGTCTTGAGCTAGAAGCTCGGGTAAATTTTGAAAGCAAAGACATTTTCACTGTTTCAAAGAGGTTGAAGGATGAGGAACACTATACTCGGACCACCTACGACTAAACCACCGGTATGGGACCACTTAACCTGACCACTGTGCAAACTGAGCGACTTATAGAGGGTTTCCAACGGCTGACCAACGTCATCAACGGCTGAGCAATAGTACCTAGGACTCACAACACCTACTTTGCTCTGATACCAATAAAATTCCCAGGCTCTTGACAGAAGAAGAAGAAGAAGAAACAACAAATTTAAGAATAATAACGGAGATAAAAAGACAAGAAGAGATACATAAATAAAATAAGAAAATAAAAGATTAAACAATAAAGAATTTCTTGATTCATCTGACTGTTCAGGGAAACGGTGCCGATATTGGATCTTATCCCATTATAATGAGATGTTTCACCAAATCAGTTATCAGAATCAAAAGTATACAGAAGTAATAGGAAACATGAAAATAAGTAAACAAAACTTTATTTTATGAAAATAGTACTTATAGGAGAGAAGGAAGATTTCAGAGATGAACACTCGAGAGTTACATTCTTCGATAGGTCCTATCTTATGAGGACTTACACCCATGCTTATATAGAAAGAAAAGAAATACAATAATTGAGAAGATAAGCTTCTCGTAGCTAATGGAGAGCCGGTGGTTGAAATGGACATTTTGTCCTTTGTAATTATGGAGGTGGAGACGAGACGTCATTGTAGTTGGTGAGGTGTCTCATGCTTTTGGACTTTTGTAGTTGGTGTGGGAACTGTTGATTCACGCGTTGGCAAGATGCTATCGGTTAGCCGAAAGAATTTTTGTTTTGTAGTGGAGCTGACAGATGCCTTTGTATCTTTGTAATTATTGTTTCTAGAATCATGATGATTCATAGACACAATAATTTTTTTGTAGGGTCAAACTTATGCAAGTGGCGAGAAGATGCCATAGCAGTCGTCTTCATTGAGTGAAATTATTGGTTCATCGACTTCATCTGAGTCTTCTGCACAGATTTTTGACATTGTTTCCAATAGCTGAGCTTTTGTTGGTTTTCCTTGAAGATGCTTCTTGATATGTTGTCGAAGAAGTTTTGCTGGAGAAGGAACTTGGATTGGATTCACCAAGGGCTGAGCAGGGGACTGATCTTTGCCTGAAAAGAACCTGGTGACGGCTTCCTTTGTAACATGGGACTAGTTGAATGTTGACCACCATTTGACTTTAGATCGACGACAAAACCATAAAGGAGCTTGGCCCGATTGTCTTGGAGCTGAAAGAGTTGTGACGACAGAGTCTCAACAACAAATCTAGGAGAGATTGAACTTAACAAAAAACCAAAATGGCAATACCTGTTGAGGTACTGGAATTAGCGGATTAAACTTTGATTTAAAAACTTGCCATCCTTCATTGATTGCAGGAGGTAAGATTTCTTAAATTGGACCAAAATGATTCCACCAGGAGTGTTGGAACCAGAGAGGAACAGACTTTTGATTGAATTTTTTGCAGAAAAGAAAGAACCATGAATGATCACAGTTCTGGTAAAAGAGAAAGAAAGCTTTGGACCAAGCTTGCTTATAATCTAGATAATTGTAAAATGCAGGAAGGTAATTGACCAAAAAGTTATTATGGAAACGAGGGTGTTGTTTCCAATCATCTTCAGACAAAACCTTAAGGATTTGACATTTGGAATGGGAAATCTTCTCAGGATGAGAAAGATCTTTGTGATGAGTGATCATTACTGAATTAGTGTCGACCAGTATGAACTCATAGAATTCTTGAGTTTTGAGGATATCAGGTTCCTCAAAAAGGGCATTTGCATTGAAAAGATTCTTTGCAATGGAATGAAGATCTTTTGTAAGGGAAAAGAAACATGGTTCGATCATTGTGATCGGGTCCAAACATGCTTTTGTAAGGTAAGGATTTGGAGGAGGAATTTGGGGTTTTTGGAAACTTGTCATTGCGGAACTTGATTCTTCTGCTGTTGACAAAGGCTGATAAGGATTTGTAAGGGACAATGCATAAGAAAGAGGGGTTTTTTGCTGTGAAGTAGAAGACTTCATAGTATATTGGGCTTTGGTTTGTGACTTTGGAGCAGGAGAAGGTTTGGAAGAAGAAGAGGATTGAGAACTCATCTTTGTAAGAATTCTCTTGTCAGAAAATCTGCAAGAGAGTTATCTGCGCCTTTTATATATTCAATTTTGAAATCAAAAGCTGACAAAAGACCTTGCCAGTGAGTGAAAATCTATTTGGAAACGAGATTTAAAACATCTTTAGTTAAAATCTCTTTGGCAGATTTGTAATCAACTTGAAGTAAAAACTTTTGATTTATTAAATCATCTTGAAATTTCATAATACATAAAACAATTGATAAAATTTCTTTTTTGATAGTAGAATAATTGATTTGGGAAGTGTTCCAAATACCAGATGGTAACGGACCAATTGTACAATGGTAGACTCAGGTAAATGCTGTTTGAGAATACCGCCATAGCCAAAATTAGATGCATCTGTTTGGACAATTTTGAAGGCTAAAGGATTTGAGATGCCGAGACAAGGAAAATTCTTGACTTGGGCTTTGACTTGACGAACTATTTGAGTATGAACATGAGTCCATGGGCTTGGGTTAGATTTAAGTCTTTCAAACAAGGGCTTGAGAATAACTCTAAGATTTTTGTAAAAGTCTGCAACATAATTTAGAGATCCTAAAAAATGTTGTAATTGAGTTTTGTCTTTGATCTCATCAGGAAATTTATCAGCAAAATCAATTGCCCTAGAGATAGGTGTAATCATTCCATGATGGATTTTGTGCCCTAAAAATCTGACATTTGTTTGAAAAAGATCAATTTTGGTTGGAGAAAGGACCAAACCATTCTTTGATGATTTTGTAAAATTGATACAAGTGTTTCCAGTGATCATCAATGGAATTGGAAAAAACGAGTATATCATCGATATACACGATTGAGAAATGAGAAAAATGTGTGAAAATATCATTCATGATATTTTAGAATTCACTTGGGGCATTCTTAAGGCCGAATGACATGACAGTCCATTCATAATGACCAAAGGGAACATTGAAAGTAGTTTTGTAATGATCATGAGGATGGATCTGGATTTTCCAAAATCCAGATTTGAAATCGAATTTAGAGAAAACTTTTGCAGAGTTTAATCTCTTAATAAGATCAATGACAATGAGAAAGACTTAAAAAAACCTTACATGTCCGAAGGTCAAGATGTTATGTTGACTCTAGCTTGGAAAAGTGATAAGAGAAGAGGAGAAGACATTAGTGAGCTTTGATGGGAACTGTTTTAGGGAGAATGAGAAGACATCGATTGAGCTTCAAATGGAAGGGAACTGTGTTAAGATCCTATTAAGTAATTAGTCTTTCGACACTTGATAGTTTTGGTTTTTGAAGAGTATTGGTTGATTCTTAACAATTGGTATAAGCCAAAACCACGTCCAAGGTTTGATTCTTGGGAGCGGCGACCTAGAGGCTAGATTAAGACAACTTGGCATTATGTATGAGCACAATGCCAAGTTGTTGAATATTGGTAGGTGAGTGAAGCTATCAAACGGAAGAAGGCTACCGTCGGGCCAGTGTTGATGGAGTAGTTTGACGAGGACGTCGACTTTGAAAGTGTAGTGGAATGTTAAGATTCTTGTTAAATAATTCGCCTTCTGCTCCTTAACAGCTTGGGCTTTTGAGGATTATTGGTTGGTTGTTAACCAACATTTTCGAAACGAGAGGGATATGGATGATTGATTTTGGATGTAGCATACGTGAGATATTCAATTGACTTTGCCACAAGTACATCGGCTGAGAGAGCTGGAGTTGTTCCCCTTTCTACTTCTACCACATAGTATTAAACATTACTTTAGTAATTACTAAATCATTTGAAAATAATTTAGACCCCAAGGGCGTGGAATTAACTTAGTGCTAATCAAGGATTGTGATTTCATTTTTTGAATAAATTTCGGTCTTTTGATTTTAAGAAATATTTCAAAAAATATTTCGTTCCATGTAGAAAAAAACAAAAAATTTCGAGATTATGTCAAACATATATGAATATGTGACAAGTAAGATATAAACAAATTAACCTAATAAATAAATTAAATATATATTAAATGAAGCATAAGTACACAAGTATCCCTATAGATAATTTTCTTCATAGTTTTTGGGTTTCACACACGAAAATATCGAAATCTACAAAATATGAAAAATTTCAGCCGAAAAATTGTAATTTGCTTCATAACTTTTTGGGTTTTATATCAAATGCCAAAATTTACAAAAATAAAAAAAAAACATAAAATACCTTTAAATAAATAATCAAAATAATGTACTTTTCCTAAAATTTCACTAAATCACAATTCTCGGTGGTTATTTTTCTTTTAAAAATTCTAGGGGTCGAGGGAGGGAGGGAGGAAAAGGGATACATCCCTCTCGAGATAAGCAACAGCGTTTATCTCGAGAGGGATGGGTGCATCCCTCGCCCCCCTAGAAGGGCTCTGTTTCTTTTTAACCCAGAACCCAAGAGTTGCTTGAAAATCGAAACGTCGGAACCAGAACCTAGAGGCAAAGACATGGTACCGCCTCTTAACCAAACCCGGCTGAACCGACCGCCTCTTTACCAAACCCGGCTGAACCGACTGGTCAGCAGAAAGAGAGATTGAGAGAGAAATCGTAAAAGTTACACGTCACTGGATCCAAATCAACGGTAGAGAATTCATTAGACAACACTGGGTATTGATATCAACGGCCACCAATCCCACAAAGACTTGTACATAAAACCAGAGTGTTCTTTGGGTTACAATGACAATGTTAAGTCTTTCGCTCTGAAATCATCTATATTAAATATTGGATTGGATAGAGCTCCAATTTGCTTTTGTTGAAGTTGAAGGAAAACAAGAGATCTTTGTTGGTGGTTTTTAAGTTGAAATTTATCGTTCAATTCATCATCATCATCATCTTCGCTTGGACCTTGCCATGTCTTCTCCTGCCGAGTAATTTACTGCTCTCTCTCTCTCTCATTCTAATTAGAAAGTTTCATCAATTACTTATTGTTGTAGAAATTATGCATGTTATCTACTTCACTTGATCATCACATTTCTGATGGAATTTTTAGGGTTTGGTGTGAAATTTTGGTTTGAGGTTGCTTGTTGATTTCATATTTTGATTCGAATATTGCCTGGGAAACCCAAACAGCACAATACCAAATTATTGTTAAGCGTTTTAGTTTGAAATCAGTGTCTCATGGGATCAAAATTAATATGCATAAGGGCAATGCAATTGACAAAATCAAGCTAGCAACCAACAATCACTAGACTTACGTGGTGGATCGCCAAAAGCTAATGTCCATTGCGATTTGGGAGCAAAGATTTTATCCCCTAACGTATCATAAAAAGCTTCTGATCACTCTCAAACCAATCTCGTGCATCACTGATTACAGGATTGAAACCTAAAAGACAAACCCAATGCGAAACTTCACATAAGAGATGTCCCAATTCCCAAAAAACCCAATCTATACCAAAACATTGCTAGGGAGGCAGATAGTAGACTGAAAATAGCAAAGTTTATGAGTTCAGAAACAATAGAACTGCTCCCACTCATTACTCGTAACCTAATTAGAACAAGGAACACACTTTGGGTAATTTTGAGCATGTCTAACACAGACTGAGCCATAATCAAGAAAGAAACACCACATATCTCCATCTGTAAAAACATCTTGATCTAATTATCATGATTTTCCATATTGGAAAGAAAATTTGTGCCGTATAACCAAGCAAATGAGCGCCTCATCAAATGCGCACACCCACTAGTGACCTAAGCCCAAAAGTGATGAATTTTACCAAAATATGTTTTTAATGTTTTTTTTTTATAATTTGTATGTGTACATGTAGGTAGTTGTTCTTTCCAAAATCTTAGATCCAAGTGTGTTGATAGGTTGAAAACAAAGACAGCCAAATAGATTTTTCCCCTATAGGACATTCAAGTTCTTATTCTCTCCTATAATTTTTTCTTAAAATTACTTAAAACTATCTCAGCCAATTAATTATTACAAAAGTGTAGCAGCCACGTTGTATGCTGAATGCATGTTGGAATTTTTCATTGTCACTTCATATTTGATTATTTGATTTTTGAAAGCTTTGTATGTTCTTCATTTCCTTAACTGTTGAAGGAAAGAAACTATCTATGTTCATGAAGATTAATCTTGTATTGGCTTATTTTTAATACCCATCTTAATCCCTTGTTTACTTTGTTTCAGATTCTATAATTCACTTCCTCCAATAAGCAAGGCTTATGGTACCATATGTTTGTTGACCACTGCAGTATCACAATTGGGGTTGCTTGGGCCTGTACATATTGCATTGCTATATGAGCTGGTGTTTAAACGCTTTCAGGTTTGTTTTTAGTAACTCTTGAGGTTTCAATTGTTTTTGGGAACATCCAATATGGAAATGGTTATTTGGTTATATGTTTGATAAGTGGTCATAGGTTAGTCACATGGTTTTGTCATGTTAATAATTGAAAAGCGAATTGCAAATAAGAAGATTAGATCAGTTAATTTCAGGAGTGGAATTGATGATTGATAAGGAAGGATATTGTAAGCTTTACTCTGAAATTTTTATATGGAAACATTTATATGCACTAAAAGAATTATGAATATGCCCTACTTTACTCTGAAATTTTTGAGTTGAGTGAGGAAGAAACATGATTTGGTGTAGGGATTTGAAGCTAATTGATGATTATTTGGTTTAGGGTTTTGCACCGTGCAACCTGCATCACGTTCCTTTGTCTAGCAAAACTATTAAACATGCAAAACTAAAACATTGCATGAAATATCATCAAAGGAGTTAGATATTCTAATAGAACTAGGGAACAATAATTGAAATAAAAGAACAATACTCGAAATAATGGTGCAATAATCGAAATAACTATGATAAAAAACTAAAAAAAAACTATGAAATCTATTGTTCTTTCAATCATCAAATAAATAACAATGAACAACCATTGCCTTATTTATAATTATCCTAACTTATTTTGTTAGCTAATCGACCTAACCCTAATTGGCTAATACTGCACTAACTACTATTTTGGACTCTTAATTAGGCCAATTATTTCTAATACGAATATGATGTAATTTGGATATTTATTAATATTAACAATAGTAGTATTTTAACAATATTAGTCATTTTAGGGTTCTCACATTGGTTTCCTATTGGGTTTAGGGTTTGATTTAGAAGGTAGGTTAATTATTAATAGGAGCCTAGGTTGCCCATTATTACTCGGTTGATTGAATAAAAATTATTTGTTTTTTAGTTTATTTTGTTTGTTGTCAATTTCCTTTATTTAGTAGTTCGTCATCAATTAGTATCAGAGCCAAACGATTCTATCTGGTTTGATTTGAGGGTTTGATTTAGAAGGTAGGTTAATTATTAATAGGGTCCTAGGTTGCCCATTATTACTCGGTTGATTGAATAAAAGTTATTTATTTTTTAGTTTATTTCGTTTGTTGTCAATTTCGTTTATTTAGTAGTTCGCCATCAATTAGTATTAGAGCCAAACGATTCTATCTAGTTTGATTTGATAAAAAAAGGTTCGAAAGAAGATGACAGACGAATAATTTGTGAAGATCATGCACGGAGAGTTTGTGAAGCATATGCACCTGATGTTCGCATAATTGAAGGCAGAATTGAAGGAAAGATTGAGGGCAGTCTTTGCACAATTTAGGGAAGGCATGGATACGATAGATCCAAACAACTCCATCACCACCGCAATCGGCAGTGTTGCAAGGGCCCACATCTAGCACTGTCGACGGTGGCGAAAGTCCCCTCCTCTGTTCCAGTCACACAAAACTCCAATGTTCCTTCCACCCAAGTTGATCAACAGAGCTTTCCTTTCCTCCGCCAACCTACGTCGCACACATGGTTTTCCTTCTTCCTTCAGTGATCGACACAACCACCACCTAGCTGATCGATCCTAACAGCCCCAACCCCTGTTTCGATCAACCAAAAATTCCCCTTTTATAGTTGATGATCTAACCCACAACATCGATCGAACGAACCAACCTTCTGGATCGATCGTCGACCAAGCATACTCCATCCATAGAGTCGGTCGATCAATGATGTTTTTTCGCCGGGTCCTCCAGTCGATCATCTCATCGCCACCTTTGCTCGTCATGGAAACCCCCTCCCTGCTTGAAATCCTCCATCGCAGCCCCTCCTACAACGCATCGGATTGCAGCCCACACCACTCCCTCCATGCATTTGTTCATGAAAAGGAAGGTGAAATTTTCAACTTAGTCCCTCCTAGTTTCACTTCAATCCTTGGTCAAAATATTTTTTAAAGTCGTGTAGCTATTTACATCACTTGTTGGTACTACCACACGTGTTTGCTCATGCCACTATTTGCAGCCACCGCATTGAATATGCACTACCACATGTTGTTTCTCATCAAGTTGTTTACCCCCACTGGCCTGCACCCTTGATACCGCAGGACATTTTCAGATCCAATTTGGGATAATTTTGTCGTTCATTTTGGTGAAAGTAAGTGCGCAATTTGTGCGCACTATTCAATTCATGCAGTTTGCATGCAATATTCAATTCATGAAGTGAGTTTCTTGTGCAATAGCGATTCATTGCAGACACTATTTTTGAAGCCTATTCTTGATTTGATTGTTGATGCTCCCATTAATAACAAAGGAAAGGTTCGAGGTCATCGTCTACTTGGACACTTCACCATCTGTTGTTATTTGTGCTCCTGTGACTTTCTTGGCTTCAAGCCTGAGGAGCTTTTTCAACTCGGGGAGGTTGATGTAATTTAGATATTTATTAATGTTAACAATAGTAGTATGTTAGCAATATTAGACGTTCTATTATATTTGTAATAGAGATTCCAATTATGATTCTCACATTGGTTTCTGTTAGGTTTAATATTTGATTTAGAAGGCAGGTTGATTATAAATAGGGACGCAGGTTGCCCATCATTACTTGGTTGATTGAATAAAAGTTATTTGTTTATTAGTTAATTTTGTTTATTGTTAATTTCGTTTATTGCAATTTCGTTTATTTACTAGTTTGAATCTATCAGAATATTGCTAACCTAACTCGTAATATTGCTAATACTATTTCCATCATATTCCCCGGGTTGAAGAAGCTCATCCTCGATCATGAAGTCGAAGGAGTCAAACGAGCACAAACAACTGGTGAATGAACACTAGGCAAATTGCACTCAAAGTAGTCGACCACGAACCTTGCCACGATACACACTTGCTCGCACTAAAATAATCACATCAGTTATCCAACATGTCAAAATAGGCCAAATACCATCCACAAACTCTACCTTGGTAACATCTCGCAATGGCAAATGGAATGGATCCAAATAAGGAACATAATCCATATATCAACAATCTGCACAAACTTCTACACACCTCTTCTCATTAGCTCTCTCCTTGAAGGACTCCCAATATGGGTCATTGTAAACTTCATTGCTAATTGCATGTGCCTCTATGGGAACCTCAACATCTTTTTGACAAAAAATAGGGAAAAAATCGCACGAGTCAAATGGCCCACATGTCGGAAATTGAGTTGAAGGGGGTGATGTTGAAAACAGGCCTGTGTGTTGGTGGTTGTGCTGGCCGAAGGTGATGACGGGGTGGTGGATCAGATAGTGACGGCGGGGTTGCTCTGGTGATTTCCAACAGATCTGAAACATTTCAGAGAGTGGTGGTGTTGGTGTTGGGTGGTTGGACTCCAGTAATGGCGAGGGCGGTGGTGGCAGGTTAGAAACTGTGCATTGGTGCTGAACTTCGATGGCAGGTTTGACAAATTCTTTGCCCATTTTCTTATCGCTTTTCTTAAATTCTAATCAATCTTCGTCTTTTTCTTCCTTCGAACCTTTTTTTTAAAATCAAACCAAATAACTATAATCGTTTATGCTCTATACCAAATGATAGAAGTACAAAATAATAATCGAAATAAAAGAACAATACTAGAAATAACGGAACAATAATGAAAATAACTATGATAAAAAGCTAAGGAAAATAACTAAGAAATCAACGATTTTTTCAATCAACTGAATAACAATGAAAAACCCTTGCCTTATTTATAGTTATCTTAACTTATTTGGCAAGCTAATTGACCTAACCATAATTGGCTAATAATGCCGTAACTACTATTTTGAGCTCTTACTTAATTAGGCCCAATTATTTCTAATACTAATATTGCTAATAAAGCTTACATCATATTCACATTTTGCACCAATCCCATCCATTTTAACTTAGACTCATCAATTACCTATGTTGTTGGGCATTTATAGCCACGTATTTTGAACTTTTGTTAGAGTCTGGTTGAAAGCATTTACATTTGTTTTTCAAACTTTGTTGACGAAGTTTGACTTTGTGTTTGAGCTTATTTCAGGCTTAATAAGTCTCTCAAATTCTAAGGCATATAGTGTCATTAGGTTTCAATGCTTTACACTTCAAATGCCTATCTTTGAGCTTAACTATTGTATACAAGTTGTACTGGTATAGTACGCGGACAATCGGTTCCTTATGTTAGTACAAATCTATTTCACCTGTAAATCTAAATAGAGTACACATTTCTTTCATCTTTTAAAATCCTGTTTTTCACTAATTATCTCCCAAATTATGTTTTTCACTAATTATCTCCCAAATTTATGTTAGGCAACTAACTTTCCACCCAAGTTATTGGCTATCTCTTCTGATTATCTCCCAAATTTATATTAGGCAGCTAACTTTTCACCCAAGTTCTTGGCTATTTCTTCTAGGGGTGGGTCGGCCCGGTTAATTGGATCGTAGAGCCCAAATCGAGGATCGGACCGAACTTTTATAGCCCAAGCCAGGCCCGGATACCCCGGTTAATCGGGCTTTCGGTTAATCGAAATTCAGGGTTGGTTCGGGCTGGTCTCGGTCAAGCCAAAATTTTCAGCCCAATTGTTTTGAGTCTAATGTTTTTCAGCCCAAAATTTTCTTTCTTTTTCTTTCAATTCCAGTTTTTTTTTTCAGTGCGGTTACTGCTGAATATTCTTTTTTTTTTTTTTTCCAAATTACACAAAACAGATCCAAACGCACATACCTTTCAAATACAAAACACATTATAAATACAAAACACATTACAAATACAAACACACAAAACTTTCAATTACAGATCCAAACACACACCTTTCAAATACAAAACACATTACAAATACAAGACACCTTAGAAATACAAACACACCAACTTTACAAATCCAAGCACAAAACACCTTACAGTATTATGCAAAATACAAAACTAAAACCCATTGTTGCCCTCATATCCATGCTGCTCCATCTTCGATCATCCAATGTCGACTTTATAATATGGCAAATAAGCTAACAACCTGAAAATAAACAACAAAGAGAAATTATTTGTAAAAAAAATACTATCTAAAGTGACTGAAACTATCTATTTCTAAACAGGTGAACTAATTTGCAATTAATTGAAAGGTCAAACCAAACAAAACCATAAATGTATCAACAAGGATTGCATGTGCAGGTAGAAAATGGTTAAACAAAATCACCAAACACCATGGTATTTGAATAGAAGAGAAGACAAGTGGTAGGTGGTGGATTTGCAGGAGGCTTCTTAATCTGCGTAGAGAAGAGAGTGATTGCAAGAGGAAGAATAGGCGTCTTGATCTTCTTGGTCTGTGTCTCTTTCTTTGTGAATGAAACCCTAGAGAAAAATACATTATATATAGTTTATACTCGGGCCAGGCCGGTTATTCGCGGGTTCTAGAAATGTGAACCGACAATCGGATCGAACACTACGGGTCAAGCCGGGCTTTGGATTGACTATTAAAATAACATTAAGAAAACCGAATCGAATCTTCTCGCTCGGTCTGGTTCACGGTTCGGGTCTGTTTTTCGATTTTAAATGCCCACCCCTAATCTCTTCTGTAGCACTATTCCTTGACTCATTATCCCATCAACAAACCCTTTGTTGTTGTTCAGAACCACTATCCTTAGCAGTTTAGCACGACCACTATCCTTAGCAACTTGACCAACGACTAACGACTGTTGTGTTATGTTCATAAAGTAGACTTTGATATTATTATCCTTGAGAATAAGAGGTCATACTTCTTTGCTGCAAAAATACTCTTTGTACACTTTTTTTATGTGAACATCACTTCCGATTTTCATTTGATTCCCACTTGCATTCCAAAGTGGAGTTGGCAAGTGTGAAAGACCTCGTCATGGAATACTCAATATCCATAACGTTATTGTTTATCTTCTTTGCATTCATGAAATCACTGTTATCCTGAAGCGATATGGTGTGGCACAAGGAGCCCAAGAAAGTTGCTTCCTCTTCTTCTCCACCAAATTATCCCTAGCCAATTTGTATTTTGATGAACTATTAGTAAAACTAAAATCACAATATTTCCCCCAAAATATTCTGTAAAATCACCTAGAAGTTTAAACAATAGCACGTGATCTTTAACAAAATCCATGTAATAATGGTTGACACATGTTGAGAAATGAAAAACTGGATGCAACTCATAATTTTTTTTTAGGGATTTGTACCTTTTGGCCCCATTTTGTTTTTCATGATCATACTTATGTGCCATTAGCCCATTACAAGTCATATTTTAGTGTGAGAGAATAAAACTTGCGGAATAAATGAAAATTGAAAGATAATGCAGAATTGAAATAAAATAAGCGCACGATAAAGTAAATCAACAATAAACAAAATAAATTATTTTCATCAATCAACTAACTAGCAATGGGTTGTCTATGCCTTATTTGTAACTAACCTAACTTGTAAAACAAACCCTAAACCTAATAGGAAACAATGTTCTAATAATAATAGAATTTTTAATATGCCTAAAATACTATTATTGTTATATTACTAAATATCCTAATTACATCAACCTTCCCAGGCCAAGAAAGTCATATGTGCACAAACAACAGAATATGAAGTGTCCTAGTAGAAGTCGACCTTTAACCCTTCCTTTGTAGTTTTGAATTAAAATATTGTTCACATGGACTTGAATAAAATTTGCATCAAGTGTTGTTTTGAAAATTTTCAACTAACTAACAATGTGCATAGGCAACCCATTGTTAGTTAACTTGTAAAACAAACCCTAAACCTAATAAGAAACAATGTTCCAATAATAATAGGATTTTTAATATGCCTAAAATAATATTATTATTATATTACTAAATATCCTAATTACATAAACCTCCCCAGGCCAAGGAAGTCATATGAGCACAAACAACAGAATATGAAGTGTCCTAGCAGAAATCGACCTTTAATCTTTCCTTTGTAGTTCTGAATTAAAATATTATTCACATGGACTTGAATAAAATTTGCATCGGGTGTTTTGAAAATTTTGAAAAGTGGGTTATCTTCCTCCCCAAACTTACTGAAACAGAATAGTTTTTTATGGTGGCTACCGACTGTGATGGGTTTGGGTGATTGTTGGCTGCATCAGGGGCGGTTGTAGTGGCAATGGTGAAGGAGGATGATCAATGGGGAGTTTGCGATTGACCGAGGCACGACATTGAAGTGGTATGGAAATCGATTGGGTGTTAGGACTATTGGTAGACGATGAGCTGTAAGGAGGTCTATCGGTCAAAGCTTGACAGATGAGGGGGCTTCATCGATCGATTGCAGCCGGTTAGTGTCGATTGATTGTTGAGGGGAGAAGTCGATCGAACAAAGGGGTGGACATGGGCGGTGAGGTGGGAATTTGTCAATTAGACTGTCGATCGATGAGATTTTGTTGTGGCTGTGGACGCCGATCAACCTTGTGAATTGACCGAGGCTGGCGATCAATTAGTTGTTGTCGATCAGGTTGTTGCTCAACGGAAACAACAGGTTGTCGATTGACGGAGGAAAAAGAGATCACCTTTGCAACATTGTCGTCGGTGCTCTAGCAGGGTTCTTTGATGTTGCTGATGGCAGTGGTACTGCTTGGGTCTGTCTCCCGACCATTGTGTTGCTTGAAAGGAAGTTATCAATCTTTTCTATCATCACATCCACCATCTTCTGTAGGGTTGAACAAATAACCTATCAAACTGAACCAAATTGATAAATTCAGTTATATTTTTTTAGGTTTAGGATACTGCAAAACAACTGGTTTGGTTCAGTTTTCCGATTTGAGTTTAATATAACCAAACTGATCGTATTAATATAAATGTATATCTATGTTATTAAATCGGCGAATAATCGCCAAAAAATCGGAATGCGGAACTAGACCGATCCAGGTTGAGTTAAAATCGCCAGGGTTTCGTGAACTCACCTAAATCGGCAAAAAATCGGCGAGTCACCGCATAATTGGCCGAGTTACTTGCCGATTTATCGTCCGTATAAGAAAAGAAAAACGTAATTCTTCGATTCTTATTTGCAGAGAAGAAGAAGAACTTGCAGAGAAGAAGAACTGAATCTGATAAAGAGGAACGAAAGAACTGAAGATTGAGAAGAAGAAAATACTTTGCAAGAAGAAGAACCAAATGATTTGAAGAACACGAACTGATTTCGTGTTGATTTCGGAGCTGAAAAACATACCTTGGAACAAAAACACACTAATTTCCTCCCTCATTCCAGGTAAGATCCTTCTTCTTCTTTAGATCTCTTCTTCTTCGTTCAGATCTGTTCTTTTTTCAAATATTTTTTTTTTTTTTTCTTTCGGCAAAGCAAAACATCAGCCCTTTGGTAGCACAGAGATTAGCCTTCATAGGGTCTTCAGGATCCAGCACACTCTTGACTTTGATGGGCAAATTTGAAAAGAAATCACCTCTCAAGCTCCTTGGAGAGTTCAAGTGACTCACTTGGTTCCATTCTGAACCTGATTGTCCATCAATGGAGTTTTCACATCCATGTCTCCTCATTTCATTTTCTTCTTCTTCACACTTTTGTACCAAAGAAGAAACAACTACTCAACTCTCCTCTATCTTCTTTCAGGCCTTTCTTATCTCATGGTATGTGTGAGCTTTAATTTGCATGTATGGGTGCTGAGACAAACAGCTTTGGCCGAGCCATTGATTATGATATTATGACATGTTTAAAGATTATGTCAATATATCGATTAATTTAGTAAGGATGGTCAATGAGTATATCCCATGTGGGGCATCGTTCATGTGCGTGACTAAGCAACTTTTTTTATTACACTAGTTTTGTTTTGTCTGATCGAGTAAGAATTCCCTTGCACCTGCAAAGGAAAAACTAATTGCTTGACCTCAGAATCCTTGCATGAATTAGGAGATTTAGTGTTGTAGCTTTTGTTGTGTTGTTCCTAAACATATCTAGGTAACTATAATTGTTCCAACCTACAAAATTAAGTTCATTTGATGAATTAGTAAAGTAATATAATTACAAATTTATAGTATTTTGATTAATTATTTATTTTTGTGTATGACTATAATTAAATTTTAAAAACATATGATTTAAAAAATATTGATTAAATTCGATTATTCCCGATTAATCATAATTCGGTCCTGAATCGCGAAGCAACCACGAACCGATTTAACTACCCAGATGTATATGAATAATATATTAAAGGTATTATGTAAAGGTCAAAGGTAAAAGGTAAAGTACCATTACTTTAGTAAAAATATTCTTTCTTTCACCTTTTAAAACAGGAAATGAGGAAACACCTTTTAAAATAGGAAAATTAACCTGACAATCCATATGAACATAATAAATATTCTTTCAATATTACTCAACCCTATGTAAAGGTCAAAGGTAAAAAGTAAAGTATCATTACTTTATTTTACTTTAGTCAATAAGATTATTTCTTTCAATCTGGCATCTCACATGTGAACTAATTTTGCACTGCCGCATAAACCCCTAACATTTTCAATAATTTACACAAGAGAAGTAAGATTTTTGCTTGTGTATGGATATTTGGGGTGAGGGCATAAGAATAAATTGACCAACCCTAATCTACATCTTTCCAAACACAATCACCCCTCGACACCACTGCCCCCGCCACATCTCCCTCTCCTCCCTCTTATCAGTTAGGCTGCTAGCTTGGACAGTCTCGTAATAATACAACACAACACAATTTTAACCCCCTCGAAGGAGATCACGAGGAGCACAAGTTTGACAAAAAGGATGTTGTGGTGCTGAAGGATGGAAATTTCAGTGAATTGGTGGAGAAGAATCGGTATGTGATGGTGAAGAGCAATAGAATAATTAGAGAGGTTACCAGTGGAGGTTGATTGGTGAGGTCCGTGCCACCCACCTGGTGGTTGATTCATCTTCTAGTAACCACTCGAACAAATCGAAATGCTCTTTAGTAGAGTGACTTGGTCCGTACTCTTCGTCTCGAACCGATCATTTCCATGAACACTCGTCGGACTCGCAACATTTTGGTTCGTGTTCTCTCCAACGCAAAGCGATTGATCATCGACAGAGACGACAAGCGATTCCTCAACTGAGTCAAGATACGAAGACACTCGATTGAGATTTGAGTACCACTGTCAGGCCCCTGCACCTGAGTACGCGGCGTTGGGACGAAGTTGAAGGGGGAAGTCGTGCTTGCCAAGGTCGATGCCACCGAGAAAGCCCACCTCGAACCGAGAAAATTGAAAAAGCAAACCGACTGAGTCGGTTCAGTTCGACTTCGGGTTCAGTTTCTCAAATAATGAAACCGATTTTTTGAAAGACTGAATCGTTGGTTCGGTTTTCAACCTTAATCTTCTATATCTCATGTACTATTGTCTTCGCTAACTGCTGAAATCTTGCCTCTTCAATCATCTTTCTTCGAATTTTTTTTTCAAATCAAACCAAGCAATAAGAATCGTTCGGCTCTAATACCAATTGATAGAATAAAACTTGCGGAATAGACGAAAATTGAAAGATAATGCGAAATTGAAAAAATAAAAGCACAACAATAAACTAAACAAAATAAACTTCTTTTCATCAGTCAACTAACAGTGGGCAACCTACACCTTATTATGCCTAATAATACTAGAATTCTTATTATGCCTAAAATATTACTACTACTATTATCACTAAATATCCTAATTACATCACAGTGAGACCCTCATTTTATGGGCTTTGTCTATTAGGTCTACATTAACCTGCCTAGACCATACATAAAGTCTGTTATGAGTCTATGACCAAGGATGCATGGACACGGATACGACACGCCATCTCCACAATTTTCAAAAACTAAGGACTCGGGGACACGTTGACACATCATACTATTTTTTTAATAAGTCGTATAAACATAAATAATCTTATAAATTGCATTCCTATAGTGTTTGAAGAAGATGACACTGTGTTGTAAGAAAAAAAAAATATAAAAGTATAGTAGAAAAAAAGTAGAGGATAGAAGAAGCAAATCAGAGAAGAAGAAGCAAAAATTAATAAGTCTATGCTTTAGTATCTTTTTGCCCCATTTGTTTTGAATTGCAATTGAAAGAGTCATTCATTTCAGATAGATCAACAATCATTAAATTAGATGGTTATTTGTGAACATCTAAAATTAAAAAATAAAAGAAAGTTGATTTTCGAGTCTTGATTGTGTCCTAACCAATTTTCTGGTGTATCGGAGTTGTGTCTACATGTTGATCACATTGACCATATGTTTGACACCTGCTGACATGTTGATCAAGTGTCTGACGCATGAGAGGCGTGTCTAGCGAATGTCGATGTCGAATACGTGTCGGACACCAATACGACAAGTTTTTCGAAGTGTTTCCTTATGACAAAAAGCCCCTAGTTTGCAGCTTGATGTTAAGTACCACAAATTACTTAACTAATCAGTGAGTATAAATTGTTTAGAAACGAAATAAATTCAAACCATGATCAAAAGAGCCAAGGTTGAAAAACAAGAATTATGTAAAATAGATCCCGATGAAGACTAAATGGCCTAGCATTTTTTTAATCCTTCCACGAGATTTCTCACCATGTTTTGGAGATCCACATCGAGGCCTCTTTGCTTTCTTTTTTCCCACGGCAACACTACCTATTAATCTAATATCATCCTTTTGTCTGCATCATTTTCTCTCTTCCAGCAACACTACCACCCTTTCTTTGTCCTCCCTGTACTCTTATCATATTTCCATTTTCTATTCTGCTGAGGATGTGCAAGTAATGAATGATGGTGACTCATTTGCTGACACTGGCTATGAAGGGCTGCAATTAGGCAGTGGTCGATCAAGAACAAAGGTGTTAGAAGCAAGGATGCATGGACACGGACACATGCGTGTGTCAGACACAAACTGACATGCCAACTTGCTATACAATTAAAACGGATAACGGACCCATAACGGTCTAAGAGCGTTATAGGTTATATCGTGATATAACGGTATATAACGGAATATTTTAATATATTGTTAATACTCTCACAAAGTATTAATGTATTATAGAGACAAAAAAGTAAATCATGATCATAACATTAAAATAAAAAACATTAAAACATTAATAAAAAAAATCTTCCCTTCATATGAGAGTGAGATTGCAATAGAGAGTGCGATCGACTCTTCATCTTCTTCCCTTCTTCTTTCGTTTTCTATCAACCGGCAAGCTCTGGTCCTTCAATTGAGAATGAAATGGATGGCATTATTGAAAAAAATGTTATCTTAATAACGATGATTTATCGGAGCCATGATAAAAAAAAGTGATAATCTCACAACGTAACGGCTCATCCCGTTAAGCGTTATATTGGAGTTATAATGTTGTTTTAACTACAAAATTGACTCGACAATTTTTCAAAAACTAGGACTCGGTGACACGTCATACTATTTTTTTAATAAATGTCATATGAATATAAATAATAATCTAATAAAGTGTCTTCCTAGAGTGCTTTGAAGAAGATGACATTGTTGCAAGAAAATAATAGTAGAAAAAAAGATAGTAGATAAGAAGTAGAGGAAAGAAGAAACAAATGAGTGAAGATGAAGAAGCATAGGCTATTTCCATACTTTAGTGGTTTTTTGCTATTTGTCTTGAAGTGAATTGAAAGAGTTATTCACTTCAGATGAATCAACAATCATTAAATTAGATGGTTATTTGCACACATCTAAAAGTAAAAATAAAACAAAGCTCGTTGTCAAGTCTTGACTAAGTTTCGAGTGTATCAGAAGCGTGTTCGACACATTGACCATGTGTTGACATGTTGCCCATATGTCGGGATATGTCGAGCGAGTGTCGGTGTCGGATACGTGTCGAACACTGATACGACAACTTTTTCGAAGAGTCCATGCTTCATTGATCAGAAGCAAGGAAAAGCCTTGGGCATTTTAGGACTTCAATGTAGGTTCATGCATGGATTTATGGAATTGCTTCTCTGATGGTTTCAGTAGGGTTCCAATTCCAATTCATTTGTTTGAAGACACCTCTTAGACAATCTCTATTAGGTTTCAAGGAAGATCCCCATTAGGTTCCTTAATGACACATCTGCTTAATAGAACAAAACAAATCATTAGAGAATTCAAAGACCGAGAAAGGTAGAGAGAAGTCGAAGAAATGGGAGGTAGGATTAGAAGAACGTGAAAAAGAACCTGGTGGAGGAAGAAAGGGGAGATATTTGGGACAAGAGAAATGGAGGGATGAGAATCAACATGATAAAGAAGGATTGAAGGAGAGGAGAGAGATTCAATCTCTAGGCTTTTTATTTCAGCTTTCGGCCACGACAATAAAAGGGAAGGAGGTTGTGTGGGGTCGAGGTGCCATGAATGGTAGTAGCATCAAATGTGATATCAGGGAGAAAGGGAAGGGTTATGGAGAGATAAGAATAAAAAAGAGAGAGGGGAAGTATTGTGGAAAGAACCAAAAAAAAAAAAACCCGATGAACAATCAGTTTAGGATTTTTTTTTTT
This sequence comes from Berberis vulgaris, assembly GCA_963556465.1. Taxonomy (NCBI): domain Eukaryota; kingdom Viridiplantae; phylum Streptophyta; class Magnoliopsida; order Ranunculales; family Berberidaceae; genus Berberis; species Berberis vulgaris. The sequence continues at coordinate 34,070,310 of OY747125.1, read as the reverse complement.
ACATTTATGTATTTATGGATGTTTGAATTTAATCCTTACTAATCCAATTTAATCTTTCTTGAGATTTGTCTAATTTTAATTTTTAATCCATTCGAACCATTTATCAAAGGATGTGGGAGTTTGCATGGAGATATTCCTCACAGGCAATTTAGTTTTTAAGAAGCTGAATGTTAAGAAGCTGAATGTGGATGGCTTGGGGGGGAGGACATGTCGGAAACATGAATTGGTTGTGCCTAGTCGAGATTTTCCCAACACAATGAATGCAACTGTAGGAATCAAAACCGGAGAATAACTAAACATTACATTTAGATGTGAGTTCCTCTTCCAAATGTGAGTTCTAATGTATTGGAATAAGATTATTTTGCTTGGACATTAAAGATGTTAGATGGGATAAATCAGTGTTCTAAAAAACACTAGGTAGTAGCCGGGCGGCGAGCCAGTGCCTAGCGCTCAGAGGCCTAGGCAGTTTTAGGTTTTGTATTATCTTTTATAATTTAGAAAAGTTAAGCATAAAAATAAAACACAAAAACCTAACTAATACAAGCTACAACATTTGTATGATAGCGATGCAATTTTCTGATTATTAGTTTCTTAAGAGTATAGTAGTGCACTAAGGTCTGTTTGGATGAGGTAAATTTTTTTGTGGGAAACTCTTCCACATTTTTCCTTTATTTTCATATATGAATAAAACATTCCGAAAAAAGAGAAATTTAATCGTCACTGTGTATTAAACAAATTCCACTCTCAATTTTGAGAAAAAAGAATGGAATTAAAACTAAAAAGTAGGGAAGGTTAATGAGCTGATTGTGAAAGACAAGAGGCATTATTAAAACCAGTTTCGAGTTTTCGCGTGTAATATAGTGGATAGTGATGTATGTTGTAAGCCAAATGGGGTGTTGGGTTGGTCTGAAAGATGAACCAAAACTGAAAAACCTACCACCTCTCAACTTTGGCTTAAACGCCTTCATGGCGTATACTCTAGGTTTTGTATTTTTATTAGAGGATGTGATGTGGCTAGATAGAGATCGGACAAGGAAACGCAGTTGGCTGGACAGAGATCATACAACGTCTGGATAGAGCTCGTAGAAGAGGAGAAGGTGACGTGGTGACGTCTTGTAGCCTCTTTCTTTTTTCTCCTTTTGTTTTCTTCTACTCTACAATTGCAAATTGCAAAACCTAGATCGATGGGAAGGAGAGGGATCTAAGGGGGTTGGTTATTTGCTCCCACTTGGTTATTATTTGCAACCAGAAAAAAAAACCCGCCCAGAATCTGCCTAGGCGCCTACCGATTTTTCACCCCGCCCAGCCATTAATTTGGGCATCTCTCTAACGCCTAGCTCTTAGGCGGCCACCTATGTCGTTTTTAGAACACTGGGATAAAATGATAAGAATTGTTGTAATCTTATACTTTAATTTGGTTGGGTTAAAGACGTGTAACTTTGAGGTTTCATCCTCAAAGGTGTACCACTCGATAGGTCGGGAATAAGCCTCAGTTCTGCATAATGACACACTACTGCTATAGCCTCAATGCGCGTACATATCTGTTACACATACTCTGATACATTGAAATATGATTGAACATGGAAATCGGTACTCCATAGACATCACCTTCCCACATCTTTTAATTGCTCCATTCTATATACATAGGCACATTGGATTATCAATGTATGTTAAAAATGCGACTGAAAAAGAAGTTTATAACTGGAAAACAAAATTATTAAATGTATGGTACTAGTGACGTTGATGGTTTTGGTCTCTTTTCTTTTAATTTTTTAATTTTTAATTTAAATTTTTTTTTATTTTTCTGGGATTCATAACCCCTTCATTTATTTTAAATTATTTTCAGGTATGGAGGCTGGTTACAAACTTCTTTTTCCTGGGCAACTTCTCTATCAATTTTGGGATTCGTCTCTTGATGATGTAAGTACATAGTTGGCAATGTTACTGACCAAGATTCCATAACTATATTTATGAATTTTGATCATTCAACAGTTCAAATATTTCGATATTGTATGTTAAAGTGCAACCAACATGAGAAATTTAGTATAAGATTTTGCAATCTTGTCTTCTTGATGTTTCAGAGCCAGATATGGCGTTCAGCTCGAGAAAGGACCGTTTGAGAGGCGTACAGCAGATTTCTTGTGGATGATGTTATTTGGAGCTTTTACGTTACTGGTGTGTGAGAGTGCGCTTTCATTTAGTAAATGCATGATGTCTTTTGAATATACTAAATTTACATTTTCTCCTCTTATTTGCATTTGGACTTCATAGGCGTTGTCTGTCATCCCCTTCTTCTGGACTCCCTACTTGGGGATTTCCCTGGTATTCATGCTTCTCTATGTCTGGAGTAGAGAGTTTCCAAATGCTCAAATTAACATATACGGTCTTGTGCAACTCAAGGTATAGGACCTCAAGTCATTATTTGTCTTCATCATTCCCTCTCCCTTGGCAACCTGACTACAAATTCTTATAGCTTTTGTTTGGAACATCAGATTATTTTTTTTTCTGAAATGTGTGGTATGATTTTTGCTCACAGGCGTTTTATCTCCCATGGGCAATGCTTGCTTTAGATGTCATATTTGGTTCACCCCTGATGCCAAACCTTTTGGGTATAATGGCAGGTCATTTATATTACTTCTTGACAGTGTTGTATCCCATTGCCAGTGGAAGGAACCTATTGAAGACTCCGAACTGGGTGTATCCTTTTAATCATTCTCTGGAAACTTGATTCCCTTCTTCTTCTTCGTCTTCTTATACATATGGTCTCTATATGATCTCTGTTTCTTTGATGGATATCCTTAACTTTATAGGCATAAACTTGTGATGCGTTGGGGATTTGCATATCGGCCAACTGGCCAACCTGTCCAGGCTGAGAGAGCTGGTGGTGTTGCATTCAGAGGGAGAAGCTATCGGCTCAATGGATAAGACCACCATCGCACTCCATCATCAATTTGACTTGCCATCTTTCGTCTGGACCCCTGTACCCTGTACCGTGGTTTTTTTTAGATAACAGCTGATGTGTGTGAAGCAAATATGATTGCCAGAGCAGTGGAGAGGCATCCTTAAAAAGGAATCCTGACTTTAGCATGCTTAAATTTTGGACTACCAAGTGGAAGAAAATACCATTCGAACAAAACAATGTAAGAGACGATGATACTGCTAGAGAATCATCAGTCTGAAAAATTGAGTTGAAGGACTTGTGAAGATTTATTTGAGAAGAAATTGACAACTCTTTATAAATTTGACTATATTTGTGCTTTGATAAGCTGACTAGCATCTCCATCCTTTTCTAAAACTCTTTTCCAAATCATGAATAACAATCGAGAATACTTTTGTAGAACAAAAAAGAATACTTGGGTCAAATTGAACCCTAAATATTCTCAAATTACTCATCATAAATACTCCACTATTTTACATCTAATTAATTAAACCATTCCAACCAAACCCACTTCTACAATTTCACCATTTATGTCCAAAGTCCTGTCCAAATCCCTACTTATGTTTTAAAGAAAAGAAAAAAAAGAGTAAATATTCCTTTCTTTTATTTAGTAAATAAAGTTAAAATAGGGAGTTTGCTTTATTTATGTTTTCTTAGGTTATATGTTTGTTTGCATGGACAAATTTCATATTATACACAAACCCTAAATAGGTTTGGTTGTTGTATGTCATGGAATAATCTAAATAACTTTATATGTCACTCTTTAAAAAGTAAACAAAAAAAAAAAAAAAAATCTTGAATAGAATAATTTCATTAGTTTTATTTTAAAGAATAATTTCATTAGCAGTTTTGTTTCACGGCAAAAATTTCAGTTGTTGTATGTACCTATAATAATTTCAAGTAAGGGCCCTAACTTACCTTGGGCTGGAACTGCATGCAGTTGGTAAAATGCATGTTGAGCTGCAGGCCATCCCATCCAGGGGAGCACCTTGGAATGGATTCGAAAGGCAATCAAAACCCATATTTTTGCTTTTGATACACTCTGACCTTTTCTTTCTTTCTTTCTTTCAATCAGCTTCTAAATTAAACTTTCGTTATTCCACGGTCCTATTTTACTTGTCTTTCACCAACCACCACCCCAACTCTCTCCTAGTCGCAGTCGCTCGTACCACACCACAATCATGGAGTCGTCGATCAAGAAAAAACCCAAAAGATACCAGCAAACACAGCTGGCTAGAATTGCTGCAAGTCATAGTCATCACATCCATCGTTTGATTGGCTACCCAATGCCCAATCCAACAACAAATCACTCAAAAATCCTCTCCCCTCCCTCTCTCACTCCCACAGCCACAAACAAACAATCAACTCTACTGCTGGCTGGAGGAAAAACTAAAACCACAAACCACCCCAAGGTTTCCCTCCACCATGTTCACCTCCATCCACCTCCTTCTTCTCCTCCTCGCCTCCGCCCTCATCTCCCCAGCCATTTCCCAATCCATCCTCCAGATCTTACCAACACACAACACCCACATCAAACACAACGATTCCCTCCTCTACTGCAGTAGCTGGAACTTTTCGGTTGAGACTAATGACGCAGGCTACTGGACTCAGGTTCCCAAAATATGTGAACAATTTGTCAAAGATTACATGATTGGAGATCGCTATGTCTCCGACTCAGCAATGGTTTATGAGGATTCCCTCCACTTTGCTACTACTGTCAACATCGCTGCTGACGGGAAGGATGTTTGGATTTTCGATATAGATGAGACTTTGCTCTCTAACTTGCCTTACTATGCTCTCCATGGTTATGGGTATGTCCAATCAATTAAATTATTTTTTCACTTTTTCCAAGTTTTATAGCAGTCTACTTAGATTTTGCAATTCAGCTTTCAAGATATTGAAACACAATCGAACCCCAGCTAGTTTTATACTATTCAGAGTTGGTACTAACACTTGTGTAATCATCCTAGTGCTAAATCATATAATTCTACAATTGGGGCTTTAGAGAATTATTCTCCATTGTTTGAGTTGAGTGTGTAGGTGTTCCATCGAAATATCCCATAATGAGAGCTCGCCAACAACTGTATTAGATTATGGTGAGCATTATGCCTAAAACTAAATATGAATTGACATCTACTTTGGAATTTAATACTTGATTACAACCAAGTAATTACTTATGAATCTCCCTCGGACGGTTGTCTAAGTGAGAGGAAGACCACTTGGCACAGCCATCACCCCTCCTCAAGGCTATGTGCCTTTCCAAGACACCACCTGGCACAACCATCACCACTCCTCCGACAAGGTGCCCTTCTAGCAATGTGTCACATCTATGCACGTAGCACCCCATGCCTTGGTAACTTGTTAGAAATGATTTAAAGTGTGGGTACTTCATAATGCTAAAATAATTTAATGTTTAGTTAGAAATTGTTACTGATCACATAGACACTCCCATTTGACCGATCTGGGCTAATGATTTTTAAGAGTACATATTTTCTTAAAACTATACATTATATATATACACTTAAATTCTATGTAATGACAATGCTCTAGTTTACAAGGAAAAAAAAAATGTCTCGACACATATCATGTTAGATACTCGTGTTGAAACTCACGGATGCTCCCATCGGACACTCCATGCTTTTTTAAACATATATTTGAAAAGTTTATTTTCTATACTAGTGCTACACGCATATTATGACAAGTTAGTAGTAGCAATCTAGGCCTAGAAGTGAATGAATATGAGTTGGTTCAAAACGTATTGCTGAAAAATAAATATACTAAAATGTACAAGCATTTCCCGTATTTCATATTGTGTTTTATTGACTAACTTGTTCGACACTTTGTATCCGTGTCGGATACTGATACCCGTATCCTTGTCATTGTTACATAGCTTAAAGTCAGTTATGATCTTTTAACATTTTAAAGTTAAAAAAGATAATAAAAAAATTTGGTTGTCGTGCACATATACAACTCGCTCATCCACATATTCATTACTTCAGTTTTCTTCAATCACAAGCATGGGGTATAGAATAAATCTCAAGTTCTCAACTATTAACCTATTTGCAAGAGTGAATCTCATTATCAACAATAAACCAAAAAGCTAAAAGTAACTTGATACCTGACCTGATTGATTTTCAAGTTTTGTGCATTAATATGTGATATTCACTTTACCTGCCAGTGTTTTCTTTACTTCAAAAAAATTCAAATATTTTTGTGTTTGGTTTTGAGGTATTCAGTCTGAAGATGGTTGTGACTGCAGAACAGAGGCCTTCAACGAAACATCATTTGATGAGTGGGTGGATTTGGGAGAGTGCCCAGCATTGCCAGAAAGCCTGAAATTGTACAAAGAGCTTCAACAGCTAGGATTCACATTAATTCTTTTGACTGGTCGAGATGAATCTCAAAGGAACATCACTGTTACAAATCTCTTGTCTGCAGGGTATTCTGACTGGGAGAGACTTATTCTAAGGTACGTGTTAAACTGTTCCCCCACTTGTTTCATTAATTGGAAATGATGAGTGTGCTCCAATAATGAAAAGGCACCTTCATTCCTTAGACAAAAGGGTGATCACCCTCATGTAGGAAGGCTTTTGCAGTGTAAGTAATCATGTATGAAGATGTATTAGTTGGCATAAAACAAACAATTGTCCAATTATAGGTGTAAACGGATAATTACGATTATTATTCAGATATTCACAGTAAAACCCTTGTGGCATGTGGTGGGTGGTCGGATTGTAGTGTATGTCATAGTGATTTGTTGGCATGCATGGTGTTTGATGGTGTCTGTGGTGGTGTATGCGGGAGTATACATATTTTCAAAGACACTTTATGTGGAGATCACCTTGCCCCTATTAAATATTCCAAACAACCTATTTACCAAGAAAGATGTATGAACTGGAAATTTTGCTGAGTGAAAGTGAATAGTTCAGTGAAATCTGTACACCACTTGTGTAGAGGACTAAATACCTCTCCATGTCGAAATTTTCTTTATCAGTATTTTCTGTGAAACAGGGGACCTTCAGATATTGGCACGACAGCATTGGTTTATAAATCAGAGAAGAGGATGCAGCTGGTTGCTCAAGGATACATGATTCATGGGAGCTCTGGAGACCAATGGAGTGACTTGATGGGTTCCCCAATGGCGCGACGGTCCTTCAAACTCCCCAATCCAATGTATTTCATTGCTTAATACATGGTTACCAATGTGTGTTTCTTCTTGGATTCAACATGGATATGAAAATTGATCTAAACATGTTTTGGTTGCACTATGGAGGTTTAACGCTGTAATCATATTTTCTGGGCTCTGATCAACCAACATGCCAATGAAGAGCTATTCTCTCTTCAAGATTTAGCAGACAAAACGGAGCATTTGATGGGTTGTCAGATTCTTATTAGCAAATGCATTATGTGTTATGTAATAAGTCTATTGGTTTAGTATTTGATGATTTCTTGCTATAGCAGAGGGATATGGACAAGTTACGATAGTTTTTTTCTTAAACCTTGTTGGCTGTTAGTTTAAAAGGTCTATTTAAACTCAATCTCAGTTCAGTTAATATTCTTTTTTTGTGCTCCCCTCAATAACTTCAGTTAGTGACCATCAACTACTGGGTGAACATCTAGAATTTTTGTTACTGTGCCCTGAAGTGACATCCACGATCTGATAGATGCAGGGGAGTGGGAAGTTGTCCTTTGGGCAGGCTTTGTTTAGGTCAGTGTAATTTACACACACCCTCCATTTTCCATTTTTCTTTCTAACGAGAACGGTGTTTGTCAGCCAATTGGGGTATCGTGCTTCTTTGATCATGCCCGCATTGAGTAAACGTTGTACCTCCTCGTTTATAATCGCGTTCCTTTCGAACGCCACATGTCTTTTCTTCTACCTAACAGTTTTTTTCGAGGGGTCCACCACGAGGTGATGGGTTGTTATTGACGGATCAATTCCCACCATGTCCCGCATGGTCCAGATGTCCTGGTTTTGCTGCAGCAACTCCGTGAGTTGTTTCGTCACTACCTCACTTAGGCAGGAACCGATCTGAATGACCCTACTATTGTGAGGGTTGTCAAGGTAGACCGTAATGGTTTTTTCATCTGGTTGTCCGGCATTGGACCTGCCACGAGGGCTTATAGGTTCCTCGTTGTCTGGGGTCAGCTGTTTCCCTCCAACACTTCAGGAGGAACAAAGTGTTGTCGTAGCCGTTGGGCCAGTCGTAGATTGGAAATCGTTGGGTGGCTGGGTCGTCATGTACTGACACACTCTGGCAACTACCTGATTGCCTCTCATTGTACCGATCGCTCGATTTGTTTGGTACTTGATGCATTGGTGCAAGGTGGAGACCGCTCCTTCCATCTGGTGTATCCAGGGTCTTCCTAGGATCGCGTTGTACGCCAAAGGCGTGTTGATCACTATAAATTCTTGAAACAGGGTTTTCTGAGTTTGCTGCTCTCCTGCTGTTGTAGTCAAATGTATCTTTCTCACCGAAAACCGCCTTTCGCCACTAAAGTCGATCACCAGACAACTATCGGGGGTCAACGCTGTCTCTTCCAGTTGTATGCTGCGGAACGTGTGGAGAAACAGGACGTTCATCGAGCTCCCAGTGTCTACTAAAGATCTCCTTACCTCCCAACCTGCCAGAGAAATTGTTACAACCAGGGCATCGTTGTGTGGGAGTATTACGCCTTGTTATATCGGTTGTTCGCCACGTATCGTTTGGATCTTCATATCTCGTAGAACCCTTTTCCTGGACCTGTTGGATAATTCGGACTCAGAATGTGTTCCATGAAGCACATATATTTTGTTGGTTGAAGGCTCCTCGGGGTTTGTTGATGCAGCTGCTACTCCGGGAGTGCGAGTCGGCTGTCTATGCATGACAGGAACTGCTGAAAGGGGTAGAGTAGGGACAGCCTGAGCGTTTGACGTGTCCCCTAGTTCTCTATTGTTGTGTGACCTAATGGCCATCATTTCTCTGAATTTTGAAGGGAAACGACGCTCAGTGTAAAGTTAAGGACTTTGTCGTCCCCACGAACGGTGCCAAATTGATGCAGTCGTCTTCCGCTCCCTGTTTTGACCCAGTTCATGCTGACCTGCACAAGTAACGCACGTAAGTCACAGACCACCGTTGTGGTGGCCAATGACACTCCGATGCTAAAGTCAGACAAGGATCTAAGGAAGGTGTAATGCTATAACAAGGAATTTGTAGCGTACCTTAGCTCTTACCAACCTCATGTCTTATTTATAGTGCAAGGAATCATGATTCTACCAAGCCATTGTAGGCGTAGTTTAGGAAGTAGATCATTTTCTAATTGGGAGTCGTGTCATAGGAGGGAAGTTTCATGTTAGCCCCATGCTCCTAGATACATGGGAAATAATTCCCAATGCGAGAGTAATCAGTAGAAGGGAGTTTCCCTGTGTGGAATGTACTCTGCTATTTGCTTAGTTGGAAGCAGAGAGCAGCTGTAGTTGTTCGTTCGAAGCTGATCCTTGAGATACTTGTCTTAGTAGGACTTATGGGTATTAAGGATAGTTGTGAGACATATGAGCCTAGCATACTGTAAGAGTTCGCGTTCGCCTGACGAACTGAATTGAGCGGGCTTAGAACTACTTGGGCCGGATCAACGTTGGGCTGATGAAGTGGCCCATATTTCCTCGAGATCATCATGTCACGTGTGTGGCTTAGTGGCGCGACCGTTTTTATGTATCATCATGTACTTCGATGAACGATGTCGAAGGGGCTGAAACTTTAAAAAGTTTTTTCTAGTGTTAATCCATAATATAACTAAAAATTTTAGCTCAGGATAATTAAAGAATATTTTTTTAGCTTAATAGTGGCTTAAGTGTAAACAATAAGTTATCAAGTTGTTGTGATTGTTATAATAATAATAATAATAATAATAATAATAATAATAATAATTATTATTATTATTATTATTATTATTATTATTATTTTACTAGCCGTGATATGCCCATACAAATCCGAAAAATAGTTTATATTCTTTACTTCTTAGATCCTTATTTAGTAGTGTTCAACATTTTTGGTGGTGAAATTTAATCCTTAAATGCAAAGAACAACAAAATTAGTAAAGTGTATGAATTCATCATAAATTGAATCGTGCAACAAATCAAAACGAGAACAACTACTGGAAACACCATAAAGCTACCACATAACCACACAAAAACAAATGTGCCTCTTTCGGCCCTTTTCCACTCTGGATGTCATAGATTTTTTTTATTTATTTTATAGAAACCACATTAATTATACCCCAAAAAGGTCATCGAAGCGTCCATGAAAGCACATTTCTTCAGATTCAAATAAATTTATAGTTTCTCGAAACTTCTAAAATAGTCTAAACATGTTGTAAGTGTTCATCCTTTGTGCGACTAAAGATAAGGATATCATCAATGTAAATGACAATAAATTTGTTAATAAAATATTGTAGAATGTGTGTCATTAGCCACATGATTGTCGAAGGGGCATTGGACAACCCAAAGGGCTTGACTAGCCACTCATACAAGCATTCTTTTGTTTGAAAAGTTGTCATTCATCTCCATGCCGCATATAAATCTGATGGTATCCACTCTTAAGATTCAGCTTGGTAAATACCACGACACCCAACAAATTATCAAACATGTCCTCCAGATTAGGAATTGGAAAATGGTACTTGACTGTGGTCTTAATAATGGCTCGCGAATCCACACACATAAAAAAATCAACTTTCTTGTGTACTAACAAAACATGAACTGCATTTGGTGACGTATACTCCCGAATGTAGCCTTTGGCTAAAAGTTCATTCACCTGTCGTTGTAACTCTGCATGTTCTTTTGGGGCCATGCGATAATGTGGTCTATTAGGGATAGACACTCATGGTTTTGTTTCATAGCTTGAATATTTCGCAATGGAAACAAATACCTGCCACCCTCGCTACAAACATTTTGAATGTGACTTTTTGCATATGAAATAGAATCGAAAGACATGGTAACTGAAATGATGAAGTGGCCGTATTTGGCGCATACATATTATCAAGGATCTCTTGTACTACAACTCTAGAGGCATGCACCTGTTGTACTCCCATATCAACCCATAGGCTAACATTTTCGCAAGTGTACGATGAAGTGACTATAGTATAAACTTGCCTCCTTCAACATCACAAAAACTATAAGCGCTTATAGTTCATATATCCATCATGAATTGATCCTCGTTGAAACTTCCACGATCTCTCTAACAACAAATAACAAATATTCATCGGGATAATAATACACCAGCTATGATTCTTATACTGCCCAATAGAAAAAGGAATTGAGCACTTTCGTGATCGCTCTCGCCTTCTTACTCAGATCCAACCATCCCACTGTAAAAGACACAAAAAGGGGCTCATCTTTCAACCCTAAGGTATTCACCATAAACTTGGACACCAAGTTCTCAACGGATCCTCCATCAATATTCATGCATGCTACAAATCCTCCCCCTACAACTGCATCGAGTATGAAAAATATTGTTCCCGCCAAGCAACATAATCATTCGGAGCTTCGCGAGAAAGAGAGGAAGAAGTTGAAAGACAAAAACTCAGAAAAATCAATATTTGCAAAACAACATCGCGATGGAAGCAACAAAATGGCCTCCCCTTCACTCTGTAATAAGGATGGAGCCCTCTGGTCGACCTCATTCATCTATATTCTGGATTGGCGAGACAATGTTATTGCGTTCACTTCCTCTCCTCATTATATTCTTTGTACCATGTTCATGTGTGGTTCGAACCACTCGTGGAAACCTCCTTGGAACATTCTTGCTCTGATATCAATTGATAGATCAGGCACAGCAGATAACATCATGTAAATAGATTAATCAAGGTTTGAATGAAAAAAAAAAAAAACCCTAATTTATTCATGCAAAGAACTCGATTTTCTTGAAGTTACAATCTGAACTGAAAAACAACTCAATCCTCTGCTAAACAATATACATGCTAAATACCATCTTAGTCAAATAAAGTTTCCTTCTTTTGTCTGATTTGTTGCTCTTTTCTATTTAAGTTACAAACAACTCAACCACCGTATACCTCTTCTCAACTCACATCAACTCATCTGCGTCTCTACATCAACTCAACAATGTATTTTTACAACAACTGACCAGGATGTCATCATTGTCTATTGTGTTCCTTGGACAATACAATTTGTGATGAGTTGGGGATTCTTAGTTGCTAGCTGATGCTACAAAGAG